>OX346732.1:10043125-10745625 GCA_947063395.1 Hemistola chrysoprasaria
TGAAATTCCCTACAAGAAGAGCGAATCCTGGAAGTGCAGCTGGAAAAATGAAAAAATGATCATATATATGACAAAGGATATCAAACGGATTGCAAATTTCCCAAAGCTGAAAATCTAAATTCTACGAATTTTCAAAAAGTCAAGATGGATATTTCTAGGAAATTACGAGACTGATAATATCTCAGGGGAACGAGTATATATAGGGTCAGGGGCCGACATGGTGTTTTTTTTGTAAAATAATTAAAATCACTTCTTCTTGATCATTTTTATTCGATTACATTACACTCCAAAATAATTTTATTACTTCGAACTTTAACAATTAGACCGATAAAATGACCGTTGGCGCAACGTGTGCACCGAGCAACCGTCGACTGGCAAATGAGCCCGCCACTGACAAGCGCGGCCTTTTTATATCTTACAGTGGTGGGGAGATTGACAACCTGTTGCTCGCTGCATCCGTTGCTTACAAACATAGACGGTGGCGCCGTCACGGCCATACTGACGTGCGCACGTCCTCGTGCGCGTCTTCATTAGTTATCTGAGAACAAGAAACATTGTTTGTTCGATCATCCTGACATATTCCCAAGTATAATTAGATAAACCGTAAACTTCAAGCTCTCTTTTATCTGGTCCGGTTTCGCATCAACCCTTCAGAATGTGCTGGACCGGTCAATAGACCCTTCAGTAACATTATCCCTTCAGTTTGTGTACTGGACCGGATTGTGCTAGACCGGACATTGATCCCTATAGACAATGCTAGACCAGATCAATTCCCTATAGCTGATGATGCTAGACCAGGTGAATTCCCTTTAGCCGGCTGAGCTAGCCCGGATATATACCTCTTTAGCCAATTGGTCCGCGTAAAGCCTACAATATGCCTAGTACAAAATCGTTATTATTACAATTTGTTTTACTTAGTACTTCTACAATTATTAATAATAATTAAATGTAGGTAATAAGTCCATTGATATTTAGTGAGACATAATTATGACTTAATATCTATGAACTTCAGCGTTGGTTATAGTTACAATGTGATGTGGTACGTCTGTCGATAAACTTTCTTCAGAGTCAGTGCGAGACCTTAAGTTCACTACATTACCATCACCATTAACAGACATAGTATCACTATTACTAAGTGTAACTACATCATCAGTGTCGCGATTAGTTTCATGAACAAGGTTATTGTCACACGCCGTCACGTCATCTTCTGAATCGAAATTTTCGGAAGCTTCTATCAACCCTGTTGGACCGCGAGGTACTTCTCGCAAATTTTCGTGGGCGTATTTGTATAAACGATTTGAGCCGTTTATGTGTCTTAGCTCATACCTATCGTTTTCAAGAACCGCAGTTATTTTAAAGGGGCCTTTATATTTTCGATCCAATTTAGTTTGATGTCGTTCTTCACTTTTGACAAAAACAAAGTCACCCTCAGAAAAAGGCTTTATTTTCGCCTTGCCTCGGTTGAAGCGTAGAGTATCAGACTCGGCCAATCTTTTTATACTATCGGAAGCTTTAGATCGCACTGCTTGAAGATCTAATCTAGTAAGATCGTCACAATTCGAAGATATTTTAGCAATTCCTAAAGAACTCCCTTGAATGCCGAACATCAACTCTATGGGAGTATACCCCGTGACCCTAGAACGCGTACTATTCAGAGCAAGTTGTATGTCACCTAGTTGCTCTTGCCATGACCCATCCGAGCTACACTCAGCTATAGTAAGTAGACCTTTCAGTGTACGCATAACACGCTCTACCTGTCCGTTAGCTCTACTAGACCCTGTAGCAATAAGGTGCAATTCAATATTGTTGCTTTCACAAAACTCCTTAAAGTCGGAATTATCATATGAACGTCCACGATCTGCGATTATCCTTTTCGGTGCGCCAAATAAATGCACAGATTCTTTAACTGCCTCAATAGCGTTGGCGGAGTTTAGCGCCATTGTGTGTTTAAGTAAAGTAAACTTTGTGAAAGCATCAATAATGACCGAACAATATTCTTTGCGATCGCGGCAAGATCGGCAGCCATTTAGTAGTTTTTGCGCGCTCTATCTTACGATATAAGATCCCCTGCCTTATGTCGTAAGTGTGTGATATTTCGGGGGGCAACTCATTGGATTGAATTTTATTAATCATGCTTGAGATTTCGCTATCACGCCGCTGCTCCACAGATAGCCATCCCTTTTCAAGCTCTGAGAAGTTAACTAGCTTCGATTTAAGAGGCCTGTGGGACACTTCTGACTGAAGGTCTTGTGATTCTGAGGGGCAGTTGCGGGATAGAAAATCAGCATGAGCCATGTTTTTGCCCTCTTTGTAAACTAGATCAAAATCGTAAGATTGCAGTATTGCCCACCATCTATGCACCCTAGGGGTCAAGTCTCTTTTGGAGTGTGAGGATTTTAGAGCATTGCAATCCGTAAAAACGGTAAATTTTCGACCATAAAGGTAGTGGCGAAAATGTTCTACCGATTTAACGACGGCTAATGTCTCTAACTCATAGGAGTGATAGCGGCTTTCCGCATCACTTGTTTTGCGACTGAAATAAGCTACAACATGAGGTAGACCGTCGTATTTTTGAATTAAAACTCCACCGTAACCATCACTGCTTGCATCGGTATGCAATTCTATAGGCAACGATGGGTTAAAGATTTTCAATACCGGCTCTGTTACTAGATGTTTGACAATTTCTTCATGGATCCTGTCATGCTCCGCAGTCCAAACTACAGGTCCTTTTCCTGATGTCAGTGGACAAAGTGGTTTAAGTAATTTTGAAAAGTTGGGAATGAACTGCCGGAAATATGTCGCAAGCCCAATTAACTGTCTGACTTGCTTAACGTTGCTTGGTTTTGGGGCATTCTGCAGAGCTTGAACTTTGCGTGGATTTGGCTTAAGCTCTCCAGAGGAAATGACATAGCCTAAATATTCGACTTCCTTCTTCATAAACTTGCATTTTTTGAAATTGAATGAAAAGCCGACCTTAGACAAAGTTCCTAATAACTTGTCAAGACGGGAAAGACCTTCATCTATCGTTTCAGAGGCAGAAAGAACGTCGTCCATATAGACCAATATTTTATCATCGTTAAGGGGTTTCAGTGCGGAATTGATAGCTCTTTGAAAGACCTGGGGGGCATTCTTTAGCCCAAAAGGCATAGTAAGGAATTCATATTGACCTGCTGGGGTAACAAAAGCAGTTTTTTCAATGGAATCTTCATGGACTTTAATTTGATGGAAACCTGAAGCCATGTCAATGCTACAGAAAAATCTTGCTCCATTTAACTTATCTATTTGGTCACCAATCAACGGGAGAGGGTAGCTATCCGGGCGCGTATTACTGTTAAGTTCCCTATAGTCTACGCACAAACGATCGCTACCATCTTTCTTTTTTACAAGAAGGATGGGGCTCGCGAAAGGAGAGGCACTTTCCTTGATAATGTTTGCTTCTAATAGTTCCTGAACTTTATCGTTAACGACATTTAACTCAGCTGGAGATAACCTATAAGGCCTTCTATGAACAGTCTTGGTAGGATCTATCAACTCAATTTTTAGCTCGCCTGTTTCAACACATGTGGTGGGTAACCTTTGAATAAAGTTGTTAGAATATTTTTCAAGTATTTTCAATAACCGCTCCCTATCTTTTCCTACAAGATCAGTGTCAATAGTTTTCTCATCAAAAGTATTTAAAGCCGTGCAGTAATTTGAGTTCAAGGTTTTAACGAATGTTAATCTATCATTACTTAGCGTTATAGATATACCCGCGTCTAAAATGTCACGTCCTAATAGTACATCATCACTAAGGTTATCATCAGGCAATACATGATACATAACATCAAAGGTAAGACCCTGAACTTTGGTTGAACACTTAATCTGTACAGTGGAAATGACCCTGTTACTGCCTAACCCTTTTAGTGATACTTGTTCATGAAACCACTCGCCCTCTAAAGATTCACTATGACTTTGCTTAATGAGGCTACACTCGGAACCCGAATCAAATATAAAAGCTAATTCAATACCACTTATCTGTAAAACGCCATGAGAAGTCCTGGTACACACGTTGACCTGCTTGCTGGAACCTGCGGCGGCACCCGGGGCAGCGTCTTCTTTCTTCTTGTAGCGCATGGGGCAGCCGGAGACCACGTGGCCGGGGTCACCACAGACGTAGCAGCTGACAACAGGCCGAGAACTTGCTACCAACGGTCGTGGTTGTTCGAGTTTAGTAGTCAAAGGAAGCTTCGAAATATGTCTGTTTTTATCACGACACTCGTGACCACGATGCCCTGTTCTTCCACAAAAATGGCAGTTTCCACGAAACGGAGTATTTCGGAATCGTTTTGTATCGGACTCTGTAGATACTGGATCTTCATTACGTCGTTTCAAAGTAAAGCTGCGTAGCGTGCGGAACAACTGATTTTTGTCACTGATCACCACAGAATTTAACTCACGGCGGATTTTATCGTCGCACTGCGATAAAATGGAAATGGCAAATCCGGTAATAACTTTCTCTGGCATATTCGCGTCAGGAATTTTTTCTATAAGTTGCCACAACCTCATACCTGCTTCAGCTGGACTTTCCTTGCTATCAATGTTGAACTTGATGATTTGATCGAAATGGTCTTGCATCATCATTGGCTTTGAAAATCTCGATATGAGGATCTCTTTGATCGCCGGCCATGTTATTTTACCAGGCTGTATTTTGGTAAGACAATTTGCGGCACGTCCCTTGAGAGAATGTGTGAGTGCCAAGATCAAATCTACTCCTTCCAGGTTCTTTTTCTCGATTATAAGTTCAGTCAAAGTGCACCAACTGATAATATCTGCTTCCGGCTCGTCGGGGTCGAATTTAACCAGTTTTGGTAACGATTTGTTGACCGCTTGACGGGCGGTCAAGTTGTCGGCGATTCTCTGGAAAATCGCTTCCATTCCCGAAGAAAACGCAGTCATTTGTTCCGTAGCACATGAAAGTGGAGGCGGATCCGAGACTTCTGATATAGGGTCAGGGGCCGACATGGTGTTTTTTTTGTAAAATAATTAAAATCACTTCTTCTTGATCATTTTTATTCGATTACATTACACTCCAAAATAATTTTATTACTTCGAACTTTAACAATTAGACCGATAAAATGACCGTTGGCGCAACGTGTGCACCGAGCAACCGTCGACTGGCAAATGAGCCCGCCACTGACAAGCGCGGCCTTTTTATATCTTACAGTGGTGGGGAGATTGACAACCTGTTGCTCGCTGCATCCGTTGCTTACAAACATAGACGGTGGCGCCGTCATATACGTGTATACGTGGGGATATTGACGTGTCGAAGTCCTTGGTCACATATCCTTTTGTGAGACCTCTTATTTAGCATAAAGGGACATGGAGCTAGAATAGGGTGTTATACCATCCCCCCGATGGGTTCCCGCCTTCTCGCGGCGGTGGGGGTCAGTAACCGTGGTACGGATCCCACGGTGAAGCCAAGAGGAGCCCGAGGTGGTCGGCCGCTTCACTTTCCTCCAGGCAGGTGTGAGCGGCCGAGTAGGTTGCGGTGCGTCCCACAGGACGCAACGAAACTGAGGCGGGCCGCGATGCGTAACGTAGCGCATCGCGGCTGAATGGTTGGGCCGCGGCGGGAGAGAAGTGCCGGTATTGCGGTGCGCCGCTCTTCCTGCCTTCCGCGGCCCAAACGGGGTCGCCACCGATAGATGGCGAAGGCGGTGGGGTCGCAGGGGAAGAGGAGTGTCGGTATTACGATGCGCCGCTCTCCCTATCCTCTGCGACCGAATCGGGGCGGAAAGCCAACGGCTTGCCGCGGTGTGGGTTGCGCCTCCGCGTGTCCCTATGAAGGCAGCATAGGGCACAGTGGATGGCGCAGGCGGGGCTCACTTGAGCCCTGCGGTGGTGGTGGGCGGGAATGGGTCTTCCGTGTCCTCTCGCATGTAATCTATTGCGTTCGAGAGGACACGGCCTTAGAGTGAGGAGGGCTCTCTGCTTTCCCCTGTGCAGATCTACCCCTGTACCGGGGCAACCAGAGAGCCTCCTGCGCTATTTGCGCGTGGTGGTGGGCGGGAATGGGCCTTCCGTGTCCTCTCGCACGTTCGGTAGGCGTTCGAGAGGGCACGGAACGCCCTTCCAAGCTCTTAGAGATGTGGAGGATGATTCTCCGCTCGTCTCCATGCAGAACTCCTTCTGTGCGGTGGCGACCGGAGAATCAGAATCCTGGGGCCCGGGCAACGCATGCGGGGGTATCCGTTGCCCATCTAAAGGGCCTGCGAGGAGGCGCGCGCGTGTTTCCGCGCGCCTCTTGGGAGGTTTGGGGTGAAGGATTACCTTCACCCCACCGTGGCGGGGTCCTCCATGGAGGACCAAACGCCGTCGTGGCCGCGGATGAGTGCTTCGGCGTACCCGCAGCCCCGACACATGGCGTCACGAAGGAACACCCCGGGGTTTTTTAGTGGGTATACCCGCCGGCACAGCAACGTACCGACGTACGGTGTTGTGCCGGCGGGGAGTCCCACATAACCACCCTGCGCTCCCCCGGGTGCGGGTGGTATGCGTCACGCATTTTACCCGGGCACCAAAAAAAAAAAAAAAAAAAAGGGTGTTATACCATGGACTTCCAGCAATATCTAGTTCTTTACTCGATCAAGTTTTCTGGAATACCTTACTTATATGAGTTTCAATACATGTATTCTCAAGCATTTAGCAAATTTTACCCAGCAAGCTTAATGCTCTTGTAAATGTCTTTTGCAAACATGAATCCGGTTAAATTCTGTATTCAACAAAAATACATCAGTTACTAACACATCATCCCCACCTTGCATCTTTTTCCCAATGCAGGAGATCACTACTTCTTAACTAGTGGTCGCGTCACAAAAATCGAGATAAACTTTTCCTTGACAATCTTTGGCTATTTTATGTATGTAGAAAAAGGTTCATTACCAATCCAAGATCCCGAAGAATCATCTATAGGTATGGTGGAGTCTTCAGAGCTCAGTTGTGGCAGCACCACTGCAGCGAACCCGATCACCATGCCCAACTGGGACACGTTGATGGACGATCCCACCACCACGAAACACTGGAAGACAAATAATATTAATTACTAGTGTGAGCATAGTGGCTTTGCCCGCTCGTAATATATATGTGAAATATGGGAGCTTTATATCAAAACTTTGATGCCCTTTTTGGACCCCTAACAATGTAAATTTTTTAAAAAAGGTGAAAAGCCTACATGTGATATTCGATCGAGGGACTCCGGATTTGAAGCCGGGCATGTTTCCGCTGGACCACAGACTGGACATTATAATTATGAATAGGTGTAAAGTTGTTTTCAACAAGGTTTAACTTCTTTTGTGGATAAAGTACCATTTTCCTCAAAGGCTGATATTGCATGTTAATAGTAACAGATCCTATTTATTATGTAGGTATGCACATTCATAAAAGTCTACACTTCTACATAATTAATACTTATACAACATAAACATAAAACATAACATACCATCACGCCTTTTTCCCGAAGGGGTAGTCAGAGGTGTATACCCAGGACTCAGTCATAGTAAGTAGGTACACCACATTTCGCCAGTATGTTATTGCTCCCATATAGGGGGCAAACTTATTGCCATCTACCGGGCACTATCACGGGCGTGCCTAGGGCACGCCTGCACCATATTATTTGCGTCCCAGGTGATGCAGCGTCCGTGGACACTTCACCCACTAGCACAGCGCAGCTAAGTGGAATCGGCTTTACTTGTCATGCACGTAAGTGCCGATCCTCGAACATGGACGCTGCTTGAATCATCTTCTATAGATGTTAAAGGCCAGTGAGCTATGAAGCCGTCCTTGTACTTATGTGGGTAATAAATATTGGTATAACAATTTACCTGCTTCACGAAAGGCGCAGTTATCCCCATCTTGAATGCCTTGAATTTTCACATTTCAGTCAGATACTCCTGAATTATTCCGAAAATAAAACTTAACTTAAAAAACTCGCGCACGGTCTGTTAGCATTTAGCATACAATTATAGATAAGAGGTACAATATAGGTATAATAATATGTTGTAGTTACAAGTTACATACCATTTTAACTTTTATCTCGCTTTTTAATATGAATAGGTCAACAAATGTGTTTAATCAGAATAAATATTTTAAGTAGGCACGGCACTTACGTACTTTTTTGTAGTCATGTAGGTAAATATACTTTGTCAGCGATCATAATGAATTTAGATGAATATCTATACAAGCTCTTATCAATACTAATAATTAATTATAAGTATTTACAACACTAATTTTTCTAGATAAACTTTTAGATCAAAATCACACATGTAACTAAGGTCAGACAGTTTAACCATTTACTTGTCTCAAACAGTGTTTGAAAACGATTAAGGTTTAATAGGTGTTAAAACATTTTTAATGAAATATATTTCACTCAGTTGTTGTAACTTCTTAGCAAAATAAACTACTATTTATGTATTCGTCTGTTACACGTGAAACGTGGACCAATCCTGAGACAGGTTTTGTATTATAAATGCAAATAGTAACTTTACATACCAATGTATTGTGCATATGTCACAGACAACGCTCGTAATCGGTTTAAACTACTTTTGACCAGACAACACCAAAGGCCTTGATTTTTAATAGTTGTAAACCAAACTATAAAATATTTTTGGGTAGTGATATAATTACAGCATTCGTGCGAACTCCACATCGATAGAAAATATACTGCGCTGTAAAATTAGAAGTCGATCGCCTAGACTGAATATTACAGTGGGATGTTAATTTTAACTAACTCTGCTTTCTGTGCCGCAGGGCCGGGGTTCCATCCCCGGCCAGGTCAAACATTTGTGTGCATGAACAAATCTGTTTGATCTGTGTCTGGGTGTTATAAGCTTATTTATATAAGTATATCAGTCGTCCGGTTACCATAGTACAGGCTTCTAGCCTAGTTTGGGGCCAGATGACCGTGTGTGGAAGTTGTCTCATATTATTTAATTATTATTATTTACACGACATCTTGAAGCATATCGATAAATGAAGATAAATGGCACATTATACAGGGGCTGGCTTATAGCAGTGGATGGATACAGGATACCTTAGAAAATTTAGGTTGATAATATACGAATATGATAAATAGAAGATTTTTAGGATAACAATGAACTTTGGATATATTGGAATAAGCCAGCTTTGAAATAGGAGTTTCTCTAGTCAAAAGCACTCTTGACCGATTAAGAGTTTTGGCTATAACAATATTATTACTTATACTTATTTATTACCTATGTATTATTAGAAATGGAGTGCTATTTATTGTTCTATTCTTAATTCTTGTGATGCGTCATACTTTTAACGGCTCTTCATTGTATGCTTAATTCTTGAATAGGTACTTTTTTTTTTTTTACTACTTTCCCACTGCTGGGCAAAGGCCTCCCCCAAGTCCTTCCATACGTCACGTTCCTGCGCCACCTTTGGCCAGCCCGACTGGTACGCGTCTAAGTCATCACGCCATCTCTTTCTGGTCCGGCCTCGGCGACGATGTCCGTCTTCAGGTGCCCATTCTGTGGTGATCTTTGCCCAGCGGTCAGGATGCATGCGACTAACATGACCCGCCCAATCCCACTTTAGCCTGGCAGCCTTTATGCCCACGTCAGTTATGCCTGTCTTAGAGCGCAGTGTGATGTTTCGCACTCGATCCGATCTTTTAACTCCTAAGATGCTACGCTCTATTGCTCTTTGGCAAACCCCGAGGCGGAACTTCTGCGATTCGGTCAGTGACCAGATCTGAGCACCGTAGGTTAGGATGGGAAGAATACACATATCGACAAGCTTTCGCTTCAGGGAGATTGGTAGATCTCCCTTCATTAGCGTCTTCATGGAGCTTTTCCAGGCGTTCTCGATGCGGCGATCGATTTTCGAGGTACTTATGTAGGTTTTATTATTACTTACTAACTTTTTATAACTATTTTTTAACAATCATTTTTTTAAATTCTTCTGCTATCTCTACAGAATAAGTCCCCTTCGGAAAAAAATATTTAAATAAATATCTTATTTATGCAAATAAATAAATTGAAGTGTCTGTTTGTAACATTAAAATTACTTAAGTTCATATTTCGATACCACGAGTCATATGAAAACTAAAATTTAGATACATAAAATATAAACATAATATTTATTAGTATATCTCTGTAACCGATCGAGCCAAGCGAGCTTGCCGTGGCAGCGGCCGGTGAAGCGCCATTAACGATTTCCATATTTCATAGAGTTCAAAACATTATGACGTCAGCAGGTTTTTTTTATAATAATGAGTAAAAAGACGAGCAATCAAGTGCCTGATGGTAAGCATCATGATTGCCCATAACAGACACAGTGCCACCCAGTGTTTTAAAATTCAAAATTCTGCGGGGCACTGCACTGAGCCTGTCACCCTGAGATATAAGTTGTTGAACCTCGACATGCCCAGTAATTTCGCTGGTAACATTGCCCTTCAGACCCGAACATAGTAATGTTTGCACATTACTGCTTGGCGGATGAATAACTGGCAAAGGTGTGGTACTTCCCCAGGCGGCCCCTTGCAAAAGAGGCCTACCAGGTTAGGTTAAGCTTTTATATCTCGTACCTCATTGTCCCGTTCCTACAAGTTCCGGTAACCACAAGTTACTTCCCACTATCCCGTACCCACTTATAGCGTTCCCACTTCGAGTAGATCTCAGGGTCACGTTACGGTGTGGGCGTCTCTTGGCAGCAAGGAATTATGTCAACTGTACTGAACCACGGTCCATTACATACTTATGGACATTTCATCAGATGTCATGACAGCCTGATAACGGTAAGGGCGCGTATACAACGCACAAGGATTTGTAATCTTACATAACATAACATAACATACATTCACGCCTTTTTCCCGAAGGGGTAGGCAGAGACACCTCTGCCTACCCAGGACTCAGTCCCATAGTAGATACACCCACATTTCGCCAGTATGTTATTGGTCCCATGTAATAGGGGGCGAGCCTATTGCCAACTACCGGGCACAGTTCCAGACTCCAGGCAGTTATTGAGATAATTCCTAATGGAAAAATCCAATATTTAACACTATGCCTGACCTGGGGATCAAACCCGGGACCTCTTGATTGGCAGTCGAGCATGAGCCCACTACGCCACCGAGGCAGTCCTGTAATCTTAATAGGGAACTAAGTGGGACTACTCTTTAAATGCTAAAAATTTAAAAGCAAGAAAAAGCATATCTAATTTATTTTATCCTACTTATATTATAAATATGAAAGTTTGTGAGGATGGATGGATGTTTATTACTCTTTCACGCCAAAACTACTGGACCGAGTGGGTTGAAATTTTTTATGTAGGTAGCTTAGACTCTGGAATAACACATAGGCTACTTTCTTTTTACACATTGACTTTATGTAGGTAGCTTAGACTCTGGAATAACACATAGGCTACTTTCTTTTTACACATTGACTTCGTTCCCGTGGGAATATCGGGATTTTTCCCGATATTCTACGCGGGTGAAACCGCAGCGCACAGCTAGAGTATTTGCCACTTTCTCCCAAAATTACTTAACCGAATCGGAAGTTTGGTATGTAGCATTGACCCTGGAATAACAGATTTTGACACCTCGCTGGAAAACCGCGGGGCGAAGCAAGTTTTTTTTATATTAAATAGGTCTGCGTTTGATCCCAATCTCACCTGAGCGGAAGTGAAGATGAGGCCTAAGATGGAGCATGCTTTCCTAGAAGATAATTATTCACTCTTCTCTTGAAGACCCTTGATGGTATTCAAGTGGGAAGACGTACGCCGGTAAAGAATTTCACTCCTTAGCGGTAAGTTATCTAATAAAACCCATTAATCAATTAATAATAAACGCCGAGGGAAGACTGCATATCGTAGAAACTCACGCATCGCTAAGAGTGAACCAGAAAGGATTTTCTGTAATGCCTACAGGAATCAAGAGTATGAAATATCCAGGCATCTGAAGATTTCGCCAATTTACAGTAGGTATTATGAGTTAGCGCATTTAACATGATCGACTTTCTGATCTTAACCTTCTTTGAAACTGCTTATGTTGGCTTATGTCTTATGATGGCAGCCACAGGTAGACCGCCGTCACTCCATACAACGCCCGCGTGCTATATCCTACTTATTACTATGTAGAAAACACAATGTGTGTACATACGACGTGTCATATATGTGCGTCAGTTCGGGCTTCGCTGCCTCGTTGACTGCCTGGTCGCAGGCGACGTAAGGCAGAAGACGTAAGCGACACAGTAATTAACATAATATTAGTTAGACTGGTTTTACCCCCGTGTTCACCCGCGTTGTATCCAATAAATTTGATTTCTGCTCGAATGTAAACAAAGCCTTACCTTTAAACTAAGACAGAAGTTACATCTTGGTATTGGTTCTTACACCATAGTTCCTGTTATAAAAAACGAAAAAATCTTGGAGTCGCTTCAGACCTAGAAGTTTTTTAGGGAGTGGACGTATTCTTTTCATAAATACAAAAAGCTCTTCTAAGTCATAATATTATTGTTAGGTATATTAATTTCTAGTCGTATTACCAAAATTTAGTATGAATTAAGTTCTTCTATAAATGTAACGTAGGTACGTTTAAAATTAAATGCTATATTTGATTGATTTCGGAAGGATCAATATCTGTCCAGAAGGATGTAGGTAGCATCCATAAGAAGCCTATTTATTAATATATAGCCATGCACGCGACTGTACAAGGTCTGGTTCTTGGGTTAACACTAACTTCCTGCCTTTATACCACACTAGGGTGAGGTCGGCACACATCACACACACACACACATCGGAGCACATCATCTTTCGCCACATCCATCTTTTACTTATGCAGAATTTATGTGAAATGAGAGTAATCCCATTTCACATCAATTCTTATTCATACAGGTTATCCAGATGTTTGTTTTCTCCCCTTACTTAACATTCGTCTGAATACTTATTTTGGCCAAATCACGTTTATCCCTAAATATGTCCACAAAAATTGTTATTTTTTTCGTGAATTAAAATCTTAGCAACCAATCGACTCCACACCTCCTCAAACCTGAAACAAAATAGGCGCGGCTCCACGGCTGAGCTACCAGTGCTCAACGAAAAGCCAATGCAGTCGGCAACCACGGTCAGTCGCAATATGTCCTTAGCGGAAGGTGCCTCCGATACAGAACAGATCAGACCGACCCAGGAGGAAGAGGAACAGGACCAGACCAGACAAGAACAGGGAGCCAAGAAAAAGACCAACGATAAGAGACAGGTTTGTGAAGACTTTGATTTTTGGTTCTCTGAGCTTCGTGTGCTTTTTGTTTTTTTTAATGGTGAGTTGGTTTTAATTATTTTTTTCTTTGCTTAAGTTGAGAGTTTTCTTTGAGCTGTTTTTAGTTTTTAGTATTTTCTTTGGGCTTCTGTCCTCTTTCTATGAATCTTCGGCCACGAATGAACAGACTTATATGAATATTAATTATTAAATAAAATAACGCTTTTTAACCGTTAATATATCACAAAAGTACTAACCGAATAAATCTTAAAATTAAATGTAAAACGACATTATCAGAGTTACTATTCGAAGATGTTCCGGCATTCCTACATACTTCACTTCAACCAAAAAGTTTTTTTCGTGTGTTAATTTTTAATTGAGTACTATTATTATGAACAAACCTTTTTACATCAAACTCCAAAGTGCTATTGAGAAATAAAATCTGTCATGGTGGCTCATATTATCGTAGTCAAAAGCGGATATTACTGAAAATACTTTTTATTATATCACATTTTTATCCTTTGGCTATAAAAATATTAAATGAAAAATTTTTGTTGAAAAGACAGATTTTTTTATATAATTGTCTTTTTGCCAGCACGTTGCTCTTTTGTGGCCAGGAGTGGACATTGAGCTTTGCTGATCTGTTGCCGATTTGCTGATACATTTTCTACAGGAACTCTAATATTTCTTTAGCAAATTTCGCAATACTTTCTTTTGAAAGTTGTTCAGTTTGACAAGTAGATGCACTGAAGTATTACTAACACATTGTGTATATTGTTATTATAATCCGTAACCTTCAGCAAAGATATCATTCAATTGCCAATTACAAACAATTAATCCAAAACTACTACCATCTGTCCAATATTGACCAAACACGTAGCAATACTAGACTAATCTACCTTATGGTCAATGGTGATCATCCAATTAATGCCATACCATATAAGTTTACAAAGTTTATTGTTATGTCAATTGATAGTTCTCTGTCCACCCACTTCGAAATTCGTGATTATGTTAGATTAATGATCTTTAGAGTTAATTACATCTTTATTGGTCCATCATGCTCCTACGTCTTCGTTTTGTTTAATTTGACTGCTTTTTGATGTTTTAGACTGGTTTTTGATCCTTTTAAGGACTTGGTTTCGACTGTAGTCTACCGACATTTCGACTTTTACATTAATTTGTTGTTAGAATTTGAACTTAATTAAAAATCATAACTTAAATTCCACTTCTGAATTTGGAGACTTTAATTTGATTTGAATTTTATTTTTGGCTTCTTTAGATATTTGTGTAAATGATTAGCACCTAAAAACTAAATTAAAACTAGAATCTTACTTCCGAATTTGGAGATTTTATTATTTCATTGATTATTTTTAACTTCATAAGTTTTGCTATAATAATAATATAATGACGGATGTACACTTATGTATTTTGATAATTCTTTTCGTATTGTTCTTCATATATTTTCTAATGTTAGTCATTTTTAGTTTGTGTAGGGTCCATAACTTGTTTGATTGACAAATCAACGTAGAGCGTTACAATTTTAAGTAAGTTGTTTACTTAAACTGTAGAAAGTGTTAGATAAAGGTATTAATTACTACAATACAAAAGGAAGTGCATCATCCCGACAAATTGAATAATTTCCAAAATAATAATAGCAAAATTTTAAAAATACAATAATGAAATGAATTTGTCTATCATTGTGGCAAAATAAAATTGTTTTTCGCGAATCTTATAATTATTGTTTAAGTTCTCCAAGTCTAATAAGAGTGGTGATGCACTACGTCCAAAACAAATTAGATTCGAATCTGTGAAAAACGGTCCGAAGCAGTCGTAGAACTATTTTTTTGTATGGTAGTAAACGCACTAGATAGGACTTCAGTCATCCGAATTCTCTCCGTCATCTGTGAATCTCCATTTCGGAGACGATATTGACGGACCGAAGAAGCCATAGTTTTATTTGCATATATACACTCGCATACTGCATCTGGACCAAGGTAAATCCGCGATCACAGATTTAGATTTAGATCGGAGGTAGTGCGAAAAGCAATATCCGAATTCGGTCAGTCTTCCGTATAACGGATTCGGATCGGATATGTTTCGGACGTAGTACGTAACCGCTAAGTAATACACCTCTTTGTAACACGTTGTGTGATCAATATTTATCTAGATGTCTATCTAGATCCGTTTTATAAGAAGACAATCCTTAAAACAAAAAGGCCCAACCCCACGATTAAGATCAAAATAAAACCTATAAGAATACAATGGACGATCAATAACGATTAAGGAAGTACAAGTCCGTCACACTCGATCGGATCGAGAAATGTCTTGTGTGTCATTGTTTTCAAGCTTCCGGAGTTATATTGTTATGATCTAATTTTTTGACTTCATTATCGGTAACAGGCATGCGTTTAAAATGGCTTTTTAAAACGCCTGACCCAAAAAGAGTAAATTGGCAAAAGTTTTATGTCACATATTATAAAAGATCAAAGTAGGTACTGACTAACACACTCACCCGTGAACGCCCGTGGCCCCTTAGACATCTACGAGTATGTCTAAGGATAACAGCTTTCTAAAGCTGATTGACACTTTGTTTTGAATGTGTTTCATGATGTACTTACAGAAAAGTATTAAAAAATCAATTTTTGAAATTCCTCCTAGCTTTTCTATAGTATTCCTATTCTTAATTTTTTTTATCGTCAATCAGATGTCAGACTCATACATGTGGAAGGAACAAATTCACACTCTCATGAAGGGCGGAGAGAGCGAGTCCGATATCTCGGACTCTGAACAGTTCCTGACGAAAGGCGCCTTCCTCCTGACCCCCTCCCACGGCCTTAGCATGGAGAAAGCATCAGCTATATGCGAGAAGATGGAATTCAAAGGTTGCTTCTCCCTAACCAAGACCGCCACTGGCATTCTCTTCAAGTTCTCAAGCGTGGAAGACTACCAGATGGTATTCAAGAAGGGATTCCATAAAGTGACCGGATCCAGGTTCTACAGGAAGGTAATTGGCTAATACTACAGGCTTTCTATTCTTTAACTGGATTCTTATTTGGGATAACAATAAAACTTTTTTCTTACCTTCGTTTGATTGCCTGATCTGTTAAACTCGTAGGTATCTCTCTCTCCGCCTTTCATTCTTTCTGATGCTTTTGTATCTACGTCTACATTGTGTCTACTAATTTTATTAACAACCACAACTTGTTCATAAGATGCTTTCAATTAACCAGCTTTAATACCAGGTGTTACAAAAAGATGTAGCAATACTCAAAGAGTTGCATTTACCTGTCGAACTGAATGAAAAATAAAGAGTTTCAAGTGTCAAAAAGATAGTACGCCTTCGTCGTCTATGTGCGCACTACGAATTTCAATCGCTGCGATTTGCGAAATATGAAAAAGAATTGAATTCCAAAATAATACATTTTTGCAGTGCATATATAGTATTTGGTTTTGTACACAGAATTACGAAATTATATCGCAACGATTTGTTATCATAGTGCGCGCTTAACCTAAAATGTTTTTGAACTTTGAATTTCTTCTTCCTATTGTTGTTGTTCAGTTTGATTGACAGTGTGAGGAATTTCAAAGGGGTGCCCGGTGTGTGAATCTCTTTACATATTATCAATCAACATTTACATTGGCTTTTTGTTTTACCATTACATTATACATTAATCTTCCAGATCGCGATCCCCTGCAGGCCCCAGAAGACGTTCACCATCTACGTATACGACATTCCCGATGAGGTTCCCGAGGAGGATGTGCGCCACGCTCTCTACAAGTTCACTTCAGTCGTGGAGGTGGTTCGCATGCATTTCGCTGGTTCCCCACGGGAGGGTAATACTGGTTTGTATACATTTCTAAGAATTAAGTCTCTTACCTGCCGGCACATTCCACCCAGTTTTTCTGCTCGATCCAGTATAGGTACTTGATGCTCGTATTAACACACAAATTGAAGTATTGAACAGTTAAACTGGATCCAGCAAACAGCAAACAACTGGACCTCCCTCTCGTATCTTAGTATCATCCACTAATGTGAAAGTTTAGATTTGAATGTGTGTGTTATCATCTCTCTTCACGTAAACATTCTAGAAGCGATTCAGCGCAAATTGGGTAGTACGTGGTTTAGACACTGAATTTACGCATATTTTTCAGTGTATACAGTAGAAATTAAAAGGCATAGCTCTAGTCCTCTCTATTATATAAGAGAGGCAAGAAACCAGATGTTATTCTAGACATTAAACGCATAAGGTTCTTTAATAAAGACAAAAAAGATATTGGTGTATCAAATTTCACATGTTATAAAAAGCCAAGTAGGTACTTCAAGTTTCGATTTTGTTTGCCAAATTATACTATAAGCACATCGTTATCCAGGAACATCGACCCCTAAGCCAGATAAGACATCCTCCCGTGCCCTCACCACTATCGACGGCGAGCTGGTGAGCAGCATGGTGCCCAAGGAAGCCAGCAGCGTGATCCGCGTCACACTCGCCAATATAGAGGAAGCCAACATCCTGCTGCAAAACGGGCTGGACTTCTACGGCGCTACGTACTTCCCGACCGAGCTGGCTACGCCTGCATCCGCTGCCAAACTCATCAAGCCGAGCAGGTACCTACTGAAGTAGAGATACTGTATAATCACTATAGACCTATTATGAAATCCTAAATGACTCACAGACTGACATGCATCGCCGAGCCTAAACCACTGATCCTAGAAACTTGAAACTTGGAATGTAGGTTCTTTTCGTTGTCTGGACGTGTGCTAAGAATGGATTTTTTAAAATTCACATTCTTAGGGGTCCAAAAAGGGCGTCAAAGTTTTGGTATAAAACTCCCATAATGTTAGACAACCAACTTCTAGCTTATCTTTTTCAAACTAGACTAGCCTGGGTTGCTTCGGTGGCATATTGGTTCGCTCTACTGCCAATTATGAGGTCTCGGTTTCGACCCCCAGGTCAGACAGTGTTTTAGGATTTTTATTTTAGATATTTTCTCAAGGACTGCCTCGGTGGCGTAGAGGGCGCATGCTCGACTGCCAATCAAGAGGTCCCGGGTTCGATCCCCAGGACAGGCAAGGTGTGTTAAATATTGGATTTTGCCATTAGGAATTATCTCAATAACTGCCTGGAGTCTGGAACTGTGCCCGGTAGATGGCAATAGGCTCGCCCCCTATTACATGGGACCAATAACATACTGGCGAAATGTGGGTGTATCTACTATGGGACTGAGTCCTGGGTACACCTCTGCCTACCCCTTCGGGAAAAAGGCGTGAATGTATGTTATGTATGTTTATGCTCAGCATTCTTCCCATTTTTATATTGTAATAGGTACATAACGGGGTCTGTCTCTGAAGCCATCTACAGAAGATGAGATCAAAGATAACTCCCAGGCGCCAGGACTAATGTAAATTTATGAAAACTACTTAATTGGGCTGTGGATATGATTTATTATGGTTTCATTTTCCTAGGGTGACTGGAGGAACAGTCTCCGCCAGAGTCCGCGATCTGCTCCCAGTCTTCGATCAGCAAGGGTTCGCCAAATTCGCACCGCCAGCCTCACGCCTCGTCAAGCCACGCTCCAAGTGAACTGATGAAATGACCAACCATCAAGCTTATCGACGACTTGGACTGACTTAACGACTCCGAATCTTGTCACAATTTATCTCATCTTTTCTAAGGCTTGGTGAATTGTGATGGCATTTCTTGTGACCATAAACAACTCCGCCTAAAAGACACCGTTTTTAGTAACTTTAGTATGTAAATAAAATAAATAAATAGCCAATACTAAAAGTGCGGGGAAGGTCGGCTACATTAAACCTAATGAGAAAACCTTGGCAAAGTCATACTCGTCGGTCATTCACATCGTCTTTTAGGTTGACTTGTATATGATTGTGACTAAGTTTCAACTTGCTAACAATCACGACACTAATTTATTTGAAATCTGTTTTATATAATGTTGTCGAACCGAAATGCATTTACTAGCCGTTTATTGTTAAAATACTAATCTACCATGTGCCATTTCTATAGTATTAAACATTTTGTAACTCTCGTTCCACTTTTGTTACCAATTAAATTATTATTTGCTAAAATATCGTTTAATTTATTATATTCTATTGATAAATAAATGGCCCATAGCACCAAAATGCTAATTTTACCACATAACTTGAAGCAGTGTCCCAAGGGTCCACCAACGTAGTCTTCGTTCCCGTGGGAATATCAGGATAAAGGGTACCCTATGAGTTATTCCAGGGTCTAAACTATCTACATACCGAATTTCAGCCCAATCGCTTCAGTAGTTTTTGCGTGTAAGCAACTTACTTTATATATTTATTTTATGATAGTGAGTGACAGACGAGCAAACAGGTGCCCGTTGGTAAGCATCATGGTTGCCCATATCAGACACAATACCACCAAAAGTTTTAAAATTCTAAATTCTGCGCGGCACTGCACTGCGCCTGTCACCTTGAGATATTAGTTGTTGAAACTCGTCATACCCAGTAATTTCGCTGGTAACGTTGCCCTTCAGACCAGCATTGATTGCTTGGCGGATTAATAACTGGCAAAGGTGTGATACGTCCCCAGGCAGATAGGTCATACATCAAAACACAACATCACGTCTTTTTCCCGAAGGGAAATCAGACCCAGGGCTCATTCCCTTACTAAGTACATCCACACTTTGCTATTTATGTCTTTTAAGTCCTATTGCCATCTACCGGGTACAGCTCCAGACTCGAGGCTGTCATTGAGAAATTTCCAAATGGAAATAATACTTTTTGCTTGATCAAGGCATTAAACCCGGGCACCTATGACATAAAGGCACTTATTTACCCTAACACAAGGAGAGATAGATATATCTTCAGAAGAACTTTCAAAAGAAATACAATGAAAAGTAAATGAAGCTGGTTCCATACATTATATTCAACAGAACAGAAGTAAAAAGAGGCTCCATAGGTGATTCGTTTGTTTTTCAGAAATAAATAGAAAACAAAACTTATTACATTTTAATATCGTTATGTAAGCATTAACAATTGCTGCTGTAGTTACTTGAATATCACAGATTACGATTACAATCCGCTTTCAGCGAGTACCTATATAAAAAATTTTATACCTACAATCCAGCAAATCTTGGAACTACCGTTTGACAATTCTTATTTTGCCTTGTTTGAAGAATTTGAATTGATATTTTACTAGCTGTGTTCCGCGGTTTCACCCGGGTAGACATCTTTCCTTGGGAATATCGTGGAAAAAAGTAAAAGTGTTATTCCAGGATCTAAGCTACTTACATACCAAATTTCAGCCCAATCTGTTCAGTACTTTTGGCGTGAAAGATTAACAAACATCTTACTCCTAGAACAAGAATATTTAGTTTTTAGTTCCAATTTTATTTCTTGTTCTAGGAGTTTGCAATGGAGGTCCGAAAAGTAACGCCTAATTCAATCAATTAACAAACATCTACTCAAACTTTCGCATTTTTTATTAAAATTATAACTAAGCAATATTTATAGAAAATTGTTTACATTATCTTACATTATTAATACTTACATTTAAAACCAGTGAACATCCGGTGGACATAAGTAACTATAATAATTTTCACTTGAGAGTTCTTAAAATTAATTTAACGTATTATACAAAACCAAATTCGCTGTTTAATCATCATAATAATTAAAAATATAGGATGACTCAAAGCTGTACCTCGTACATTAATGCTTGTTCTGTGCATTAATGCCATTGTGTGATTTTGAAAACTCCGTGATTTTATGTTCAAAAATAACGCTTCCGCATGCGGGTGTGGAGCGGTGCGTGAGCCGCCATAGGTATATTCCATGTATCGTGAACTTATATTAAAAAGAGTGCGTGACCGAAAACCATTGAACATGTAATAAAATATTAATATATTTCTGAAAATATTTTTGTTTTAATTTTTACAGTACATTTTCGTTATTTTAGACACTATTATCCTAATTAGCATGGGTGTTAGGATCCCACCATCATCTTTAGGACCCAAAGCCAACCTAACCTGCACGTGGTGCACTCTGCTGGCATACAAACGAGGCTCCAACATCTAGTGGAAATGGTAGTTAGTGTTAGACATGCAACCGCCCCGGCACCACACGTATTGACTCGTCATTCCTGTGGTTCCTGCCGGTTAAGTCGAGAGAGTGGTGTAAGTCTAGGGCACGCCTACACCATCTTATTTGCGTCCCAGGAGATGCAGCGTTCGCGGAGAAGACACTCCACCCGCTTAGGCGCAGCTAAGTGGATTTACTAGTCATGTGGGTAAGTGCCGATCCTTGAACATGGACGCTGCTTGAATCATATTCTATAGATGTAAAAGGCCAGTGTGTATGGGTGTGTATGTGTCTTAAATTATATTTTTTTTATATTTTGGCATGTCTAAAATTCTCTATGCATATGTGCGAGGGTCCTGATAATAATACGCTAATGCGATGTTTGCCAAATTCTAGATCATAGACCAAAATATTCTAAAGTTCACAGCAAATCTACAATCTCAGTATTAATTAAGCACCTTATACACTTGAGGAGAACGCAGTCTTCACTAACCTCAGGCCTATGCAGCCTTTATAAGCACATGCTTCATAAATCAAACTGGAAATTATACATTTTCAAACTTTTGGTTCTCTCCTACCACTCTTAAACCTATCCTCGATTTCTTGCAAACTTCTACCTTTAGTTTCCGGTAGAATAAAATACAAAATAGAAGTTCCAATCAGTGCTATAGCACCGTATATCAAAAACGTAATAACTTCTCCTAAATTAGCCATCATTCCTGGAGCAGTCTTGACAACTAAAAAGAAAGCTGCAAAGGTCAGAGCTGAACTAATTCCAGAACCCAAACCTCGAACTCTTAGAGGAAACACTTCACCACACATTATCCAAGGCAAAGGCACAAATCCTATCGAAATAGCTGATATATAAACCAAGAGTAGGGTTAAGGGTAACCAGACCATGTTATCTGGTCTCCAATACAGGAATATGGAAAGCCCAACCATGGAAATAGCTGTCCAAATCCCACTGATGATGCACAATGGTCGTCTTCCGTACTTCTTACAAACTATACAAGCTACAACAGACATAACAACTCTCAGGGCATCGATGACCAACATGGCCAAGTAATGATCGACGTCTTTCCCAACTGCTTTTTCTACAATTTCTATGGAGTAGAAAGCCACAGCGTTGACTCCAGAAAACTGACAAGTCACGAAGAATATGATCATTATGATCAAAGGCTTCACTAGCTCTGGACTTCTTAGGTAAGCCATCTTTTCTTTCCAAGTTGGTACCGGTTCGGAATCGACTGCTTTTTTGCTCTCCATGATACCTTTTAATTCTGTCTTAGCATCGTCGCTGTACCCTCTCAACCAGTAGAAGGCTTTAACACCATCTTCTAACCTTCCTTTAGATATCAACCAAGAAGGGCTTTCAGGGACTAAAGTAAGTAAAACGACTGATAAGATAGGAAACAGGCAGGAGATTGTGGCCGTCCATTGCCAGGTCATGAATGTTCCTATTAGATGAGCTACGAAGATTCCTAAAGCTATTGCTAATGAGACTCCAGCCAGGAAGAAACCTCGTAGGGATGGTTGAGAAGTTTCAGCGATGTAGACTGGTCCTAGAGGACCGAGAAGTCCGACGCAGATTCCTGTGAAGAAGCGACCAGCTAACATGTATGGAAGGTTGTTGGCACACGCTAGTAAGATCCAACCGAGGAGGAATGGAGCGCAGATGATGTAGTGGGAGTTTCTTCTGCCGAATTTCTCCATCATCCAGCCGGATATGAGGCACCCTGGCGCCATGGGTAGCGCGGCCATTGATGCTGGAATTTAAAAAAAAACCAAAGTTAGACCTTATAGTTATGTGTAATACAAGTTATACCAATCTATCTTAGCTTCACTCAGGCGATTTGTGTACGATGAAAGGTCACTTGGCTCTTCAGCAACGAGAGCAAATGTCGTGGCCTGCGTTAACGCTGCTTGAATCGTCATGTGCAAGGCAAGGCCTATGCTAAAAAACCGATCAGGAAATGTAAGATGCCTGTGTTTTTGATAGAGCATTCTTTAAAATGGGATGAGAAGTAAGATCACTGCGGTGCACATTTCCTTTTTTGATGTCATTGTAAGTGGTAAAGAAATAATTATAGCACAGTATAGATACAATCTTATGAATGTGCACGAGGTCGCTAAAGTCTATTCGCAAGAACATCCTATCATCCACTTACTATAGCGAAATAGGTGTTTCTTTATTAACCATTATCATTACCAATCCCCTTCCAATTCTCAAACACAATATGACACGTTTTGTAAACTTCCTTGGGCACTGACCACACTTTTTTGTTACAGTATGCCTTGAGCGAAATAATGGAATTGATAAAAAACCAATCGTGATCCATGAGTAACCCATAATGTAACGTAACTACAGTAAACAAACGTGTCAGTTGTCTTTCTTCAGTAAAGTAACATGTACTGCCAAATTATGAGGTAACCTTGGTGCTCTACGTTTCCGTGTCCAAAACCATTGCGCCCAGCTGCTAGCTAGATCATAATATTGTCTTAGATCATAGTTACGTAGATCATATCATAATAACAGACTGGTAATACCTATTACAATTAAACTTAATACAGGGTAGCATTCTCGTATCTAGTAATGGATTAATTAGCATTTGCAATCATTGATAGCATGCGATTGCTATAGCATTTAGCAAATTATATGTAGTTGCGATATTCTGTGATTGCGATTTTAGCGAATTCATCGCTTCATACGATCATAGCGGCAGCGTGCGCCGTGTGCTCTCCCTCGGCCGTCGGCCATCGTAACCACGGGAGACGCCGAGACGGGAATACTGAAAACTATATCTGTTTCACATGAACCTGACTGACCTCGTTGCTTTCGAGTCACGAGTGAAATTATTAGCAATTTGGTAGGCGCGATTAAGCCATTATTATCTTTATTTGTTTGTACTTAGGGTCGTACATTGAATGAACCTGTATGATTATTTAATTCGTTAAAATTAATAGCAGGGCGGTGTGAAGTACGAAGTGCGAATTATCGTCATAGCAAATAGCATAGCAATAGCAAATAGCATGCTATGACTCATTAAATCGCTTATGATACTAGTATCCTCTTAATTTTCAATCACTCAATTTTACTATAACGCTAACTCTGAAATCCCAAAAAAAAAAAACAGCCGTGCTAGCTGATTTTTATGATGAGTTGTCGAAATGATTAGACAACCTCTTTCTTCTTTATTTTTTTCTTCTTCAGCATTCTCTGCTACACGACCCTTTAGGTCGTGTTGTACCAGTTGACCAAAACCTACCTATAGCCACAGCTATAGCTACTACTACTATAACAAAATGCTAAGTGATTACCAGTTTTATCCTGGATATACCTTAAATACTAAACACCAAATTAATATTATCATCGAAAATTCTGAGCCTAATAATGCTTTATTAGAATTAATAAAACCAGGTAAGTGCACGTAATGCTGAATCATGATTAACCAATCAATTATGTGTAAATTGTCAAGAACGTAGATACCAAATTTTGTGATTTGTCAAGTCATTTGCACGGGTTTTTCAATACTTTAATTATCTGGCGACTAACTTTAATATTGGCTATGGATTGCAAAGACAAAATGCAAAGAGACAATGTAAAACTAGTCTATTTCTAGTCAATTTCGCCAAAAGCGCTTTATGATCATAGCAAGGCCAAGGCAGAACAAGTGTTTCTTTCCTAGGTCATCTCTAATGCCAATATTCTTTAAACCCTGTTTTAATTGATACATTATTATAATCACAATTCAATATTTGTCGTGACCACGGTCATTGCGACCTCGATTGGCGAAGATAAACCACTTTCGCTATCGTGATAACTGAAAATAACATTGATCTCGTGGCAATGTTGCTATTTTAGTATTTTTGTTGTATAATATCCAATCCACTAAGCTAGAAAATCTTCCAGCCAGTTAACGATTTTAAAGGATGTGTTGATATCCACCAATTTATTTCTACAGCATAGATAATTGTAAAATAATTCCGCCCTGTGGGGCACGGAACTATAATACCTATTAGAATGTAGAATGCGCGGAAAATGAGAACGATATGTAATTAATTCCAATTATCAACAGGGAATAGACTTGTATGTAAATAATAATAATAATAATAATAAATAAATCTTTATTTCGGAAACCAATTACATACACAAAAAAGGTGAGGAAACGATGATGCCAGCTAAAGTAATAAAACTGTGTCGCAGATGTACTTGGATATTATAGATGGTGAAGATTGAAAATCCAAAAAAATTATTTTAATAATTAGGGTTATCAGAGGATTAGTGTGATCTTAATTATTTATCAAGCATACCTACCTAGGTTCTTGATAATAAATTGTTACAAGATAAGCAGCTATTGACAACCATAACAATAACAGATTCTTTTTAGGCTCACTTTTTACGGGATATTTACCATGATTCGTGAAAAGGAGGTAGATTGATATATTTGCCAATAAAAATCAACTCGCCGATACTTATCAGTTCTTCCGTGATCATGGCGTATAATAATATATTTATAGGCGTATTAAATAAAAGAAATATTATGGGGAAACTCGAAAATCGTCGAATCATGATATCGAAATATCCCGTAAAACATGATCCTAATGTTTACAACCTAATGAGTTTTGGAAGAAATCGCTTTAAGCGATAAGACCGCTCCTTGTACTAGCCTAAAACCAACTGTACCTACTTTATGTTCATAATAATATGCTCTCTGTAAGGTGTACAGTAATAGTGTTTATAACTATCTATCTACAAACATGATAGTTTCAAATCATATAAAAAAATCTCGTGGGTAGTTATCAAAAATATTCTCAGTTAATTAGCGCTAGTGAAAAGCAGTCTTCCACAAATGCCCTTTAAACAAAAGGCTAATTTCTATCTCAGTAAAAAACTTAATCTCCTAAAAGATAAAATTATAATCCTATCCCAGTCCGAAGTCACTATAATTCGAAAACTTGTCACTGAGTTCTACGAAAAAATAAGCTATAAATCAGTCTTACCAATCCACGAAGCAGTGGGCTCATTGTAAGGTATAGGCCCTCCTGCCTTTAGCTGAGGAAGCAGGATGGCGGAGTACCCAGATGTTAGTCCCGCAGTGAAGGTTAGCAGGATTGAGCCTGATGCTGCCAGGGTCTGGAACCACAAAAAATTATATTTAAAGATCAGAGAGAAAATTCCGTTTATGACTTAGTTAAAGGGAAAGAGGTGATGACTTCTAACTTTGAAGGTTTTTTTGGATCAGTGATAACTATCATTGCTTAGTGGAGAGTGAAAAAAAAGACAGCAGATGATGCGTTCTATTCGAGAGTGAAAGAGAAGAAAACCGTGTAAATTAATTTTTATTCCAGTTTGAATAAATACAAACTCGATCTATAGGACATACCTACCCTAAAAGGTCAGATTTATGTATGTAGTAATAATAACCTAAATAAGAATTTTAACCTAAAGTTCAGTGTGTTAAGAGAATTGCCTATATAATTAGCCTAAATTTTAGTTTTTATATGCGGGCATTATGATAATGAGGCTTGGCTTGTTATTGTCGTTAGGCTATAATATATTTAATAAATCATAACTGCAATTGACCCACATTAAATAACACTAATGGTTTTTATTCTAAGAAATAAAGTACGTTTATTTTTACCTGTTTCCATGGTGGGGAAAATTTAAAAACAGTTTTGGAATCATCAAGGAGATTGTCATTTTTAATAGTTTCTTTACCATCCTTCAAAGACAGTCCACTGGATTGTGACACTCTTATATTTTGTGAATAATTCGAAAATCTCTTTGGTTCATGTTCACTTTCTGTTCTTTTCTTTTTAATAGCTGTTTTATTTTTATGTGTTGTATCGTCTTCTTTATTGCTAGTTTGATTATTTGAATTATTTTCTTCCTCATTTGTGTTTGGTGTGTTAATTTCTATACTAATATCTTTTTTTTCTACTTCTTTGGTATGATCTGAGTTTTCTTTTACTTCCTCTGGTTTGTGGCTTTCATCTGCTGCCATATCTTAATACCCTGGAAAGAGAAAAAAAACATGTCTAAAATCTATTTATTGCAGAACTTGCCAAAGCGCCCCTGGCTCAGTATTATGTCCAGCTTTAATCCGGAGCCATGCGTTCAGTTCTCATAGACATGTCGTAACTTTTCGCCTAGGCGCTACCGTGTTTCCGATATGTTTGACTGCAGGTCCCTTTCTCCTTTAAGATATGTAGGAGGCAGTTGTTAGGTCATATAGCCTTGTACGAATCTTGGCGACCTGAAACTCCGACATTCGGTTGACCACACATCCCACAGTGGTTTCACTCAAGTAGTGCAGGATAAACCTGTTCTGTTACAGTATACATTACAATCATACATTAAGTATATAAAGCTGCGAATAGGTAGGTATAGATAGGACTAGTACAGGAACTAGCCACCTTAGTAGATAGCATAGAATCCTCATGCTTTATACTAACGTTGAGCACTTTGTATGCATCATTGACTGACAATGGCAGTAATTATTAAATAATTAGTGGAAGAAGCATGAACCATAAACAATGCATGGCGTGAGCACACAGACGCTAAATGGTTAAATTTAATATCATTAATGTATTATGAAGGATTTTTATGTTGCGTTTCTGTACCTCATTGAACAAACTCAAACTCAAATAAAATTTATTTATATAAGTCTTTTTTTATAAGGCATAGTGCCTTTATTGAAAAAATATTAAACAATAGAGCCACCTACTTACTATCTACCCTAACTAAATACACTATACCATAGAATACTTCGAAAATCCACAGGCCGACATGTCAGCCTATAGAAAATCCAAGTGCTCTAAACCACTGTCAGATGGCAGCGTACCCAAGATACTGGCGGCATTGCCACGTTGAATAGCAATGCTTATACGTTGAGCCAGATAAACGCCAGCATTAAGATCACGCGTCGCCTCGACCAAGCGCTCAGATAGATTTTTGAAAATAAGTCTTAAAAAGACTAATTAAACGTCAATCAATAATATCAGTAATATCAAATTAGTAAAGAATCTAACTAGTAAAGAATCTAACTAGTAAAGAATCTAACTAGTAAAGAATCTACCGTGCCTATTGACAATCCGTTAACAATAAGCACAACGCCACGATTCATTTGAAGTCCTAATAATAAATAAATGAAAGAATATACTTATAACCTTACTAAATTATTTAAAAATAACTACCATGGACTACCGTGCAGTAGATTTGTGTATAAGGACTTAATTTTCTTGTGTCAGCTTTACAATGTTTTTTTTAGTTACATGGCGTCGCAAAGACTGGCATAAAGTCGGCGATCCTGGATTGTAATTAGTAATTAGGTAGTTTATTAGTCCATAATCAGCCCGTTTTAGTCTGCTGTTGGAAATAGACATCTGTCGCACGACGTTTTACGCAAATCTTGTCTAACGGTTCCATTTGGTTGGTAGCGGTTATATGTTAGGCGTACGGCACTTATTACAAATAATTTATTATTGTAAAATATTATACAGTCGATGACGAATTCTGAGATGACAACACAACATAAAGGAAATCCCAAATATGATTGCAAAAAATCACTTTCTCATCGGCCGACCTTGCGGTAATGCTTAATTTACTCGTATTTCTAGAATATAACGACCAGTTACTGTTTATCTTAAAAACACTGACCTACATATTTGGGTGAGTTATGAACCTAGATAAGATTTCAAGAATTAACTTTAAATAATAGTTTTCATGGGAAATGCGGTGGAGCGTTAAGCTCGCGTGATGATAAAATAACTAAATAACTGTGGTAGAGACATCTGTATTATTCTGTGGTAGAGATTTAAAACTATGTATCTATGCATAAAAGTAGGAAGGTATACAGAGTTACTAGTAATAAGTGAGCATCCGCATAAGAAGTCATTATGTTCTCAATATTTGGAACAACTTTAAAATAAAATATTAATTGAAATTATAATTAATTGTTAAGGCATACTGTAACAGTGCCTTTTCCATTAAATAATACTCGAACACTTCAGCATATTTTATATGATTTATTCCAAGCCCACCATCTTCAATCTCGCTCTACAATCATCTGTCGCGCTGGCATCCACCTCCCTGTGTTGCCATCGTGCCCTCGCACATGCCATAGATCTTCCTTAAACCACACGTTGCCATTAATACTTTACATAAAACCACCAGAACGTTCACAGAGTCCGTAGCATGCGCGTCACAAAATAACATCAACCCTACAATACCTTGATAAGTATAATGCTTTGGGTGCCATACCTAGATAAGTTAAGTAAAGCAAAGTACTTAATCACAATAATTCTTGTTTGTAGAATTTTACGATTTTGGCATTATTTCCTTTACCTGTGATATTATCTGACTATTTGCCAAATTTCATGATGCTGGACCAACGGGAAGTACCCCAAAGGTTTTGAGCCCATTGCGCAAAGTATGGCCGTATCTTTTGATTGCGTTGACTATATTTGATTTTTATACAGCACCAAGCGGCCGTAGACCTGAGTTGTTGATATGAGTTTCAACTTGATACCACAATGTATTCTCGAGAAAAAAGGTCTTGACAGAGAGACAGGCACACAGACGGACAACAAAGTGATCTTAAAAGGGTTCCTTTTTTTCTTTTAAGGACTGGAACCCTAAAAAACAAATACCAGGCATAGCCTTGAAAGGATTTATTTTCGGAAATTGATTCAGCACAGATTCCAAAAATCTATCTTTCTTCGAAAATAATTTTGCATACTTTTTTCCTATTATGTATATCTAGGTAGGTAGCGTTTCAACTGGTTCATTTCATAAAGCCACACTTTTAATGTAATCAATAAAGATGATTTAAAAGTAAATTTTCCGTAAAAGTATCGTGAGCTGTAAAAGTCCTCTCAACCATAATAATAAAACAGGAATCGTTTTATATCATTTTAAAAGTACCTACTTAGTAAGTATATAATATATACCTACCTCGTATATATTAGTGAAATTGTAATTACTCTAGTGACATTAAACTAACGTTCAGGTTAGGTTAGGTTGTTTATAAACTAACTAATTATTTCTAACGGTTCTTACAATTTCATAGCGACTTAAAGAACAGAAACAGTCAGAAACAGTAATGTTTTAAACGTACTTAGGCAGTACTGGAACTGGTAGATACTTTTTAAGTGTAACCTTTTATTGTACAGTCTCGAGGGCAAAGCCCTATCAGTGGGTGTCCTTCGTACGTACAGGACAGCTTATTATATGTATGTTAACATTGTATGTACCTAACCGAGCGTGTCCTAGCTATGAGACATTTGCCACAATCTTATGAAAAAAATACTAAATCGATGTTTTGTATTCCCCTGTTTCCTCTGAATAAAATTAACCCATTCTATAAATTTATACCCTGATAATTTTATAGTGAAGTAACCTATGTCCCTGTCATTTAATTTTTCTTATAAACCCTTGGATTTTTCATAGTGAACTTCCAGAAATCGCAGTTTTACTCACGTGATTAGACGTTCACAACAAATAACATGAAGAGTTTTTAAACAAAAATAAATGATAGGGACATACTTTACTTCAACTTTAAAGTATCAGGATATAAATATAACAAATAAATATAACGTTTACTGTATTCGGAGGAAACAGGGGAATACAAAACATCGATTTAGTACTCTCCATAGGATTGTGTCAAACTGCTAAGAGGTCCTGTGTCCTGTGTGGGTTAACAGGATTAACCCATAGTTAAAATTTATATTTTCATATTTTTCTAGTGAATTAAGCTGTCTCTGTAATTTTAGTTCCTTAATTTTAGTATGAACTCTCGATTTTTTCTATACTTTGATAACTTCTAAAAATCACAATTTTACTCGCGTGATTAAATAACACACTAAAAATAATTATGAGTTTATTTTTATGAAATCATAATTATCTTTTAAAAATAAAATGATAGGGACATAGCTTACTTCATATTTTAAATATCAGGATATAATTAATAAATGTTGGCAAAAATACTTTTTCTTTACTTAATATTTTTTTTTATAATAATGAATAGGTATTAGTTGTTAGGTACTTATTAATTATTTCAATAGTGAACGGACAAAATAATCCTCGATATTGGGCTCTGTACATATTCGGCTTTTGTCTTTCAAGAACTTGAACACATTAAAAGCGAGTTTGAAATGTTTGGTCAGCCATTGCAAATAAGCTTTATTTTAGTTTAAAGAGTCATTCTCTAAAATATAGAATGCAAACACATTTTAGCACGTAGTGAAAATACAATAAATATACCTATCTATGTACACCAAAACTTACAAAGTAATTATAACTTTTAATGTAATGTTAACTCTACCGTTTGACTGTTTTAATTTGCTTTGTGTGAAGGATTTGAATTTAAAGAAAACTGACTCGGGACCCAAGGAGGCTGCCCAAAACCTTATCCTGACTATGCTTCTATATTGCCGGGTAGATAATGTTATACACAATATTATTCCCAAACATAGCCCTCTTATTATCGCCGTTGAATATATAATTTGATTTGATTATTATATAGATAAAGTATGTTTCATTTCACGACGCGCGTTTGAATTTTAGTAGAATATTTGCATAATTTATTATAATTAATGCGATGGCGATGCCAAAAAAAAAATTATGCACATGTGAAAATCTTATTAATAGAGCCAACGATTAGACCTATCAAATGAAACCAAAATTATAATTGACGTCGATGTGGCCCTAAAACCAGCAACTCCTTTAGCGATTAGGAATTGTACATCTAAGTGAGAAAATAATTCATAAGTCCATGCCTTTACGACGAAGGTTATTGAAACTGTGAGTAAGCAAAGTTATTAAAAGTATGAAACGTCAAACGGTACTTTCTGTATCTATAATTGCTTAATATTTTAATAAATTATGACATAAACTGTAAAATAATTTTATATAGGTACCAACCACCTAAGTAGATATTATTATTAAATTTAAAACATAAACATACATTCACGCCTTTTTCCCGAAGGGGTAGGCAGAGGTGTACCCAGGACTCAGTCCCATAGTAGATACACCCACATTTCGCCAGTATGTTATTGGTCCCATGTAATAGGGAGCCTATTGCCATATACCGGGCACAGTTCCAGACTCCAGGCAGCTATTGAGATAATTCCTAATGGAAAAATCCAATATTTAACACTATGCCTGACCTGGGGATCGAACCCGGGACCTCTTGATGGGCAGTCAAACATGCACCCACTACGCCACCGAGGCAGTAAAAAAATTATAGGAAACAAATATCATATACCTATATTATGTTACTGTTTAAATTCTTATTTATTAATAAAAACCTATGTAATAGAAAATAAATTAAAATAAATACCGTTATTCGTAAATAACGAACTCGTCCGTTGCCAAAAACACTCGCGTCACAAAATAGAGATGTGCAATTACGCAATACACAAATTATCGATAAAAACAATATTGCTAATTGCGAAACGCGTCCCACTCGCTCTATCACTGTCTATGTACTGATTACTGAATCCCTGCCGACACTTACTTGTGACTCGTAGCTCTGTTTGTTAGGCCAATAGGGTTGAATGAAAAATATCGATATCGGTAAAATAAGCCCTACTTAGTTTGGGAATGAATTAGTAACAATGATGATTGTTTAAATTGATGATGTAATTTATAAAATCAGTAATATAAAATTAGTAGTAGTTTTTATAATTAAATCTATTTCAGATAAATATAATTATAGATAAATACGTTTTATAGAATATGACTGTAAAGATATTAGCACGATATTGCCCTATTTTATTTTGATTAGTGTAGATTAGTTATAAGAATAGAATAAACTTTTTGCAAACTAAATCAAAAATACAATATAACATGAAAAAAAAATACAATCGCATTACGCAGTTTCTAATAATTGCTATTTCTAATATTTTTATTTTATTTATCATTTATCTGTTTTGGTCTGTTTATAATTTTTTTTGTAAGCATCTTGTTATTGTAAACTTTGTAGTTATAAAGCATTTTTATTGTATATTATATCACCGCTAAGTAAGTAAAATAATTCATCAATGAATTCCTATAGGTATGCATAATGTAGGTGTAGTGTATTATTATAGAGAATGTATTAATAAATATCCACATAATATTGTTATAAGTAGTTACCGACGTAATTCTTTACTCTTTATTTTATTTACATGCGTTCTGCGTTAATATTATATTCGTGCAAACATTCATGTTTATTAGCAGCCATTACGTGCTTGATAATTGAGAATTGTTTAGGTATTGGTTAAGTATAATTGATTAGGTTGTGTAAGGTTGTTTGCTTTTTAAAGTGTTCTAATCTTCAAAATTCTGTTTTTAATTGAATCTGACATCATTGTTTTCTTCTAAACTTAATAAGAATTACGATATTTTATGTAAAAGATTTAATAATTTATTGTTATTGTAAAATTTTAAATAATAAGTCATTATTTTTATCTAATTATCGATATTTATAATTGAATCCATCACTAGTTAACTACATGCGTACTCAAGATTCTGCGATAAAAAACTTTATCTCTGTTATGTGACGCTTTTCTCAACCACTGGTAACTTTTTTGTTTGTTTGTCTGACTGTCATTGATCTGTAACTTGGCTTACAATAAGGTAGGTTTTATAATAAGTTAATATCTTCATGTCGAGTTGGTATGTGTCCAGCCAGTCCTGCTACGATCCTGAAATACGGCTTTTGCTTCTTCCGGACAACATCAATTTGTTCATGAACAGTACGACCGCAGTCGACCCCTACCGACTTGGCCATTCACACTAGGTAGCCTTATAAATCTCCTTTATTAATCTCCTTTCATCCATCCTCTCCACATGTCCGAACCACCTCAGCATTCCTTGCTCAACTTTGTCCCTACATCTTCTAACACGCCACAGCGTACCCTTATCGCACTAAGTATATCTTATTTTGTCCATCAAGATCACTCCAGTCATACTTCTCAGGCTTCTCATTTTTACTTTCGTGCTTCTTCTGCCAGACCCAACATTCACTACCATAAATTATGGGGATCAACACCATACATAGTACCATAATACCATACATAGAGGGCTATGGACAGCCAGTGGTGCCTTTTTAGACACATGCTGACTGTTCCTAAAGGCTCTGGTATGCAACGCCCCATTCACTTGATTTCCTGCCTTGAACTCTCCGTTCAATATCACAGTCATACATTCCATCTCTTTTACTTATGAAGGGTTTTTCTGTATTCTAAGTAGTAAAGCATATCTATGTTTTGTCTGAATGACAACGTGTTTCAAAATGGTGTAGTAATAGTATATACGCAGGTGCATGTCAAAATGAACAACTTGTAAAAAATTGAAGTGAAGTGAAGTGAAGAGAGAGAATAAATCACTTTTTAGTTATAACGTAAGCATAATACGAGCTAAATCCCCGTTTCTTCGTTGATAAGTATGTGTGTGAGTCAGTCTGACTGATTTACTTATATCTATATAGAAAATAGCAAATGATCGACATGTTTTAATATACATTAATACCTTTACAGGTAAGTAGCATTAATACAAAGAAAAGGGGAGATAGGGTACGTTCTCCCAGCGCTTACTCAACAACTGGCACGTGCAATTTGCTGTTTGAAGTTTGCACAGTGACATATGAACAACAAAGATAGAAAGACGTACCTAAGACCGAAGTGCGACTGAGACTATATTATTTACTCGTACGACCTTACTTTTCTGACGTACGTAGCCTAATGGGACCTAATTTGAGCTTGCCATTTTCGAGAAGCCAGTACCTCATTTCCCCTATTCTTTATATCTATGGTAAGTAGACCTAATTTATTTAATTTATAGCGTACTTAAATGTGTTTACAACTGAAGTAGTTATAATAAGTGCTCTATATTTAGCACCTACAGTAAAAAACCTGAAAAAACGAATCAATAAAGCAATGAGGAAGCAAGTGCGTTTGATTGGTTTCAAGAAAACGTGATTATAATTAGGTTCTCACCTATTTAATATCCAATACAATAAAACCCATACTCGTATTGCACAATAAATGCCACGTAAGTTCAGTTGCGGAAAAATACTGAAAGGTCTTTTGATAGATAATTGTTTAACAGGATAGGACCTCTTAGAAGTTTGACACAATCCTATGGAAAATTTACTAAATCGATGTTTTGTTGTGATTTTCCTGTTTCCTCCAAATACAGTAAACCTATTTGAATATATTTATATCCTGATATTTTAAACTTGAAATAAAGTTTGTCCCTATCATTTTATTTTTATTTATAAACTAAATTTTTTTGTAGTGAACGTCCAATCACTCGAGTAAAACTACGATTTTTGGAATTCACTATGAAAAAACCAAGGGTTTAAAAGAAAAATTAAAATAACAGGGACATAGGCTACTTCACTATAAAAATATCAGGATATAAATTTATAGAATGGGTTTTAACGCCGTGTACTTTTCACTACGATTGTGTGCAAATAAAATTACCTATTAATTTTTCAAACCATTTTGGCTAAACCCTATACGTGTGACACCAAATAAATATAATCTTTGGTAACTGGTAACAGACAAAAACAAAAAGAAATTTACTTTATTTCCTAATAGGTTAAAAAGTTATGTATTAGCCCTGCTGTGGTACGCAACAATGACGGACTTTTATCAAGAGGAGTTAAAATGTTATTTTTCTGAATTGAAAGTAAGGTATATTAATGTACCCACAATAGAAGAACGTGGCAAGCTCTAGGGGAGGCCTATGCTGCAAAGCAAGACAATCAGCAAGATATACAATGAAACAAGAAATACCGGTGTCATATTATTGTACTTAATTAAATAATTAGTATTACATATCATGTTTTGTAAGATTGTTAAATAAAGGCTATTATTATTATTATTATAGCTATGGAGAGGGCTATGCTCGGAATTTCTCTACGAGATCGAATCAGAAATGAGGAGATCCGTTACGAACGAAAGTTATCGACATAGCCCAGCGGATTAGTAAGTTGAAGTGGCAATGGGCAGGGCACATAGCACGTAGAACTGATGGCCGATGGGGCTGTAAAGTTCTCGAATGGAGACCACGGACCGGCAAGCGTAGCTTAGGACGTCCACCCACAAGGTGGACAGACGATCTGATAAAGACGGCAGGAACACGATGGAGGCGGGCCGCTTACAACCGGACTGAATGGAAATCTGTGGGGGAGGCCTATGTTCAGCAGTGGACGTCCTGTGGCTGAGATGATGATGATGATTATTATTATTATTATTTTAATGTACTTATATAAATTCAAATTAGGAGTTATATTAGAACTTTTCGAAGGTAAAGCGCTTTGGTATACGATTTTATGTAAAAGTTTTTTTTAAATAAGTAAATTTATAAGTAGGTACCAGAGGCCAGAGGTTAATGACATCTACTTATTCTATTATTATACACGCATATGTCAGAATATTTTCTATGATACTAGCGTAATTCCCGCGACTTAGTTCCCGTGGGAATTTCGAGAATTACTTTGTTTACATCATCATAAAATTTATTTGCGAAATTTTAGCTCACTAAGCTGGGTGTTGTCAGCGTGTCATTTAATCATTCAGCACATTGAATTTACTTACTTATATCGTAAAGATTAGGTATATTGCCAATTCTATTCGAATAGATACCAATATAATGTATAATTGTATATATAGGTAGATACCTAAAGGTTTCCTATAGGTAGGTATAGCTAATACCGCTCGTGGGTTGCCTAATTGTTCGGTTAGGCAATGCCCGTTTGGCCATGACTTGGATGGGTAACCGTTTGTTCAACACTAACTGCACTGTATCGGAATCTGAACTCAAATTATTCTCGAATCTTCGAATAAGTATTACTGTAATTTTGTTGCGGAACAGAACGGGATAGTTCCGCCATGGTCTACCCGAAAAATACCTACTACCAAAAAGTTCTTATGATTATAAGTCTACTAGCCGACCCGGCAAATGTTGTTTTGCCATAACATTATGGCTAGGAAATATTAAATTTATAATAAATATTAAATCCTAAAAAATACCAATAAATTTTTTTGACAAAATATTAAAATAAAAAAACTGAAAATTAAAATGGCCAGTAAAAATAGGGGTTGATGAAATTTAGGGTTGTATGTATTTTTCAATGCTGAATCATAAAAAAATAAAAACAAAATTCTGTCCATAAAATTTAAATAAAAAATGTGGGTTGGACCACCTTTAACATTTAAGGGTATGAAAAATAGATGTTGACCTATTCTTAGACCTACCCAATATGCACACAAATTTCATAAAAATCGGTCGAGCCGTTTCGGAGGAGTTTGGTAACAAACACTGCGATACGAGAATTTTATTTTTTGATTTGATTTTTTTTTTTTTTTTTTAATGGCAGAGTGCCTTTATTGAAAAAAGACTAAACAATAGAGCTACCTACTTACTACCTACCCTAACTAAATACACTATACCATAGAACGCTTCGAAAATCCACAGGCCGACATACCAGCCTATAGAAAATCCAAAAGTGCTCTAAACCACTGTCAGATGGCAGCGTACCCAAGATACTGGCGGCATTGCCACGTTGAATAGCAATGCTTATACGTTGAGCCAGATAAACGCCAGCATTTTGATCACGCGTCGCCTCGACCAAGCGCTCAGATAGATTTTTGAAAATGCGATGAGCTCCCGGCCCCCACGGTCCCAGAGTCTCGACTCCAAACGGTTCAAATATGTAACCGCTACCGAGGTTTGCATACTTGCCCCGCTTGCGTTGCTCGGCAGAACCCGCCGCCGCACCAGCCGTACATTGGGTCTCTGGTACATGTGACGGCGCTATTGTGTCAACGCAAGTAGCGTCCCACACCAGCGGCCGTCCCAGCTTCCAAGGAACGAGGGTCATACCGTCAGGTCTTTTACCATCGTCACGCATCAAACCGTTCGGTTCGAGAACGGCTGGTACATTGGCGCTGGTAAAAGCCCGGCGGATGATGTCGTTAAGGCTAGCGTGGCGGGAGATCCGGCCAGCACTTCGAGAACATGAGAGACCGTGGTGACCGCGTTCGTCGACGGCAGTACCACACTGGCAACGGTGACCTACATAGCAAGGTGCACCCAAACGCAAGCTGACAGCTACACGAAAAGCAGATGGATCTAATAGATTGCCAGTATTGAAAGATGAGATTGCTTGCAACCAAAAACCAGATTCCCTAACAGAGACTGCCAGGAGTCGGGCCTTGTCTGTGGAGTTGGCGCACGTTTGTATGAGACAATTCCGTACCAACGCACAGAGGGGCCCATCCCACAGTCTCTGTGAAGATGGTAATTTAGGTAAATCGGTATTGGGGCAAGCCGCAACCCAAGCACTCTTTGCCTCCGCCAAATTAGAAACATCGAAAGCTCCTAAAGAGGGGACTCGCGAGGGAGCGAGGATTTTTTGAATTAGGTTGTCCGAACTGTGCACTGAGGACAAAAAAGCCGGGAGAGCGACACTTGAAATTTTGCGGACCCCTAAGCCTCCAAACCTGACGGGTAAGGAGGCTTGAGACCAAGCCCTGTCATCCAAGTTTAAATTTAATACAGACATTAGGGTATTCTTTATGACATTGTCTAAGCTTACGAGAAGCTCATTGTGTTTCCACAACGGACAACATCGTAAAGCATACGTAAATTTTGGCACAAATAAGCAGAATCTGATAAATTTCTACAGATCTAATATTTGATTGATTGATTAAAATAAATTATTAAGGCGTATGTATTCATAGTTATTGTAGGGTATCCATAACTAGATACCAAGAACATACAGCATCATCTATTAGTTCCTTGCGCAAAGTATGGAAATATGCAGTAACCTTTGATTGCTTATAGAAGTTTAATTTTTACAGCCATAACGGACCGCAGATCTGATTAGTTGATATCAATTTCAACTTGATACCTCCACGCGTTCCCGCTAAAAAGTGTCTTGACAGACGAACAGACAGACAGACAGACGGACAACAAAGTGATCCTGTAAGGGTTCCTTTTATTTATTTATTTATTTATCATATAAGTAGAAAGCTGACAGTATTGAACCAAAACGCTTCCTACCTTAATTAAAAACTATGACTTAAATATATTCTTAAATGGCTAACAATTACATTCACTGGATCCGTAAGCAAGTCTAGATGTTGGAACTCTTGCGCAAACGAATTGAAGAGCTCCAATGCTCGTTGCGTAGGAGCATTCCGAGTATGACAAGTCCGAGTCATAGGACGATAGAACAGCTGATGCTGACGGCGCCTGCTACGACTGTAGTACTCCGGTACATATAGCCCTAGCGAACCCAAAGTCGCTGGGTTGTTTATGTTATTCCGCAGTATTTGCAAATAGTGTATGGCCAGATGCAGTTTTCGCCTAAGCTCTAGTGTGTCCACTCCGATCGTACCGGATACAAAAAGTGAGGGAAACAGAAATGGATAGTACCCGAACATCCGCTTATAAACATATCGAGCAAATTTCCGTGAATCCCAAGATCTTGTTGATCTTGTTCTTTATTCCTTTTGAGGTACGGAACCCTAAAAACTAAGATTTTTACACAATATAATATTATATTACCTATTATATAAGTAACGATTAAAAAGATAAAGTAATGTTTGACTGCATTTCATAAATTGCCAAAACCGCCCTTCAAAGAAACAATTACGCCTTTTTCCCGAAGTGGTCGGCAGATATGACAAAAAAGCAACACAAAAAAAAACTGAATTTGCAGTATTTTTTTTTATGATAGTGAGTAACAAGACGAGCGAATCAGGTGCCTGATGGTAAGCATCATGATTGCACATATTAGACACAGTGCCACCCAGTGTTTTAAAATTCTAAATTCTGCGTGGCACTGCACTGCGCCTGTCACCCTGAGTTATTAGCTGTTGAAACTCGTCATGCCCAAAAATTTCGCTGGTAACATTGCCCTACAGACCGGAACACAGTAACGTTTGCACATTACTGCTTGGCGGATGAATAACTGGCAAAGGTGTGTTACTTTCCCAGAGGGCCCCTGCAAAAGAGGCCTACCACTACAAAAATTATTGAACAATAAGTTTGTTTTGATTAATTCATGTAAACATGACTTCCTTATACTTGCTTGACCCATATTTATTACAATAACAATATTTATTAACTTGGCATGTGATTGCGTTCCACTCATAATAATTCTTATTTAGTACCTAGGGTAAATAAAGTTCAAATATTAATTTATAGGATTCCGTACCTCAAAAGTAAAAAAAGAAACCCTTAATAGATCACTTTGTGGTCCGTCCGTCTGTCTGTCTGTCTAAGTGTCTGTCCGTCTGTCAAAATACTTTTTATAGCGTGGAGGCATCAAATTGAAATTGATACCAAATAAGGGATTGTTCCACTATGCCCCACCAAGCCGCCCCACTGGTGGGGCATAGTGGAATGCTACAAATTATGTCGCGGAATATGCCCCACTAAATCGACTCGGTGGGGCGGATTCCGCGACATGAAAAACCTGGTGGCTTTTGCCCCACCAGGGTTATCACATTACGATTTGTATAGAATTTTAGTATTAGTACTCAAGTCAGCGGTCCCTTGTGGTTGTAAAAAAATTATAGTTCTAAGTTAACGCAATCAAAGGTTATAGCCATCTTACTGCATATTTTCATATTTTGTCGTTAACTTGGCGCAAGTAAGCAAGGCATTGGTTAACGAGCTGTAGGGCACGGTTCGAATCTCAGTATGTGATCACTTTTTGGCTTTTATTTTATACTTGTTTGGTTGGATTTTATTTTATGGTTTTTATAAAACGATTTTATTTATAGAAAACATATCAAAACCGTAAAATTTTAAACATTTTTTTTATTATTAATATGTTTGCTGTAGACTGCCTCGGTGGTGTAGAGGGCGCATGCTCGACTGCCAATCAAGAGGCCCAAGGTTCGATCCCCAGGTCAGGCAAAGTGTTAAATATTGGACTTTTCCATTAGGAATTATTATCTCAATAACTGCCTGGAGTCTGGAACTGTGCCCGATAGATGGCAATAGGCTCGCCCCCCATTACATGGGACCAATAATATACTGGCCAAAAGTGGGTGTATCTACTATGGGACTGAGTCTGGGTACACCTCTGCCTACCCCTTCGGGAAAAAAGGCGTGAATGTATGTTATGTTGCTGTAGTTTGCAACAAGATGGCGCTGTATGTACTTTTAGACGTAGGGATTTTTTAAGTATGTAGACTAGGAAGAGAACCCTTTACTACGCATACATACGTATGCCTTAGCAATTTATTTATTTATCATCAACTACGCACGAAACACGACTTATTTTGCAATTTTTTATTTAATAGATTTTGTAGACTTCCTGAAATTTACAACAAAAGCACCAACCTACCTAACACGTCAATAAATAGACAGATACGATAACGATCAATAGCATAATAATACAAAAGTAAATCCTTATAAACTGGGCATTTTTTATTTTTATAATCAGTCACTCATTGTTAGCTAGGTACTCGTAGATGTAATCTATCAATAAACCTAAATAACCTACTTGCCTACCTACTTACTACTCTAGAGATTTATTTTAGATACCACAAAAAATATTATTATCATGTCAAAAATCAAAATGTGTCTGGTAGGCGGAAATCTAGTGCACCTATTACAAAAAATCTGGTCAAATGCGAATGGGACTCGCATATGAAGTGTTCCAACCTACAATGTACCTATTATGACTGACATACTGAGCTTCGAAGTTTATAATATCGATGTACTGTATTCATAAAGTATAAAATTGCGATTTGCGTGAGTTAAAAAGTATACGCTATAACGAATTATTTAATTCAGAATGTTCATAATCGCGATGTACGAAACTTCGAAAGGTTGCTATGACGATTTACTATTATTACCTTTGTACCAGTAACCTATTTAAAGGAGTCATCATCATCATCTCAGCCATAGGACGTCCACTGCTAAACATAGGCCACACCCATAAATTTCTATGCAATCCGATTGTAAGCGGCCCGCCTCCAGCGTGTTCCTGCCGTCTTTATCAGATCGTCTGTCCACCTTGTGGGTGGACGTCCTACGCTGCGCTTGCCGGTCCGTGGTCTCCTTCGAGAATTTTACAGCCCCATCGGCCATCAGTCTACGTGATATGTGTCCTGTCCATTGCCACCAAATAAAATTCCTATTACCATTATTCTAAGTAATAGAAGAATTAAAATTTATTCTTATTGCACTTTTAGACTTTTAGTCTTATAATATGACAATTTATTAAACAATTTGGTTGTATGGAGAGCATTTTTAATTATGTACATAACATACATTTTTTTTGTTGTTATAGCGGTAATTGAAATACACATATTGTGACAATTACAAGTGTCTATGGTTTATGAGACAGACGGACAGACGGAGGAGGCTTAGTATTAGAGTTCCTTCGGCACCCTTTGGGTACGGAACCCCAAAAAGATAGATACCTATCTAGGAACTTATATCATGTCAGTTACAACAACGTTCTTAATCAGGCAAAATAGGCACATAAATCAAAAACACAAATAATAGGAAATAGTGAATGACCTCTACACATACAATCTAATGAGCGTGAGATGACGAATGAGCTGAAAATAGTGCAACGTAATGTTTAGAGCCCACAGGTAGGTGAGCTCACGATAATTATCGTAATTAGTGTCACTATGATAAGTTATACTTAGCTGTATAGCCCTTTTGTTAACAGTAAAGAGGACCTCTTAGCAGTTTGACACAATCATATGGAAAAATTACCAAATTTTAGTTTTGCATTTCCCTGTTTCCTCCGAATATAATAAATCTATTTGATATATTTATATCCTGATATTTTAAAGATGAAGTAAATATTTTCCTATCATTTTATTTTTGTTTATAAACTCATAATTTTTTTCATGCGAGTAAAACTGGGATTTTTAGAAGATATCTATATAAAAACCGAGAGTTTATAAGAGAAACTACAATGACCGGGACATACTTCACAAAAAACATATCAGGATATAAATTTATAGAATGAGTTTATTATATTAGGAGGAGACTAGGAGGGGAATACAAAACATCCATTTGGTATTTTTGTCACAGAATTATGTCAAATTTCTAGGTATTTATATTATAAATAAATAAATAAATTATATTAAGTGGCAACAATTATTAAGGACTTTTCAAATATATTTATTATGTAAGTATATTTGAGATTTTGATAGTAAGCTCTACTCGGTTAAATTCTACGATATATTGTCGATGTGGGACGGAAAAAACAAGACTTCTTTATCTCTATTTTTTTAGTATTTAAACTAAAATAAGGCATACCTTGGTAAGTATAGGGTTCTGTACAGTAACCAACTGAAAAAACTATATTAATAACTACAAGTTTTAACTCTTAGGTTAAAGAAATCTGTTAGAGATAGGTACGTGTTAAAATTCACGTAACGCATAAAATCGTTACGCGCTAGACATGCCCCCTTCAATAAACTGTGTCAGCAAGTCAATAATCTCTGAATAGCCTTGACACTAGTGTGTCAACGCGGCGTCACTCAATACTCATCATTACACTACTTATTTGTTAAATTATAACACTTATTTGTTTACTTGCTGTGCCCCGCGGTTTCACCCGCGTAGGCATTGTTTCCGTCCGAATATAGGGAAAAGTACCCTACGTGTTATTCCAAGCCTATATACAAACCTATATTCTACAAAACAACCCAATCCATTCAGTAGTTTTTGCGTGAGAGAGTACCAAACATACATACCTACATTCCATCCATTCAACCAGTTCCGCACTTATAATAATTTTAGTGTGATTATAAATACATATTTATTCTCGAAAATTGGCACACATCTCTGTTTCCTAGATGTGAATGCCGCATGTTATTTCAAGGGTGCAAGAGCGTCCGCGGCCTTCTAGGAATTTGACACAATCCTATGAAAATATACTGAAGCGATATACCTACCTATTGTATTCCCGTGTTTCTTCCGAATATTATAAACCCATTCTATAAATTTATATCCTGTTATTTTTATAGCGCAGTAGCCTATGTCCCTGTCATTTTAGTTTTTCTTATAAACCCTAGGTTTTTTCATAGTAAACTTCCAAAAATTCCAGTTATACTTGCGTGATTGGACGTTCACTACAAACAAATGTAGAGTTTATAAACAAAAATAAAATGATAGGGGCATACTTTACTTCAACTTTAAAATACCAGGATATAAACAAATATATACTACAGTAAACCTATTAACAGGGGAAAACAAAACATCGATGTAGTAAATTTTCCATAGGATCAAACTGCTAAGAGGTCCTCTTTCCTTTTAACATACATTCACGCCTTTTTCCCGAAGGGGTAGGCAGAGGTGTACCCAGGACTCAGTCCCATAGTAGATACACCCACATTTCGCCAGTATGTTATTGGTCCCATGTAATAGGGGGCGAGCCTATTGCCATCTACCGGGCACAGTTCCAGACTCCAGGCAGCTATTGAGATAATTCCTAATGGAAAAATCCAATTTTTAACACTTTGCCTGACCTGGGGATCGAACCTGGGACCTCTTGAGTACCTACTTCCTTTTAAGTACCTACTTTGTTTTTAGATCATACTGTCCTCCTGCCGGTTTAACATCTATTAGGACTGATCGCTGTGAGTGATAAGGCCGCCAATTGTTACAAGCTTTCTATATTTAATTTTATGTTTGTTATTTTCTGTATTATGGCAAGTATCAATAAATTGTTATCTATCTATGAATATGTCTGTAATAATAAAATACGTAGTACTTACCCATTTAGCTAGAGGTATTTACTTTAAAAATAAAAATTAATAATGAAGACAGACTTACTCAACGTAGAAGGTGTTTAATAGCACATAAAACAACACTCTTTATATTAATTGAACATATTAAAGTTATTTAATCGTATTTTAATAACCAATAATCACGAATTTAAAGAAAAAATATATTTATTCACCAAACAAAAGCCAATTCAATCTAGATCAAACTACACTAAAATACAGCACACGAAGTAGATAACATCAGTAATTACTCACACAATACGCGATAAAAGACACACAGATGCACCGCACTGTTTTGTCAACAGAAACAACAGAATGAAGTGACATAAGAATAGGGTTGTAGCTGTGTTGCGTGCGGCGTCACTAATTTGCGATACATTACTGTCTTGGTAGAGATGGAACTATTGGCACATTATACGTAGAATTAAGTCCATTTAAACTTTCTCTCTCTCTGTTCGTTCCTTCATGACTGAACATCATGATTACTCAATGATGCGATCACACGGGCGCGGACAAAACTTCTTCAGCGGTTTCCCGCTGAAGAAGTTTCGTCCGTGATAGAAATATCGGTCGACGTCTTTACTACATCCTGGAACTTGGTCATCTGGTGCATTCTGGTCTTTCTATATAGTCGGGGACCTTCTTTTGACGCGTTTCCCTAATACACACACACACCCACACACACCCCCCACACACATATAATCACGCCTTGTTCCCGAAGGTGTAGGCAGAGGTGTACTCAGGACTCAGTCCCATAGTAGGCACACTCACATTTCGCCAGAATGTCCCATGTAATAGGTGGCGAGCCTATCTGTCTAATGCAAAAATCCAATATTTAACACTTTGCCTGACCGAGGGATCCAACCCGGGACCTCCTGATCTACAGTCGAGCTTGCGTTCACTGCGCCACCGAGTCCCATTACAGATTGTTAAAAAGTTTCATCATGTTTTTAAGCAATCAGAAATTATTGGATCAATAATCAATAATAAAATTATTGGTCCTAGACTTATACAGAGTTTTAAGGTTATGAGTTGGCATCCTTTTAAATGATTTTTGTACTCATCATTCGCAACATTCACTATATATTCATTTATTTAGTCACTTGACCATTTATTTATTTAGTTACTTGACCAAGTACACAAAAACAAAAATGTCTTAATTCTAGTGTTCGTTAAAATGTGATTTTGTTTCTATTTTTTTTCTTTCGCGATAAAAAAGGATTTATTTAAACTCTTCAGATGTATTTTTTTTTATTCTGTATAAACATTGGTCAATAAAAGGTATACAAATAATAAATGTACATGTCAAACGTGTTTCATTCCTATATTTTTCATGTGTTCTAGGAATCCAGGTTGGTTTGTTTACGTTATTTCATAATAGAAAAATAAGGTAAGTAAGTAAAAAGTCCTTTTTCATAATCATCAAGACCAAGACTATCGACAACGTAAACTGCCACTGTCCCAGCACTATCGATGCCTCTCACTGCATATTACGCAAGACACTTTCGCCACTCCGCACTCTTGCGCAGCACAATTCGGTACAGCCTTACTGGCGGACGTGGCGACTTTATGGATGTTAAATTACTACCTTTGACTATTTGGTCATATTAATCTGAATATAGCAAAAAAAAGGGAACACACGACATCTGATTTTCAATGCAATTTTTAGAATCTGATTAATTGATCAGACAATTCACTTGTGATTCATGCAACCATTAATTTCAATTTGAAGTCGATCGAAATGACGTAAAGTATTAAAGTATTCAAGTAGCTTTAATATATATTAATATAAATCATAGCAAAGCATATTACGATATATTTTCTTTACAAATATTCGACTGACCGCACACGCAGCTATAATATATATTTCTATGACGTCACCAACATATACCGTAATATATATTATTGCATATTAATATAAACTACTGTATCAATGAAATGAAGGTTAAAATATATATTATAGCATCGTCTCCGTGTGTGGTAGCTTGTTATAATATAATATATTATAGGACGGTATATTAATATATATTATAGCTACGTGTGTGACGGGCTTAAATGTCGAAGTCACATTTACTATGATTTGTCAATTTTAAGATGTGACTAGTGACTATGCAGATAATTTTGAAAGGTCACTTTAGTGATGTGGTAATGCATAATCGTTATTGAATTCATCCGATTATCGATTGTTATTTACATAGAACCTGGAATCGATAGTTGCATGGTTATACAGATTAAATTACAATACAATTTTTTATTTTTATAAAAAATTAATAATTATATTTTTGACTAGCGACCCGCTCCGGCTTCGCACGGGTAGCAGAAGTAGATATAGTGAACGTTTAACAGGAGTAAATTCGTGATACATTGTATTTTAATAGATAAAACCCTAATGGTTTACGCAGCGCACGCAAATTAATGACTATTTCTGTTACAATGACCAAACCTTAACCCATGTATAAATTTATCGTGGGCTATTTTGAAGTTATTGATAAGTACTACAAATCCCTAGTACATTCCTTTATTCTACCACCAATACTTTTCACATCGCATGCATATAATGACTTTCGATTATTGTGACTAAATAAACCAAAATAAATGGATATAATTTATGTATACTGTTTTGTAGGTATTGATAAGTACTACAAACCCTTAGTACATTATTTTACTCTACCACCAATAGTTTTCACACCGCATGAAAAATAATCACTGCTTCGATTATTGTGACTAAACAAAAAAAGATGGATATAATCTATGTATACTGTTTTGTAGGTATTGATAATTACTACAAACCCCTAGTACATTACTTTACTCTACTACCAATAGTTTTCACACCGCATGAAAAATAGTCACTTTTTCGATTATTGTGACTTAACCAAAAAAGATGGATATAATCTATATATACTGTTTTGTAGGCATTAATAATTACTACAAACCCCTAGTACATTACTTTACTTTACCACCAATAGTTTTCACACCGCATGAAAAATAGTCACTTTTTCGATTATTGTGACTAAACCAAAAAAGATGGATATAATCTATGTATACTGTTTTGTAGGTATTGATAAGTACTACAAACCCCTAGTACATTACTTCCCCACCAATAGTTTTCACACCGCATGAAAATAATCACTGCTTCAATTATTGTGACTAAACCAAAAAAGATGGATTTAATCTATGTATACTGTTTTGTAGGTATTGATAAGTTCTACAATCCCCTAGTACATTACTTTACTCTACCACCAATAGTTTTCACACCGCATGAAAAATAATCACTGCTTCGATTATTGTGACTAAACCAAAAAAGATGGATATAATCTATGTATACTGTTTTGTAGGTATTGATAAGTACTACAAACCCCTAGTACATTACTTTACTCTACCACCAATAGTTTTCATACCGCATGAAAAATAATCACTGTTTCGATTATTGTGACTAAACCAAAAAAGATGGATATAATCTATGTATACTGTTTTGTAGGTATTGATAAGTACTACAAACCCCTAGTACATTACTTTACTCTACCACCAATAGTTTTCACACCGCATGAAAAATAGTCACTTTTTCGATTATTGTGACTAAACCAAAAAAGATGGATATAATCTATGTGTACTGTTTTGTAGGTATTAATAATTACTACAAACCCCTAGTACATTACTTTACCCTACCACCAATAGTTTTCACACCGCATGAAAAATAGTCACTTTTTCGATTTTTGTGACTAAAACAAAAAAGATGGATATAATCTATGTATATTGTTTTGTAGGTATTGATAAGTACTACAAACCCCTAGTACATTACTTTACTCTACCACCAATAGTTTTCACACCGCATGAAAAATAGTCACTTTTTCGATTATTGTGACTAAACCAAAAAAGATGAATATAATCTATGTAAACTGTTTTGTAGGTATTGATAAGTACTACAAACCCCTAGTACATTATTTTATTCTACCTCCAATACTTATTACAGCGCATTCATATTATGTCTTTTTCGATTATTGTGACTAAACCAAAATAGATGGATGAAATTTCCGTGGACTGTTTTGTAGATATTGATAAGTACTACAAACCCCTAGTACATTATATTATTCTACCATCAATGGATTTCACAGCGCACGCAAATTTATGAATATGGTAATTATATTATGTGACACCTTGGTTCACAATATTGCAGTTTTCTTACGGATCCCTAATATTTTTCAAAATCTCATATAGCCTATGTCACTCACACTGAATTAAGCTATCCATAAGTGAAAGAATTTTTAAAATCGGTCCAGTAGTTTCGGAGCCTATTCGTTACAAACAAAAAAACAAAAAAACAAAGATTCTCTCTTTATAATATTAGTATAGATAACATGATATTGGTACGTTAATGGCTATAAAAGCCCACAACGACTATAATATCAACGACGATATTTTTAAGATGAAGAAAAACTATCCCTATCATTTGATTTTCTTTGATAATCTCTTAATTTTGTAAAACTAGGATTTTTAAAAGTTCACTAGAAAAAAACCGAGAGTTTAATAAGAGAAACTAAAATGACAGGGAGATAATTTACTTCATTATATAAATATCAGGACATTTTAATAATATTCGGAGGAAACAAGGGAACACAAAACATAGATTTATCGGGTTCCCTACTCGACATCTAATGACGTTTGATCAAACATTAATTGCTCGAAAACGAATACGCTAATATTCATGAGACCTATGAATCGTGAGCTCTATAGTTTGCCACGTCGATGGATCAAAATCTCTAAAAACCATCTGCTCTAACGATTAACAGCAATAAGCATCCACGTCGCATGGAACAAAATCCCTAAAGAACATGTGCTCTAACGCTCTAATTAATAGCGATAAGCATCGGATTGACGATCTCAGGGAAGAATTTTTTTTGCAATTTTAATGGAGAACGCATAGAAAATTGGTTGTTTTTGGCGTTTGAAAAACACATTGACATTTATTAAACCTTCACTTACCAAAAACTCTATATTTGGATAGTCGGTATAATAAGGCAGCCTAAGTTAGAAATAAATCAACAGCACAACATTGTTCTATAATAATTATTTATTAATGTAAATTTAAATACCTAGGCACTGGTTTTTAAAACTAATTACTAGTACGTTCTACATAATAGGAATGAATGTTCATTAATAACTAAAAATTAGCTAGATAGCTTTCGGTGAATCAATTTAATAATTGTTTAAGGAAATCATTAGTAGGAATTTGTTATGAACAAAAAATTTGTAGAATTTCCAACACCAAAAAACTAAGATAATATATATAAATAAAAGACTAACACCCATATTCAAGAACAATATTAAGATGACCCGAACGCATGGGGCTGGTAAATCCAATTAGAAACAATTGCACGCCGTGACGTACTCTGACTGAAAAAATCCTAACCTAGCACAGAACCTTACATAAGTATTGTTCTTGAACACTGGTGAAAATTTACATTACTGTAGCAAAACTTTATTTTTCTATAGGTAGATAGATAAACACTTATTGGTACACCACAAACAATAAATGTTAAAATTAAACAAAAGCAGTATGACAAAAAGTGTAACAATTGGCGGTCTTAGCTTTCAGGCAACCTTGCAGGGAGAGGAGAGTATATCGTAAATCATATTTGGTCAGTTGTGTGACAAAATTTCCCCATAGGTACACTTTTAGAAAAGTTACGCATTTGCTCCATATAGATCCGCTTTTACTTAATACACTGAGATAGAAAGGTTTTTCAAATCCCTATACTTATAATATAATTTCCCAAACTTTCCCATGACTAACTAGAAATAAAAATTTATTATTCTCAGAGGGTAAATTCAAAACCTATATGAAATCTACTTGTCTAAAGAAGGCTTATTATAAAGTCAATCAGTACATAGAGGACAAAGATGCCTGGAAACTTCTGAATAGCCGCTTCGGGGCGCTTTCAAAGCAAACGAATGTAACCAAACCAAATATTGTGAAACTATCTGTTGAAAAAGCCCTACAAGTTTCTTGTGCGTTCTTCTTGTAGAGGTATCTTTCCGAACGCACGGTAGACTCAGTACTGTTTATCTTCATTGACGTATAAAAGTGTTTGAGTATGACCTGTTTGAATAAATCTTTTTGAGTTTGAGTTTGATTGACACGTATAAAAACTGAACATATGCTATGTATTATTTCTAACTAAGGCTGCCTTATTATACCGACTATCCAAATACAGTGTTTGGTTAGTATAGGGTTAGTAAATTTTAATGTGTTTTTCAAACGCCAAAAGCAACTAATTTTCTATGCGTGCTCCATAGAAATTGCAAAAAAAATCATCACTATGAGATCGTCAATCCGATGCTTATCGCTATTAATTAGAGCGTTAGAGCACATGTTCTTTAGGGATTTTGTTCCATGCGACGTGGATGCTTATTGCTGTTAATCGTTAGAGCAGATGGTTTTTAGAGATTTTGATCCATCGACGTGGCAAACTATAGAGCTCACGATTCATAGGTCTCATGAATATTAGCGTATTCGTTTTCGAGCAATTAATGTTTGATCAAACGTCATTAGATGTCAAGTAGGGAACCCAATTTTTTCTACGTGTTTCTACGATATTTTTGATAATTTCAAATTATAGACGTTTTACTATTTCGTTTTGCTACTAAGACACTGTCACAATATACACGTTTCAATATCCTGACGTATGTAATAGTTATTATTCTTTGCTGACGTTCTGCAAACTACGTCATTTTTCCCAGATAGACCTTCTGATACAGAGCCAATAATTATTTATATATATATTTAATGATTTCCTCTCAATTTTTTTTTATAATAGTGAGTTCAAGACGAGCAAATCAGGTGCCTGATGGTAAGCATCATGATTGCCCATATCAGACACAATTCCACCCAGTATCCTGAAATTCAACATTCTGCGCGGCACTGCACTGCGCCTATCACCCTGAGTTATTAGTTGTTGAACACATTAATTTACATGACTACTTGGAATAACTACTAGACAGACAAGACTTAGGTTACTTGACTATAAAATATCAGAATATAAATTTATAGAATGGGTTAATTATATTCGGAGGAAACACGGGAATACAAAATATAGATTTGGTAATTTTTTCATAGGATTGTGTCAAATTCCTAGAAGGCCATGTACGCTCTTAACTGTAGTACAAAAATACGGAAATAAATACAACACTTCCTGAGCGTGAGCTTTCAAAATGATCATCCCAAAACTGACAAAGCATAAGTACCTACCTAGGCAGAGACCCCATGGTCTCTGCCATTACCATTATAATATTACAGCCATAATATATAATAGCCATTATATAACAGTATTATTACCATATAACAGCCTCTACCATTAGAGGCTGTTGCTGCCGCCGGTAAGGCTGAAAACCTGAAACGGCACAAATATAGCGATCTGAATAGAGTTTAGTTGGTTTAGTTTTGGTATTTTGGTGCCCTTTAGGGTCTACCCTCCAAAATGGCCCCTTTAGACCCAAGGTCTGTACGAAAAACTGGCCATACTGGCTTGTACTTTGCCCAAAGGATGCATCTGCATTAAATTTTGTAAATTTTATTGTGTCATACTTAATATTATGATTTAATTAAAAGTAATGCTATATTACTAGTTACAAATATTACTTTTTCGATTTTATGATTTTAGATTTTATTCAGTTATAATCCAAAGTAAATGAAATATTTGACATAAATAAAAACCCTCTCCAAAACCTACACCGGCCGTATTAATTGCTACAAATCCTTCGCTGCGACTGCGTCACACATTTTATGTAATCTGATCAGACAATCGGATCGGAATTGAATGAAATATATTATAGTACCTATATTGGTAGTTAGGTACCTAGGTACCTAACCACATACCAAGATAGACTCCGCAAATAATGTAGGTATGTACTTCGCGTGACAAAAAGATGCAAATTTTCTCTCTTTCGACGCTGTTTCATTTAGTCCGCGCTCCGCCGTTATCGGCATCGGACGCCAACTAAGTGTGTACTGCATGATTCATAATACATTTCCGTTTGCCAACAAGTAATAATTACAACCAAAAAAAACATAATATTAATTAAAAATATTACTGAAAATAACTGTTATTACGATTAGAGCCAAAAAATTAGGTAACTTTAAATTTAACATACCTTCGTCCATGAAATCGAATAAAATCGATATGTAAAATTCATTCAGTTTGGCGGAAGGACAATTCCCATCACTAAATCACCCTTGTGACGTCACAGTAGGTAGAGAAAAAGTGACACGCTTGATTTTCATACATAAAGGTACAGGCGTTATCTATTTAGATCTATATCTGTGTACGTTACATTTTATCTAAAAGAAAAATAAATATAGTAGGTAGGTACTTTGCGTTTCATGTTGCAGTTTAAATTATTTTATTATCTACATATATTATAAAATGTTAATTGACAGACTGACAGACAACGCAGAGCCCAAACCGCTGCATGTAGAGTCTTGAAATTTGGATGGTATATTCAAGATTCCCATTTTTAGGGGTCCAAAACCGGTGTCGAAGATTGAAAAAATCTTTAAATACAGAATCTAGTCTAAAGATATAGGGATATGAATATATCTTGATCTATTGTATATTGTATATTGTCTATTCTATATATATATTTTTTTTTTTTTATTTTTTTTTTTAAATATGGGACAACTTCCACACACGGTCATCTGGTCCCAAACTAGGCAGAGCCTGTGCTATGGTAACCAGATGACTGATATACATACTTATATATGCTTATAACACCCAGACACAGATCAAACAGACATGTTCATGCACACAAATGTTTGACCTGGCCGGGGATCGAACCCGGGGCCTGCGGCACAGAAAGCAGAGTTACTACCATCTGAGCCAGCGAGGCTGTCAATAGTACTTTTGAATCTAAAAAGCTATACACAGTATGATTTCGTATATTTTCTGAGAGGTGATTTAATAAAGAGTATTTCTCATGAAAATTGGTTCAATCGCTTGAAGACAATCAGGTTTCGGTGGGTCAGAAGTCGTATTATATCGTGTTTGAGCCAATTGGAATCGTCTCAAAGAATTATAATAGGTTACAGATGGCCATCAGGATCTGATAATGGAATGGGAAAAACGAGGAGTTGGTTTTTAGGGCTCCGAACCCTAACGGGGTGCCGAAGGAGCCCTATTATTAAGCCTCCGCTGTCCGTCCGTCCGTCCGTCCGTCTGTCACAGGGCTCTATCTCATAAACCGTAATAGCTAGGTACTTGTAATTTTCACAAAACATGTATCCCTAATGCCGCTACAATGACAAATAATAAAATTTAAAAAAAGTTTATTATTAAAGGTACTCTCCATACAAGCAACGTGTTTTTGCTCAAAATTTATTTCTCTATTTATATGTCCGGCCAAGATCAGCAGTAACAGCTCTTCAGCAGGAGAGAAGAAATCTTTTAGCAGGAGGTCGATTTATTTATTTATTTGTATTTCACACTGCTAGGACTAATTTAATGCTAGAGTAACATTTTCTACCAGTTATCCTTAAAACTAGAGAAAATGTTACAGAAATTAGGTGGAGTGCAAATTATATTATGAAAACTTAAAAATAACTAAAGCTGCAAAACCACAGATTAACTAATAGTTGCTTATAAAACAAACAGCAAATTTTTAATGAATGATTAAATATTTTTAATAGCCTACAATATGTACTTATATATCAAACACAAGGGTATCCTTGGAGGAGGCCTTTACCCGATCTGGGGTTCTCGCAGAAGAAAAATGAAAAGAATAATAAATATTTAAGCAATATAGAATGATTCAGAAATACTTACTAACACAGAATCCTAGAAATAAGAAAAAATGTACCTTGTAAATGCAAGAAATAAAAGGCTTTTTTATTTTATTTATTTATTATTTATTATATTAAACACAACATATAGGCATAATATAAGTACTACATAAATAAAATAAAATAATTTATGTACCTACTTAAAATTTTAATTTGCATAAAAATATATACCTACCTACATAATAATATATACAATATTAATATACATAAATTACATTAGCCCGATAGCACCGATAGTTTGAAATAGTTTCCCGATGTACCAATTAATCCAGGAAAACATGGAATTTGGAAATATAATATAAAACTTGACACTGACAAATCATTAAAAGCGAAAGCATAAGAGAAGAAGGAGGAAACAAGGAGTCAAGAAATAAATGAAAGGGAGGAGATTAGTACTCATCATAGTTGGTGAACTATTTTACAATTAAAAAAAATCGATGTTTGTCTACCTACCTACTCTATTAAAAATAAAATACACACATAAAACACTCAATGCGCGTGCGCAGCCGCACGGGTTCAGCTAGTTGATAATATTATCATACTACTACCTCTACATCTGCATACTACTTGCACCTTCATAATGTTATCTTATCGAATGGATAAGATTCAGAACATCTACTTAACAATTCTTCTTATAATTTTGGCGAATTTTTATTTCTCATTTATTTTACCTAATATTGTTGTACCTAGCATTAATCGTAGTTTACGTATAAAATATATAAAATAATATACATATAATGTATAAGGAGTCCTTAAAATTTAAATACTTCTGAAAAAATACATCATACACCTGGTGTAATTAACCTTAGAACCAAGTCTGGCGAAGAGAATACATATCTGAAAATGAAATCGCAGAACAGTCTGTATTCACCATTTCTAAAACAAGTAAGTGTGCCCCTTTCGTATTAGATCCATCCATTAAAAACTTACGTAACATATCATACAACCACGCCTTTTTCCCGAAGGACTCAGTTCTATAGTAGGTAGGTATACCCACATTTCGCTAGTCGGTATGTTATTGCCTCGGTGGCGTAGAGGGCGCATGCTCGACTGCCAATCAAGAGGTCCCGGGTTCGATCCCCAGGTCAGGCAAAGTGTTAAAAATTTGATTTTTCCATTAGGAATTATCACAATAACTGCCTGGAGTCTGGAACTGTGCCCGGTAGATGGCAATAGGCTCGCCCCCTATTACATGGGACCAATAACATACTGGCGAAATGTGGGTGTATCTACTATGGGACTGAGTCCTGGGTACACCTCTGCCTACCCCTTCGGGAAAAAGGCGTGAATGAATGTGGTATGTTATTGATCCCATGATATAGGACCGAGCCTATGACGATTTTTACCTATCAAATCAAACTCATGATCGTAAAAACTTAATATTTATTATTATTATTAACATAATAAATTGGTCACCGTGAATGAGACTCGCATAAGAAGGGTTCCTAAGATTAAATAATAATAATTTAAATTTATACTCTTACAGAACGGCCCCCTTATTACGAACAGCAGTAGAAGTGTGGAAAGCGTTTAATTGCATAATGTCTGCTGTCAAACGGCATACAAACAATGACGTTTGAAAGCAAAATTTACTGCTGTTGTTACGCGATTGCATGTTCCCCGGGTTACTCCAATTACACTGCTCGAGTCAATTCATATGGGTTATGTGAACAACTCATATTGTTACAGTTTCAGGTCGCCAAGATTCCTCCGCAGCTCCTCCGACATGAGCTAACGACTGCTCCCTACATATCTTATAGGAAACTATAGGGACCTACGGTTCAACGTGACATATGAAACATGGTGAATTCACAACTATTATTCCTATTAGATATTACCTATATAATATTATTCTTTACGTACTTAGTCTTACTATTATTTGGTACTAAGTCTTATTTGGCATTTATAGAACACGATGCTGCTTTATTTATATTAGGAGATAGCCCTATGACAGACGGACGTACGGATGTCAAGTGGAGGCTTAGTATTAGGTATATTTCGGCACCCTTTGGGTACGGGTCCTTAAAAATGACCCAGTTAAGGCGCGGTGCTAAGCAAATTCGCCCTCTCGCTCACATGTACCCACATTTTTGAAGATATAATAAATAGTACATGTAATAAAATAAAAAATAATAAAATTTAAAAAAAGTTTATTATTAAAGGTACTCTCCATACAAGCAACGTGTTTTTGCTCAAAATTTATTTCTCTATTTATATGTCCGGCCAAGATCAGCAGTAACAGCTCTTCAGCAGGAGAGAAGAAATCTTTTAGCAGGAGGTCGATTTATTTATTTATTTGTATTTCACACTGCTAGGACTAATTTAATGCTAGAGTAACATTTTCTACCAGTTATCCTTAAAACTAGAGAAAATGTTACAGAAATTAGGTGGAGTGCAAATTATATTATGAAAACTTAAAAATAACTAAAGCTGCAAAACCACAGATTAACTAATAGTTGCTTATAAAACAAACAGCAAATTTTTAATGAATGATTAAATATTTTTAATAGCCTACAATATGTACTTATATATCAAACACAAGGGTATCCTTGGAGGAGGCCTTTACCCGATCTGGGGTTCTCGCAGAAGAAAAATGAAAAGAATAATAAATATTTAAGCAATATAGAATGATTCAGAAATACTTACTAACACATAATCCTAGAAATAAGAAAAAATGTACCTTGTAAATGCAAGAAATAAAAGGCTTTTTTATTTTATTTATTTATTATTTATTATATTAAACACAACATATAGGCATAATATAAGTACTACATAAATAAAATAAAATAATTTATGTACCTACTTAAAATTTTAATTTGCATAAAAATATATACCTACCTACATAATAATATATACAATATTAATATACATAAATTACATTAGCCCGATAGCACCGATAGTTTGAAATAGTTTCCCGATGTACCAATTAATCCAGGAAAACATGGAATTTGGAAATATAATATAAAACTTGACACTGACAAATCATTAAAAGCGAAAGCATAAGAGAAGAAGGAGGAAACAAGGAGTCAAGAAATAAATGAAAGGGAGGAGATTAGTACTCATCATAGTTGGTGAACTATTTTACAATTAAAAAAAATCGATGTTTGTCTACCTACCTACTCTATTAAAAATAAAATACACACATAAAACACTCAATGCGCGTGCGCAGCCGCACGGGTTCAGCTAGTTGATAATATCATACTACTACCTCTACATCTGCATACTACTCGCACCTTCATAATGTTATCTTATCGAATGGATAAGATTCAGAACATCTACTTAACAATTCTTCTTATAATTTTGGCGAATTTTTATTTCTCATTTATTTTACCTAATATTGTTGTACCTAGCATTAATCGTAGTTTACGTATAAAATATATAAAATAATATACATATAATGTATAAGGAGTCCTTAAAATTTAAATACTTCTGAAAAAATACATCATACACCTGGTGTAATTAACCTTAGAACCAAGTCTGGCGAAGAGAATACATATCTGAAAATGAAATCGCAGAACAGTCTGTATTCACCATTTCTAAAACAAGTAAGTGTGCCCCTTTCGTATTAGATCCATCCATTAAAAACTTACGTAACATATCATACAACCACGCCTTTTTCCCGAAGGTGTACCCAGGACTCAGTTCTATAGTAGGTAGGTATACCCACATTTCGCTAGTCGGTATGTTATTGCCTCGGTGGCGTAGAGGGCGCATGCTCGACTGCCAATCAAGAGGTCCCGGGTTCGATCCCCAGGTCAGGCAAAGTGTTAAAAATTGGATTTTTCCATTAGGAATTATCACAATAACTGCCTGGAGTCTGGAACTGTGCCCGGTAGATGGCAATAGGCTCGCCCCCTATTACATGGAACCAATAACATACTGGCGAAATGTGGGTGTATCTACTATGGGACTGAGTCCTGGATACATTTCTGCCTACCCCTTCGGGAAAAAGGCGTGAATGTATGTGGTATGTTATTGATTCCATGATATAGGACCGAGCCTATGACGATTTTTACATATCAAATCAAACTCATGATCGTAAAAACTTAATATTTATTATTATTATTAACATAATAAATTGGTCACCGTGAATGAGACTCGCATAAGAAGGGTTCCTACAAGATTAAATAATAATAATTTGAATTTATACTCTAACAGAACGGCCCCCTTATTACAAACAGCAGTAGAAGTGTGGAAAGCGTTTAATTGAATAATGTCTGCTGTCAAACGGCATACAAACAATGACGTTTGAAAGCAAAATTTACTGCTGTTGTTACGCGATTGCATGTTCCCCGGGTTACTCCAATTACACTGCTCGAGTCAATTCATATGGGTTATGTGAACAACTCATATTGTTACAGTTTCAGGTCGCCAAGATTCCTCCGCAGCTCCTCCGACATGAGCTAACGACTGCTCCCTACATATCTTATAGGAAACTATAGGGACCTACGGTTCAACGTGACATATGAAACATGGTGAATTCACAACTATTATTCCTATTAGATATTACCTATATAATATTATTCTTTACGTACTTAGTCTTACTATTATTTGGTACTAAGTCTTATTTGGCATTTATAAAACACGATGCTGCTTTATTTATATTACGAGATAGCCCTATGACAGACGGACGTACGGATGTCAAGTGGAGGCTTAGTATTAGGTATATTTCGGCACCCTTTGGGTACGGGTCCCTAAAAATGACCCAGTTAAGGCGCGGTGCTAAGCAAATTCGCCCTCTCGCTCACATGTACCCACATTTTTGAAGATATAAATCCAATTTAATACATAAAAGTTTTCAGGGCCTTTTTGTTTTTCTAAGATTTTCTTCTTTGTGCAGGTTTTTATACATGAAAACTCGTTTGGATTACAATGGATTTTTTACTGAATCTTTGTATTACTATTTTTAAGATCCTAGTTGTCTTTATTTTACGTAATTACATGTACTATTTATTATATCTTCAAAAATGTGGGTACGTGTGAGCGAGCGGGCGAATTAGCTTAGCACCGCGCCTTAAGAAACATATCGCCCTTGCGAGTAGAGTTGCTCAGAAAACTGGCTTGACCAATGATTCGTACATATAATTCCAGTGTTTCGTGACAGCAGCAGTAGGTCTAAACATCATATGCCACGGTGCTGCCATAGGCTACCCGGCAGTTCTGCTGCCACAGCTGTCGCTTCCTGGCTCTACACTCACACTTACCTCCAGTCGTAGCTCATGGATAGGTAAGTGTTAACTCACTGCGACGCCGTGGAGTTTTTTTCTTATATATATATTGTGAGATGTTTTTGAAAATTATCCAACAACTTAAGAACTTTAATAAATAATAATATCTATTTATTTACATAAAACCATTAAATAACAACTAGTTCAACATAAAGAGTAATATAATATTTAAGTTTAAAAAATTACGCCGTGGAGTTACCGGCTTTAGAATAGTGCTCCACCCTCTCTATATCCGTGGTTGCCGTAAGAGCCGGCTAAGGGTTAACAGATCCAGAGAACGGGTAGCAGCGTCCTCTGCAAAAAAAACCAACGAAATGCGCTCGACAACCCGCCTGCCAAGCGTGTTGAGTATTGGTAAAACCCCCTTTATGGGGTTGAACATAGGCCATATTCAGTAGTGGATTACCAAGGGCTGAGATGATGATGAGAAGGAATATAGTAGAATAGGATATAAGAATATATCAATATTAGTAGGGTATAGGCAGTAGGATTTCATCCAATTCGGACGAGCCGACTGTCTGACTGAAACTGAATAATATAATATCTATAAACCATTATAAACATTATTGCAGCATCAGTCATAGGCATCACACAGTTCATCGGAAGCCTCATCTCTCCAGGCATCATGGGCCGCTGCGGTCGGAAGGCGGCACATATCGTTGTCATCATCACTGGACTGGTGGGGTGGACGCTCACTGCTATCGCTGGCTCTTATGAGGTAAACAGGAATGAAGCACTCCGACTACACTAACGGAATAATAGGACCGTAATTGCAGAGCTTATGCGGAAAAAATTGTTCATGCCATACCACCCGCTGAAAAGTATGCTTAGGTACCTTATTGTTGGAGAGGATTTAGCACCTTTTTAGGACTATTACTAAATTATCTATGGTATCCCCACCATACCATGGTATGGTGGTATGGTATCTATGGTATGGTATGGTGGTAAGGTATGGTATGTGATTCCCAGGTCAGGCAGTGTTAAATATTGGATTTTTCCATGAGGAATTATCTCAATAACTGCCTGGAGTCTGGAACTGTGCCCGGTAGATGGCAATAGGCTCGCCCCCTATTACATGGAACCAATAACATACTGGCGAAATGTGGGTGTATCTACTATGGGACTGAGTCCTGGGTACACCTCTGCCTACCCCTTTGGGAAAAAGGCGTGAATGTGTTTGTTGTTTATCTATGGTATTATGTCAGTGAACGTAAAAAAAAAAAAAAGATAATGTAAGACAACAAAATCACCCGGTCCCGGAATTATATACTTATCGATTTTAATCATAAAGTACCAAGTTTTATTCGCCTCCCCGCCCGAACACTTATAATATGTTTTTCCAGGATTCCAGCCCCCAAGGTATTTATAACATAACATACATTCACGCCTTTTTTTCCCGAAGGGGTAGGCAGAGGTGTACCCAGGACTCAGTCCCATAGTAGATACACTCACATTTCGCCAGTATGTTATTGGTCCCATGTAATAGGGGGTGAGCCTATTGCCATCTACAGGGCACAGTATCAGACTTCAGGCAGTTATTGAGATAATTCCTAATGGAAAAATCCAATATTTAACACTTTGCCTGACCTGGGGATCGAACCCGGGACCTCTTGATTGGCAGTCGAGCATGCGCCCTCTACGTACCTTTTCAAGGTTTAGTTTTTGTAATTTTTCTGTATTGTGATACCAATAAAGAGTTATCTAATCTAATCTAATCATAGTTCTAAGGCCTAATTTCCACTAAGCGGTAGTCGCGGGCGACCGCAGCCGCTAGCGGTTAGCTTTGTACGGAGCCGCGGCCGCGTCTTTTGAAATTGGTATATGGCTATCTGAATAAATAGGAAGTGGAAATAAGCCATAAGTTAACGTAATAAAAAGTTATGGGTATTTTACTGCATTTTTCCATACTTTGCGCGTATGAAATGAGTATCAAAATTTTGTTCTTTACTCTAATTTATTCGTGGCGCAGGTGAGCGAGGCATGGCTTTAAAAGCTGTAGGACAAGTTTCTAATCTCGGGATGTGATCACTTTTTGGATTTTTTTTATACTTATTACTTATTGGTATAAAATTATTATGTTTATAGAAAAAATCCCAAAACCGTAAAATTTTAAACAAAAAATTATGATTGCTAATGTAATAACAATTTTTTAACTTTTGCAAAAGTTGCAACTAGATGGCGCTGTAGATTCTTTTAAGAAGGCGCTAGGGTTTCGTCAGGTATCTAGGCTAGGTATGGAACCCTATATACATAATACATACATACGTATGCCTTAACAATTTATTTTTATACCATCTGATCTTCAAACTCCAAATACACGACGCTCGAGTAACTACGCATTTAGCATCATGGGGTCCTCAACTATAATATTATCTCCTTTGCCCCACACGGTGATATGTTGAAAGATAGGTTTACTTTAGAAGAATGGCCTTATCTAAATTATGTTTTATGATGGGATTTAGGGATTCCAATATTATCAATATTATCTCTGCTTGGTGTTTAACTGAACTTTGATCTGTTGACTTTTATCTTTGAAATTCACTTCATTTAATTTATTATTTTTATATTTTATTACATTAACTGCCTCGGCGGCGTAGTGGGTGTAAGTAAGCTCGACTGCCGATAATGAGGCCCCGGGTTCGATCCCCAGATCAGGCAGTGTTATTAGATTTTTTCATTATGAATATATGGCAGTAGGCTCGCCCGTTATTACATGGGACCAACAACATACTGGCGAAATGTGGGTGTACCTACTATGGGACTGAGTCCTGGGTACAACCTCTGCCTACAAACATAGCTGCCTAAAAAGGCGTAGGTATTTGTATGTGTGTATCTATTATTATCTTCGAATTAATTCTTAAGCAAATGGTGCGGTAACTGTATGCAAAAAAAACTTTTGTTTATTTGAAACCTCAAACTAGCGCTATCGGTCTATTAATAGTTAGGTATAATGTAAAATGAAAGGCAGAATGAAGGGGAAGAAATCGTAGGCCTCTTTAGCAGGGGGCCGCCTGGGGAAGTACCACACCTTTGCCAATTATTCATCCGCCAAGCAGTAATGTGCAAACATTACTGTGGATTAGGGTGGAACAATCCACATCTTGGTTCGAGTACAGGACCAGAGTTCGAAGGCGATCCCGTTGGATAGAGGCGTAAGACAGGGAGACGTCATATTATCTCCGAAAACTGTTTACTGCCGCAATGGAGGACGCCTTCAAGCTTCTGGAATGGCATAGACACGACATCAATATTAATGGCGAATACATCACTCACCTTCGGTTTGCCGACGACATTGTAGTCATGGCAGAGTCGATGGAAGATCTCGGCACGATGCTCGAAGACCTCAATCGAGTTTCTTAACGGGTGATGTTGTGCCGACCCCAGTATCGGCTGGGAACTCGATTCTAGAAGTTGTTGACTCATACGTCTACCTAGGACAAGCAGTCCAACTCGGTAGGTCCAACTTCGAGAAAGAGGTCAATCGTCGAATCCAACTAGGCTGGGCAGCGTTCGGAAACCTACGCAATGTCTCCTCGTCCAAAATACCTCAGTGCCTCAAGTCGAAGGTCTTTGAGCAGTTTGTGTTACCAGTGATGACTTACGGATCTGAAACATGGTCTCTAACTGTGGGCCTTATCAGCAGGCTCAAAATAGCGCAACGAACTATGGAGAGGGCTATGCTCGCAATTTCTCTACGAGATCGAATCAGAAATGAGGAGATCCGTAGACGAACGAAGGTTATCGACATAGCCCAGCGGAGTAGTAAGTTGAAGTGGTAATGGGCAGGGCACATAGCACGTAGAACTGATGGCCGATGGGGCTGCAAAGTTCTCTAATGGAGACCACGGACCGGCAAGCGCAGCGTAGGACGTCCACCCACAAGGTGGACAGACGATCTGATAAAGATGGCAAGAACACGATGGAGGCGGGCCGCTTACAACCGGACTGAATGGAAATCTATGGGGGAGGCCTATGTTCAGCAGTGGACGACCTATGGCTGAGATGATGATGATGATGAATTCACATCTGTGTTCCGGTCTGAAGGGCAATGTTACCAGCGAAATTACTGGGCATGATGAGATTCAACAACTAATATCTCGGGGTGACAGGCGCAGTGCAGTGCCGCGCAGAATTTTGAATATTCAAACACTGGGTGGCACTGGGTCTGATATGGGCAATTATGATGCTTACCACCAAGCACCTGATTTGCTCGTCTTGTTTACTCACTACCAAAAAATAATAATAACAAAAGTTACTTTCTTAATTTTCAGGAGTTATTGATCGGTAGAATACTTGTCGGTCTCGCGATCGGTCTGTTGGCCCCGCTTCGGTCTTCTCTCATCGGCGAGTACTCCAGCCCGAAGTACCGCGGGGCTCTCCTCACCACTGTCTCCTTGACACAGACCTTCGGCATCTTCCTCGTACATTTAATAGGATCCATCACAACCTGGCAGCTGACCGCTTTCATCTTCATGTTCTTCCCCTTCACCAGCTTGGTCATGACCATCTACTCACCAGAATCTCCCAGCTGGCTAGCAGATAAAGGAAGGTACAAGGAATGCAGACAAGTCTTTCGATGGCTTCGAGGGAATGATGAGGAAGACGAGCTAGAAGAAATGATCGAAGCTCGAATCGCTGAGAAATCAGAGAAGAAATCTAACAAATTTCGAAATGCCGTGAACACTGTAGCAAAGAAGGAGTTTTATAAACCTGTAACTTTGATGATTCATGCTTATATCATGGGAAACTTCGCAGGGGCTACGGTCATGGCATCCTATTCCACGGTGATAATTACCATGGTTATGGGAAAAGAAGCCAACGCTCATTTGTGGATGATTATCTTGGATACTCAAAGACTGATATTCAATTCCATTGCTGTATTCTTCATAAATAAATATAAGAGAAGAACGATGATGTTTTCGACAGTATCCTTAGCGATTATCAGTCAATTAGCTATAGCTTTGTACGTATATTTGAAGAATGAAGGAATTCTGAAATACACAGCGATGTGGGTGCCAGCAGTTCTCATCAATCTTCAATTCTTGTCTATTGCTACTGGAATACTTCCTCTACCAAACGTGATAGGTGGCGAAGTGTTTCCACTAGAATACAGGAGTATTGGTGCCACTTTAAGTTTATGCTTTCTTTCCGCCACATTCTTCCTTTCTCTGAAGACTTTCCCAACTTTAGTTGAGTCTATTGGCCTTCACGGGACGTACGTGGCGCATACGATGGTTTTAATAGAATGCTTAATGGTGATCTGGTATCTTTTGCCAGAGACAAAGGGGAAAACTTTGCAGCAGATTGAGGATGAGTTCAGTGGGAAACCTTCAGTGACCAACTTCGGTGAAGAAATGAAGGTTCTGTCATCAAAAGCGGACGTTAGAAGGAGGAGCTCGCAGCGGCGTTGTAGTAGTCCTGTTCTCTTGCAATAGTTTGCCTGATATAATTGAGTATTTGAAAAAGTTAATATCGTATTTTTAATTTATTTTGAAAGTTTAATCAAAATTATGTATCATTTGATTCAAAAATCACTTTAAAAATATATTTTTATAGGAAATAAAAAATTGATAAAAATGAAATTTCATTATTAGTCACTTGATTATGAACGCGCCACAATTGACCGCCATTTTTGTGACATAGTAATGTTATAGTCATGTATGGTACTTTATCACATTGTGACGTCACTACAGGTCACGAGCTTGTACGGGTACTATCGGCGTGTTTTCGGTACTGGATTAAAAATGATTTTTATAATTATAACTACCTATAATACCCTAACTTTGTAATTATAGCGAATATAAAAACTAATAATAGTTTTCGTAGCAAAACTATTATTAGTTTTCTTATATAATAAGATCTATCCATTTATGCACAAAGAAACATATTCCTACTCAATTGTTCCGGGTGATAATATATTTAGGTAAATTGAGTGTATAACACGGTGACGCATGCTACTTTATAACGATAATAGAGCATCAAGTTACTTATTTAAATAATGACCTTAAAATAAACTTTTGTGTGCACAAGTGAAAATATTATTATATAGTCGAACCGTTTTATATTATGTTAACAGCGTCACTAGTGCAGAATTTGGCAATGACGTTCTCAAAATAGCGGCTGCTGGATGTAGTTCCAATTTTTCCCACCTGAACAGCTAAGTTGGTGACACAGTATTACGTGTATTAGGGGTATCATAACTGGATATAACTTGATATTACCAGAAAATAAAAACTTATGGTTGTGTCGTACTACAAACAGAACATAATGTTGGTGCAACTGTTCAAAAAACGTACGACGTACACTTTTCTCTTTACGGGGTCCTTCTAGGTACCTTAGTGTTTAGGTTCCTCCTCGATCAAATAATGCTGGGTTCAGGCTATACGCGACAAACCAATGAACATTGGCGCGCGCAGCAGTTCGAACAGTTCGAGCGCCTACTCCGTCCACATTGCGCGCGCCAATGCTTTGTCGCACTAATCAGGACCCAGGCATACTCCGGATACTCGACTTAATTCCCATACAAAAGCCGCATTATAACTACCTACTACACAGACACTGCACACAGTTTTGTACATGCGCAAGAGTGTGCGTGAGGTGCGTTCCAAGCTCCGTCGGCTCTCATCGGAGCTCAATATTGGTGGGCGGATGACAGTGTCCATTCTATACGTAGACTACGTATAGAATGGACCTGTGTCACAGTATCTGTTCTGCGACCCAGGTAAGTGCACGAATGTGTGCGTGCGTTAAAGAACAGTTGTTATACCTACCGTGGTTGTACGCCGTTACAGCCGTTCAAACTCAAACTCAAACTCAAACAGATTTATTCAAATAGGTCATAATCTGACACTTTTGCACGTCAATGAAGATAAACAGTACTGAGTCTACCGTGCGTTCGGAAAGATACCTCTACAAGAAGAACGCACAAGAAACTTGTAGGGCTTAATTTTTTCAACAGATAGTGTCACAATATTTGGTTTGGATACATTCGTTTTCTTTGAAGGTGCCGCGAGGCGGCTATGCAGATTTTTTTTTTTTTTTTTTATCATTTTTTTATCAGAAGTTTCCAGGCATCTTTGTCCTCTATGTACTGGTTGACTTTATAATAAGCCTTCTTTAGTAAAGTAGATTTTATATAGGTTTTGAATTTACCCTCTGAGAGCCCAGTTATCTCTTTTGGGGTTTTATTATAGAAACGTACACTATTTCCTTACCGTGGTTGTCCACATTACCTATATTCTGTTTGTAGTATCTACAGATCACTAGAGTACCTATATTTTGTGATTGGCATTATACATACCTACCAGTTGGTTCAATTTTGTTTCACACTTTGTTTTATTAGTTTATACTTTTTTTTAATATACGTAAAATCCCATTAAGAGCGTACATGGCCTTTTAGTAATTTGACACAATCCTATGATAAATTTAACAAATCGATGTTTTGTGTTCCCGTGTTTCCTCCGAATATAATTAACCCATTCCATAAATTTATATCTTAATATTTTTATAATGAAGTAACCTATGTCGCTGGAATTTTAATTTTTCATAAACTTGGTTTTTTTCATTCCAAAAATGCAGTTTTACTCGCGTGATTAGACGTTCACTACAAAAAATATAGTTTATAAACAAAAATAAAATGATAGATAGGGACATACTTTACTTCAACTTTGAAATATCAGGATATAGATATCAAATAGGTTTACTGTACTCGGAGGAAACAGGGGAATACAAAACATCGATTTAGTAAATTTTCCATAGGATTGTGTCAAACTGCAAAGAGGTCCTGTATCCTGTTAAGCAATTTTTTTTATAAATAAAAGAAAACAACCAAACTGTTGCATTATGTGATTTATTATAGAATCTATACCAATCTATAACAATTATCTATAATATAGATAATTGGTATTATCATATTCTATGTGCTGATAATATGACGTAGATACCCCTAGTTGTAGTTCTTTTTTTTTATTGAATTTCGTAAGGTATCTGCATCACAAGAATTAATGTTGCTGTTGTGGAAACTGATCAGATCAGACGCCTTTTATATTGGAATTGTTTACAAAAGTTTAAAATTTGTTTACTTTTCTAAACCACCAGCAGCGCTAGTTACGTTAGAAGCCACCAATATCTGATGCTCCTTCTGCAAGCTTAAGTGCAGTTCCAGGTATATCACTAACTTTGTCTTTAACCCCTGATGCTAGCTCTAATGGAATTTTTACTATCCCACCTAGTCCCGATGCCCCACCTAATTCCGTTTTTGCTCCATCACAGTCTTTTGCACCTAAGGCATCACCAGCAAGGTTTCCTTTAGCACCAGCAATACCTTTGACAGCATCGATCTTGCCTCCAACGAGACCTCCAACACCACTTCCTAGATCGCCTGTTGATCCTAAAACTCCTGTTGCAGTTCCTATAGCTTCTTTTGCGACCCCTCCTGCTATAGCTAGCTTTGCTTTTTCTACAGCCAGAGCAGTATCTACCACAGTTTTAACAATATCTCCCGCACCGCTTAGCCCACCTAATTCTGAAGTTTTATTTTCTACTCCAGAAATGATGCCAGTTTCAATGTTTCCCTCATTATCATGTTGACCTATTTTATCGATTAAACTCCCTTTTTTCTGCTCAACACTTTTCCCCGACCCGTCAGCACAATCTTCGCCAGTTTTGCCATCAGTAGCACTTTTAGCTACTGCTACTGCTGTTCCAGATGAATCGCCGCCCTCTTTAGTAACTGCTGCACTAGCACTAGCTGAGGCTGATGCTGAGGATTCAATGCCGTCGACAGAAGCAACTGCTTTCGCAACAGCTTTCGAACTTCCTTCAATACCGTCTAGATCTCCTCCTACCAGGTTGAAAGGTGCAATGTTCCTCGCAGTGGAGCCTTGTACAGTCATCAGGAACACCATTGCCAATAATGGAGCAATCGACTGCTTGCCCATGGTTATTGATTTCTGCAAAACATTACTGTGGTGTTAAACAGAATTAAAAATCACAGATGCAACCTATTTTGCTCATGTATATATTGTTAAGCGGAATCCATCGATTAGGAACACTTCTAATATATCATTATATTACCGATGTATATCCCATCTCTATTGCGTAACATGGGCCTTTGGGCAGTATTCCTTGAACCTCTTAGGAGCGTGGTATTGTTCAGAGTATGAATAAATAATTATTAAAAACTGATATTGTGTGGTGTTTATTAATATATATATATATATATATAAATATACTTACATATCATAATATTGTGTTTAATATTGTCAAAAAAAAAAATGTAATTGGTGATGTACCGTTTTTTATCACAACAAATAATTTGTTATTTGATATTTGTAATGTAAACATCTTGAACATGTTATAATGTAAGTACTTAAGTAGTTATATCAGGGTGCGCGGCGTGCATCCGCCAAGTGGATCACAACCGTAGCATGCTTTTGCTTCGGCAACTCGCGGCAACCCCGGTGTTGCCCTTGCGCCCTCGCACATACCATAGTTTCTACTTAAACTGTCAATCGCTGCCATTTAAATAATAATTTTGTCAATAAGACCGCCGGTTGTTTACCGTGTCTTTTGTATTGTGTCTCTTGTAAAATTGTTTCTTTTTTGGTATGCTATAATGTATTATTATTTATTATAATATTATATTCTAAATACTTTCAATAAAACCACCATAACGTTCACAGAATCCGTGGCAGGCGTCACGAAATTTAATAACATCAACCTTACACAATTTACGAATAGTTGCCGAAGTTGAAGAAGAGACGCGTGGTTACATTGTAATCCCGGCTTAACTAATCAAAGTCATCAATTTTAATATATGAGTTAATTTTTTTTCGAAAAGCGGCTTTGCCCGCTCGCAATTATGTTTTGTACCAAAAATTTGATGCCCTTTTTGGACCCCTTAGAAAGTGAATTTTCAAAAATCCTTTCTTAGCACTCGTCCAATCAACGAAACAACCTACATTCCAAGTTTCAAGTCTCTAGTGGTCTCTAGTAGTCTCAGTGGTTTAGGCTCTGTGTTGCATGTCAGTCAGTGAGTCATTTAAGAATTTATAATATATAGTGACAATTTTATGAAAAATTAAGTTAAAACTTACTGAGAATATGTTTTTATTAAGAGTTCGTCTCCCCAAAACTGCGGCACAAATAAAATTGTTTGAGGATATTATAACTTTTATAACAAAAAATAGCGTAAATATGAAACACCTGTGTCAATTCGTAATAAATTACATTCAATTTTAATAATATTATATTAAAAATATTTTTTTAAATTTTCGAAATAATATTATGTAAGTAGCTATATATAATATTTAATATCATGTCAATGTTATACTTATTATGGTGTATCTATCAACATAGATATTTTAATTAAGTATTTAATAGATAAACTCCCAAACTACCTAAACTACCTCCATAGATACTGAATGAATTATACAGGGGGAGACATTTACAAAAAAGAATTCTTATTAGGTCTAGGTATACATGTTATGATCAATGATGATACATGGGCGGTGCTCGAATCTCTCCAGCGATGCCATATTGACAATCGGTATATCGAAGTGTTGAAGTGCTTGTATAGTAACGCCACTGTCGATTCGAGTACAGGACCAGAGTTCGAAGGCGATCCTGTTGCATAGAGGCGTAAGACAGCAGGAAGACTTCATATTTCCGAAACTGTTTACTGTCGCAATGGAGGACACCTTCAAGCTCCTGGAATGGAAAGCATGCGGCATCAATATAAATGGCGAATACACCACTCACCTTCATTTGCCGACGACATTGTAGTCATGGTGAAGTCGATGGAAGATCTCGTCACGATGCTCGAAGACCTCAATCGAGTTTCCCAACGGGTCGGTCTTAAAATGGACATGACGAAGGTGTCTAATGCCCCTGTTGTGCCGACCCCACTATTGGTTAGGAACTCGGTTCTAGAAGTTGTTGACTCCATACGTCTACCTAGCATAAGCAGTCCAACTCGGTAGGTCCAACTTCAAGAGGTCTTACGTCGAATCCAACTAGGCTGGACAGCGTTCGGAAGCCTACGCCTCCTCAAGTTGAAAGTCTTTGACCAGTGTGTGTTACCAGTGATGACTTATGGCTCTGAAACGTGGTCTTTTTACTGTGGACCTTATCAGTAAGCTCAAAACAGCGCAACGAGCTATGGAAAGTGCTATATGCTCGAGATTTCTCTGCGAGGTCGAATAGAAATGAGGAAATCCGTAGACGAACGAAAGATACCGACATAGCCCAGAGGCAACAGCATAATAACCACTCAATACAGTATGTCATCTTCTTTGAAATACCTAAAATTACTAAAAATACGTCAAAATACCTAAGCGACTAACAATACCTACGGCTCTCTGTCAATTACCGGGGCGTAATAGAAGCCGGCCTGACCTATCTCAGGCAGCGCGGACAGGGGGGGACTCCGTTCTCTGCCATACCTCACCCCATCGTTGCTCCGTCTAGACGCTCAGTTGAACTACTAGTAGGTAGAGTTACCTATACGTATGCCAGAGGATTAGCAAGTTGAAGTGGCAATGAGCAGGGCACATAGCACGTACGCTGCCCTTACCGGTCCGTGGTCTTCATTCTAGAACTTTACAGCCCCATCGGGCATCAGTTCTACGTGCTACCTGCCCATTGCCACTTCAACTTGCTAATCCGCTGGGCTGTCGATAACTTTCATTCGTCTACGGATCTCCTCATGTCATGATTCGAAATTTCTGTAGCGAAATATAAGTTTTTTATACTTTATACGGCTACACTCTGTACTATTCAAACAGCTGGCAGCAACATTTTGTTTAAGAGTTTAGTGGGCCTTGAAAAATGAATGAAAATTCTCATTCATACCTAAATAATATTCTATATCGTTCTAAATTGCCGTTTAAATTCGAAACTAAACCATAAAAGAGAATATTTAAAGTATTACGCAATCCCTCGCCTTATTATTTCCATGTTATATAAATTACCTGCGATATATTACGTATTTACACAGCTGATAACAAAAAAATTCGTGAAATGTATTGGCAATACAAAGTTATAAAATTGTAATTGGTATAACTACCATTCCACGAACGTCCTACGTCCCACGAACAGAGCAGGCTCCGCTGTCCCTTTTCCCGGTGCGTCCTGGTGTCTTAAAAAACCTCCGGGACACCAAATTGTTTCTTTAAAATAAAATTAAATTTTATAGTACCTATCAGCAACATGGATTATGCGTTGGCTACTTTTTGCTAAGGCGCTGGCTCATATTATCGGTACATAAGTACTACAAGGTTTTACATTTTTTATAAGTACCCTAACGTTATAGCTTTTGGTGTACTTAATACTTACCAAGGTAAGATATGCTTCTGACTCTAGGTCTGAAATCTAGGACTAGGAACAGAAGTAGATCATACGACTTAGGTTACGACTTATTAAGAAAATAAAACGAACAACTAAGTTTTTTTAATGTTGCTTAATATCCTACTTTTTTTTTTTTTTTTTTTGTAGTACGCTCCTGTCCCCCTACAGAATCAGGGATCGTTTCTTCATTCATCCTTTCACTCACACTCATTCATCCATCATCTTGCGCTGTCGCGCATTCGTCCATATCTTATCTTTCACAATCCTCATCCTTTCTCACACTCCTTCATTCATCATCTTGCGCTATCGCGCATTCGTCCTATTCCGTTCTATCACTACCTTCATCAAACGCTCAGCATACTTCAAGAACTCTCCTCTCTTACGCCCTTTCATTATATCCCATACAGTCTCTCGGGATCGCACGTGCACGAAGGGCTTTCCTTGCACTTGACACGGTGCAAGTACTCAGAAAGCCCCCCGTGTCCCGTGCGGACCTGAGTCAGGATCCCGGACGGCTAAATTTTCCTCACTATCCTGTACGCCCCGAGCGCGCAAGGGAAGAACATGCGGGTAATACCTGCGGTCGTTCCCGTCACGTATCTCCGGTTCCATTCGTCAAGCGTTTCCAGGCGAAGCTGTCTCTTGACGAATGAAACCGGGCACCGGTCATAATCCGCCCTCTTCTTCAGCTTCAGTGCAGCATCTTTAGCGAGCGTATCGGCTCGCTCATTACCTACCACCCCTACGTGTGCCTTCACCCAAAAAAGCTTCAGCTTTTTCTGCAGAATGGAAGCTGCCCGGATATTCTGCCGCACTTGAGTCGCTAGGGGGTGGAAGGAGACGTGGTCGACTATGGTCTCGAGGGCTGATCTCGAATCGCTAAAGATGCTGCACGTCTGCGTATCGCTCTTAACTGCGAAGGATGTCGCTCTTTCGAGCGCGAGCAGCTCCGCTTGGTAGACGGAGCAGAACGATTCCAGCTTGAGCTTCTGAGACTTGGTCTCGGCGTTATTGCTCCACACGGACAACGCGGCTCCCACCTTCCCCTCGATCTTCGAGCCGTCCGTGTAGATATGTAAGCCCAGGACATCTTGCTGGTCTCGCTCCACTCCGTCCCCCAAGTTCGTGAAACGCTGCTCGGCATGGTGCGCGGGGTGAGGCGTGTCCAGAATATCGACCGGCTTCTCCACTTCTCGATCCCCTAATACTCGCTGGGAGTAACTATCCTACTTAAAATATCCTACTTATATTATATTACGATATTTTATGAGGATGGATGGATGTATGTTTGTTACTCTTTCACGCCAAAACTGCTGAATCGATTGGGCTGAAATTCGGGATGTAGATAGTTTGAAACCTGGAATAACACATAGGGTACTTTGATCCCGATATTACTTACCGCGGGAACGAATACTACGCGGGTAAAACAGCGGGGCACAGCTAGTATTGTAATAAATCTCATATATCTGCAATATATAGGTACCTAAGTATGTTATTGAGACACTCGTCTTAATAAAACATTAACCGTTAAAAAGAGAGAATAGGTAGAGATGTCAAAAGACCACTTGAAATAAATAAGTACGTAAGTATTTAAAATGATTTTTCAGCTGATAACATAACATACAATCACACCTTTTTCCCGAAGGGGTAGGCAGAGGTGTACCCGGGACTCAGTCCCATAGTAGGCACACACACAATTGGGATTGGGGATCGAGCCCCGGACCTCCTTATCTGCAGTCGAACTTGCGCCCACTAAGCCAGCGAGGCAGTCGGATCTCACCGCCTTTATTTGCCGGTGGTTTTATAAAAAAATAATTATCATAAAAAAAATATTTTGATAATAAAGTTGAATTCTCTAGAGTTATTCAGTTATCTGTTCTAGGTCTTAAACTAAAGTAGGTGTGCTGCATCTTTCAGATGCGTGACCCTTCCACGAGGTGAGCGACTGCACCGACTTCAACTCCTCAGGGGACAGTGGTCTTCTTCTAAATTCATCCTCAATGTCCTGCAGCGTCCTGTCTTTTGTCTCCGGAAGAAGAATCCACGCTATCCACAGACAATAGCCTAAAAGAACAGCATTAATACCATACGTCCCATAAACCCCGAAATTGTGGAAAAAATATGGAACTGTCTTGAAGGAAAAGAACATATTTACAGAGTATATTACAACAGTGATGCCACCAGCCAAGTTCTTATATTCTAGAGGAAATATTTCTCCAGCTATGATGAAGCATAAGGGAAGAGTTCCTGTGGCCACGGCAAACATGAGACAATGAGTCAAAAGGACACCGATCAAAGGATGATCGAATGGTAGAATATTCCTCTCTTTGGCGAAGCTGTAGCTTGCTGTCACAATATAGGCAGCAATGTTAATACCCACTGTGACAAACAACATAGTTCGTCTTTTAACGTTTTTGATTATGTAAATAGCGAATATATTTGACACGATCCTCTGGGCATCCAATGTGAGGACCACAAAAGATACGTCAACATCTTTTCCTACGATGCTATTCAGTAAATCGGCCGCATAGGCAACCACTATGTTAACTCCACTCCACTGCGACAAGATGTACATATGTATCATGATTATGACAGGCTTGTAAAATTCCCTTTTCGTTATCGTTGTGTTAAAATAAACCAAGTTCTTTCGAAGTTTTTGAGATAAATTTTTGGTGACGTTCGCTTCGGTCTTTGCTTCTCTAAGTATGGTGCTGGCTTCCACCATTCTTCGGAGTTCTCTTTCCTCGTGATTGCCTCTCAACCATCTGAATACTCTTTTGCAGTCTTCGTATCTTCCCTGGTCGGCTAACCAGCTCGGAGATTCTGGCGAGCACAGGACTATTAGTAAATCTAGTACTGCAACACTCGCACACACAATGGCTGCCTTCTGCCAGGAGATATATGAACCTAAAGCATGAACAAACAGAACTGCTAGTGATATCGAAACAGATATGGTCATCAGGAATGCCCCTCGATTCCTGGGTGTGGTGTACTCTCCTATCAGAAGAGATCCTAGTGTGGTACACATTCCCATACTAATCCCCTGGAGGACTCTGGCGAGAAGTAACATGAGGATGTCAGTGGCGAAGATGATGCATATCCATCCGACAATTAGGGGTAGGATGCTGATCAGGTTGGTGGTCCTCCTTCCGTATTTGTCCATTATAGGGACCGCGAAGAAGTTTCCGATGAATAAAGATATTCCGGGAAATGCCGCTGAAAAGAAAAATAATAATTTTAGGAACATCTTGCCTTCTATATCATAAAATAATATAATACTTCTTTATCTGTGGGATATACTTATTTCAAGCATTAAACAAAATCTGGTCAAAACTGATCCCTCGCGGTTATTGCGTCAACGATCAAATATTATCGAAGGAGATCAAGGAGAGTTCAAGTTGATGATCCCAGATAACAAAACCATAAAAATAATGTTACATAATAAAGTGGTTTCAAGGGTAAAAGTTATTATGACAATTAATTTTTAAGGGATCACATTTTGTTTCAGGTAAGGTTTGTTATTTCTTCATGTCAACTTTAAATAGTAATTAATAGTAGTAATAGTCCTTTTAAAATACTTGACCTGACTTGACCTATTCGATCGTAAAGGGTCATGCCATTAAAATAGAATAAGAAACTAAAGGCAGTGTACGTATGACCTGTGGATATAGCCTGTGATAGATGGATGACAAAAACTGGATAAGGCAGAGACTGGACTGTTACTTTAGTGGGATAGAAGAATTTTGGCAGGTAGTGGTAGAACTAGGATAGCTTAGTTGTTCAGAGCAATTCCACATAACAGCGAAGGCTGTAGGTTTACAGAAATATAGGTAAACTCATCAATAAAAAGAGATAAGAACTTAGCTTAGTTGGGCAAAATAGCAGAGGCCTATGTCCAGAAGTTGACTGGCACGGCTGGCTTATGACGATAAGAACTTACCTATCCAAGATCCCGTGGAGTCATCCACGGGTATTATGGAGTCAGGTTTCCGCAGCTGTTGCAGCAGACCGGCCGAGAAGCCCATTACTAGACCGGATCCGGCAAAGTTTAGGGATACTCCTGCTGTCACGAAGCACTGGAATCGTGAGATCAAACAGAGTTCAAGTGGTTTCCAGGGCAGTCAGAACTATGACAGACACTTTTCTTCTACTCGAATTTGTGTGAGGTGAAAAGTGGTGTCGGTTTTCAAATTATATATAAACAAAATGGATTATGGATCAGCCTGATCGGCCAATTTGTAGTATGCTATATCAAACACCATGTTGAATGGAAAATAAAAAAAATATGAATTGCAAAGCACTTATACGCCTAGTTCTCATCCTAATGGTCACCCATTCTAGATAGGGCATGAAAAAGAAGACCTAGAATTATTCAAAGATTACTTGAGAACCGATTACCATACAACTTTGTATGTGAGTGAATGGATGAAAGTCTAAAAGAAAATGAAAGTTAATAATATGAGCCAAATTGGATATGGGGTTGCAGGGGTGTCAAGGTCTCTGTTGAAACTTGAAGCTACTAGAAGATAATAATTTTACCTGTTTCAAAAACGGTGAAATCCATCGCCTTGAGTCACTCATTGTGTCTAAACTCAGTTTCACTATGCCATTGTACTTATTTAATGGATATTTTTATGTTCACTCCATTTAGGCGTTCGTCGCAATCCCCGGCATTTTATACACTAAATAAAACTGATTAGTTTTGGTTGATAATTACTATAAGTTCTTACTAGATTTCTACACCAAGAAGCCCCTAGAAGATGGGTACGTAATACCTGCCTAAGTTTACGCATCTTCTTCTAGGTACAATTCTATTACATGGGATCAATAACATACTGACGAAATGTGGGTGTCCTACTAGGGACTGAGTCCTCGGTACACCTCCGCCTACCTCTTCAGCAGCAAAAAGGCATGATTGTATGTTATGTTCTAGGTACATAAATATGTAGGAACCTACTAATAACAACAAAAGAAAGTAAAAATATCTGCCTAAACACTGTAGTGATAAAGATTTTGAACAGTTCATATTATAGAGAGGTAAATGGCGAATGTTGCACACTTTGTTGAAACTTTGATACTATTATTTAATTTTATTCTGTGGTGTCGGTCAGGGTCAACTAAAAATATTTATTTGTTTCAATGTACCTAAATCTAAATAGGTATCTATTTTATCTCTATTAGACTTTATTTATTACTAAAAGGCCTTTAAAATAATGTTGACATTAAGAGAATTAGGAGTCGGTCCAAGTCTATCTACACAGATTAGTTACACTAATTAAGAGTTCCTAATTAAGGGCTCCCTATCTAACGGCTATGGGATTTTCTGCCTTATAGTATACCACACTTAGGCCTTAATTTAGTGTAGAGGAATATGCCTTTTAGTATTGAGATCGAGAGATGTGTCAGTAGCCGGTTTCAGAAAACGCGCTAGATTGCATACCTATTACAAGTAGCGTAAGTATAATAATATCATACTTAAATAAAATTTTGAGTCTGTAGGGTAGGTACTTTTCATGTCGTCAGGCCGTTATGGTCCCATTCCGGTACGTCCCCGGCCGACACGCACCCACACTGAATAATTTGTTAAGGCGCTCTCCAAAGCAAATTCGCCCTCTCGCTCACGTATACCCACATTTTTAAGGATATATAAGTATATTCTATACATACATGTAATTACGTAAAATTAAGACGACCAGGTTCTAGAACATAACAACACAAAGATTCAGTAACAAATGTAATATAATTCAAACGAGTTTTCATGTATAAAAACCTGCACAAAGAAAAAAAAAGAATAATAAAAAGACACTGAAAACTTCGTAAAATTTTCACATTCGTCATAGAATGAACAATAAGATTAATTTATAATTTCTTCGAAGGTATGGACATGATGGATTCAATTAATACCTATCCTGTTACTTCAACAATATTGCAACATCTTGTTCAGATAGGCCAAAATAAATCGTGTAGGCTCACTAGAGTCGTCTTTGTGAATCCAGATAGATGGCGATCAGGTCTGATGATGAAGAAGGAAAAAGAGGGGGAATACTACTAATAATATTATAAATCGATGGATGGATGTTTGTTACTTTTTCACGTCAAAACAACAGAACCGATTGAGCTGAAATTTGATATTATGTATATAGCTTAGACGCTGAAATAACACTTTGGATACTTTTTATCCCAATATTCCCACGGGAACGATGACTACGCGGGTGAAACCGTGGGGCACAGCTAGTGAAAACAAGTGTGTCCTGTAGGTACTTTAATATTTTGAATTTACCTTTTCTTATTTTCATACTCAAACTCAAAACAGCTTTATTCAAATAGGTCATAATCTGACACTTTTGTACGTCAATGAAGATAAACAGTACTGAGTCTACCGTGCGTTCGGAAAGATACCTCTACAAGAAGAACGCACAAGAAACTTGTAGGGCTTAATTTTTTCAACAGATAGTTTCACAATATTTGGTTTGCTTACATTCGTTTTCTTTGAAGGTGCCGCGAGGCGGCTATGCAGAAGTTTCCAAGCATCTTTGTCCTCTATGTACTGGTTGACTTTATAATAAGCCTTCTTTAGTAAAGTAGATTTTATATAGGTTTTGAATTTACCCTCTGAGAGCCCAGTTATCTCTTTGGGGATTTTGATATAGAAACGTACACTATTTCCTAAGAATGTCTTTTTATTTTTATTAACTTACTTTAACCATTATATAATATCCATAGCCGAAATTTAGAAATTTTGAATATTCATAGAAATGGTGCGACCTATGTGGAAATCTTTCAGTACTTAGGTGTTAGATGTATTGAAAGTTACTATACACTAATCTCCGTACCCATAGGATAATGCTGCAAGCACAATGGCGCAAACACGGGTCGATGTTCTGGTTAAAGTGCACTTGATTATTATTCAAGGCAGTAAGTAAAATCAATTCTATATACAAAATACGTTATTCGCTTTGATTGGTCGGTCCCACTAAATCTTATCGCCTCGTCAACTAAGGTCATTTCAGGTAAAGTATTTTTAGGTAAGGTAGAAGTCAATTATACCCCCTTTTGGGAGAGGCCCATGTCCAACAGTGGACTTCCTGAGGCTATGATGATGATGATGATGATGAAGTCAATAGTAAAGTGATTACCCATAGTCTAATGCATATGGGATTATGTTATGGGGGTCAGCTGCAGATATAGACAACATACATTAACGCCTTTTTCCCGAAAGGATAGGCAGAGGTGTACCTTAGTAGATACACCCACATTTTGCCAGTATGTTATTGGTCCCATGTCATAGGGGGCGAGCTTATTGCCATCTACCGGGCACAGTTCCAGACTCCAGGCAGTTATTGAGATAATTCCTAATGGAAAAATCCAATATTTAACACTGCCTGACCTGGGGATCGAACCCGGGACCTCTTGATTGGCAGTCGAGCATGCAGCCTTTACGCCACCGAGGCAGATATAGAGACTATCTTAATACTGCATAAACGTGCTATTCGTGCCATCTATAAGATGCGTCCACGCGAATATTGACCTTGCCATCCTTATATACATCATGTATGTACGTTAAAATTAAATAAATTAAATTAACAACAATTTTAATATTAGGAATAAAGATACTCGTAAATTAGCTGTAGCTAGCTTAAGATTATCTAAAACAAATAAAAAGTCTCTCTTAGGGAACTGCGTATATTTCTATAATAAAATCCCAAATGAGATACAGTTATCTCATGTCTCTGAGAGCCCAGCGGCTCTCAGAGGGTAAATTCAAAACTTGTATAAAATCAAATTTGTTAGGAAAGGCTTATTATAAAATTAACCAATACATAGAGGATAAAGATGTCTGGAAACTTCTGCATAGCCACCACGCGGCACCTTACAAGCCAACAAATGTAACTAAACCAAGTATTGTAAAACTCGCAGTTGACAAAATTAAACCTTACAAGTTTCTTGTGCGTTCTTCTTGTAGAGGTATATTTCCGAACAGACGGTAAATTTTTTTACTAGTTTGATATTATTGATTGACGTTAAAAATGTCTTGTTAAAACTTACATAGATAATTTTTTTTTGACTTGAGTTTTGAGTTTGGCCTATAAATTATTCAATTAGCCAGAAAAATAAAACAGAAAAAAAAAAATAACTTCAGACTTGGCTGAAAATATGTCATGAGACATACACCAGTAAGTATTTCAATAGCGTTTAATTCAATCTGGGAATATAATAAATAAGTCACATGGGATTTTATTATGTTAAAAACATAGAAATTATATAAATTTTAATTGAGAAATAGAATAATAGGTAAAATGACATGAAATTATTATTAAATCATATATGTAATTATAATAATATAATATGGGACAACTTCCACACACGGTCACCAGGTCCCAAACTAGGCTAGAAGCCTGTACTATGGTAACCATATGACTGATATACATACTTATATACGCTTATAACACCCAGACACCGATCAAACAGACATGTTCATGCACACAAATGTTTGACCTGGCCGGGGATCGAACCCGGGGCCTGCGGCACAGAAAGCAGAGTTACTATAACCGTCTGCGCCAACGAGGCTGTCAAATATGAAATACCTATCTGCTAAAAATTAAAGCCCAAGTTTATAAATTGCAACGTCAGAAGGCCACTCGTCTACCTCACTATAAAATTGTCATTGCCTTAATAGACACTTAAGGGCGTTCGATTTCTATTCAAAATGAAATAACAGAAATATGAAGAAACTAGCTGGTTTTACCCGCCTTGTCTAAACTAGCTACATACCGAATTTTAGCCCAATCGGTTCTGTAGTTTTGTCGTGAGAGCTACAAACATCCATCCATCCATCCTCACATACCTTTAAAATATATTTATAATATAAATAGGAAGTAGGATTGGGAATAATTATTGTCCACTCAATAGTTCGTAGTTGGCTCCGGATCTGGCCAATATTTCCGGCGAAACATATTTGGTTACAGAAAACCTTACGGTTTTTTTATTTGTACTTAACAACATATAATATACCTATATATGAAAATTGTTTAAATATCGTATTTAAGGTTAATACATTAAATAAACCATACGGTTTTTTAACCAAATATCAAGAGCCAATCACAAACAATTTTTTACGCAATTCAACAATTGAGTGGAAAATTGTTTTCTCATTCTTCATATTTTTGTAATTTTCATGTTGTATGGGAATCCGACGCCCTTAAGTACTTACCTATAAGCAGGGTTAGGTACTTGCAAACATTATCCAAATAGGTATTGAAACGATAATCACTCTCAAGATAAGTGATGTTGATAGAAATACAATAAATGCAATAAAAATGATAACATTATTACACACGAATCTCGCTAACGTAAGGCCGTAGATATCTACTTGTTTGTGAAAATGATTAGGACGCTGCGAGGATTATCGTAAATACATTAATTTTAATTTAGTTTACAGTTATTTTAAAATTTTGTGAATAAAAGGAATAAAAATCTCTAGAAAATGACGCAAAAGTGGCGAGTCTCGCCGTTTTTTAAACAAGTGAGTGGAAGTTTATTTGTTTTATATTTTATTATTATTTTTGTTTTGCTGTACTCTACTGTTGAGCCTACTACTGATTACCGATCATGAGGCCTCAGGTTCGATCCTCAGGTCAGGCAAAAAGTGTTAATGGATTCTTCCATTAGGATTTTTTTCAATGACAGCCTGTAATCTAGAACTGTACTCGCTAGATGGCAAAAGGCTCGCCCCCTATTACATGGGACTAAAGACACATAACTGGCAAAGGTCTACCTAGGTACAATGGGACTAGGTCCCTAGATAAGTTTTACATACCCCTTCGGGGAAAAAAATGTTATGTTATTTTTGTTTTGCTAAAACAATGAACTATTTCCAGTAAGCAGATAGTACCTACTTATGTCGACTTGTTTAATATCCTGTCACTAACAATTATGCAGACTTGGTAACCTTGACCTGAGCATCAGAGGTCATATATTTTGACTGTGCTCATTGAATCGCCTTAATGAGCATGTTACAGATACTTAGATCATGGTTTCAGTCTGGTGATGAAGTAGAAAATAAGGCAACAGATTTTTTAAAATTTCTGTATTTACACGATTTGTTGCGGTAAGGCTAGAATAATTGTACCCCACCCTCTGTACCCGTGGTTGCCGTAAGAGCCAGCTAAGAGTTATCAAATCTAGAGTAAGAACATCAGCGTTCTCTTCGTAAAACCATCGAACTGCGCTCGCAAATCCAAGCCAAGCGTGGCGTATTGGCAAAATCTCTTGTTATTGTGGAGGCCTTTGTCCGGCCATGTACTTCCAACGGCTGAATGATGATGATGATGATGGCACTTGTTGAGTTTGTATTATCTATTGCAGTGTTTCGTAACAGCTTCAGTAGCAAGTAATATCATAGGCCACGGATGTGCCATCGGTTTCCCGGCAGTTCTGCTGCCTCATCTCTTCAAACCTGGCTCCGAGATACCCTTGGACCATAACTCTGCCTCTTGGATTGGTTAGTTTTTACTATCAAGAGCTAATACCACCCTCGAGGCATTTGACACAAACCTATGAAACATTTCGGATGATATTTTTTATTCTAGTTTCCTCCGAAATACTTAATTAAACAATTCAATAAAATTTTTAGTTAGTTCTGATATTTCGAGGTTGATGTGAAGATCATAGGAAGACCTGGATGTAATTCGCTCAATATATACAGAGAGAAATGGCACAAGAGGGAAAAGGCCTGTGCATTGGGATGACACGGGCTAACAATGATGAAGATTTTGTAATTGTTTCATAGGATTGTGTCAAATTCTTCGTGGTATTTAAACTTAACACTTTTAATGTTTGATATTTTAACACGTCCTGTGTGGTTTTCGGGACGGTCAAAATAAGTATGTATCTACTTACCCGGGCGTGTAATCTTACTCGGGGAGGCTTTTATTATTTGGTTTCGTTGCAATTACCTAGGTACTTATCATTAATACTTTAATCCCCATCATTGCATTGCCTTCTTCCGCTGGTAATATAATCATGTCCTGAGCCTTAGTACCTAAGATCCACAAATTTTACAGTGAGGTCTTGAACAGATTAGATATACCTATATAGGTAAGCGGAACCACTGAAATTGCTAAGCAGGCTTAAGAATCCATTGTCGGTATAATAAATCTATATTTAAAGAGGCACGCGGATGAAACTATTATAAGTTTAAAAAAATTAAATAGCCCAAAGCCCATGCTTCAAAATTATCTAACCATTATGATCTTGTCAAATGGTCAGATTATTTTGCAAAAACTGTTGGTGTTGTTTACCGTTCATCACACGTGACTATTGAGGAAGCCCGTTCGTTGTGTTAACTGTTACTTAGGGTAATTTCAAATGATTTTAAAAGCATTAAAACCGCTTCAATTCAATTTGAATAATAATCACCTAACTATCTCGACTAACTATCTATCGTATACCTGCTTGTTCTATATACCTATCTTACTTGAATCATAATATTATGTAGAATAATTCATGTCATCAGCGTTGCTACGTCTCATTTAGATCGCTACACATAACACATAATGTCATCATGTTTTTTTGATTAGAAGTTCAATCATTACAATATTAAGTACCCTGGTTCATACAAAAGTTAATTCACTGTGACCGATCCAACTTAACCCACTCAATCCTACATAAAATACGTAATATATCAGCAATTTGGTAACCATAGAACAGGTATCTCCCAATACCATGATTTGAAATAAATCATGGCTGTAGATGTAAAAACAATAGGAACACTTTTCACGGGATAATTAGGTGCCATAATTCGTTACTTTTATTAAAAGATGGTAGGTAGATCTACTTATCTGCCAATTAAAATGAATTCGCCGATGCTTGTCAGTTCTTCCGTGATCATGCAACTGCGTCTTAATATCGGGAAACTCGAAAAATGTCAAATTATGATAATATTATCCCGTAAAAAGTAAAACTTCTCCTCGTTTGTGACCAAATGACCGTGTGTGGAAGTTTTTCCATAAAATAAATCTTTCCCTATAGTATCAGTGCTGGGCATCACACAGCTGATTGGCAGTTTCATCTCCCCTCCGATCATGTCACGTTTCGGTCGGAAGACGGCGCATCTCCTCCTCACCATGCCTGTGCTCATCGGCTGGTTTGTGGTTACGCTGGCTACTAGTTTTGAAGTAAGTTCTGAGTAAAATAGCAGCACACTTTATTAATCAGAATGATAGTTCGGTTATTTGAAGTCTAACTAGTATATTTAATATCTTACACCAGCTGCAATATAACGGCTCTCTCACTTCAAATACTTACGTGAAGGTCTTCCTGGTCTTTGTTCGCCGTGGCATCGGATGATCAAACAAAACAAATTTAAAACAAAACTAATCCAACCTCGGACCAATATTTTACAATTTTTTGTCTTCTTTCCAGGCCTTGTTCGTGGGCCGTGTGCTCCAAGGTATCTCCATCGGAATGCTCTCGCCACTGCGATCCGTCCTCATCGGGGAGTACTGCAGTCCCAAGAACAGGGGAGCCTTCCTCACGACCGTGTCTTTAGCACAGTCGTTCGGGCTCTTCTTCGTCCATCTAGTCGGTTCTTTCATGAGCTGGCAGCAGACCGCCGTAGTCTGTGTCTTCTTCTCTTTCACAAGTTTGGTCCTAACTATCTACGCTCCAGAGTCTCCAAGCTGGCTGGTCTCCAGGGGGAGATACGACGAGTGTCGTAACGTCTTCCGATGGCTGAGAGGCGACGAAGAAGACGACGAGCTAGAGGAAATGATCGAAGCTCGGATACGCTTTGAAGACGCCAAAGCTTCCCTAAAAATATCCCACAAGATGAACCGATTCGAATCTATGATGGAAACTATTAGAAAGAAGGAGTTCTACAAGCCCATCATAATCATGATCCACGCTTACATGATGGTGCAGTTCGCCGGTGGGACCACCATGGCCGCCTACTCCACTATGATCATCGAATTGATATTAGGACCCAATGTCAACCCTCACTTCTGGATGATATTCTTGGATGCTCAGAGACTGATCATGAATTCCGCTGCTGTGTTCGTTATAAACAAAATTAGGAGGAGGACTATGATGTTCGTGACTGGAGGGCTCTGCGTCTTCAGTCAGTTGGCTATAGCGGTGTATACGTATATGAGATCTTCGGGAACTCTCCAATATGATGGTGTATGGATCCCGGCGTTTCTCATCAATCTCCAGTTCTTCACAGTAGCCACAGGGATGTTGCCTTTGCCCAACGTGATAGGAGGCGAAGTATTTCCTTTAGAATACCGCAGCATCGGAGGAAGCATCAGCTTGGCGACCATGTCCATGTCTTTCTTCTTAGTCCTGAAAACTTTTACCACTCTGATCGATACTATAGACGTGTACGGCACTTATTTGGTTTATTCTGGTTTATTGACGTATTGTTTGGTGGTAATTTGGTTCTTACTGCCCGAGACGAAGGGAAGAACGTTACAGCAGATTGAAAATGAGTTCCGAGGAAGACCATTAACGTTTGTGGAGCTTCAGTCCAAGATGTCTCTGAATGCATGTCCAGTTCAGAGTTACAAGAGGAAGATTTCGAGAAAGGATAGCACTCCGTTACTCCATTGATGGTGAAATTGTGTCTGATGAGACCTTGAGGACTTATTGTGGAGTCAGAGTTTAGGTTGCACTAAGGGCGTTGGTCAATATGACCATCTTCCAATACCAAGTGTAAGTTCTTACTTAAGCTCGGTTACCACCTAAATGAGATTAGATGATCACCCATCAAGGCGAGAACCTTGAATCGATTAAGCAAGGTGAACATGACCCCAATGAGTGAATTTCACTCTTCACTGCAAGGCTATAGCGATAAATCGTTTTACGAATGTATACCTGTCATCAAGAGTTAAGATTATGATTTGATAAGGAATCACTTATCACCTGGATGACGTGGGATCGGTACAACAGTATTATCTAGCAGATATGGTCGGTTTGAGACAAAGAGATATGACAAAGTCTGAGCTCTAGCTTATTATAGGGGGCATTGGCATAACAATATTTATTATCAATAATATTTAATAATTTAGCATGATACCCCAGTTGTTTAGATATTAATGATAATAAGTATATCGACAACAGTTTAACATGAAAGTAAGAATATTGTCAAAGGAATATTAATTAGTATGTAAAACACTTTTGTTGACTACAATATTTTAATCAAATATTGTACGAGAAACGCAAACCTTATCTGTATATCAAAATACTTATTCGAATACTACAACTTGTAATAACTATACTATTATTATAACTATAATATTATATTTAAATGTGATAGTGAAATAAAACAATATATTTTCCAAATATTTTCTATACGTATATTATTTGGTACACAATATTTATTAATCGTATGCCCAACGATACTCGAGATTTTGGCTATGTACCTAACATTTTTTGGTAAAGAAAATTCTTATTTTAATAATATCATTATTACATTAATTTACATAAATAGCCTGGCTCCCGGGTATTGTTGGACCATCGACTTCCTTATATTTTAAATTATTATTTACAATTCATTACATAAGGTTGTGAGAACATAATATTTATATTTCTTAGTAAGTACATATTAATGCTAAATTATACCAAGTGTCAAAAAAGGGTAGAAATACTAACAAAAGTTTAATTTTCGAAACTGCCGTTTCATACAATATCAAGTTATTTTTCAAGATATAATTTTTTTACAATTCATACTTTTTTTTTATTTATGAACATCCTTAAGTATTACTCCCCTTTGCATCACCTAGTATAAGGAGAACTTCAATTTTAAATTGCAAAAATAATTTTAACAGCCATTTCATGAAGAGGCATTTATTTGTTTCAATTATCATCTGAGAGCCAATAATCTAAATGCTATAAATATTAATTTGGTATTTCAGAAGTCCGATAATAGAAAATTTACTAAATCGATGTGTTTTGCATTCCGCTGTTTCCTCCGAATACAGTAAACCTATTTGATATATTTATATTACCTATGATATTTTAAAGTTGAAGTAAAGTATGTCCCTATCATTTTATTTTTGTTCATAAACTCTACATTTTTTGTAGTGGACGTCTAATCACGCGAGTAAAACTGCAATTTATTGCGATACAAAGAATATATTTTTTCAAATATTGTTACTCAGACATAGGAAGAAGTAGGTAATATAGTTAATATTATAGAACAGCATCTTCTACAAGTTATCTCGAGGCTAGAAAATTTTAAGTTAATTTTTTCGTCACAAATAAACGCCTTCAAAATATAATAATCAACTAAGTAAATAGCAATACAATGTTACAACAGTCCAAAACGTACCAATTTAACTAATTATAATTTTAATATAATAATTAGACTAATTATAAAATTATAATTAGTTACAGAAGTTTACAATTTCCATTTAGAATAAAAATATGTGTTGTGTAAAAGCGTGTTGGGACGCGCATGTAAAGGGCGCCTCACTCTCCACCGTATGTACTGATCTATATCAGTACATACGGTGGAGACGTGATTTCTATAGCTATCTATAAAATCACGTCTCCTTATCAAATTAATGTACCTTACACAACAAATTAATAAAAAAACAATTGTCGGTCAAGTAAGTCACATAATAAATTCTTTTCAAACGTCAATTTCTAAAGCAAGTATCATAAAAAATCATAAAACTTTTATTGAAAAACACGTTCCTTGTACTATTCGGACTCTATTGTTCCTCTTGAAACCAATCTTCACACATTGTACATTTTTTTCTGTCCATTGAAGTCCCACTTAACGATGAACTTTTTGTCCCACTCTTCTCTTAATGACCAGCTTCAAAAAAAAAAACAAAGAGCAGATCTTGTAGTATTTTACTAAATTCATGATTTTATTATACTTACTTATTTTTGTTTTTAAGAGGTAACTGATCGTATTACAAAAATACCAATATGTGGCTTAGATGTAATTATTATGTTATGTATTCTTAATCTATTTATTTAACAGTTCCTAAATAGGTTAACCTCACTGCTGCTGTTCAATAGGTACTTTGTTTATCTATGATTTTTACGTATTGAAAATATTTAGAGATATGGTATTTTAAGGGTTGTTAGTTAAGGGAAAGTAGGTGGCAATGTTTTTTGTTAAAACTTGAAATAATAAGGAAGACTGTAAGTAACCGGCTGTCTCATCACATTAAGGAGTTTTTATACAGATAACCTGATGATGGTATGCAATAGATATCTAGATTATAAATATTACACAGGATACGGTATCTTACTCGTATAATATAAGGTAAATCATGATAATGTTATATGTGTATTGCCAAATATTGTCTGAAATCTTCTTCGAAAACTCGAATTAGTCTTATTTGATTTTAATAAGTCGGAAAAGTGTCTTGTATGGGAAGTTCTTGAATTTTTGAATTTATTTAATTTTTAGTATTTGTTGTTATAGCTATTATAGTTACCCATATTGTGTAAGATTTTCAAGTAGATAACTATTTCCATTATGGTGTTACAGCGTGAAACGTTGAAAAAAAATCGTGATTTGTATGAACGCTCCAGTTATTTATTAATTTTATTTACTCATAATTATTTCATATTATAGCAATCATAATCATTAACATTCCGTGAAAAAATCAAATACCTAGCTGATACCGTTTTCACGATACACGATCGAAATCGAGAAATAAATTTTGAGCAAAAACACGTTGCTTGTATGGAGAGTACCTTTTAAGTAATTATAATTTTTTTTGTTATTTTGTTATTTGTCGTTGTAGCGGCATTAGGGATACATGTTTTGTGAAAATTACAAGTACCTAGCTATTACGGTTTATGAGATAGAGCCCTGTGACAGACGGACGGACGGACGGACGGACAGCGGAGGCTTAGTAATAGGGCTCCTTCGGCACCCCGTTAGGGTTCGGAGCCCTAAAAAACAAGTACCTAAGCATAGTTATCTACTATATTAGGTAAAAAAACTCCTTATGGTTATGGGTTGATCACAAAACCCATCTAGGTGACTTTAACAGTGTATGTGGAGAAACCCATATGTACTGTTGAAGTATAGAATGATATAATTATGATAACTTATTAGTATAACTTCATCCTTTTTACCCGGCTTGTCTTTATTACATAAAAGTCAGATATATTATATGCATTGTAAGTATGACGCAATTTCGCGAACGTTGCAAGTTAGCATTGAACTTTAATTAACGAATTCGCGATCATAAATACTGACTGATGTCGTCCTGATGTCCCGCATCGCGCCAATGGGGCTGGCAAGTGAAAGCTGATCTCAGATGGCGCCACCACTGTAAGGTTAAACATTTCAAATAGTTTTTTCTTGTTTACGTAACTTTTTTGACACTAAAGCAAGTAAAATATTACCCTCCTGATCAAAAGGTCAAATATTATATGTACATATTCCACTTGAATTAGTGAGTAAATGAAAATAAAAAGCAGACATTGAAATATAAATTGTATTTTATGAATTTTAACATTTAACCTTTACAATTTTAAATGTGCTTAATGGTATATTGACCTTGGCTTTTAGGGTCAAACTTTACCCGCTTTATCGGTTTGAAGCACATTTCTTTAAGATTTTAATCACGAAGACATTGGTGGCCTCCAGTTTCATTACAAAAACTATGAATTCAACATAATTTCATACAAAAACCGCTTTTATTGGTCTTTGCGCTGCTAGCGCTACTTTGACAGTTGTCGGCCCCATTAGGACTTAATCAATGATCCCGTAGTTGCGGACGATTCTAATGTTTTGTGATAGTGGACATAAATATATTCTTGTTTATAAAATAGATACTAACATAATATGAACAATATGCTATCAGTTAAAATATCTATAATATCGATAGGGAACGGGGCGTCAAACAATTATAAACAAGACAGGGAGTGAATAGAATTTTAATTTTGATATTTTGTGAAAAAAAAAAACTTTCAACGCCCCGTTTGACGTTCTTCTTTTTCTGCTCAAAAATGGCCAAGCAACCAATCATCACACATACACGCAAACTACACCAAACTCTATCAGTTTCCATCAAGTTACTAACATACATAATACTTAAAATATTATTTCGCTAGATTTTTTTAATAAAAAAATATATTTACAAAAATTTGTCCCTTCCTTAACCAATGTCACGACTAAAGCTGAGTTGCAGGAAAATTCATTAAAATTTATATAATTTTTCGTTAATTCACAAACGTTCACTAATCCATACAAAAATACTGTTGAAGTATACCGTTTGACAGTTTTGGTATTGCCTTGTTTGAAAGTATGTATTTAAATTATTAAGAATTGTTTAACTTGTGATACAATTCGTAATTCGAGTTTTACGGCGAAGGTTATTAAAATTGTGTAACGCCTTTAAAAAGTTATTGAAAGTATGAAACGTCAAACGTATACTTCTTAGATTTTATGGACTTCTTATAATTTTATTAGCGTTCCTGCGACTCGCCGTATATGGCCGATGACTATTTTCATCCTGCCTTACCACATACATGGTTAGGATGCAAATAACATTATTTGCCAAATTTTATTTGCTAAGTCTGGTCCTTAGCGACGGTTTCCTTAGCTAATATACAGGGTGACATATAACTATAATACGCTGAGATAAATTGAAATGCTCACATTTATTACGGACACAAGTTACACATATATAGTTTGTGAACAAAATAAGCCTAATGCTGCGTCCACACGCTTGGCAAACCTCGACAAGCCTCCACAAATTCAAACGTGTGGATGAAGCGTTTGGCTTGGCTTGCCTTGGCTTGTAAGTGCTTGTCGCCGATCCGACCGACTGTCGGTTTTTAGTGCACAAATCAAAGGAAGTTTGCGGCAAGCGTTTGCGAACGATCCACATGTTTGTGTCCCTTTAGTATCGCTGGCGCACTGGTGGCGAATAGACGTTAAAATTTTACTAAAATGAGTGGAGAAAGATGGTCGAACGACGATATTTTACGGTTTATAGAAGTTTACCAAGGTGAACCCTGTATTTGGAACCCTAAAGATAAGGAGCATAAAAAAAAAGTAGCCGATGCATGGAATCAGTGGAATTTTAAAGATTTCTGTGAAAGATTTAAAAAATAAAAAAAAATACTGATGGTCACATTCCGTTAAATTTTCCGTTTACTTTTCGCTATTTCACTTTTCTTCTTTTTATAATAAAAATAGGTTAATCCAAACGTTATAGCGGACAAAAGATCGACGTCCGTCATGCTTGCTTCTTCCAATGCAAACACACTAGCAATGCAAACTGGCAAGCATGTGGATGAAGACGTTTGTCTTACCAAAGTTTGCCAAACGTTTGTAGAGGTTTGAAGTTTGCGGCAAGCGGCAAGCGTGTGGATGCCGCATAACATCAAATTATGCTTTAGGTATACCAAAAGATTTATCTACATCATACTATCTGCGGTCATAACTATTGTTCCGAACAAAGAGAAAAACGGTCACTCACCTTGTTCTCATTTCGTACCTCAACTAAACGATAGCAAACATCAAACGTAATGATAGCATCGCAAAATCTGGCGAGAGGAATAGAATAGAATACTTTTTGCATACCAAAAAAGAAACAATGCTACATAAACATAACATACGATCAAGCCTTTTTCCCGAAGGGGTAGGCAGGGGTGTACCCAGGACTCATTTCTAAAGTAGGTACACCCACATTTCGCCAGTATGTTATTGGTCCCATGTAATAGGGGGCGAGCCTATTGCCATCTACCGGGCACATTTCCAGACTCCAGGCAGTTAGTGAGATAATTCTTAAAAATCCAATATTTAACACTGCCTGACCTGGGGATCGACCCCGGGACCTCATGATCGGCAGTCGAGCTTGCGCCCACTACGCCACTAAGGCGCAGTTACATAAGACACAATATAAAGACACGGTTAACAACCGGCGGTCTTATCGCCAATTAATATAATGGAATTGATCATGTATAGAGTATAGTCACGGGATCGAATCTCACATGTGGACTTTCCACCAGGATGCTATGTTTCTGATGTAACGTTAAACTGTAGGTCCCTATAGTTTCCTATAAGATATGTAGGGGGCAGTCGATAGCTCATGTCGGAGGCTGCGGAGGAATCTTGGAGACATGAAACTGTGACAATATGGGTAACCCATATGAATTAGTGTAGTGGTAGGCCTATTTATCAGGGGCCACCTGGGGAAGTACCTACCACACCTTTGCCAGTTATTCATCCGCCAAGCAGTAATGTGCAAACATTACTGTGTTCCGGTCTGAAGGGCATTGATACCAGCGAAATTACTGGGCATGACGCGATTCAACAACTAATATCTCAGGGTGACAGGCGCAGTGCAGTGCCGCGCAGAATTTTTAATTTTAAAACACTGGGTGGCACTGTGACTGATATGGGCAATCATGATGCTTACTATCAGGCAACTGATTTGCTCGACTTGTCACTCACTAACACAAAAAAAAAAAATATTGACTCGAGCACTGTAATTGCGGTAACCCTTGTGTCTTGTAACAATTGTTAGTATAAATTCAAATAATTATTATATTTAAGGTAAATAAGTGCACGGCACGATATCTTACGTCGCAAACGTATCGTGAACTCATAGTCTCTCTTGCACGCGGGCTATGAAATTGCGATAAGATACTTTGACGGCGCCAGTTCTGGTTAGCAAATCTATGCCTGTTCTCTCCATTACCTGGTACAGGGGTCGAGTGAGAGGCGCTCTCCCCTGTACCATGACATAATTTAGGGTGAATGACCGTTTTACCTTCTAATTTCGGTATAGATAGACGTTAGCGCCTTGGAACATATTAAAACCGTAAATATTTTCTATTTTCGAGGCACATCGTGCAGAGAATGTACGATTATAGAATTTCAAGTTTAAAACTATAACATTAATGTCGAGAACTACTAACATCGATATAATATTGACTTAAAATGTACTTTATAATTAGATCGGATTTCCATCGAAACAACATTTAATATTTATATAATTTTAGGTATAATACCTTGCTGAGTGCGATATAACGCGTCTTTATTAAACATCATTGGATACACAAAGATAATCATGTCAGTCCTGCGTTTTATTTTGTCTATTAATTCGGCAATTTGTCTAGGTTTTGTAGGTTGTTAGTGATTAATAATTCGTTCACAAAATTAGCCTCTTCAAAGATGTTATAAATGGATACCAACCCAAGCATTGGCGAATAATTATTATAACACAATAATGTTATAATAATTAATTTGTTAGCTAAAGAACATTATTCTGTCGTTTTCATTGAATTTGTACTAATTTAAGTCAATTTTCATTTACTTACTTCATCTTTTAATTTTTAGTCTTTGCCGTCAATCAATATGTATATTTTTGGCAACCGAGGGTTTTTCACACTAGAAATATAATTCGTCAATGCGATATTTTCAATAAGTATAGGTCGCATCACGGTTTAATAGCGCTGACCTTGAATGCGCAGAAATCGATTTTTAGATCTGTCTGGTAACAGGAATGAGGTGCGACGGGAGAGGCGCTGCATCGGTCGCTCGGTTGTCTTCACGCCGTCTTACCTCCTTCACGGTCTCGTAGTGAAGACATTCTAGATGAGCTCCGAAATTTTATTATATTATATTTTAATATATACACGAAATGATGTGTTATTCTGAGTCTATGATGTATAAATCCAATTTGTTTAATTTGCGCATAGCCGAACTGCTTATTGCACCTTTTTTCAAATACAAACTTGACAAATTAGGTAGTTACTAAAAAACTCGCTTAATAATCCGAGATATTAAGCCGAGCGCTATTAAACCGTGACGCGACCTATATTATACTTAATTCTATTACTGAACTTCATTCAATGATTTATACGTGTTTAAAAAGGTTTAGTCATACTTAACAGGGACATCTACCCGTCACACTTGCAAAGAATTAATTGCATAATTCGAAAAAAAAGTTCAACTTCCCACATAGAGCCAATAAGCTAAACCATAGTGTATGTAAAGACCAACATTTTTTTTACCTGATTTCGCAATACTTTCTTTTGAAAGTAGTTCAGTTTGACAGGTAGATGTTCCCACTTATTATATTAGGTACTATATCTTTTGTAACGCGTCGTATAATACAATATTAATAGATGTGCCCCGCGGTTTAACCCACGTCATCGTTCCCCAGGAATATCGGGATAAACCATGTTCTTCCAGGGTCTAATCTATCTACGTACCACAGCATAATCGTTTCAATAGTTTTGGCGTGAAGAAGTAACAAACATAACTCACATACACACACCGACAAACTTTCACATTGTAATATTAGTGCGATTAACTGAATTCTTCACAATTGTTTGCAAATTATGCTCAGAGTCAATTCTTTGAAGGTATTTGAACATAATATTTTCGTTAGCCTGTGGGATGTTATTAGAAACTTCCAAGCATATTATCACCTGTATTCATGAACGATACTATGATGGCCCGAACGCATAGGGCCGGTAAATACAATTGGAAATCATTGCCTGCCGTGACGAACATGGTGAGAAATTCCTTAGCACAGTATCTTACAAAAGTTTTGTTCTTGAATTCGGGTGCTAGTATCATATCGTCAACGTAAAATAAAGTACTAGGAGTGCTATATTTAAGGTTTATTAGATATTTATTAGAATTAAAAGGAAATTATGAACAATAACAAAATTTTAAAAGAAACATATATTTTATTTAAATAAATGATACACTGCACTTAGGTACAAATACATTTAATTAATATATTAGCAATAAGGCCTATATTACAGATAATCTCTTTATAAAGGTCTCGCACACGGTGCATAACGTGATCATATTTTATGCATTTAAAGCCGAAGTTACACAAGCGTTTGTAGAATGTGAACGGCGAGAATTCGTAAGCGATTATTTTAAAAGGTATGTCCACAGGATTCCCTCCTGTGGTTGTTTAGATTATAATAAAAACTCGCAGCTTTCAGGCAATGCTGGGATTAGACTGCATGACGAGACTAGAATCACGAACGCGCGCTTACGACGCCGAAGATTTTCAAGAATTAGTAGTGAACTGCGTTCAATTTGCGTTTGAAACGCGTATGTCGTTGGCCATGAGAAAAACGCCTCGTGGCGAAAGTGGAAAGATTTGTTTACACTAGGCAACAAATTATATCGCATAGCTAGAAATTGCCGCTCGCGTTTGGGAAACTGTTCTCGTGTAACCCCGACATTAGCATAATTATATGATAATGTTTAGAGATAAACACACGATTTTGAATAGGACATGTGATCCGATTTCGATATACTCAAAGTCTGATCAGATGTGTTTGAACCTAAATTGAATTACTACGTTACGATCCGAGTGCGAACATTCGAACATTTTCAAAGAGTGGTTTATAACGTGTTACAAAAAATTTAGTACTACTTGAGGGGGTATTAAACAACTATCAATATACAAATTTGCTGATCAGCTGATTCATTTTGTAATGGAAGTCAGTTATTTTTTGTTATTCAGTTTGTTGGGTACACCCCGTCCAGTGTTACTTTTAGTAACCTTTTAGTAACAAACACGTTAAATGTTCTAAAATATAGGCCTACGTCATTTCAACGGTTATAATTAACATTTATATTAAACTAATACATCCCACCGGCTTCACATTTCACAAACATACCAATAGACAAACACTATCACTATTAGTTCAGTAAATTCATTAACTGTTCAGTCATATTCGATCGAGTCGTGTTAAACACTTGGGACATTTGGCACTAATGTTTTAGGTGATAAAAGTATAAACTCAGTGTTGTACTTTGTTAAGGTCCATTGGAATAATTTGATTTGAAAATAGTCTGAAACATATTTCAGACTATTTTCAAATCAAATTATTCCACATATGCCCATATGCCCGCTGTTTTACGGACGGAGAATTTAACCCACTGTTTCACGTCACGAAACGTTCTAGTGCGGGCAAGGAAATTAATAATCTTATTTTCTCACAATCTCACGGCGCTAAAATCATTATAACTTATATAACACTACCTCGTTTACAATGGACCCTTTTAGTGTGTGTACGTTTCTATAATAAAATCTCAAAAGAGATAACTGAGCTCTCAGAGGGTAAATTCAAACCTATATAAAATCTACTTTACTAAAGAAGGCTTATTATAAAGTCAATCAGTACATAGAGGACAAAGTTGCTTGAAAACTTCTGCATAGCCACCACGCGGCACCGACACAAACAAACGAATGTAACCAAACCAAATATTGTCAAACAACCAGTTGAAAAAATTAAGCCCTACAAGTTTCTTATGCGTTCTTCTTGTAAAGGTATCTTTCCGAACGCACGGTAGACTCATTACTGTTTATCTTCATTGACGTGCAAATGTGTCATATTGTGATCTATTTGAATAAATATTGTTAAGTTTTGAGTTTTGAGTTTATCGTGGCAGAATCTTATTTGTTATAACATAAACTACCTAAAACATTAGCGCAATCCCTTGTAAATCCCGTTAATATTTCATAAAAACAATATAAACATCAAGTCGGATAAATCAGCGCGATTTCTTTGTGTTATTATACAAATGTGTTGTGTTCGACGAACATAGTAATTCTATAATGTCTAAGACAGACGATTTGATATTTATATAACAGAACGGGAGGTGTCAACCGCACCGAGCATTCGCTGTAACTTTACATTACATGGAAAGACTTTTGGACACTGAGCCGGTAATGTACCGTTCGCAAGAATGATACATTATGAAATTACACAAATATGAAGAAGCCGAGTATTTTTTCACTTTATTGTAGTTGGCCTTTATTTGCGGTTAAACTGGCTACATACCAATTCTTATGTTGACACAGAATACTTATTAAAGTGCAAACCAACATCGAGAGCCAACCATAACCAATTGAGTGAAAAAATGTGTTCTTTTGCTATATATATCTGTGTAATTTCATGTTTTATGGAAGTCTAAACATCCTTCAATAATTATTAGTAGTCTTGTATTCTTGTAGAAGTGATAGATAGGGGTATAGTTTACTTCGTTCTCAACATTTCAGAACGAACGCTTTCACTATATTCGGAGACAAATCCTAAATATCGATTTGGTACATTTTTCTACATAAAAACTTTACATCAAATTTCAAGAAAGTAATACCTTTCATATTTCTTCGTATCGACTTCTACTTGTTACAAAAAGGTCAAGTAATACTAAACGGAGTGTATCTATATGTCAAACTGAAACACTTTAAAAAGATTTGCAAGATTCCCATACAATGCATCGGCTGATCGGCAAAATTTGTATGGGATATTGGAAAAATATTGAATAATTTTGTATGAACCAGATTGTTAATCGGTAAGACAACATTACATACATTCACGCCTTTTTCCCGAAGGGGTAGGCAGAGGCGTACCCGGGACACAGGCTAGGCCTAGTGCGGAGTCCACCGGAAATCATGTGTCACTCAAAATTTTAGCAAATAAAGATTTTTGTATTACAAACAAGTATTACAAAAACTTTTTGTAACATGTGGCTATATCGCATGGTGTAGTATTTACCGTGAGTGTTGCCAGTAACATGGTGCAGTAACTAGTGTCGGTCGGTGTGACAAGCTCCGCAGACGTAGTCGTCGTCCTCCCTGAGGGAATGCTTGGAGAGTCCCACGCAGTGCATGTGGAACCATTGGTCGCAGCCGCCGTCGCACTGTACCCAGTCCACTTCCTTACCTGTATAATAATAATAATATGGGACAACTGCCACACACGGTCATCTGGTCCCAACCTAGGCTAGAAGCCTGTACTATGGTAACCGGATGACTGATATACATACTTATATAAGCTTATAACACCCAGACACAGATCAAACAGACATGTTCATGCACACAAATGTTTGACCTGGCCGGGGATCGAACCCGGGGCCTGCGGAACAGAAAGCAGAGTTACTACCATCTGAGCCAACGAGGCTGTATGGGGGAACCACGAGAATTCATATATGATTTGTTTATTAATGGTATAGTATTCAAGTTGCATCTACTAATAATTATAATAAATTTGAATTTATTATATTAACAGAACGGGTTACCCCAATTACACTGCTCGAGTCAATTTATATATGTTATGGACTGCCTCGGTGGCGTAGTGGGCGCATGCTCGACTGCCAATCAAGAAGTCCCGGGTTCGATTTCCAGGTCAGGCAGTGTTAAATATTGGATTTCTCCTCAATTATCTCAATAACTGCCTGGAGTCTGGAACTGTGGCCGGTAGATGGCAATAGGCTCGCCCCCTATTACATGGGACCAATAACATACCGGCGAAATGTGGGTGGTATCTACTATGGGACTGAGTCCCGGGTACACCTCCGCCTACCCCTTCGGGAAGAAGGCGTGAATGTATGTATGTTACAATTTCATGTAGATATTCCCACGGGAACGATGTGTACGCGCGGGTGCGCCGGGCGGGCCCAGCAGTATGAGCTCACCGGTGGGCCGCAGACAGTTGTGCGCGGCGCAGTCCTCGTCGTCGTCGTTGGAGGACGTGGAGGAGGACGAGCTCTCCGCGCGCTCGCGGGAGCTCGCCGCGCCTCGCCGGGAGGAACTGCCTCCACGAGATTGACCTATAACGTCAAATATTTGGGATGTCAGCTAGGGGCCATGGTTTGCGCACCGTAAGTTATAATTACTATCACTATGTATTATAAAATCCTAAATGACTCATTGACTGACATGCAACGCAGAGCCCAAACCACTGCTCCTAGAAACTTGAAACATGAAATGTAGGTTGTTTTCGTTGTCCAGAAGTGTGCTTAGAAAGGATTTCTGAAAATTCACATTCCAAGAGATCCATAAATGGCTTCAAAGTTTTGGTTTAAAACTGGCATATTTCATAATTCATCATCATCATCCAACCGTCAGAAGTCCACTGCTGAACATAATCCTCCCCCATGAGGGGGGTCGTCGCCAATACTCGCCACGCTCGGCAGGCGGGTTGGCGAGCGCAGTTTGATGGTTTTACGCAGAGAACACTGCCGCCCGTCCTATGGATCCTATAGCCCTTAGCCGGCTCTTACGGCAACCACGGGAGAGAGGGTGAGGTACTATTCTAAAGCCGGTAACCCCACGGCATGGCATTTCATAACTGCGAGCGGGCAAAGCCGGTCCCCATACAGTAGTGTAATGATATAGTAAGAGTGTGCCGTACCCATCCTGGGCAGCCGCTTGTGCTTCCCCCGGGCGGCGTGCAGGGACCGCTTCCTGCGCTCCTGCCGCGCCAGGTAGTGCTTGCGCATCATCAGGCTGGAGCCCGACGATAGGGTCTGGACATAAATAGTCTAAGTTAGTCTAATAAAAACTACTAATAATGCAATTAATTATGTAAAAAAAGGTCCAAACGCTCTTGTTTGGAGATATTTGAAGTACAAACAAAAAAATAAAAAAAAATGTCTGGACATGTGGACCCACAGTTATAATCGTCCTACTTTCACGGTTGCACGAGTCAACACTTAGTTTAAAAAAAAAACAAAATCAAAATCAAAATCAAAATTCTTTTATTTGCATAAAATGTTGGTTACAAAAGATAATTCATTATAAGAGTAAAGCCCCATAAACATTTTGTCGCAACGCGACATGCAAATCTTTACATAATAATACATATTACCTATAAATTAAGCGTATACCTAAACTAGTACGAAATTTTATTACATAATTACATTTCTTTATAATCAAAATATTATCATCATAATCATTATTTTAAGAGATCTGAAATTGAGTAAAAACATTTGTCTAATAGCCACAACTTGAGTTTCCGGTTAAACTGGTTTGCTGACAATTCTTGAATCTCTTTAGGGATTGCATTATAAATTCGTCCACACATTGCGTGGCAGTTTTTAGAGGCCAGTTTTGTTTTCGCCGTATATGGCATTACTATTCTATTCGAATTTCTGGTATTTCGAGGGAAAATATCTTTTGCTGTACTAAATAAGTTTGGATGAAATTTTACAAATTTTGCTGCTTCCAGAATGTACATACAAGGCAATGTTAGTATTTTAAATTGTTTGAATAGTGGCCTGCATGACTCCCATGGCGGTATACCGGCAATTGCACGCACGCATTTTTTTTGCGCCAAGAAAGCTCTTTGATTTTCAGTTGAATTGCCCCAAAGAATCAGCCCATAGTTTAGCACAGAAGCTACGTATCCATGGTACGCTTTCAGTATCGTGGCAAGATTTGATGTTTTGCGTAGTTTGTAGAGCACAAAAACGAAGCTGTTTAGCTTGTTACAAACTTTTTCCACATGTGCTTTCCAGTTGAGATACTTATCAACCGTAATTCCCAAAAATATCGAGCTATCTACTTCTGATATCTGATTGCCTGATCTGAATCTGATAGTTTACAGGCAAAACGCGTTTAATATCGATTGTCTGGAAGATATCGCTTATTAGCGATGAGACCGTCGCTTGTACATTTAAGTATAGTTTCTCTGTATCATGTGTTGCTTTTATAAGTGTGGTGTACATATTATCTATCAATCTATTATACAAAGAAAACAATGTGAAAGTTAAGATAAAAAAAATAACAGCAATTGTCTGTCGTCTGAGACAGTCGCGGGGCAGGGGTGCGTAGCGCGGGGAGGGGGGGGAGGGGGGGAGGGGGGAGGGGGGAGGGGGGGGAGTTCAGGAGACCGACCGACGGAGACCAGGTAGTGGTGTCGCCACCACATGGCGCAAATTTTAATAATAATATGGGACAACTTCCACACACGGTCATCTGGTCCCAAACTAGGCTAGAAGCCTGTACTGATGGTAATCCGATGACTGATATACATACTTATATACGCTTATAACTCACAGACACAGATGAAACAGACATGTTAACAAATGTTTGACCTGCCCGGGGATCGAACCCGGAACCTGTGGCTCTGAAGGCACCGGCTGAGCCAACCGGCCGGTCAAAGATTTTGGCGCGTCAACGATCACAACGCCACATAAGATTCAAAGATTTTGTCGCGTCAACGATCACAACGCCACATAAGATTCAAAGATTTTGTCGCGTCAACGATCACAACGCCACATAAGATTCAAAGATTTTGGCGCGTCAACGATCACAACGCCACATAAGATTCAAAGATTTTGGCGCGTCAACGATCACAACGCCACATAAGATTCAAAGATTTTGGCGCGTCAACGATCACAACGCCACATAAGATTCAAAGATTTTGGCGCGTCAACGATGACAACGCCACATAAGATTCAAAGATTTTGGCGCGTCAACGATCACAACGCCACATAAGATTTAAAGATTTTGGCGCGTCAACGATCACAACGCCACATAAGATTCAAAGATTTTGGCGCGTCAACGATCACAACGCCACATAAGATTCAAAGATTTTGGCGCGTCAACGATCACAACGCCACATAAGATTCAAAGATTTTGGCGCGTCAACGATCACAACGCCACATAAGATTCAAAGATTTTGGCGCGTCAACGATCACAACGCCACATAAGATTCAAAGATTTTGGCGCGTCAACGATCACAACGCCACATAAGATTCAAAGATTTTGGCGCGTCAACGATCACAACGCCACATGATGAACAGCAGTTAGAATGTTACATAAATTATATTGTTATAGGCAACGGATTTAAAAAGAAGTAATAAGGGTAAAATGATTAGAATATATTACTACGGAGGTTTGTGAAGATGAATGGATGGATGTTTGTTATTCTTTCACGCCAAAACCACTGAATCGATTGAGCTGAAATTTAGTACGCGGATACCTTCGACCCTAAAATAACACGTAGGGTAAATTTCGGACATTGACAATTTTACATATATTTTAGAAAACAAATATATTTACCTGTTTCCTATTGAGATAGTTTGTAGTGGTTGCGGAGCCTCGTTTTATCGTTGGCTTCGACGTCGTGGGAACTGTGGAACATACAAAATATTCGTTTGAAATAACCATTTTATTAAATTGTTTGGAATTTGTTATGGTAATTCGCTGCACACTGAGGAACATTGAAAAAGCTGTAGAAGATCATATGGCATTTTACTAATTGTTTGTAAAAGTAACTTAACAAAATAAATAAATAACAAAACTTTAAATAGATAACAAAAGGTTTAGCGCGTTAGGTCTCGTTTTTGTCATAAAATGATCGCGTGTGACCTTGCGAGGTCCGCGTCCATCACCCCGGTGGACCCGCGGCCCTCTAACTATCTATAGTCACCTTGTGGATGTCTCCGTCGTTTAACAGGCAGATGCCGGGGGGTCCGCGGCGCTCGCTTCCTGCGGCCCGCGTCCATCACCCCGGTGGACCCGCGGCCCTCTAACTATCTATAGTCACCTTGTGGATGTCTCCGTCGTTTAACAGGCAGATGCCGGGGGGTCCGCGGCGCTCGCTTCCTGCGGCCCGCGTCCATCACCCCGGTGGACCCGCGGCCCTCTAACTATCTATAGTCACCTTGTGGATGTCTCCGTCGTTTAACAGGCAGATGCCGGGGGGTCCGCGGCGCTCGCTTCCTGCGGCCCGCGTCCATCACCCCGGTGGACCCGCGGCCCTCTAACTATCTATAGTCACCTTGTGGATGTCTCCGTCGTTTAACAGGCAGATGCCGGGGGGTCCGCGGCGCTCGCTTCCTGCGGCCCGCGTCCATCACCCCGGTGGACCCGCGGCCCTCTAACTATCTATAGTCACCTTGTGGATGTCTCCGTCGTTTAACAGGCAGATGCCGGGGGGTCCGCGGCGCTCGCTTCCTGCGGCCCGCGTCCATCACCCCGGTGGACCCGCGGCCCTCTAACTATCTATAGTCACCTTGTGGATGTCTCCGTCGTTTAACAGGCAGATGCCGGGGGGTCCGCGGCGCTCGCTTCCTGCGGCCCGCGTCCATCACCCCGGTGGACCCGCGGCCCTCTAACTATCTATAGTCACCTTGTGGATGTCTCCGTCGTTTAACAGGCAGATGCCGGGGGGTCCGCGGCGCTCGCTTCCTGCGGCCCGCGTCCATCACCCCGGTGGACCCGCGGCCCTCTAACTATCTATAGTCACCTTGTGGATGTCTCCGTCGTTTAACAGGCAGATGCCGGGGGGTCCGCGGCGCTCGCTTCCTGCGGTCCGCGTCCATCACCCCGGTGGACCCGCGGCCCTCTAACTATCTATAGTCACCTTGTGGATGTCTCCGTCGTTTAACAGGCAGATGCCGGGGGGTCCGCGGCGCTCGCTTCCTGCGGCCCGCGTCCATCACCCCGGTGGACCCGCGGCCCTCTAACTATCTATAGTCACCTTGTGGATGTCTCCGTCGTTTAACAGGCAGATGCCGGGGGGTCCGCGGCGCTCGCTTCCTGCGGCCCGCGTCCATCACCCCGGTGGACCCGCGGCCCTCTAACGATCGTGCTGCACTCACTGCCGACCACAGTGCTTGCTGTTCTTCTAGACGAACCTGGGGAATAACGATGTTTACGTATTATGAAGTATAATAAAATAATTGTTAAATGGCATAAGTAGTTATACTTAGAGTAGGGTTCCCCATCTTATTGCTATAAGATTGGGTTTGTTAACCAATCATAAAGTGGGTGGGGTGTAGTTCGATTTTAATGGATAATTTTTTTTGTTCAACATAAAATCGAAAACTAATTTGATGTTTGTTCGTGGAATTGAAGGGAAAAATATTGAAAATCTGTTCAGACGGTTGGAATCGAATGCGATTAAGCAGTTGATCAACGAAAATTTAATCATGAACCCGATATTACACGCTATTGTATCCTGGTCACCATAATGGGACCGAACTCTCGCTAGCAAGGATGTTTCGAGGCACGGTTAAGAGCATTATTCGTGGAGGGCCGCAGTCAAATTCTGCGCGAATGTCATGTAAGAGAAAGAGACGATCGAGAGGCCATCACCGACCTCCCGATGTGCACCCAGGGTGGAGGGGAACCTTCCACGCCTCCTCCATCCCCCATAACCCCCCCCATTGTTCAATGATATCCTCGCTCAACAACCAGAAATTGACGTATTTCATGATACCTTACGTGTATTTAAAACACATCTTATTGTTTATTTAAAGCCGGGACTACAGCTACGTGTTAGCGTGTTATATAACAATATTCTGTTAAATAACACCAAAGCCACGCCCACATTTCATGTTATTGTGTTAGGTAACACAAAAACATGCCGCTGCGGACCCGGCTTACCATGGAAAGTGGGCGTGGCTTTGGTGTTATTTAACAGAATATTGTTATATAACACGCTAACACGTAGCTGTAGTCCCGGCTTAAGTCTGACCATGTAATACTTTGGATTGTATAATAATAATAATAATATGGGACAACTTCCACACACGGTCATCTGGTCCCAAACTAGGGTAGGGCCTGTACTATGGTAACCAGATGACTGATATACATACTTATATAAGCTTATAACACCCAGACACAGATCAAACATACATGTTCATGCACACAAATGTTTGACCTGGCCGGGGATCGAACCCGGGGCCTGCGGCACAGAAAGCAGAGTTACTACCATCTGAGCCAACGAGGCTGTCAGGCTGTATGTGGTAATTATGTGTGTAAATTTAATAAATAAATAAAAATAACAGGTCTAGGCGGTGAGTTGCATGAATGTTCCAACAAGGCAGCCATTACAGGAGAAAAGTGACGCATTGTGTAACGGATCACATGTTACACAATGCGTCGTTTGGTTATGTCTAGCTGCTAGCTATATTGAATGCTTTGGTTTTATCTGTAAACTCATATCGATTTCTGATGAATAAACTGAATTGGATTGAATGTCAACCATCGTAACGGGCATCATGAACACAGAGTTGAGGTTGATGGTTCCCTAATTATATCATTTAATTTTAATTTTACATCTTACGAAAAGACGTGTTATTCTGAGTCTATTACTCTCTCGGAATAAAGTATCAATTAATTTGACGTGTCCTTTTAATAAAAAATTTAAAACATAATTTCAATTTATTTATCCCCGAACCTTATTGCACCTATAAATAACAAAGTGACAAATAGACTTCATCAAATAAACTCCGGAGTTCGATCCCCGGACAAGCAAGGCGTCGACCCAGCCAACTGACTAGTGCAATAACAAATAGTATAAGTATACCTCAAGTAAGTCTCCCTCGAGCATCAGTTCCTCCATCTTGTTCAACAGTCCGGATGGGATCCGGCCCGAGCCCGCTCCGGGTACGGGCCGGGTCGCGCTGTATGCATGCTCCACGCTTGCTGACGATCTAAACATAACAATATATAAAATAAAATAAAATATGCTTTTATAAGTCTTTACTCCACTTAGGAAGTGAACCAATTCCACTCCAGGCTGGCATTAAAAAAAAACCAATGACACAATTTTTGCCTGACATGGGGATCGAACCCATGGCCATAATCGTAGTATTTGCTGTAAGTAGTCAGTAGTACAAGTTATGAATTACCTGGCGTTTTGTGCTACATGTGAATCGTGCGCCCTTCCGGTAGCTTTCTTCAGTTCTGCGTTTAGTTTGTCCGCCTTCTCTCTGTTACTCTGGGAAATGACAACGTAACATTAAAAATTGTCTAAAAATCATAAAACATAGCTAGGGTAGAAAAAGAATACTCTTTATTATCACCAAAATAACAAAATACATATTAAACTAAAATAATATAAACATAATTGTTGGTTGACAATGTATCTAGTTACATTGTCAACCGAGGTATATTAAAAATATGTACTAATTTGTGCTTTTTTCGGGTGACATTTATAATATTTTTGATTTTTTGATTTTAATATTTTCAGATATAAAACATATTAACGAATCTATCGGCAGATAAAATAGTTTTTAAATTATGTTAATTTCTTTTTTAATATAAAAAAAACCCAATACGGCTTTCATTAACCAAATATGTTTCACGCAAATAGGGACCGGATCCAGTACAAAAAATTGAGTGGAAAATTATTCCCTGTTTCTTCATATTTGTGCATTTTCACTTTGTATGGACGAGCAATTCCCTCAAACTTACCAATTACCCGTGGTGTTAAGGATCAGTATAGAGTATGGTTACCTGTCCGGTGCAGTGCGGCAGCGAGGCCAGCGAGGCCAGCGCGGGCAGGGCCAGCATGGCGCGGGCGCAGTCCTGCCACGACATGGCTCGCTCCGTCACACACTGCAGCGCCTCGCCCTCCGCCAGACGCACCGGCAGCTTTTGTAACCACACCTACCACACACAAAGTAATAATCATATACGTTGTACTTATTTATTTACTTTCATTAAAACGGTTACTACAATTGAAGTTACATTAAATTTGAGGATAAAATAATTACAAAATAAAATGTATAATATAATATGTGCCAAGTTTCACACACGGTCATCTGGTCCCAAACTAGGCTAGAAGGCCTGTACTAAAGTAACCAGATGACTGATATACATACTTATATAAGCTTATAACACCCAGACACAGATTAAACAGACATGTTCATACACACAAATGTTTGATCTGGCCGGGGATCGAACCCAGGACCTGCAGCTCAGAAAGCATAGTTACTACCATCTAAGCCAACAAGGCTGTCAAACAAAAACAATGTCAAACAAAATAATTCAAATAGAAGCATAAAAACTAAAAACATTAAACGACAATGAAAAATAGAACATAACATAACATACATTCACGTCATTTTCCCGAAGGGATAGGCGGAGGTGTACCCGGGACTCGGTCCCACAGTAGATACACCCACATTTCGCCAGTATGTTATTGGTCCCATGTAATAGGGGGCGAGACTATTGCCATCTACCGGGCACAGTTCCAGACTCCAGGCAGTTATTGAGATAATTCCTAATGGAAAAATCCAATATTTAACACTTTGCCTGACCTGGGGATCGAACCCGGGACCTCTTGATTGGCAGTCGAGCATGCGCCCTCTACGCCACCGAGGCAATAATAATAATAAAACATTAACTTTCATTAATCTCCCTCGCAATATCGCATACACTCTGACGAATATACTCTGCCATCCATCTGCAAACAGATCACATTTTGTGTTGGCTGTCAGGAGGACGTTGAGGGAAGAGAGAGAACGCGATACAGGCGATTTAGCTAGGTTTAGCTCAGGGAAAACACTTGTTGTCTCGTCTCTCTATCCTCCAAGAATTCGGTGTCAAATATCGTCTGTCGGCATCTGTACAATCACGAACTTTAAAGATCTTTGGACACACGTTGCGTCGATTTATAAGTTAGATTTTTTACAGGGATCGTCGATATGTGTTTCAACTTGACAACTTCACGAGTTCCCGAGAAAAAGGGTCTTCACGGACAGATGAACAAACAGACGGACAACGAAGTGATCCTGTAAAGTTTCCTTTTGAGGTACGGAACTCTAGAAATAAATTAAAATCATACCAATAAAGCCAATATCCGATGCAGCTTGGGTCGCTTGGTGCGCATACAGTCTGGACACAAGAATTTGGTGTCGGCAGCCGAGCTGGGCTCCGGGGACTCTTCGCGGTCTTCTTTGGATGTTAACACGCAGGATGCTGGAACAAACATATTATACTTATCATTGCTATTTTAAACTCTGATGAAAGAACATGTGTAAACGTGCCTTTTCCATTAAATAATACTCGAACACTTCAGCATATTTTACATGATTTATTCCAAGCCCACCATCTTCAATCTCGCTCTACAATCATCTGTCGCGCTGGCATCCCCCTCCCCGTGTTGCCATCGCGCCCTCGCACATGCCATAGATCTTCCTTAAACCACACGTTGCCATTAATACTTTCCATAAAACCACCAAAACGTTCACAGAATCCGTAGCATGCGCGTTACAAAATAACATCAACCCTACACATGTATTTCAGCCTCGTTACAACTTTTTAAAGAATTGTCTGTAATACATACATACATAGGCAGAGACTATTTCATTCCAGTTGCTACGATCCTGACTTACAACTTTCGCTTCTTCCACTTTCATCACATTCTTCATGCATGCTCGTCGGCTGTTGGTACTTTTGACTGTAATAGGGATGTCTACAAAATATAGAATCAATGAATGAATAGTTTCTATTCCGAAAAAATACCTAATATTAACACTAAGTTTATTGAGAAATTTAACTCAACTCAAAAAAAAATAATTTAATAATTATTAAATTGACAATTTTAAACGTCAATAAATAATATCAGAAATATCAAAGTAGCAAAGAATCTACCGTAAGCGTTCGGAATTATACCTCTACAAGAAGAACGCTTATCTTGTAAGGCTTAATTTTATCAACTAATAATTTTATAATAGGTATTTAGTTTGGTAACATTTGTTTGCTTGTAAGGTGCCGGGTTGTGGCTATGTATTGGTTAAAATTATAATATAAGTCTTTCCTAACAAAGTCAATTTTATACAGGTATTGAATTAACAGCTGTATACTGTGTACTGTAGCTGTATACTGTAGTGGTAGGCCTCTTTTGCAGGGGGCCGCCTGGGGAAGTACCACACCTTTGCCAGTTATTCATCCGCCAAGCAGTAATGTGCAAACATTACTGTGTTCCGGTATGAAGGGCAATGTTACCAGCGAAATTACTGGGCATGATGAGATTCAACAACTCTTATCTCAGGGTGACAGGCGCAGTGCAGTGCCGCGCAGAATTTTGAATTTTAAAGACTGGGTGGCACTGTGTCTGATATGGGCAATCATGATGCTTACCATTAGGCACCTGATTTGCTCGTCTTGCCACTCGCTTTCATAAAAAAAAAAAAAAAAAAAAAAAAGCCTGGTCGACACAGATTCGATCCCGGACAGGTCAAACATTTGTGTGCATGAACATGTCTGTTTGATCCGTGTCTGGGTGTTATAAGCTTATATAAGTATGTATATCAGTCATCTGGTTACCATAGTACAGGCTTCTAGCCTAGTTTGGGACCAGATGACCATGTGTGGAAGTTGTCCCATATTATTATTATTATTTTTTCTTACTAACTTTTATATTACCTAATCGTTAATTTTTGTTCATTTTGACTAAATTTTTTCAATTGTATTCGTTCATATCATTTAAGTTTTCTCCGATTGTTTGTATTCATTCATATAATAATATTTAATTAATAACGAGCTCTATGTACGCTTATATATTGTTATACATATAAGAACTTGCCTATGTAAAATAAAAAATATGTAAAAATATATATGTATAACGTGGCTGTACTCATTGAATAAATAAATTATATAATTTACCCTCTGTGAGTCCAGTTATCTCTTTTTAATAATATATACGCATAATTGTGTGCAATTAGCTGCGCTACAGTACTCTGTCAGTTGAACAACAACAATCAGTAGACATATTCACCATGGAACCAGTCCTTGCAGAGCTCACACTGCGTCATGAGTCCGTACTGCCTCTTGAGACACACGCAGAAGGAAGCCGCGGCGCCGGCCGGCGCGCGGATCTCTTTACGGAGGTTACGGGCTCTGTCGACAACACATGTACGTTAAGGGGTTTCTCGTCTATACAACATGAAATCTCCCAAAAGAAATAGAGACTCATTTTCAATTTAATTGTTTGGAAAGAGGACCTCTTAGCGGTTTGACACAATCCCATGGATAATTTACCAAATCGATGTTTCGTATTCCCGTGTTTCCTCCGAATACAGTAAGTACGGTAAGTAAACCTTTCTGATATATTTATATCCTGATATTTTAAAGTTGAAGTAAGGTATGTCCTTGAACGAATTAACCACTGGACGCGCCTTCTTTCCGTTTTCGCCTAATACCCCGCAGGTTCATACCATGAAACATCGGACATCGTTGTAGTTTTACTGTCACAGTCGTTCGTACACCATCGCGAAGAAAACATATTAAAAAAAAGACGAAATGTGCAGTTAAATGGTGTAAAAGTTATAGGGGTCGAGCAACTAATGTTTCTTTTTACTAGTAAGTTTAATTTTTCTGTGTTAATACAGCTATTTATACCAAAAAATAATATTAATTGAAAAAATATAAACAACATAATCCGACTATATTTAATAAACGGTCATGAAGTATTATACACCACGAACAAAAAACACCTATCTAAATTACCTGGATTATTTACGTCAAAGTCAAATTTACTAGGGCTTGTCAATGTTTATAAGTAGGTATAATAATATCGATAAAAATAAATGACATTTACGAATTCAGTATCACTTTGCATCAATAACTTTATAGGTAAAAAGGTGTAACTACTTTAGATAATAAAATAAAGAAATAATAATATGTCACATTTTATAAAAACAACCCTTTTTGCTTTTTCTTGAGAGCAAGTATCAAAACTACATAAACTACTTTTCCGAGTGTAAAAATAATGAGTTTCTCTAAACTCATTTCTTTGACATGACAGCCTCGTTGGCGCAGACGGTAGTAACTCTGCTTTCTGTGCCGCAGGCCCCGGGTTCGATCCCCGGCCAGGTCAAACATTTGTGTGCATGAACATGTCTGTTTGATCTGTGTCTGGGTGTTATAAGCGTATTTAAGTATGTATATCAGTCATTTGGTTACCATAGTACAGGCTTCTAGCCTAGTTTGGGACCAGGTGACCGTGTGTGGAAGTTGTCCCATATTATTATTATATTATTACTCATTTCTTTAAACTATTATTGGTCGACCTGTAAGTATTCATATTTTGTATCATATTCATATATGTAAAGAGTATATGAAAAGAGATGTAATTCAGGGAGACGTCGAGTATTTATAGTTTACAGTTAATGGCTTACAACTGAATTAGATGGAAACCTTTGAGGAAGACCTATGTCCAGCAGAAGGCTGAAATTATGATGATGGTGATAACATTAAACTCATTGTTTTGCGATGTATACTCATGTTATCTATTCGCACTAGCGGAACGAACAAACAAGGAGTTTTAGTCATTTCTATAGTGTCGTATATGTAATTACTTGCATTTGCATATAGTAAAACCCTGTATGTTTTAGATTACAAACAGACACTTAAGAATAATCTGTATTAATATAAGCTGTCGTAGTATCAATTTGCCACTGCTGCGAAATAGAGCTCCGAACAGGCATAGAACATAAAAAACTTCTTCCAAAAGTACTAGAAAAATACTAAACATTGAGCTACTTCGGGTTATAAAATATTATAACTATGAAAACGATTACGTAGATTACTTAGCAGAAATAACTAAAGCTGTTGCTGAAAATTTAGACACTAGGATAACCATATCTAAGCAAAAACAATTTACTATAAAATTCAAAGAAGCATTCAAAAAACTTATACATAATAAAAGTCAATAATTTCTCGTTTTTTACCCGACTGCGAAGAAGAAGGGTTATGTTTTTCGAGAGTATGTCTGTATGTCGACATGAGGTTTCTTTGGACAGCTTTAATGATTTTGACATTTTATGTGTCATTCCATTTATCTTAATAGTGCGAGTGATATAGGGTGCACAATTTTCAAATTTCGTCCTTGAAAAAAGAAATAGAGGGAAAATTAAAAAGTTAAGTTTATTAAATAGGACATAATTATTATCTATGGCTAGAGTTTATTTTGCTGATTCAAAAATATATCACACTGCTATGAAATATTTAGTAGTTTACTGACAGGTACAACTGATATTTTTTCGACGACTGGATGTCAACTTAATAGTAGCACTAAATAGTAATAGTATCAACGTCTGACAAGCTATCATCTGGTTTCATCAACAGTTCGGCCATTCCATATAAAAAAAAAAACGTTTTTTAAAATCGTATTTGAATATTTGTCAGACTATCATAAACTCGTTGTTCTTTCATTCGTCCTCGATAGCAATTTATCGACTATGTCAAGCACTAGTGTAGATGACATACTTTTACAGGTACTTCTCGCTGTCCACACCTTTTTGGTCATCACTGGGACTTTTTTCTAGGTCGCCAATGGTGGCAAAAAGGACAAAATAAAAAAAAATTTTTAGAATACGTTTCTCAAATCACATAATATTATAGGTCTAAAATCATAATATTATTATAACGTCATTAATTGCATCATTATAATATTTTGTCAAGTATATACATGTTACGGTAAATGTGTTTTATTGAAAATTATTAATAATTATCTCAGGATTTGATAAATGTATACATAACATGTAACATAAATGTATGTATATATTGAAATTTATCACTTTTAACGGTTATTATTAATGTTTATTGAATTATTAATATTTATTAAAAGAAATAAATTAAAGGAAAAGAAAGTCGAATAGAGTGACAAAACCGACACAGAGAACCCCGACTGCCCGTGGTCTTGTGATTCACAATTATTAATAATGAGATTAATTTCTTACTTTTATCACGACTCTCGCTAATATTTTATTATTGATCGATAATTATTGATAATTTTCAATTAATCACATCTACCATAATATGTACATTACACATACCTATTATTATAATACCGTAATATGAATGAGTGGATGCACCAGCAGGCCGGCTAGTATTATTTTCTATGGCTAGCGTAAATTGCTTACAATTATTGTAACGGTAGCTGGAATGTCAACATTTATATAAGGTGAGGGTTGAATTGAGGATGTAAGAATCTGGGGGTGCAAGGAGATGGGGATCAGATGGGAAGTACCCAATTTTTCACTCTGTCATTTTATAGCAATTGTCAGTTGTTTTGCTCTTAGACAGTGACAGTGCTACATGCGAGAATAGTGCAACAATATATTACACAAAGGTAAATCTTTGTGTGCGCGCAGTCATGGATACGAATATTACGGTAGTGTGTGTATATCTTCGTAAAAGTTAGCAATGTGTGAAATCCTCCTCCCCCCGCAGAAATCGGTTGAACGTGATTTCATACTTCATTATGTACGTTTCGCGTCCAGTGGTTAAATCGTCCTAGGGTATGTCCTTATCATTTTATTTTTATTTAACTCTAAATGTTTTTGTAGTGAACGTCCAATCACGTGAGTAAAACTGGGATTTCACTATGAAAAAACCAAGGTTGAATGAAAAATTAAAATGACAGGGACATAGGTTCATCATCATCATCTCAGCCATAGGATGTCCACTGCTGAACATAGACCTCCCCCATAGATTTCCATTCAGTCCGGTTGTAAGCTGTCCGCCTCCATCGTGTTCCTTCCGTCTTTATCAGATCGTCTGTCCGCCTTGTGGATGGACGTCCTACGCTGCGCTTGCCGGTCCGTGGTCTCCATTCAAGATCATTGCAGCCCCATCGGCCATCAGTTCTACGTGCTATGTGCCCTGCTCATTGCCACTTCAACTTACTAATCCGCTGGGCTATGTCAATAACTTTCGTTCGTCTACGGATCTCATTTCTGATTCAATCCCGTAGAGAAATTCAACACTTCAACACTTCGATATACCGATAGTCAATATGGCATCGTTGGAGAGACTCGAGCACCGCCCATGTCTCGATCGAATCAAAGGCCTTATCATAGTCCACGAACGCTAAACTTAATAGCAAGTTATACTCTTCGGTCTTCTGTATAACTTGACATAGCGTGTGGATGTGGTCTATGGTGCTGTAGTCTTTTCAGAAAATGGCTTACTCGGACGGCTGGAAGTCATCGAACCTGCGACTGAGACGATTCGTAATGACCCTCGAAAAAAACTTATAAACATGGTTCAGAAGCGAGATGGGTCTGTATTTCTTCAACAACATACATACACATAGGACATAGGTTACTTCACTATAAAAATATCAGGATATAAATTTATAGAATAAGTTTATTATATTCCGAGAAAACACGGGAATACAGAACATCGATTTGGTAAATTTTATAGGAATGTGTCAAATTCCTAGAAGGCCATGTACGCTCTTAAGCGCCGTATGTTACACTGTATTTTCACTACGATTCTGAGAATATAAAATTATTAATTTCATCAAAACATTTTAGCTTATATCCTTTACATGCGTCATCAAAAAATATAATAATCAATTTGGTTACAGACTAAAACTTTAAAGAAAATTTACTTTATCCCCTTAAAAGTTATTTTAAGCCCTACCCAACAATGACGAACTTTTTGAGCTAGAGTGAAAAGATTATTATCTACTTTCCTTACACATCATAGATATAAAATTAAGCAAAAAAAACGTATTAAAAAATTTGTGTCTCAGAACGGTTTCGCACGACAAACGAATCCGTGAAATACAGTGCGAAGTAGTCGTAGAACTATTTGTGTGGTAATCAACGCACTGGAGACGATTTCCGTCATCCGATTGCTCTCCGTAATCCGTGGATCTATGGGGCGTTCTATAGAACCTTTGTTATATAGGCCTTTGTTCAGCAGTGGACGTCTTCCGGCTGATGATGATCATCCATTAATCTAGACGATATTAGAATGAATCTAGATAATATTGACGGACTGAAGGAGCCATAGTATTATTTGGATGAACACCCTCATACTGCGTCCGGACTGAGTCCGATCTAAATCTGTGATCACAAGCTTTTTTATCTGTGTAATAAGTATTTAGGCAATAAATAAATGTAACGTCTTACCTCAACTCCTTAATAGCCTGCATCTCCCTGATCTCGGCCTGTTTGAAGGCCTGCACGATCTCCGTGGGGGTGGAGTCCTCGTTGAAGTGCGCGAGGAACTCCGTGGCCTCCGGGGTGGAGGGGGGCGGGGAGTGCGGCGCGGGGGCGGGGCGCGGGGCGCGGCGCCGGGGCCCCGCCTCCACCGAGGTGCGGGGGGAGAGCGCCTCCAGCAGGGAGTGGGGCCAGTTCTGTTAATTGAGAAAGGTTAGGTCGAGTAGTCACTACACCGACACAGAACACCCCGCCTCCAAGACTATAAAGGGCTATGCTTTTTTTTTATTATAATAGTGAGTGACAAGACGAGCTAATCAGGTGTCTGATGATAAGCATCATGATTGCCCATGTCAGACACAGTGCCACTAAGTGTTTTAAAATTCAAAATTATGCGCGGCACTGAACTGCGCCTGTCACCGTGAGATATTAGTTGTTGAATCTCATCATGCCCTGTAATTTCGCTGGTAACATTGCCCTTCAGACCGGAACACAGTAATGTTTGCACATTACTGCTTGGCGGATGAATAACTGGCAAAGGTGTGGTACTTCCCCAGGCGGCCCCCTGCAAAAGAGGCCTACCTCTACAACTTCCCTTCCTTCTTTTAGTCTATAGATATATAAAATGTTATAATACGTCAAGTTGTTAAACGTCGAGTGATTCTAGTTCAATTAACTATCGACCTAAACATCTAATTCCTAGGCATCCAATTAACTAGCTATTTCAACTAGATGGCTGCGAAATGTACATAGGGTAACCTATACAATCATTGGCACCTAATGGTGACAGATGTCATTCAATATGGAATATTTTCAATAATGCGTTAATATATCATGTCATTTGATTTGTTGATTATTGGTGATAAATTAAATAAATAATTCCAGTTCGAATATCATTAATATGTATTCAAAATCGACATTTTTAGCAGCAGTGGTCAAAAAGTACAATCATTGGCACACAAGTACAATCATTGGCACTCAAAAAATGTACAATCAATGGCACTAAAAAAATTTTTTTTATTTTCTTTATTCTGATTATTTTCTCGTCTCTGATTGGATTTATGTCTGCAGATTTAAGAATTTGTGAATTACTATGGTATACAGAATGATTTTTTTTAAATGGGTATTTCGGGCGTTCTCCGAAACTACCGGGAATTTCGAGTAATTTCGGAAATTATTCGTTGCAAATAAAAAACAAAGTTTCTCACTTTATACTATGATATTGGTATTGGTAATAGATTGAATAATCTGGAGACATATACGGATTACGGAAACAGTGAAAACAGTAAGAAGAGCATTCATAATTCGATGTTGTTGCAACCCAGTTTAATAGAGCTATGATAAAGAGAAGCGAAATCATAAGCGACTGCCTCTATGGAGTAGAGGGCGCAAGCTCGATTGTCAATCAAGAGGTCCCGGGTTCGAAACCCAGGTCAGGCAAAGTGATAAATATTGAATTTTTCCATTAGGAATTATCTCAATAACTGCCTGGAGTCTGGAACTGTGCCCGGTAGATAGCAATAGGCTCGCCCCCTATTACATGGGACCAATGACATACTGGCAAATGTGGGTGTATCTACTGTGGGACTGAGTCCTGGGTACACCTCTGCCTACCCCTTCGGGAAAAAGGGCGTGAATGTATGTTTTTGTTATGTTTTTTTTAAAGTCATAAGTGCGTTTTAATTATTTACAGAACGCCATCTATTATGTAATGTTGGAACTAAATTACCTAAAAATGTTGCTTTAGGGTAGTTATGTCTTGCAAGAAAATATTGAAATTTTTCTGTAGCGCCATCTAGTAAGCATTGTTGGAACTAAAATATTCATAAGAAACTTTAAAACTGTATTTTTTCACAAAAGGGCCGAAATTTTTGAAAACGCTGGAACACGTGTTTAGTTATTTTCATTTTAGAATGTTTCTACAAAATTTGAAATTAATCGGCTGAAAAATGAAGTCTACTCCATACAAACTTTCAACCCCTATTTAATACACTTAGGGTAAATTTTTGAAAAATCCTTTCTTATTACTTGTCTAGACTGTAAAAATAATCTATTGTCAAAATTTCATCATCATCGGTCCAGTAGTTTTGGCTCTGGGTTGATGAGTCAGTCAGTGAATCACTTTCTCTCTTTATATAATGGTATAGTTAAAAAAAAACATTTTTAATCCAGTACCGAAAACACGCCGATAGCACCCGAACGAGCTCGTGACCTGTTGTGACGTCACAATGTGATAAAGTGCCATACATAATTATAACATAATGACGTCACAATCATGGCGACCACTCGTAGCGCGTTCGTGATCAAGTGACTCTTATTGGAATTTTATCAATTTTGAATTGCTTATAATTAATTTAAAAAATTTAAAGTGATTTTTGAATCGGAAAAACATTAATTTCATTAAACTTTCAACATAAATTAAAATATACGACTTTATTTTTCAAATATTCAATTGCCTGTCATGACGAAAGCAGACAGAAGAACAACGAAGTTCCTATAAGAAAACCCTTAAAAAACATACCTTCTTCAAGAACATATCAGCGGCGCCCTTCTTCCATTCCTTAGCGGACTGCAAGGCGGCCGCGAGTTGGTCTTTCTCGTACAAGGCGAGGGGGATCTGTTGGCCTTTCTTCACCAGCGCTTCCACGCTGTGCATGTATGGATACAGGTCTTTGGACTGCATTTCTTCTACCTGAGGGTGGAAATTAGGATGTAAGGTATAAAGAATCACAGTAATTATATTATGTACTAGTTAATCCGCCCCGGCTTCGCACCGGTAGCAGCAACAGCAACAGCATTGTTGTCTCGACTGTTTGGAGACTGCATACATTGATTTTATCGTTAAGTTATAAATTAGAATTAATTGTTAATTGTTTGTTAGTTGTTGAGTACGGGTGCGCGACGCCGGGACGCTTAGTTTCAAAATGAAAGAGCAGTGTGCTCTGAACGACGCCTCTATTGGTACTGTTTGTTATAAGAAATTATGGCTAAAGAAATCCGTAGAGTTATGTTAAGTGTTAAGTTTAGCGTGGGAACTCAAGTTCTCTGTATGGTGAGCCCATACAAGATATCTGACAGATTGACTTGTGATATGTTATAATCGGATATTGTTCGGATTCGTTCGTTATTATTGTTCGGATATTGATCGGAAGTTTCTTGTGCGTTCTTTTTGTAGAGGTATCTTTCCGAACGCACGGTAGACTCAGTACTGATTATCTTCATTGACGTGCAAAAGTGTCAGATTATGACCTATTTGAATAAATCTGATTTGAATAAGTTTGATACGTAAGCGCCATTTTGTAGTGACGCTCGGTGGAGCGGGGGCAACGTCATCACTGTCGGCGGACTCGGAGAGGTCAGTCTGCCTGTGGCGATCGTCGAGTGCGGTCGTCCCCAACCCGCCGCGTGTTCGATTAAAATTATTGAACGACCAGCCGTCGGAAGTGTTTTAGTCCACCGAGTCCAGTATGTACAGTCACGACTGTCGGCGGGCTCGGAGAGGTGAGTCTGCCTGTAGTGTTCGGTCCCTGTATGTGGAGCAGACGTACCCTGGCCAGCCAGTCGGCGGCGTGCGCGGCGGCGGCGTGCAGCGCGTGGTAGGAGGGCAGCGCCGCGCGCACGCGCCGGCCCGCCGCCAGCAGCCGCTGCACCTCCGCCAGCGGCCGGTACTGCGCCGGCTTCAGCAGCGCGCCCGCTTGCCGCTCCCACTCCTCCACTTGCGCTGCACCACACGATGTACATTCCACGTTCATAATAATATGGGACGACTTCCACACACGGTAACATGATCACCGGATCACTGATATACCATACTTTTAGTGGTAGGCCTCTTTTGCAGGGGGCCGCCTGGGGAAGTACCACACCTTTGCCAGTTATTCATCCGCCGAGCAGTAACGTGCAAACATTACTGTGTTCCGGTACGAGAGGCGATGTTACCGGCGAAATTACTGGGCATGATGAGATTCGACAACTCATATCTCAGGGTGACAGGCGCAGTGCAGTGCCGAGCAGAATTTTGAATTTTAAAACAGTGGGTGGCACTGTGTCTGATATGGGCAATCATGATGCTTACCATCAGGCACCTGATTAGCTCGTCTTGTCACTCAATATCATAAAAAAAAAAAGTTTATATGGGACAACTACCACACACGATCATCCGGTCCCAAACTAGGCTAGAAGCCTGTACTATGGTAACCGGATGACTGATATATAGTCACGCCTTGTTCCCGTTGGGGTAGGCAGAGACTATTTCTCTCCACTTGCTACGATCCTGACATACAACTTTACCGCTTCTTCCGCTTTCATCACATTCTTCATTCATGCTCGTCGGTTGTTGGTACTTTTAACCTGGCCTTTCCTTAAGATAACATCTTGTTTATGATATACATACTTATATAAGCTTGTAACACCCAGACATAGAGATCAAACAGATAGATGTAAAATTCAGAAGTGGGATCTCACACCCCCTCACTCCGCAAAATGTCTCGCATTGCTTCATAAGGAAATCTTTACAACAATAATTTAATAACAATAATTTTAAAAAAATATTTACAACACCTTCTCCCCGTAATTACTCTCTACATGATCTAGCCTTTATAAGCTTAAGATTTGGTTTAAGAAAAACTATGTCTTTTTCTTAATATGACAATTGTTCAAAAATACTATTTAAATTATTCTAATGTCAACGCCGATTTAGACAATTTGACAAAATATTACCGAATCGATGCTTTGTATTCCCTTGTTTCCTCCATCATGACATGAGTTCATATCAAATTTGAAGACAAAACGATCTAAAAAAAACTTATCGATTGGCGACTTTGTTTCATACAAGCCCTGAATGACCTGCGTGAATAAGAGAGTGAGTGCAGAGAAAACTAAACAATAGAGCTACCTACTTACTATCTACCATAACTAAGTACACCATGCCACAGAACACCTTGAAAATCCACACGCCGACATGTCAACCTATAGAAAAAATTATGTACAACATTTGTATGGGAAATTCGTCGGTCGCCGGCCTCTTAAGCTGAAAACATACTCTATGACGACTTACCTTTAAGTTTATACAACACAGCCCGTTCATACTCGACCCTATGATGAGGGACCACAGTATCGGCGTCTCTAATGAGCCGGTCGATGATATCTGGCGTTAAGGTGGAGCATTCTTCTCTGTAAGAGCGAACTTCTTCTAGAAACTTGACTTGTCCGAGACGAGCTTGGAGCGGGGGTAACTGGGGCAGCACTATGCAGAGCCTGGAACCTAGGTCTACCGTCTGAAAGAGATTAAGGCGCGGTGCTGAGCAAATTCGCCCTCTCGCTCACACGTACCCACATTTATGATGATAGTATGAAAAATACTACATGTAATTACGTAAAATAAAGACAAATAGGATCTAGATCTAGGATCTAGGAAATATCAATGCAAATATACATTAAAATCCAATTTAATCCAAACGAGTTTTCATGTATAAAAACCTGCTCAAAGAAAAAAATCTTAGAAAAATAAAAAGGCACTGAAAACTTGTTTAGATTAAATTGGATTTTTTACCGAATTTTTGTATTGTTTGTTTTCTAGATCCTAGTTGTCTTTATTCTACGTAATTGCATGGAGTATTTTAAATATCTTCAAAAATGTGGGTACGTGTGAGCGAGACGGCTAATTTTCTTAGGATTATTATCAAGTCGAAATACGATAAGTACGTAGCGTCTCCGTGAGCTCGGAACGCACCTCACGCACACTCTTGCACGTGTTTAAAACTCCATGTGGCTGTGTAGTAGGTAGTTAAAGGGCGACTTTTGTATGGGAATCGAGTAGAGTGTCCGAGGTGTGGTAATAGCTATCCACTAGTAATTTTACAAGTTACACAAATAATAAAAGTAAAGTTTATAATTAAAGGTGCTCTTCATACAACCAACGTGTTTAATAAATTGGCATATAAGACTTTTACTACAAAAGAATAAATCCTTATATTAGTAGTGAGAATTTTATTAGGTAGGTGAGGAGAGGCGATAAGTACCTATAAATAGGTAGTTAATAGGTATATGGTGGGTAGGAACCCTTCAAAAGCGAGTTCCATTCGTATATATGACCAATTTTTTTCTTATTTACAAAACAAAATGATTATTATGACTATGTTGACAATAGTCTAATTCATGAAGTTTTTTTTTTTTTTATGGTAGTGAGTGACAAGACGAGCAAATCAGGTGCCTGATTTGCTCGTCTTGTCAAGCTTGTAAGCATCATGATTGCCCATATCAGACACAGTGCCAACCAGTGTTTTAACATTCAAATTCTGCGTGGCACTGTACTGCGATATGAGTTGTTGAATCTCATCATGCAAGTAATACCTCTTCCAATTCCCTGACATAAGATGGTTCGACCTTATCCAGATCTTGGTCCAACAGCTCCGTGGCGCGGCTCTCGAACTCCGACGTTTGCCGCAGGACTTCTTTCACTGCTGAACCTACAAAACAACACCAAATAATATTAGATATGTTACTAGTTCTAATAATAGGTATGTTAGGAACGGTTAACGGAAAACCATGGAAGTATTCTTTCGAACAAATGTCATGGATTATACGGGAATACGGCCTTGATGGACAAAATGAGGAATAGAGTGATAAGGGAACGCTGTGGCGTTGTAGAAGATTTAGGGACACAGATAGAGAAAGGATTGCTGAGATGGTTCGGGCATGTGGAGAGGATGGATGAAAGGAGATTAACAAAAGAGATTTATAAGGCTAGTGTGAATGGTCAAGTCGGTAGGAGTCGACCGCGGGCGTACTTTTCATGAACAAGTTGATGTTATCTTAAGGTTAAACGTCACCCATACAAAATTAAAATACACAGATATTAACAAATAGGGAATAATTTTCCACTCCATTGTTTGTGGTTGGCTCTGGATCAGGTCTTTATTTGCGCGAAAACATATTTTGTTAAAGAAAACCGTACGGATTCTTTACTTCTTCTCCCTAGCAATTATCCCGGCTATAGCCAGGGTCTGCTTTCCGGCTATTTCTCCTCCACTTCGCTCGGTCTTGTGCATCCTCTACGGAGAGTTTATTGGCACTCATGTCATCCCTCACTACGTACGGATTCTTTGCTATTTGAAAAAAAAAACATTAAACAATACTTTTTACAATTTTCATAAATACGAAGAAACTGCAAGGTTTTCTTTAACAAAATATGTTTTCGCGCAGATAAAGACCTGATCCAGAGCCAACCACAAACAATCGAGTGGAAAGTTATTCCCTATTTGTTAATATCTGTGTATTTTAATTTTGTATGGGTGACGTTTAACGTTAAAGAAAGGCCTCAGAAGTATGTACCAACAACCGACGAGTATGCATGAAGAATGTGATGAAAGTGGAAGAAGCGAAAGTTGTATGTCAGGATCGTAGCAAGTGGAGAGAAATAGTCTCTGCCTACCCCAACGGGAACAAAACTGCACTGTACACTACCTTCAGGCAAAACGCAAGCGAGTCCATCGATCTCGGCAGCGAAGAGTGTCAGTTCGTGTATAGAGAGCCTGTACTTGGGATCGTTGTGTCGGGTTCGAGTCCGCATCTTGTTCAGGTCCAGCTGTTGGATCACGCAGAGACACTTCTCGGCGTCTTCTACGCCCGTTTCTAACGCGCGGACTAACTCTGTCTTCTGCATCTATATGGAAAACAATATTTATTTAAGAAATTGACACTTTTAATGCATACTTCTTAAATAGTATTTATAGTATTTATAGTATTTATTTATTTATTTATTTATTTAGAAACAAAAAATGTGTAACATAAAACATCATAAAAGAAAGAGTGGTATTAACTAAGTACCTAGGTATACTAGGTAGGTACCTACCTAATTTCATAATTTACTACATCAAATTAATTTTACTTAAAGAATTTACCAAAAAAGCTTCGTCTCTATAAAAGTATAGGTAGGTACACGGATACATTTTAATAAAGTAGTATAAGATGGCACTTTGTAATAATTGTTATGAACTTAGGTATAGAAGAAGAATATTTATTAGTACCTACTGATCATACCCAAATTTATTTAACCCATAATAATTTTTTTTATTTTTTATTTTATTTATTTTGATGCATGTAACCGATAAACTGTCTCAATATCAATAGGTAGGTACACTTATATTACATTAACCCAGTTTACCAATAAAACACTAGCATTCGTACTAGGTTACCCTGTGTTACGAACGCTAGGACTTCCATTCATTCGAATATTAATTTAGTATTATCTCACTAGAACAATGAACAACCAATAAAAATAAGTAAAGTTGAGGGTGGTTAGATATTATCATACATTCTCAATGTCAGCTAAATATGACAGATGATAATAATTATTTGCATGTGAACAAGGAATACATTGAGCGGATATTATGGAACATTTTTCAGTTTGGTTTTGGATTTCAGTTTAATATAATTGTTTATTGTGCTAAAATAAATTATGATGTATCTATATATAGTTATTCTTATAATATATTATATATTTATCTTAATATTTCATTCAGTAGGTATATATAATATTATAACAATTATCCTTGTAATTTCTTTTTTGTTTATTAACTATTTATTGATTATTAACATTATATAAGTAAGAAAAATGCGTATACTATTGTTGTAGATAATATTTTAGTTATTATTATTGTTGTAGTTTTTATTAATTTAGATCATTTTGTTTATACTTAAGATTATATATGTATTGTGTATACAGATTTATTAGTAATTTAAATAGTACAACGTATGATTACTTGAGCATCAGTAGAATGGAATGGTATGGGGAGGGAGTATGTATGTGTGCGTGCATGTTGAGGGTGTGTATGTTGTGCTTGGATTTGTGTGTATGTGAGTGAGAGAACGTGTTTTTGTATGTAGATCCCTTCCCTAGACACCAGCCTCGTAAGAGATTGGGCGAGGGAAGGATGTATGAATAAGAGTGCATGTTATGGTAATATACTGTACTTATAAATGTGTCTGTTTTTTATATAATTATATAATAATTATAGTCGATATGTTAAATATTATTGCTTACTAAACTTCAAATCAAATATCTTGACATAATAATTTCTCAGTCTCCTCATAGTTGAGTCCCAACAAAAAACAGTTTAATGCTAATTTACATTTGAACAATGTGAGTGGTATAATATTAATATGTTTATTAATTTTTTTGTATATAAATGGTGCTAAGATGTATGCTTGCCGTCTCGCAAAAGCTGATGAACATGAAGTAGATACAATCATTCTATCATTTCGTCTATGTTTTTGAGATTTTACTAAACTGGAATATGTCACAGAATGTAATTTTAAAACAATTTTCTGAATAAATAGTTGTCTTACAGTAAGGACTTTAATTTCATCGTACAACTGTTTTGTAGGATATCGATAAGGTTTAGAGAGCATTACTTTCAAAATAGATCTTTGAGCTCTTTCTATACGTATCATATAAGACTTGTAGGTTCCACCCCAAACAGTTATACAATAATACAATAATGAGTGGCAAAGCGCGAAATAAATAGTTTTTAGTAAATTAGGGTCTGAAAGATGTCTTAGTCGTCGAAACACTCTTACTAGTTTTCGTAATCTTCCATTCAGCACCTTAATATGTTCTTGCCAATTTAAAAACCTGTCAACTATTATTCCTAAGTATTTAACTTGGTTTACTCTCTCAAGGGGACAACAGTGACATAATATGTTATGTGAGCCAGACAGCAAACTATTACATGCATGAGCCTTTATAGAGAGTGAATTTAGAGAGGGTTGGTTGTGTAAAGTTTTTGAAAAAGCCATATATTTTGTCTTTGCAACATTCAAAGTTAATAAATTATTCCTTAGCCATGACATTACTTCTTTAAGGCCGATCTCAGCAAGCCTTCTGACTTCATCCCAGGTTGGTGCAGCAAAAACTAAGGCAGTGTCATCTGCAAAAGCTATTGTTTTACCACCAGACAGCTCAAGTCCACACAGATCATTAACATATATTAAAAATAGAGTTGGGCCAAGCACGCTGCCCTGTGGGACTCCGTAGGTAACAGCTGTCTCATCGCTCATAACATCGCCAATCTTCACCTTTTGAGTTCTATTTTTTAAATAACTACTGAATAGACAAAGCAACATATCTCTGATACCTAGTCTCTCCATCTTATTGATTAGAATAGGAATTGAAACAGTATCAAATGCTTTTGTTAGATCTAGAAATATTCCTATGCATTTGTTTTTCTTGTCTACATGTTTAGCTACGTATTCAGTAATTTCAGTAACTGCATGCTCAGTTGACTTATCAGCAATGAAACCAAATTGGTTATCAGCAAATAGTTTAAATTTAGTTAGGTATGAAATTAGTCTTTTATTTATTAACCGTTCAAGAATCTTAGATAGTGAGGACAGTATCGATATTGGTCGATAGTTGTTAATATCATGTTTGTCCCCACCTTTATGGATGGGTTTAATTAAAGCTGTTTTAAAAATATCGGGAAAAACACCACTCGAAAAGCTCAAGTAACATATATGAACAATGTAAGGCAATAGAGAGTCTTTTGCTATTTTTAATACTAGAGTTGGGATGCCATCAATCCCGACAGCACAGCTATTCCTTAGGTTAAGAAGTGTGGCTTCAACTTCCGCAGCATCAGTAGGGAGCAGACAAAAAGAATTAAGCGTGTTAGTTACTGCATGTTCCGGCAAGGTACTACGTGTTGGCCTATTCAAAATAACATTATCTGCTAGAGTTTTTCCTATATTAGAGAAATATTGATTAATAAAATTTAGTGATTCAGTGGGACTGGATTTTATAGTTAATAATAGGTCCTTTTCTGGAGTTGTACTGGAATTAGAATCCAACTTGGCAACTTTTTTTATAATTTTCCATGTCTTTTTTGTGTCTTTGCCTGCCTTGTTGATTTCAGCCTTGTCATACTCAGCCCTAACCTTCTTTAGCAAGTCTCCACAGAAATTTCTATAGCGCTTATACGTGGTGGAAAGCTCAATATCGTTAGGACTATTTTTGACATCCATATGTAGTTTATCACGGTGTCTTATACAGCGAAGAAGCCCTGGGGTGAGCCATGGCTCAATAATCCTTTTTCGACAGGGGGATATTTTCTTTATTGTATTGCAATCAATAGCTCTTTTTAATTCAGTAACCAATACACCAGCAGCTACGTTAGCATCATCGCTTTCAAGAATTATGTTCAAAGTCTGTTGGTTTAAGTCGTTAACTATGTTATTATAGTTAATTATGTTATGTGTATTGAACTTATTTCTAGGTAGTTTATTTAACTCCAATGCCAAGATAAGGGTATAATGATCTGTAAGTGTAGTTGAAACAACAAGAGAGCAAGCTTTAGAACACGTTTTTAGTAAAAAATGGTCCAAGCAATTATTACCACGAGTAGGGAACAGATGAGTTGGTAATAGTTCATGGTGTGCCATTAGTTCTAAATATTCATCACCAGAATTATTGTTTGGAACATTATCTGCTATATTGATATTTAGGTCACCCGTTAGTATAATATTCTTAAAACCCTTAATAGAGGTTAGAATATTATCAATAGTAACAAGAAAATTATCCAAAGAACGATAAGATGGTGGGCGATAGATTGCAACAATAGCTGTCTCAGCCCCTAATTTAAGAATTAAACAGTTGGCTTCAAACACTGGGGGCTCCGTTATACTTATAGATAGGTCATTGCGGACAAAAACTATAACACCTTCATTCTGAGTTTTATTATGTTTAGTGTAGTAAGTCGAGTAATTGTCAAGTGTTGGAATGTAATCTATTGAATTCATCCAACATTCAGTGAGTATAGCTATATCGACATCAATCTGAATGGTATTTAGTAAAATTTGCATTTGGGGAAGATTACAATCAACACTTCGTATGTTCTGGCATATGATCGTCAAACTATGATTAGTAAAACTATTTAAGAGTGGAGACACTTCCTCAATAGTGCATTGATAGGACTCAGCGATTCTATAGTGATCCAAATCACTCAGTAGGGCATCAATAACCATAATGGGTTTTAAGATTGGAGACATGGACAAGATTAGCAATTATTATCGAGTTTGATACATTATTAGTAAGCACAGACACTATATTATAAAAATTTTGTGGTGTATGTAGAGGGAGTATAGTATGTGGGAGTATAAATTGAGAAAAGACATAGGGACTGAATGCATCAAAACATACAAAGCACATCAGAAAAGATGATACAATGGCTATATCTAACCTTAGTTTATTGCATAGTCTTAATTTAGATTGTTCCTTGTTGCTTCTTAAGTACATCCAGATGTAGCTCGTCTTTGACCAGTAGTTGAGGAGCACCTTCTTTCTGCCGGATGAAGATTCTTCCACGAGAGCACCAACAGTAGTCATAGTGGTTGGACTTGGCGAAGTCTCGAGCCAGAAAAAATAATCTTCTTGATTTCGCCGTCATATGCTCTGATACATATATAGGTGATGGTGGCAGGCCAAGCTTGACCTGCACGTTAGCCAGTTCATGAGCGCGCTCTTTGGAGACCTTTTTAATCGTTCGAATAAACTCTTCTTTTCGTAGAGCAGTCGTGAACTTAACTAGTATCGGAGGTTCAATCTTGGACGGAGAATTCACTCTATATATGTCATTTATCTCAGATTTCTGAATGTCAAGTTTGAGAGCGGCTCCTAGTTTTAAAACAAGTTCGGAAAGGTCAAATTTGGTTTCTCTCGTCTTCTTTGGAATATTTCTTATCTCAACTGTAGTAGCATAATGGTTTTTCTGAAGCGCTTCCACCTTATCTTCAAGTTCTCTAATGTACCTTTTATCTTCTTTCCTGTCCTCTTCCAATATATCATATCTAGATTTCAATTCATCATATTTGTTCGCCATAAACTGTAATGTTTTATTTTGCTCTGCATTGTTTTCCTTTATTTCTTCGCTCAGGGTATTGAATCTGCTATCAATTAACTCTGATAACTCCTTCCTCATGGCACTTATGGAATCAGTAATATTTCCTTCGGCGACTCTACGTCTTTTGTGTCTTACGTTTCCCGTCTTACCGTTATCGGCCATATTATCCGAGTCCGATGGTTGGCTTAGTCCAGATTGCGGCGGTGTGCGTTGCATTTTAGGGAATGCTTGTAATATTATTAGTGAGCAGACACAAAACTTTTCTACTTTTCACAATACTTTTTCGTACTAGGTAGTAAGTAACTATAGGTAGTGAAATTAGTGCAAGGCAAATAAATGGAGTGTGAGAACAGTTAAACACGTTTACACTCGACTGAGGCGCGGGCGGAAGTGAATATTTGTAGTAACGATACTATGTGGTCTCACAGTACGCCCGAATGCATAGGGCCGTTAAATTCAATTCTTAAACAATACTTGAGTGAGATCTAACGCTATGGGCTCATCAGGAGCGACCCTTACGTAAGTTAGGTAGAGACCTATTTTAACGATCGCATAGTGGAGATTCAGTACAAAATAACTGTTCCTCTATACTCTGCGGTAATTTTTTCTTGGCGGCAAATTTTGCTATTTTGTTTCGGTACATATTTTGCGGTGTTTTAATTAATTATATCAATTAGTTAAACAGAATATTATTTATTTTACCGAGTAAGCTAGTTCGTAATAACTGACGTTACATTTTAAAGTTATATTTATGTCATCCGCTAATCAGTTAAAGATATGAGCGAACTTAGCAACAGATACGGACCAATCACAGATCTGTGATCGACGCTGTGCGTTCGCATAGCAATGTATCGGTTGAGTGTTGTTTGTGAATGAGATGGCCTGCCATGACGACCGCTGTGAGAAATACCTTACTTCGCACAGTGTTGCTTGTTACCTTAGGTAAGTTTTATTCTTGAATACGGATGTAAGCGGTCTAATCGCTTGAAATACTATGGATATTGGAGGAAAAATTTAACCCACGAGCTGGATTCGAACCACGCATCCTCCGCATCATTCCGCGTGGCGGCACTCTTCCAGTTGAGCTATCGTGGTGGTCATCGGCAAAATTTTCTATCCTATATATAGCCTATAGGAGCGTGTCTTTCCATATTTATATGGTATTTCGAACGAAAAGACCGCTTTAGCCTTTAACATATGACACTAGCTGTGCTCCGCGGTTTTCCCCGCGAAGATATCGTTCCCGTCAGAATATCAGGAAAAAAGTACCCTATGTGTTATTCTAAGGTCTAAACTATCTACATATCGAATTTCAGCCCAATTGGTTCAGTAGTCTGGCGTGAAAGAGTAACAAACAATCATCCATCCATTACTAACCTTAAGTTCAACGGCCCGTTTCAAATGCGCCCTCAGTCCGTCCAGGTCACAGGTTTTAGGCGTGTCTGGATCTAGTGCGTTCTGAACCGCCTCGGCCCACTCGCGGAACAATTCCGACTTCTTCTTCAGTTTGTCTAACATCGCCGGTAGCTCGTCTAGTGTGTAGCGGTATCTAAACATAACATAACATAACATACAGTCACGCCTTTTTACCGAAGGGGTGCAAAGGTGTATCCAGGACTCAGTGAACAAGTTGATGTTATCTTAAGGAAAGGTCAGGTTAAATGTACCAACAACCGACGAGCATGTTTGAAGAATGTCAAGAATGTGGAAGAAGTTGTATGTCAGGATCGTAGCATGTGAAGAGAAATAGTCTCTGCCTACCACAATATCGAGTTGATGCATTTTTCATAGGATTGTGTCAAATTCCTAGAAGGCCATGTATGCTCTTAAGGGATTCTGTTGTGGGGGTCAGCCGCAGATATAGAAACTATCTTTATACTACAAAAACGTGCGATTCGTGCCATCTATGAGATGCGTCCACGCGAATCCCTGAGGGAATTATTTAAAGATATAAACATACTGACCCTACCATCCTTATACATTTATGAGAACATCATGTATGTGCGTAAAAATTTACATAAATTCAAATTAAATTGTGACCTTTATAATTTTAATACTAGAAATAAATACAAAATAGCTGCACCTAGCTTTAGATTATCTAAAACAAATAAAAAGACATTCTTAGGAAATAGTGTACGTTTCTATAATAAAATCCCAAAAGAGATAACTGGGCTCTCAGAGGGTAAATTCAAAACCTATATAAAATCTACTTTACTAAAGAAGGCTTATTATAAAGTCAACCAGTACATAGAGGACAAAGATGCCTGGAAACTTCTGCATGGCCGCCTCGCGGCACCTTTAAAGAAAACGAATGTAACCAAACCAAATATTGTAAAACTATCTGTTGAAAAAATTAAGCCCTACAAGTTTCTTGTGCGTTCTTCTTGTAGAGGTATCTTTCCGAACGCGCGGTAGACTCAGTACTGTTTATCTTTATTGACGTGCAAAAGTGTCAGATTATGACCTATTTGAATAAATCTGTTTGAGTTTGAGTTGAGTTTGAGTTAAGGTGATTCGTCTATCCATACATAATGAAAATACACAAATATGATGAAATAGGGAATAATTTTCCAGTAAATTGTTTGTGGTTGGCTCTTAAGTTAGTCTTTATTTGTGCCAAATGAAAACCTTACAGTTTCTTCATATTTATGAAAATTGTACAAAAGTAGGTAGTTTATGTTACTGTTTTTTTTTATATATAAATAATTTTATATACGGTTATGTTTAACTAAAAAATGTTTTCGTGCAAATAAAGGTCAGATCCAGAGCCAACCATAAACAATTGAGTGGGAAATGGTTTTCTATAATAATTTGAATTTATACTCGAACAGAATGGGTTACCCCAATTACATTTACATTTTAGTAGTGGTCTTCATTTAGTAGGCCTCTTTAGCAGGGGCCCGCCTGGGGAAGTACCACACCTTTGCCAGTTATTCATCCGCCAAGCAGTAATGTGCAAACATTACTGTGTTTCGGTCTGAAGGGCAATGTTACCAGCGAAATTACTGGGCATGATGGGATTCAACAACTCATATCTCAGGGTGACAGGCGCAGTGCAGTGCCACGCAGAATTCAGAATTTTAAAACACTCCTCAGTACTGTGACAAGCCAAAATATATAAATTAAATATTTTGTTGTTTTTAATTAATATAAATCGTTAAGGGGTATTTTACAGGAAAGCAAAAGTCGACAGAATGATCGGTATGTTATTCTGAACATATCAGTATTTATTTGAAACAGTTCAGAATTACTTCCATTTCAGATCGATTTTTCCGTCAATCTGATGGCACTAATATATAACCTCAGTTTGTGCGCGGCGGGCGCGCAGCGACACAGCTCGGCGCAGTGCCGCGGGCACGCCACGCGCGGGGAGCAGGCGCAGGACACGGCGGACAGGAAGCACGTGGTCTTACAGAAGTGGCACTGCCGCTCGTCGTCCGGCAGCAGCTCGAACGCCTCGCGCTCCGCCTGCGTCACTCCCTGGATGTCCACAGGCAAGGGGAGCTTAGCGGTTTCGCATTATCTCTTTTTGTAGTGGTAGGCCTCTTTTGCAGGGGCCCGCCTGGGGAACTATCACACCTTTGCCGGTTATTCATCCGCCGAGCAGTAATGTGCAAACATTACTGTGTTCCGGTCCGAAGGGCAATGTTACCGGCGAAATTGCTGGCCATGACGAGTTTCAACAACTAACATCTCAGGGTGACAGGCGCAGTGCAGTGCCGCGAAAAATTTTGAATTTTAAAACACTGGGTGGCACCGGTCTGATACGGGCAATCATGATGCTTACCATCGGGCACCTGATTTGCTCGTTTTGTCACTCACTAACATAAAAAAAAACAATCCTGTAAAAAAATTACTAAATTGATGTTTTGTATTCCCCTATTCCCTCCGAATACAGTTAACCTGTTTGATATATTTATATCCTGATCCTATTTTAAAGTTGAAGTAAAGTATGTCCCTATCATTTTATTTCTGTTTATAAACTCTAAAATTTGTTTGTAGTGAACGTCCGTGACACGCGAGTGAATCTACGATTTTTGGAAGTTCACTATGAAAAAAACGAGGGTTTATAAGGACAATTAAAATGACAGGGACATGGGTTACTTCACAATAAAAATATCAGGATATAAATTTATAGAGTGGGTTTAATATATTCGAAGCAAACAAAGGAATACAAAACATTGATTTGATAAATTTTTCATAGGATTGTGTCAAATTCCTAGAAGGCCGCGTACGCTCTTAACAAATACTGAACACAGGCAGGAAAGTATTACAAATATTGGAGCATTTAATAAAACAAAAAACTCGAATACATTCGAAAAAACTTATAGATTCTAACAAACAGAATTTAGATCACGAGATGCATAATATTATCTACAGTCAGACGACGACTCGCGCCGTACTTGGACAATTAAAAACACCCGTGCGAAGCCGGGGCGCGGCGCTAGTAATAAACAAACATACCCAGTCCAGCAGTGACTTCCTGAGCTTCCTCTCATCATGGAGCATGCTCCTCATGTCCCTGTAGGCGGCCAGAGCGACAGTTAACGACAAGGACTCGGCTTCCAGCGCCATCTTGCAAACCAACTCGTCGTGCGAAAACACGCAGTAACGACGCAATGTTGAGTAGTGGGATATGCACTCGCGACCCATTTTTAACTGAAATAGATGAAATTATATGTAATGAACGTTGGAAACGTGAAATTGTACGTTGTGTGGTGTCGATACTTACTGTTATGTGCTTGGGATTGTACGTCGGATACATCGTTACTTACTCTTCGCTTAGTCATTGTAGAAGATTTTGGCTTTATTAATCACGTTTTGTATGTAATGATAAAAAACCTGTATTCCTGACGTTTGGTGAAATATTAATTTATTCTTAAAAATCATTGAAATAGTTTTTAATGATGCTTTAAATCATTTTTGGAGTAAGTTGTAAAGTTAATTATTCTACCGTTAATTCACAAAAGTCGGAAACTCTACGAGAAGAATATGCAAATTTAAAGTTTAAATTGCTAGTTTTCTAAACTTTTACTGGCTGATTACAAAAGTATTCAATGAAAATTCGTAATGTTTATAATATTGATTTTTAGCTCTTTTTGCTAGCTTTTTTAAGTATATTATAGTGACTCATAGGGAGAATTAATTATAAGGATTTGTCTAATAAGCAATAGTTACCCAATCGGCTGGTGTAAAGTTGACAGCCTCAGCGAAGTTGTACCCCTGATTGAACCCCGCGTGATACGCTCGCGGGAACGTTATCACGAACTCGCCGGCGTGCTGGTCTATCCTGGGGGCAGATTAACATCCATTTTAGTTTAGTTGGTACTGTTTGAAAAGAATTTCTGTAAGGTAGAAATGGGCCGACTGCCAGTCAAGAGGTCCCGCCCCAGGTCAGGCAAAGTGTTAAATATTGGGTTTTTCCATTAGGAATTATCTCAATAACTGCCTGGAGTCTGGAACTGTGCCCGGTAGATGGCAATAGGCTCGCCCCCTATTACATGGGACCAATAACATACTGGCGAAATGTGGGTGTACCTACTATGAGACTGAGTCCTGGGTACACTTCTGCCTACCCCTTCGGGAAAAAGGCGTGAATGTATGTATGTATGTAGAAATGGGCACAGATGAACTTTGATGTATAAGTTGAGATGACACGCTGGATGCAATCCGCTTACAAGCTGCCTAGAGGAGGCCTATATTCAGCAGTGGACTTCAAACGACTGAATGCTGAAGATGATGGCATTTTTAGCCGATGTGTATTGATGATTTTAGCCAGTACAGCCTGACTCAGACCAAGGGGAACAGCCATAGAGTATAAAACCTCCATCTGAGTGCTCACACGGAGCATCCTGACAGTCAGCAACTGCGTCAACTCCGTGTTGACGTGGTTTCACGCTGAGGCTGCTCCTAATGCCTATTAACTGTGTAACATCTATTTTTTATTTGTATGTTGTGTTTATATAGTTAATCTATAATCTCTCATCTATAATCTGTAAGAAATTGCTTTATGCGATAAGACCGGCGGTTGTTTACCGTTATATATATTTTTTTGTATTTTTACTTCTAACCTTGTTATTTTAATTTGGTATGCAATAAAATATTATTCTTTATAGATAAATAATTTGAAATTCTATATTTGCAGGCAATATTATATATTTTTCTATTGTATTCTAAAATTTAGGTTTTATTATTTTTTTCTTCGTGTTTCCTATATCAGGATGGTATCCATGAAGTCAATGAGTACCTGTAGACAGGAACTCCAGCCTTCATGAGGACGTTGGGGTTCATGATGGTGACGAGCTGATGCAGCAGGTCTGGCTGCATCTGGAACAGTTCGGGAGCTTCCGCCTTCATCGCCGCTTCGAACTGTTCAGCCTTTGAACTGGGGACGCCGTACCTGGTACATAGAAAAAAACAACTTTAAATTAAATTTATCAAAGAAATTAAAAACTACTTCCCCTGTTTATAATTTTATTAGAACAAAACCCATCAAGAAGATGTAAAAAGTGCTCTAAAAATCTAAGAAGTTGGACAGTTTCTATTTTGTCTTGCAGTAGACATCCTATGGCTGAGATGACGATGAAGGATTTGAATTTAAATTTAGTGATAAAGAATTGTAAATCTTATAATTAATTATTACCTATGAATGTATTTACCTAATTTTGTATAATTTCTATGATTTTATGATACAACCTGTTTGTCAAAACATTCAATGTTTGTGAGGAATCTTGCTCTTTTCGAAGATACAGACTTCCTACAGACAGACAATAATAATACAGACATTAATAATAACATAATTAATACAGACGTCTAGTTTCAGAAATAGCAGTTTCAATTACTTAACAGAATCATTATAATATAATACGCCTCTTTAAAATAAACTAAGTATAATTATTATTTAACATATTAAAGGTTATATTTACTGTTTATTTGAATAAAATTATTATTATTATTATCAAGTTCATAATTCAATGATTTTATGTCAAAGTTGTTTCGAATTGAAAAGATGAAACTTGAAACATCAAACGGTACTTAGACGATAGACTTTAATCTTCGAATTATAATTACTAAACACTTACCAAGTCTTAGGCTCCCCCCAATGCATATAGTTGATAGAATAACTCCAGTGGTCCTCATTGTGCCAGCAGAACGTCGCGAAACACATGCCCACGTACAACCACGGGATCTAAACGAATATAGGACAATATTACATCTCGCGCAATACTTTGAGCTCTCGGAAGTTAGCCGTTTACGCACGACACCTAACATTCACACTGAGCAGACAAAACTACTGACTTCAGAGAGCTCAAAAATTTTTGAATGCCATATTATATTGACTGAACGAAGCGAGGTCACGTCAAGTCACGTCGAATAAATCTATGAAAGAAATAAACTTATATATTTATATTTAACCAAACAAATCTCTTGTACAAATTTCTTCAAAACCCATATGGTCATATGGCTCCGAGCTTTGGGGTACTGCGGCAAACCCAAAACTAGACATAATTCCAAGATTCCAATCAAAAACCCTACGCATAATCGCAAATTCCCCGTGGTACGTCACCAACGACCAGTTACACAGAGACCTCTCGATTCTTATTACTGTCGGAGAAGAAATAAAGGCAAGTCTCCACTACATCACGCTATGCTGCCAACTCACTAGCGTCCCAGTTTGATCCAACATTCTGTCAGCACCCTAGTCCATCTACCATCAGACGTACCTTCATGCCAGATATGTCAGCGTTGATGTGTCCCAACACGGAGCCCTCCAGCACGGGCAGGTTGTTGAGGTTCCAGCTGGAGTCCGCGTACTGCTGCTCTCCTGGGTACAGGTGCGCCGAGGACTTGGTTGGGAACCCTGGGGGAACGTCACCATCATCATCATCATCATCAAGTTTACAAAGTAGCCTGGAAACTTCTGCAAAGCCACAATCCGGCACCTTACATTGTAAAACTCACAGTTGAAAAAATAAGCCCTAAGTTTCTTATGCTTGTTTTAAGCGGTATATCTTTTCGAACGCACGGTAAATTTATTAATTATTGATATTATTTATTGACGTTTAAAAATGTCTTTCTTAGGTTAAGATTTTTTGAGTTTGAGTTCGCCAAGAATTGCTATTGTACCCTATCTGAATGCCTCTTTACGACCAAACTAATAGCAGGTTTACAAATTTCTAAGTTGATAAACTCCTAAATCGCATTAAATTCGATCCCTCTGAACAGACTTTCAATCAAATTAGATTTCCATTACTTGTTAAACAACATGGTTGATCAACTAAAATCCAACCGTGTGAACCAGCTTTAAGCAACCAGTTGGGTTGAGATTTGGAAACATGTAGATAGTTTAAAGCGTGGAATATTTTTCAGCGGGTGAAGCTGTAGAACAAATCTACATGGATAAGTTGCTTACCAGACCCATGGTCCATGGAATGCAAATCAGCCCCATACTCCACGGTGACGTCTTCGTCTATAGATGATACTATGCGCCAAAACTCTCTCTCCACTGTCGACGTCGGCACCATCTATTGGACGACAAAACGAAACATTTATACAACAACATTGATAAGTTAGAATCCAGACCTGTGGGCATCATAGATATCCGACTCGATGGATTCACTTTGGAAAAATTCAGAAATTTAAACAGGAATACATGAAAATGCCCTTTTATTGTGCTCAGTTGAACGAGTTTAGATAAAAAAATGTATAGTAATATGTCAACATACATGTACAGGCATATTGAAGTAATCCGATTTGAATTGATCTGCCATTTCGCCAAACTGTTGCAACGTGTATTCTCTTGTTGCTTGCTCGAAACCAAACGCCTCCGTGGGTTTTGATACCTACAAGAAAACAATTATTTATCACATATCTATTACAGGCTGATTTTTAAAAAGGTCCATCTCTAAATTAAATCCGAGAATTTTGAAAAATGCTGAAAGGACTCGTGTGACCGATTTTGAGGAGGAGTAAAACTGCTTAATACCATTTTTTTTAAAAATATATATAGGTACACATAACAACATCTGTTCCTCTACGTCGGCTCTACACTTGTAATGTAATATTACCTCTTCAGCGAGACAGACGGGACACCTCCAGTCCCCTTTAGGCACGTCAGCCAGCGGCGGCAGCAAACAGAACGTGTGGTACGAGTCGTCGCATCCGTCACATAACAACATCTGTTCCTCTACGTCGGCTCTACACTTGTAATGTAATATTACCTCTTCAGCGAGACAGACGGGACACCTCCAGTCCCCTTTAGGCACGTCAGCCAGCGGCGGCAGCAAACAGAACGTGTGGTACGAGTCGTCGCATCCGTCACATAACAACATCTGTTCCTCTACGTCGGCTCTACACTTGTAATGTAATATTACCTCTTCAGCGAGACAGACGGGACACCTCCAGTCCCCTTTAGGCACGTCAGCCAGCGGCGGCAGCAAACAGAACGTGTGGTACGAGTCGTCGCATCCGTCACATAACAACATCTGTTCCTCTACGTAGGCTCTACACTTGTAATGTAATATTACCTCTTCAGCGAGACAGACGGGACACCTCCAGTCCCCTTTAGGCACGTCAGCCAGCGGCGGCAGCAAACAGAACGTGTGGTACGAGTCGTCGCATCCGTCACATAACAACATCTGTTCCTCTACGTCGGCTCTACACTTGTAATGTAATATTACCTCTTCAGCGAGACAGACGGGACACCTCCAGTCCCCTTTAGGCACGTCAGCCAGCGGCGGCAGCAAACAGAACGTGTGGTACGAGTCGTCGCATCCGTCACATAACAACATCTGTTCCTCTACGTCGGCTCTACACTTGTAATGTAATATTACCTCTTCAGCGAGACAGACGGGACACCTCCAGTCCCCTTTAGGCACGTCAGCCAGCGGCGGCAGCAAACAGAACGTGTGGTACGAGTCGTCGCATCCGTCACATAACAACATCTGTTCCTCTACGTCGGCTCTACACTTGTAATGTAATATTACCTCTTCAGCGAGACAGACGGGACACCTCCAGTCCCCTTTAGGCACGTCAGCCAGCGGCGGCAGCAAACAGAACGTGTGGTACGAGTCGTCGCATCCGTCACATAACAACATCTGTTCCTCTACGTCGCCTCGCCCGCATACGCGACACATGTATTTTGCCAGCTGACGACAAAAAAATCATTATTGACCTAAAAATCATTTTTAATTATTTGTAAATGTAGTGAAAGAGATAGAGAATGGAATGCTTAGATGGTTAGGACATGTGGAAAGGACGGATGAAAACAGATTGACCAAAGGAGATAGTTCAACTCGATCTCGAATATGTGTTGTTTAGCTCGAATATGTGTGCGTTCACCTTGAGTACGCCTAATGCTAGCAACTTTGGGCTTAAGCGACATAGCACACTGCCATTAAATTTTTTATCTATGTTGCTTTGTTTAAAGTCCAATATCGCATATCACAGTTGAAGATGAGTTGAGTGCTACGAGCTCCGATCTTCATTTTTAGCAGGGTTTTTATTTATTAATAAAAATATCAACAAAAAATAAGAAAAGTTGTCGGTTACTCAATTATAATATTAGTCTGGCTATTTAATTCATAAAAAACAATAAGATTTTGTGCACATTACTGCTTGGTGGATGAATAACTGGCAAAGGTGTGGTACTTCCCCAGGCGGGCCCCTGCAAAAGAGGCCTACCACTACAATACCTTACCTGCCACCTTAAACCACCACCACCACCTTAGTGAACGGTGCTAAAGATAGAAATGCTTACAGGATCATCAGCAGCGGTGATCGCAGCAGTGGGTCTACAAGAGGAGTCCGGCGCGGGCGTCACCGACACCGTCATGTTGGACATGCGATGTTCTCGGAGCCGAGTGGACCTCGTCACCCTGGACCGAGCTCCGCAGCTGCCCCCCGCCGACATCCACTTGTTCTCGCGAGGACCTGGAACACACCCACAGATTACTAAACTTACTTATTATACCTAACATCGAGCCTTCCCCCCATAGGAATAGGCAGCGATGTACTCAGTCACCATAGCTATACACCAGCTTTTCCAGTTATGTGTATTAGAAGATGTCGTGACATAGATATACGCTCGTATTCAAGAACAATACTATTGATAGTGGCCCGAACGCTTAGGGCCGGTTAATCCAATTGGAATCAATTGGCTTCTGTGGTGAACGCGGTCAGAAATTCCTTACTTAGCACAGTACCTTACATAAGTATTGTTCTGAATACGGGTGAGAGAATGGAATGCTTATAAGGTTCAGACAGACAAAATGAGATTGACCAAAGAAGATTATTAAAGCGAGTGTGTGTCAAGTCTGTAGGAACCTACAAAGGCGTACTTTTCTTGACCAAGTTGATAAAGTCCTAATGAAAGACCAGGTCAATAGTATCCACTACGGACAAGCATATGAAGAATGTGTAAGAAGCGAAAGTCTTATGTAGCAAGTGGAAACAAAAGTATCTTCCTACTGGAACTAGAACAAGTTGTGACTGAATATGAAACTTACTTCTCCTGGTCTCCGGGCTTTCTTCCTTGACAGGGGTCTTCAGGCCCTTATCATTGTTCCCCGGCAAGGCCCCCTCAGTATGTGACCCCTCGGCCGCCGGTTCTGGGTCGCTTCCCTTATACCTTCTCATGGACGGAGGGGTCGCCGCCGTACATTTTGATATGGACCGGCTGCGAGTGGTTGGATTGGTTTTCTCTGGAGTCTGTTCGGATTTCACTTCGATTTTCTGGGGGTAGATGGAAAAAAAATTGATGAGGCTACTTATTTAATTGTCATTTTAACAAGTCAAAAAAAAATTGCGGAAGTTCAAATCCCGCTCATTGGTTAATATTTTTCCTCACCAGTCTCATTACACTCATAACATATAATCACGCCTTTTTCCCGAAGGGGTAGGCAGAGGTGTACCCAGGACTCAGTCCCATAGTAGGTACACCCACATTTCGCCAGTATGTTATTGGTCAATCGATATTTGTTTTATTGTTTGTATGGCATTTAAATGAAGCTGATTTACTCTGATTTTCAATCATTTATTTGCAAAAATGTAGGTAAGTACAAGAGCTCTTAAATAAATAGTATAGATCCAGAAGATGGATGTGAGGATGTATGGATAGATGGATGGATGTTTGTTACTCTTTCACGCCAAAACTACTAAACCGATTGGGCTGAAATTCAGTATATAGATAGTTTAGACCCTGGAATAACAAAAGAGGTCCTTTTTATCCCAATATTCCCACTGGAACGAAGACTACGCGGCTGAAACCGCGGGGCACGGCTAGTTTAGTAATAAAATTGTATCTTTATAAATCAATATTATAAAAACTGACAAAAATAAAATTAATAATTTTTATCAAGAATAAATAGATTAATTGATTATAAGGTCAAGTGGGCTCAATTATGAGTACTTACAGTCTCCTTATTATCCGATACAGCGCCGTTGCTCTTAAAAACGTCGTAAGGATACAAAATCCTCTCATAATGGTTCTTCAATATCGAGCCGATGCCTTTCCCTTGAGGGTGGCCCATGCGTCGGGCGATTTTAGACCATTTTCGTTCCGCTGAACACGCGTCGAAACCACCTAAAATTTACATATAAAGTATAGCATACAACTTTGCATTAACGGTATTTCATACCAAACTAGGCTAGAAGTCTGTAATATATAGGTATATTAAACATATATTTAAACATTAAGTCTGTATTGAGCATTTCGAACACTCTCCCGGGACGACTTAAGGAAACGTAGGTTTGCCCAGAGCCTACACCACCTCACTGAGTCTGCAGGAACGACATTTCGATACGTACGGCGCCAGTTTGGTTGCAGGAGACTGACACTTATTTCAGGTTGTACCAGAAGACATAACCCGGACAAGTTAAATTGACACCCCACTCTTTCTTGTCATCCTTGTCCTTCCAGCGATCGCTCATACTACAAGCTATATTTACCCCTCACTCCACCTCTATATCAAGTTAATTCGTCTGAGTTTTATACGCATATTAACACCCAGACACAATGCTGATGCACACAAATGTTTAACCTACCCGGGACCAGCGGCTCTGGAGGCACAAATGTCTACAAAAATCTGGGATATTACTGGAAAAATAATCAAAGCAGGGTGTTCAATAGAAAAAAGCCCCTGGTGTAATCCCATGATTTAAAACAACTCTTACCACTGAACCAATTGGCCGGTCAGATAATAATCATAGACTAACTGCTTAGTAACATACCAGCTTCTTTGACGATCTTATGCAGCGCATACAGGTCCAGTGGTTTCCTCTCGACCGTGGGTATCTTCAGAACGGAGCCCTGCAGCTCCCAGAACTTGATGATCTGGTCGAGGAAGTTCAGCTTCACTCGGGTTATAGCCTGGAGGAGAAAGATTGGGTCTCATTGTTGATATAGTTCGCGTCATGTAAAAATAACGCTGGCGTTCAAGCCGCGCATTTGGTGATTATCGGTCCATTTGGTGGTTTTGGAGGTGCGGCGCGGGGCGAGCGAACTCTGTTTGAAGTCCGAAGTTTAGTTATTCGAAATAAAACAATAGGCCTAGTACTTTCGTGCGCGAGTGTACCCATGCAAACATACTCCTTTTTTATAGCGGTTTTTTCACATAACGCGTACATCCTTGAGGTATTTTAATCGTCGATTTAGTAGAGGCACCTGAAGCAGTAAAGACAAAGTGTCTACCAATCAAACGTAATGCCTGTTCTCCTCACTCAGACAAACTTTAAACATACGAGCTAAAAATGCTTTGTGAACCATCTAAAGTGTACAAAATTGAATCCACACACACAAGGTCGCTGCCACGGAGCCCGCGCGCGTGCTATAGGAAGGTACTCTCTGTTTTTATTGTCTTGGTCAATGACGTCTTATTTCTAAGGCTCGTTTAATTTTCACTACCGTCGGTGAGCTATGCGTCCATTAAATGCAAATTCCATTCAAAAAAGTTAGTAAACCATCAAGGCAATAATTATTTAGGTCACCAGACCGTTTTATTAAAAAAAAAAACAATATGTTGTACTTTTATCTATAGGTAAAGTAAGAAAAAAAACCATCGAACTGCGCTCGACAACCCGCCTGCCAAGCGTGTCGAGTATTTGCAAAACCCCCCTTTATGGGGGAGGCATATGTTCAGTAGTGGATTACCAACGGCTGAGATGATAATGAGGATGTAGAACATATTGATAAATTTATAAGAAAGGGTTAAGAAATAACATTGATGAACACATCAATACGGCCTACATTTCCAGGTATCCCAGACCATTCTAGGTCACAGCCCACACAACCTAGGAAATATAGGTCATATCGATAAAGCCCTACGGCAATATGTGAGGATATGGAATATTAATTTGCAATTTTCGATAAAATCCCACGCTACTGTACGTTACACTAACATAAAAGAGACCTTTTAAATTTATACTTAAACTGATTTATTTAAGTAGGCATTTAAGTACACTTTTGCATATTAATAAATTAAGCCCGTCACACACGTAGCTATAATATATATTAATATAAATCATAGCAAGGCATATTACGATATATTTTCTATACAAATATTAGACTGACCGCACACGCAGCTATAATATATATTTCTATGACGTTACCAACATATACCGTAATATATATTATTGCATATTAATATAAACTACTGTATCAATGAAATGAAGGCTAAAATATATACTGTAGCATCGTCTCCGTGTGTGGTAGCTTGCTATAATATATATTATAGGACGGTATTTTAATATGTATTATAGCTGCGTGTGTGACGGGCTTAACTCTGTTCGCTATAGAATGGTGGCTATGACAGTCATGAACGCGTATTATATATATATACTAGTGTAAAAACAGCGACTTTGCCCGCTCGCTATTATGAAATGAAATATGGGAGTATTATACCAAAACCAGGACTAGATGGAAACCTATGGGGAGGCCTATGTTCATCAGTGGACGTCCTGCGGCTGAGGTGATAACTGTATACTGTATAGGTAAGAAACCAACTGTTTTTTTATTTATTTATTTTAATTTTTAGAGGAAACTTTTAAAGGAAACACAAAACCTTTATGAGTAAAAACTCTAATGTAAAAACATTTCGTAAAATAAAAATAACAACAAAAAAACCGCATCACGTGACCCAAATTAAGATTATTATGATCTCACTCAATTAAAAATGAGCATTGTTTTTTTTATTAAATCTTTTTTTTACCAAACAGTTATATGCATCTCTATCATATTTTTTGTACAAGTAATAATAATAACATAAGATATTATTTAGGTAGCTATACTTAGTCAAACAATAGTGAGATCTTGACAGTGACTTTATTATGTTTTTATCAATGACATTGGATTGCTTTACTACTAAGGTTTTTATATTAAAATTATGTATTTAGTAAGTTATACTAAAAACATATGACCTGGTACAGAGTTAGAAGGATCTATTACCAATAATACAATTGTGTTATTTATTGGTAATTACTGTTGTCTACTTATGAGAAAGAAACTTCCGCAATAAAATTTGTAAGTTTTTGTTCTAAAGGTCACTTCTTTCTGCGAATGTAATGGAAAGATTAATTTATAATTTTAAGTGATTAATATAATTTGAATATCATTTATCTATATTGTAGAGATTATCAGTACATACAGTCCATTATAACAATAATTTTATCTACATAAGTAAAACATCTAACTACTTATGAAGTTCAGTCCACCACCGCCTTGGTTTATTTATCTGAGACCACCGCATCTGCCTACTCAAAAACTACTGAACTGATTTTCAAACGGTTTTCACAAATAGATGAAGTGATTCAAGAAGTAAGTTTAGGTGTATAATTCATTATTTTTTGCGTAAATTGGTTGAAATATTGATGAATATTGAAGAGATCGGAAAAAATCATGCAACTGGGAGCATTATAGGCATCCATCCTACTTAATATAATCTGTAATCTCAGTACAATGTAAAAAAGTTAGGTTTGTAACAGGTAAACAAAACGGTAGCGCGTTCTAACTCGACTCCAGCGCCATCTAGCGCTGTTTTTTAGTGTGTATGTTTGTTCCATTTTAACGCTACAACTACTGAACCGATTGAGCTGAAATTAGGTATTTTAAGATTAGACCCTGGAATAACACATAGGGTATTTTTCATCCAGATATTCGGACGAGAACGAGGCCAACGCGGGTAAAGCTGCGAGCACATCTAGTAGAATTATGTGAAAACAATGTACTACGTACCTAATTATTTATCTTACATGATAATATATGCGCAATGGTTTGCTGCTACCCGAGCTGGGTAATACAAAGCCGGGGCGCATTGCCAGTACTAATAACATTATACCACTACAAACACTTTAGATAATACTGACTCGGTTCTTACAATATGCAAGTGCAATATTCAAATGTGATTGCATTGAAATAGCGCGAGAGGTCGAACTCGAAACGTCGGACCGGAGAATAATGACGATCGAGGGTTGAATATTGAGTGCCGAGTTGAAGTTGCATGAGCATTGATGTTTAATCTTGATGAAGTATCATTTCTTACTAGCGTCACAGATATGCGTTTAGGTCGCGTCACGGTTTAATAGCGCTGACCTTGAATGCGCAGAAATCTATTTTTAGGACTTTTTAGACCAATACACCTGCGCAAAGTCCCCCTCCACTTTTGCCGAGCGCTATTAAACCGTGACGCGACATATACTTTTAGTGAGTAAATAAGTGTATTAATTATTTTCTAAGTTATCATTAAGCTCAACAATATAATGTGTGATAGATAGTTTATAAACTAGCGATCGTTGCAAAAATCTCAGAAAAATATTTTTACAATCGCAAAATAGTTTTGTTAATTAATAGCTATGGGTGTTGCACGTCGAGTAGTTTCAGCGGTATGTGAAACATAATATTTATATTATTAGCTAACTATGTACACCACATTTCATGCAATAAAGCTTCATTCATTCATAAAACACAACATACAATCACGCCTTTTTCCCGAAGAAGTAGACGGAGGTGTACCCAGGACTCAGTAGTAAGTACACCCACATTTCGCACGTATGTTATTAGTCCCATGAAATAGGGGGCGAGCATATTGCCATCTACCGGGCGCAGTCTCAGACTCCAGGCTGTCATTTAGATCATTTTCCTAATGGTAAAATCGAATAACTCTTTCCCTGAACAGGGGATCGAACCCGGTACCTCAGAACATTTATTTATTATTGTTTAAAGATATAATTATGAAACCAATTAGCACAGATAAACATTCATTTAGGATTTTTTGTCACCTAAGCACAGAATTGATAATAATACTACGTATAGAATGAACAGTCATCTGTCCACAAATCGGGCCTTCCTCACCCCACGAGCGATATTGAGCTCTCCACGAGCCCGCTTCTATGGGAAATCCCCTCACGCACACTCTAGCACATTTTTTTTTTTTTTCTTTTGGTGGTATCCGCGATCAGTTTCAAACTATAAGCGGATTTGTTGTGTTTGTAATTGTTGATTGTTGATTGAGGCTCTCTTTAACCGTTTGGTGGCATTTGAGTTATTTGTAAGTGCTCTAGCAAGAGGGTTCGGATGCGTCCTAAGGCCGTTGCAGTAGCTACTGCCTAGTTTTATTATTTCCTCATCCACTGTGGGGACCTCCAGGTACTCGTGTATTTCCTTATTGAGCTCTCCACGAGCCCGCTTCTATGGGAAATCACCTCACGCACACTCTTGCACATGTACAAAAGTCCATGTGTGCAGTGTCTGTGTAGTAGGTAGTTATAGCGCAGCTTTTGTATGGGATTGAGTCAAGTGTCCGGGGTGTGTGACCTAAGGCACTAGTTTAGGTAGATAAATACTATTATAATACTCGCCTCTAACTCATTGAGCCGTTGTATTCTGGGTGTGAACCGAAGCCGGTCCACATCCACTGCGAAGGGTGGCTGCCAATGCTGGAACAAATGACTATGGTTTAGTATATTGTCAGGTTTGAAAAGATCATCTTTAGGACTAATATGAGTATGTATGTATATCTAGTATTATACCTATATATGGTGGCAAACACCAGAGGTATTGCCAGCATATTGCCAACCCGACCAACACTATTAAAAAACTATTATAAAAGCCCCATTTTGTAGCTCAATGGGAAGACTGCATCAGGAGATCATTCCACAGTTTGCACGTGTGTGGCAGTAAAGAACGGGAAAATCGCACAGTGTGCGACGTCCACATAATGATTATGTGATATTATAAAACCTAAATTTTGGTTGAGTAGCATTTACTACTTATAGGTATCTCTTAGATTGAGAAAATCTTTCTTAGTTTTCAATTAGGTATCTGGTTTTTCACAAATCTTAGGTTTTTTGCGATGATCCGGTTTTTCCTTTTATCTTGCGACATAATATTATATATACCTATATAGGTAGATTTAGCCGTTATTGATTAAACATTACAATGCCTCTGACCTATACCCATCAAGTTGAACTACTTTCAAAGGAAAAATTGTAAAATATGCTATACAAGAATAATTTTACAGCTATTTTTGCAATTTCTTTTGAATATTCATCTGTATGATGGGATCCACAAACTTAAGAATAACTTCGTTTATTTGTAACATCTCATTTAATAACACCATAAATGAAACTACCTAAGTAATGGTGTAAAAAGGTCCTCTTGCATGCAGTAAGACAGCGACATAATGCAACCTTCTTGGATAGTGTCACTTTGTATCGGTGGCAAATTATTGCTCACCTTGAGGTATTGTTACAATCTTTAGAGTTAGTTTGACTGTATTAGGTTACTTATGATACCTGACTTCATTCCATAATGTATAATCCTCCTACTAATATTACAAATGCGAAAGTTTGTGAGGATGGATGGATGGATGTTTGTTACTCTTTCACGGCAAAACTACTGAGTCTTACAGACACTCGGACTTACAGACCGTATATAAGAAATGAAACCCTGCATTCCAAAACTCAAATCGCCGATTTTGGTCTAAAAGCTGCCAGTCTCAAGTGGAACTGGGCCAGACATGTTTGCCGCTATAAGATCACCGCTTGTACATTTAAGTGTTGTTTCTGAGTCCTGTAATGTTATTTCATTGTGTTTGGTGTACAATAAGGTAATATATACACAGCTTTGTTTCCATCACTCATTTTAAATAGCAGTGTGTAATAGTAAATAAATAATTTATTATTTATTTACAAATATATAAAATATATATAATATATAAAATAATTTATTTATTTAAAAAACCTGGTTTTCACAAGGAGATAAACAGCTATGTGAGCAGCGAACCTTATACATGTAACATCAGCGCAAAACAAATCACGACTGACTTGACTCAAGCCAATTAGCTTGACTTGAGTTCACCATGCAAAACAAGGTAAAATGCATCTACCTTGGCTTAAAACCATTGTTTTTTAAAATGAATTTTTCAAGTGTTACCACTTATTTTCAAACAAGTAATTAAGTGTGATTCATGAAACTTTTATAAGGAAAATAAGTAATTTAAAATTCACTTGCTACACTGAAGTTCATTACAAATCATATATTATTTTAGGTAGGTAATTATTACTATACTGTATGACATTGGGGTTTATTCTTTATCTAATAATAATTATAGCATTAAGTTGTGATGTTATGTGGGGTTACCATGGCAATAACTTCATTGAAACTATCCCGGCTACACTGGAGAGTTGGTAATTTATTTCACAATAATTTTACTACATATTATGTAAATTAGGATAGGAAAATCACAGAATTAGCTAAATTGGTAATTATTAGTCATTAACTGTGAACTTTTTTCAAAAGCTTTTAGTTTTTGTTAATCAAATATAGGTTTATTTATGAGCATGATGATAATGATAATTTTTTTTGGTATTTATACGGAGTACCTAATATTTATATGAGTATATTGAATCATTGTTATTAAAGCTGTCATGACAGTAACCCAGATTATTGGATGGCTGACATTTTGTTATTACAAAATTACTAAATTATTTAGGTATTATTCATCGAAAATAGTAGAAAGATAATATAAATATTATGTACAAAGCTGGTTGAGAGAATATAGAATTATGTAGGTCTGATAAATTGTTACTTTGTATCACAATAAATGACAATACAAAATTAAATACATTTAAATTTTTAGATAATTTTGTTTTACGAGGGAAAAAGCCTATATTTAACAAATTCTGTACCAAATCTACAGCCAGAGGCGCCGATACAGTTATTTGCTACAAAAAGTAGAGGTGATTCTTTTTTTATCTCTAAACTATCGTAAGCAGCAGGGCACTACACAAAATGGCAACCAATTTTACACTCAATATGCAATTGCATTTCCTAATATTAAACCCACATTTTATTCAACCATCAGCATTTTAAACCCACACTGACACGATTTAAAAATATATAAAAGGAAAATAAGGGATATGAATTACGCTCTGGCAAAAGAGACGAAGTAATATGGTTGCATCATACCAAGATTTGCGTGCTGTTTTAGGGTTAGAAAACCACGTAAAACCGAATGATAGCTATTGAAACTGGTGACTCAATGTTGAATTTAGGACTGAAGAAGTCTTTGGAACAAAGAAATGCACTCACCGCTGGTGGTTTGATTTTGCAAATGCCAGACTTCTCGGCGATGGGTCGTATTTTGCTGATGTATGCCAGCGGGTCCAAGAACTCCTCGGCCGTGGGCTCAAACACAGGAGCCTCCGGAGGCGGAGTAAACGTAAAATTGTCAGGTTTCATGGGGGACGCCGAGTCCCCCATGCTAACTTCGACATTAGCTTCGTCACATTTTCCCATTTTAGAGAAACACTATGCAGTTCGAAATAATCCAACTAAAAATAACACGCTAACATCATCTGATGTTAAGGAATGAAAAGAGCACGGCCACAAAGAAATAGTAGCATCAGAATTAGTCTTTCCATAGGGAATCACAACGAGATAGTAATGAAATTATCACCAACAAATAACACTGTTCACTGCACGTCCGCCATACGAAATTGAACTTTCGAAACTACGGTGTTGCCAATGTACATATTAAATATGTACGCAGTACCAAGTCTGAGTTTACAAAGCCAGTTTGATTGGAAGCGGTTATCAAAAATAATCAGAATAGTTCGCGATCTATTATTATAGCATGGTATTAACTATGAATAGACGATCGAACATGGTACGGCCGTACCACGAACCATTGTTCCGCTACCATAACAGTTCGATCGTTTGGCGCACTGACTATTATTATTATTATTATTATTTGGTAAGTGTAGGTACGGTGACTCGGTCTCTATCCTTTTCCTTTTTTCTCCTCCAAATTTGACAGTGCTTGTTAGAAGGGTGAAACGTCTTTGTAACTAACTCAAACCACAGAACATAAAGACATAAGCCTGATAGCGACTGGTGATTTTGAAGAACGCCAATAGCCCTGCTGGTCCAGACACTTATATAAATTTTATCTTCATTATTATTATTATTTTTATTCACTATTACAAAAAATATTATCATTCAAATTCAATATTTCAAAAATTATAAAACATATAACATAACATACATTCACGCCTTTTTCCCGAAGGGGTAGGCAGAGATGTACTCAGGACCACTGAGCACGTAAATATAAGAGTCGGCACTTCCTAACTGGCTGTTTTCGCAATTATGAACGTAGTTTCTACCAACCTGACCCAAAGAAAAGTATTACCAACATAAGAAAGAAATGTCAAAACAATAGTGAAATACCTTACCAACTTGCATGATATCGATGTCGATAAAAATAATATTCGTGACGTCATCAATAATATATAAATAACTCAAATATTTAATACTTCCTTTAATAAAAATAAAAGCAAGCAATAAATACCAACACAGCACGCCAATAAAACCACATTTACTCAGAATAATAGTCAACATTTATAATAAATGATATATCTTATAATGATCTAGAATAGGTATCTCCCCTGATGACATGCTGTGAATAGTTATCGCTTACTTTTTTAAATAAAAAGAGTGCAAGAAAGAATTAAGTCATTTATGCAGCAAGGTTCAAATAAATCTATTTTAAGAGCCTCGTTGTCAAAACTGCACCATTTTAAAGTTTGTGAGATGTATGATTGAGTCAAATCCTTTGGGGGCTGTAACAAAAAAAAATTCTTAGTAAAAATAGAGCACTGCAAATAACAGTAACGTCAAAGAAAGGTCTTACCTTTTAATCATTGTGCTATACTTTGAGCTTGCGAGATTTTATTCGCGTTGGCATTAATTTCTTCCAAATCTTCATTTCCTGTCGCTTAAACCCTTAAGCGACATCTAGAGTGAACAAAACAATTGTAATATGAAACAATAATATAATACATAACAATCATATAATAAATAATAATACATAACATTCTTGCCATGCGGTGTGCAGTGTTTAGAATCGTTTGGAATTGAGTATGAGCATTTTTAGAAACAAAGGAAATACCGGGCGTAAAAAACAATCGCCGAAAATATCGATAAAAATAATTTATGAGCACCGCACTATAACTGGTGTTATTTTTTCTAATATAAAGCACGCGAGTTTTTGGCGTCACTAGTTAGCCTGTTTCTTCTTATGCATTTGTAACGTGTTAGAAAGGATAGGGTATATACAATCAAATACAATGACGTTCTTTAGACACATACTTAACCGCGCCGGCTCCCGGTATGTCAACAGTTGCGGCGAAAATGTGTTTATACCGGGACCCGGTGTTTTAACATACAAGAGGTTTAAGCAAATGCAATAATAAAACATCATAATTTGCGTGCATTTATTAAGATATTATGTTAACTGCCTAATTTATTTACCTGTTAGGCTCCAGTCATGGGAATATGGCTAAGAATATGCCAGACGTACATTTTCGTACAATCCTAACGCTACAACTTTCACACTTTCTTAGTACCTCTAACCTTTCCTCCCATATCTGTCTTATGGATTAAAACTATTATAAACACTAAAAACTATCAAAAAAATCAAATAACACTAAGTACGCATCAACACTTTTTCTTGCATTTTATGAAACGAACTGACTGACGTAAATTGCAAAATACCAACATTATAATTATAATTTCATTTGACGTATAACACGACTAAAATTAAAATCTTATTATAGCTACGCGATTCAGTGCGAATTAAAGCTTTTGGTTTTTGTAGGGTTATATATTTTTTTATATTGTTGGCACAAACTACGTACATAATTTATTTTGTATGGAGTGACGACGGCCTGCTCAGGACTCAGTCCCATAGTAGATACTCCCACATTTCGCCAGTATGTTATTGGTCCGATGTAATAGGGGGCGAGCCTATTGCCATCTACCGGGCACAGTTCCAGACTCCAGGCAGTTATTGAGATAATTCATAATGGAAAAATCCAATATTTAACACTTTGCCTGACCTGGGGATCGAACCCGGGACCTCTTGATTGGCAGTCGAGCATGCGCCCTCTACGCTACGGAGGCAGGCAAAAATTATAAAATCCAAAATAAATAAGATATACCTAAATACAGTCATACAGTCACAAACACAATAATACCGTTAGTGTAGTGTAGGGCTGGACTGCCTCATATGAACTCTGGTCCAATTCCTGAGTATAGTCGTATCCAGCCCCACACTACCTGCGATCAGCTTCAAGCAGGAGTTGGAACTGCCTCGCATCCAGCGCATCAGAGACCTACTGACATTGACAGTGCCCTGCGTTCTCTGTCCATGTCTAGGTCGTCTGTGAGTGTCTCGGTGACCTAACTAAAAATTGATTTTGATAATGAATTTATATCAAGCCGCTTCATCATCATCATATCAGCCATAGGACGATAACTGCTGAACATAGACCTCCCCTTAGATTTCCATCCAGTCCTGCCTGCATCCAGCGTGCTCCTGCCGTACTTATCAGATCGTCTATCCACCTTGTGGGAGGACGTCCTACGCTGCACTTACCAGTCCGTGGTCTCCATTCGAGAACTTTACGGCCCCATCGGCCATCAGTTCTACGTGCTATTTGCCTTGCCCATTGCCACTTCAACTTGCTAATCCACTAGGCTATGTCAATAACTTTCGTTCGTCTACGGATCTCTCCTAATTTCTGACTCGATCTCGCAGAGAAATCCCGAGCATAGCCCTCTTCATAGCTCGTTGCGCTATATTGCGCAACGAGTATCTATACCAATAAGACCCACAGTCAGGGACCACGTTTCAGGAGCCGCTTACATTTTAAGAAAATGTCTGAATGCTTTTAAGCCTTCTGTTTCGGACGTCTGTAATCTGTAAGCAATCTAGGTAGCCAATTATTAGTAGCCTTTAGCAGAAAGTGCGAGGTGAGTGATTAAAATAATTTCAGCTGGTGTCCACACACGCGGGTCTTTCAGTGGGGAGGAAAACTAACTTTTTATCACGATAGATGGCGTATGATCGACTGTACCTTGCCTTGACATTACAACTGTCAAATCATATAGAATTTTTAAAAAGTTATTGTTGTTCTGAGTTTTATAGATCTAAATGCCGGAGTGTTCTGCTATTAATTGTAATAATAAGGGCTTACATTTGTTCCCTAAGGATCCCAAACGCAAAAAACAATGGGAGTCTGCTTTACGGATTCAAAACTTCAAATCAAGTGCTTCTGCACGATTGTCAGTGCATTTCAAAGAAGATTATTTGATAAAAGTGCTTATAATTTGATAGAGAAATAAATTAATTGACTATAAAATTGTTGATAAACATTCTATTTAAAGATTTAATGATGTAATGTAATAAGAGTGATGAATGATTGTAGATTTTAGAAAATTTGTGATGAATTTGGTGAATTGATGTTACAATTGCTGATTTTTATAATTGAGTTATTTAGATAATATATACAGGTAAATCGGTACAGCTAGTATGCCTATTCTCCACTTTCTTAGTCATTCTTGGCGCTCATAACATCCTTATCTATTATTTATTTCAGGTAATGAACCACTTGCAAGGTTTCTCAGAAAGACAGCTGTACCATCGCTATTCTCTTTTACTAAGGTAAAACCTGAAACTCCGGCTGCTCTAGAACGACAACATCGTTTTGAGAAAAGAAGTCAGAGAAAATTATATATAAAAATAAAAATAACCTTGAATATTTGATATGAACACATTACAAATGTTGAGGAAGTCGCTAATATTTTTGTTGATTTCTTCTCTAAAATAGCCCTGAACGCGACCAAGTCACTTGATTCATCCCCAGACTTGGCGGAGGCTTTTCTTAAAGAAAACTTCCAACGCACCATACCTGAATTTTCGTTTGAACACATCTCATTAATTGATATCAAAAAGACGTACAAGAGTTTAAATGTTAAAGCTACTGAAGATCTATGGGGTCTATCTGTAAAAATGCTAGATTCTATAATAAACACAATTGCTCCTTACTTAGCAGACTTATTTAACCTATGCATAGATAAAGGCACGTTTCCAGAACTAATGAAAATAAGTAAAATCACTCCTATCTTTAAATCGGGAAGTAAGACAGATCCCTCAAACTATAGGCCAATCTCTGTTTTGCCAGTATTAAGTAAAATCTTTGAGAAATTGATGCTAAACCAACTGCTGTCACATTTCAATAGAAATAGAATATTGCATTCAAACCAGTATGGTTTCACCAAATGCAGATCAACAACCGATGCAGGCTGTCATCTCATGACTCTTGTCTTGGAGGCTTGGGAGAGTTCACAGGATGCCATTGGAGTGTTTTGTGACCTTTCCAAAGCATTCGACTGTGTAGAACACTGCACGTTACTGCGCAAGTTAGAAGTATATGGAATTCATGGGAATGCCCTGAACCTGGTGGAATCATACTTGTCTAGTAGGCAGCAGAAGGTTAGCGTCAATGGTATCACATCTGCTAGTTCTCCTGTCAAGATGGGAGTCCCACAGGGATCAATTTTGGGTCCTTTCCTGTTTTTGGCATATATTAACGATTTGCCTTACATGGTCCACGGTCTAGCAGATATAGTTCTATTTGCCGATGATACGTCATTGATTTTTAAAGTTGATAGGAAGGATACTTCACTAGTACATGTTAATAATACTTTAGCAAGTATATCCAGATGGTTCACAGCAAACAATCTGTTATTGAATGCGAAAAAGACTAAATGTTTGAAATTTTCGTTGCCTAACGTCAGAAGTATAGAACCAATCATAGTTCTTGACGGTGAAAGACTCAATATTGACAATGCAACTTTGTTCCTTGGCATAAATATAGACTCTAAACTGCAATGGAGCACTCATATCACCGAGCTCTCAGGGAAACTAAGCTCTGCAGCTTACGCGGTTTATAAAATTAGGCAACTAACAGATGTAGCCACGGCGAGATTAGTGTACTTTGCATATTTCCATAGCTTGATGTCTTATGGGATTCTGTTGTGGGGGTCAGCTGCAGATATAGAAACTATCTTTATACTACAAAAACGTGCGATTCGTGCCATCTATGAGATGCGTCCACGCGAATCCCTGAGGGAATTATTTAAAGAAATAAACATACTGACCCTACCATCCTTATACATTTATGAGAACATCATGTATGTGCGTAAAAATTTACATAAATTAAAATTAAATAGTGACCTTCATAATTTTAATACTAGGAATAAAGACAAAATAGCTGTACCTAGCTTTAGATTATCTAAAACAAATAAAAAGACATTCTTAGGAAATAGTGTACGTTTCTATAATAAAATCCCAAAAGAGATAACTGGGCTCTCAGAGGGTAAATTCAAAACCTATATAAAATCTACTTTACTTAAGAAGGCTTATTATAAAGTCAACCAGTACATAGAGGACAAAGATGCCTGGAAACTTCTGCATAGCCGCCTCGCGGCACCTTCAAAGAAAACGAATGTAACCAAACCAAATATTGTGAAACTATCTGTTGAAAAAATTAAGCCCTACAAGTTTCTTGTGCGTTCTTCTTGTAGAGGTATCTTTCCGAACGCACGGTAGACTCAGTACTGTATCTTCATTGACGTACAAAAGTGTCAGATTATGACCTATTTGAATAAATCTGTTTGAGTTTGAGTTTGAGTTGAGTTTGAGTTTCACCTTTCTATCAAATCGGCCTTTTTCCCAGCAACTGATGCATTCCTTCCTCGAAGCGTTCGTTCTTAAGTTGAGTCACAGTCATAAGTGAATACATAATTTATATTATCATAGAATATCGCAGAAAATCGCAAACGCTCTACTAACACCCAAATGTAAACAAAGTACAGTCGATTAGAGCGCCATCTGCAAACAGCTTTGCGTGTGGCTCCCCGTTGTGCTTAGAGGATTTTGGCAAGGCGAGTTTGATGATGCTTGATCGTGTATGTAGACACAGACAGCTTCCCATATCGGTGTTGCCAGGTTGTTTCTACATATCCTCAACCTCATTGAATTCGAGACATTCTTCGAAAACGCGAAGGCTCGACTGCAATCGATGAGGACATCCGTCACACGCCGCCATTTGCGAAAGGTCGATCGCTGCTCGAAGCAGCGCGAGTGTCATCGTTTCGGCTATGTCGAGTGTTTAATTTGTTATTTTCAATAACTGTGAACTCAGTGCTGGGATATAATCAGTTAAAATGATTGTGAGGTTTCTGAGCGTTCTATGCGTTGGAGTTTTCGTGGCTTCGGTGTGCAGCGCCGAGCGAAATAACGACAATGAAGGTAGGTGAATTTAATGTGAAGATTTATTTATTTTTGTTATTATCTCTGAGATCTTGGACTGATGGGTAGTATTTCTATTACGAAATTAACCTATCTTCTTGGCCTCTGTCATAAGAAGCCGATATAATGATTTTGTTTTAGTAAAATGTTCACTCAAAAACGTTACATAGAATTATAAATATATTGTATTTTTACGGGAAGTTGAAAAACTTTCGTAAGTTTTCTATAGTTTGTGAATGTAGTATGCGTCGGCCCTTGTGTCGGCATGAGGTGCGTAGGCGCTGGGACCGGCTTGACTGGTCTCATGCATAGTGCACACACACATGCACAGGTGACCTGCCGCGTTTGTGTGCCGACACCGTTTTTGCAGTTGATTCATTCACTTAAAAATAATCATTGTTAAGATCCTGTACACACCATTTATTAAGCCTTGAAGTTGAGAACAATTTTGTAAAATTCAAAAGACAGCCGAGTCTGCACTATCCCTGTAACTTATTTAGCATTAATGATCTAAATTATGTACGAGCACATCAAAGGAATCATGGTAAAGCATTGTTCTCATATATTATTATTGACTTGCTTCAAAATGTGTACAAGATCTTTAAATTATCAAACAGATTTTATATTGCTTACTCATAGGTGTAGGAAGGCTGAATAAGATTTCGGTGAACAAATATTATGACAACTCAATTTTCTGCTGACTAAAAATGATTAATTGAAGACCTGATTTAAATGTTAACATTAACCATTTTATGATTACGAAGCACCTTATAACTAACTTAATCAGTATCTAGCTACCTAATATGTAATTAGGTATAATTTGTCCTAACTATGTAATCATACAACCCATCAAGGATAGACTCGAGCAATCAAATTGGAAAAAAAAAACTATTACCCCTTAGATTACAATTATTTAGATCATTATTTAATTATTACAAAAACTATAGTATGTGCGTTTTATCTTGACGAGTCTCAACATAGGCTCTGCGAAATTTAGTGCAGTATGTTATTGGTCCCATGTAATAGGGGGCAAGCCTATTGCCATCTACCGGGCACAGTTCCAGACTCCAGGCAGATATTGAGATAATTCCTAATGGAAAAATCCAATATTTAACACTTTGCCTGACCTGGGGATCGAACCCGGGACCTCTTGATTGGCAGATGAGCACGTGCCCACTACGCCACCGAAGCAGTCACTTCACAAGTTTACATGCACTAAAGCTCACAGAGCCTATGTTCAGACTCATCAAGATAAAATGCATATACTGTAGGTGGGGTATCTAAGCTACATATCTTCAGCGGCAGTTTGTATCATGCAGGGCACGCACTCCTCCCTCGTATACCATTTCTCTCCGTATTGAGCAGATTGCGTCAATGTCTTTCCTGTGATCTTGATAAAAAAGTACAATGATAATTCATTCCTTACATGCTGGCATCAAAAACTGTAAAATGTTTAACATAGAGATGATAATTGAACAGTCTGCCTCTAAATAATTAGGTAAACACCACAGATAATGCTCACCTATGTAATCATTTGTTTAGTACCTACCACACATTTAACATACAGGTTGGATGACAAAACTTGGTGCATGCACACTATTATAATTTCAATAAATAATAACAAAAACAACTCCTCCTCCTCGACTGCCTCGGTGGCGTAGAGGGCGCATGCTCGACTGCCAATCAAGAGGTCCCGGGTTCGATCCCCAGGTCAGGCATAGTGTTAAATATTGGATTTTTCCATTAGGAATTATCTCAATAGCTGCCTGGAGTCTGGAACTGTGCCCGGTATATGGCAATAGGCTCGCCCCCTATTACATGGGACCAATAACATACTGGCGAAATGTGGGTGTATCTACTATGGGACTGAGTCCTGGGTACACCTCTGCCTACCCCTTCGGGAAAAGGCGTGAATGTATGTTATGTTATGTAATAACAAAAACAATAAATTGCCACATTTTTTTTTATGATAGTGAGTGACAAGATGAGCATATCAGGTGCCTGATGGTAAGCATCATGATTGCCCATATCAGACAGTGCCACCCAGTATTTTAAAATTCAAAATTCTGCGCGGCACTGCACTGCGCCTATCACCCTGAGATATGAGTTGTTGAATCTCATCATGCCCAGTAATTTCGCTGGTAACATTGCCCTTCATACCGGAACACAGTAATGTTTGCACATTACTGCTTGGCGGATGAATAACTGGCAAAGGTGTGGTACTTCCCCAGGCGGCCTCCTGCAAAAGAGGCCTACCACTACAAAAACATGCATAAGGAAGACATACTATTTTGACAAAACATGTATGTATGTATGCAATGTGACGTCATGCCATTCACCTATATACAGACACTATAATGGTGAATGTGTGTTTACGCACCAGTTTTCGTTAATTGGCACACCACACTATCATTGAACAAACAAATATAATCAATCACGTTTTTTTTTTCAAAAAGGCAGAGATGTACCCAGGACTTGAGTCCCATAGTAAGTACACCCTAATGTAGTGGTAGGCCTCTTTTGCAGGGGGCCGCCTGGGGAAGTACCACACCTTTGCCAGTTATTCATTCGCCAAGCAGTAATGTGCAAACAATTACTGTGTTCCAGTCTGAAGGGCAATGTTATCAGCGAAATCACTGGGCATGACGAGTTTCAACAACTAATATCTCAGGGTGATAGGTGCAGTGCAGTGCCGCGCAGAATGTTTATTTTTAAAACACTGGGTGGCACTGTGTCTGATATGGGCAATCATGATGCTTACCATCAGGCATTTGATTTGCTTGTCTTGTTACTCATTATCATAAAAACAAAAAACAAATTTCGGCAGTATGTTATTGGTCCCCTCTGCCTACCCCCTCGGGAAAATAAGCGTGTAAGGAATAAAGATACCTAGTGTGTCTCTACGCCATTTATAAGGAGAGAGACCTTGAGAACCCAGTTTTTAGACTGAATCATACCTCCCTACCTAATATGATGTTTGATATTCATATCATGGATATCCTAAACCCATACCAGATTCCATTTAATGGTACCTAACAATAAAGTAGGCACTATTTATGTACCTAGGCTTCCTGCCTTAGACTGTACTCAGGTGTCTGAATACATACATAATTGAAGGAATATATTTAATTTGCATTATTTTGTGCAGGTGGTCATGATGAGTCATTCAAGTATGGTACGAACTTTTAGTGTTATAAAAGTAGTTCATGTCGTTATTTAATAGCCTTGGCATTTAGCATGTACTACATAATATACTTTAAACATAGATCTATTTGGGAAAGGTAATTCAGTCTCACCCCGGACACTCGACTTTATTCCATTCAAAAGTCACGATATAACTACCTAATACCACAGACACTGCACACATGGAGTTTTATACACGCGCAAGTGCGTGAGGTGATTTCCCAGCGAAGCAGGGCTTCTCGAGTGATCAATCTCGCTCGCGGGGTTAGGAAGGCCCGATTGGTGGGCGGATGACAGTGTCCATTCTATACGTAGTATTATTATCTATTCTGTGATCCAGTTGTGCGTTGTTTATAATAATACCTACTGAGAATAGACGACCGAACAGGTGGGTTCCCAACAAGAACATGGTACGGCCGTACCACTGTACTACTTAATCTGTGACTCGTACCGTTCGGAAACGGAACGATGTTCACGCCATACGATCGAACCGCTTTTATGTGCAATCGACCGTACCACCGTACCAAGTAATAATTATAATAATGTTCGCCGGACAGTACACAGATCGAATGTACAGACGGTGGCGAACGAAGTTCGGTTCACAGATTAAGTAATACGGCTGAACCACGTTCGATCTTCTATTCTTAGTATAAGAAAACAAGTGATCTCTGATCATCTCTGTGCCATGCTAGTTCTGCTAATCTATTAACGCAATTGACGCAAATTGGTTCAATTTCGAGCAAGTCCCAAGGTAAATGGTTCCACACACTGACAAACGGATGCGCAGGAGACAAGTATTATGTCCCCCTATTAACAACGACATTGTTTATTATAACATCACAAGAATCATGTTAAACTATATTCCTGAAACAAAGGATTGATTGTAATCTTCTAGAGATAGTTTATAATATCAAAAACTGTTGAAAGTTTAATCATATTGTAGAGAATTCCTTATAACTTTAGATGCACTATCAGGCGGCCCGTCTGTTTGTTTGCCACCTATATTATCACCTATATAATTAAAAAAATTGTAAGGCATCTCAGTAAATATGAAAAGTAAATCGGTGACCATTTCTCCTGCCATGCCTCCTGCCTGTTAAGGCCATAATCGCGATTCATTTATTTGTAACTTTTACGCCAGGTGCTGACAAGCGTTACAGCTACTGGTATTCTGCGTCTACATAATACACGTCTGTAGCTCGTATGCTTGTTACTAGAAAGGTTTTTTGAAGTATCAAGAGTCCCTACTTCCCTGGGAGCGGAATAAATCAAACGAACTGTGATCTCCTTGCATGCTCTGTAGTACTGGCACAGAATAGATGTACTGGTACGCGAACTATGGCCAGAATCTGGATACATATTCCAGTAACTAGTTATTACTGGTAACTGCTTTTCGAGTAACAAGAAGAGTGCATTTTGTGCCTACAGATGTACTAGAGCCGAGGACATTGAAACAGTCATTCCCGTCGAAGGGGCATATTATTTAATTTCAAAGTTTGCTTACTAAGATTTTATGAAAATAATTTCTCTAACACGAAATTATCTAGGTAGGAAACAAGGAAATACGTTTTTATATGTAAAAACGACACTCAACTGTCCTCTCAAAATGAGGTTATATCCAATTTCCAATAAAACTGGCAATAAATACGTCGCCAGTATTTTGTAAAACTAAAGCTGACAGAATACATTCGTTCGTAACCAAGTCGTAGTCGTAAAAGCTCGTATCTCGGCGTGTGGGCGTGTGGTGCAACGAATTGCTAAATGTTGGCTTACATATTGATAACAATGGTAAAGTTTTGCTACTAAAAGTTCTTGACTGGGAAGTTGTGTTCCTTGAAGGTCTCTTATTGTTTTTAACGACGATTTCAAAGCGGATTGTTAGCTGTCCTTAAACGCTTCGCCGTGTAACTTAAGGACTAATAGCGCCGCTCGCGCGCCGCATACGCCAGATCTGGACGATATAAGGAGCTGTTATGCAAGTCTGACAGCTACAGTCCTATATGACACCACAGAATAAATAATAGTGCCAACGTACCCTTAGTAGACCGCGACTTCGTGATCATCGCAAGTAACAAAAGATAATTGAATGAATTTGGCGTTACTTTTCGGAACTCCATTGCAAACTCCTATAACAAAAATATTTAGTTTCCTATTATACCTATTTAGTTCTTGGTCCAGCGTTCAGCGAAGTAACATCTCGAGGAGCGGCGTCGTACTAACATTTGTCGCCCTTACAGCGGAGTCAGAGTCTATTTCCTGATGATGCGTCGTGTAGACGCGAAACAAGTGTCGATATATGAATGGTGTCACTAACAAAAATAATACTTTGCATGCAATTTTGCGGGCGGGAGGGCGGTGCACTGTGCATGTTGTTTTTGACACTAAAAAATCGGAACTAAAAACTAAATATTCTTGTTCTAGGAGTTGGTAACAAAAGAGCTTAGTAAAACTTATCAAACTGAACAAACTAGTAGACCTTTTTGGAACGACCTATTAAGCCATACTATTAGAGCGGTTGCGCACTACGGCAGAAAAGAATCCGATCCGAAACCGTGAAATACGGTCCGAAGTAGTCGTAGAACTATTTGTATGGTAGTTAACGCACTAGATACGATTTCCGTCATCCAATTACTCTGTCATCCGTGAATCTCCATTTCGGAGCCGATATTGACAGACCGAATTAGCCTTATTAGTTTTATTTTTTAAACACACGCGTACTGCGTCCGGACCGAGGTAATTAGTGCGAAAAGCAATATCCGTCAGTCTTTCGAATAAAGGATTCGGATCGGATTGGTGTCGGACGTAGCGCATAACTGCTCTTAGCCTATCCCGATCAAATCCCGTCACTGACAAATAAAAACACATAGGTATTTAAAATCTAAATTATGACTAATCAATGCCTACTCATTGTTCCAACTTCTCGCCTGTCTTGAGAAATATGAAGCGAATACATTGACCACTCCGCCAGTTTAGTATTCATATTACGTAACAACTTGAAGAGAACAATACAGGTTCGGGTTGTTAGTTGTTGCTAACAGTCTGACAGGGCTTTCACATGCTATGTAGTTGTTAGCTAGTTAAAGTTGGTTTATCATCTATCACTATTCAAATGAAATACAATACGGCCGCCGGCCGGCGTAACTTGGTAAGTCTGAACCTATAGGTTCTTGCGAACTTTAGCGCACCCGAAGCTTGCGAAATAAAAACGAACATCAACTAGTTACGATACCTACCCGCACTAACTACGGCAAGAAGACAATACTATTCGAAGGTTCACAGTTTATATAATGCTTACCTCTTGATATAAGAAAGTGTAATAGCGTAAGCGTATTCGAAATCAAACTAAAAAAAATATCTTGGAACTTTATTTACGAACTGTACCAATCATGCCAGAGGCAACATTGTTACTTTAATTATTAGATTTATATGTATCTCATTATAAGTGACCTCATATTGTTCTTATAGGTTTAAATAACTTAATTCTCAAGTTCTTTATACCTATGTCAACTCATGAAGAATTTTTTTTTGAAATTATCAGATAAATAAATATTAGACCAAATGTCCACCCACAAGGTGGACAGACGATCTGATAAAGACGGCAGGAACACGATGGAGGCGGGCCGCTCACAACCGGACTGAATGGAAATCTATGGGGGAGGCTTATGTTCAGCAGTGGACGTCCTGTGGCTGAGATGATGATGATGATGATGATGATGATGAGACCAAATGTATAAAATATTGTAATGTTCAGTTCAGTTCAATCATAATCATAACAGTTTTGTTAACGAGTTTCCATGTTTCCGGAGCCTATGTTCAGATTCGCCAAGTAACGCCGCGCTGTATTGTAGAATTTAGAATACATTGCTAAGACATAGACCTAGGAATATCGGAGATTTTTCATATTGAAACCTTATGAAATGAAATTAAATAATTTATTTGCTAAAAATGTGGTAGGTGTACAGTTTGTTGGGTTATTTTATATTTAGTTCAACACATTTTGCCAGTATGATCTCTAGCATGCAAAATTTTCTTAAAATAAATAATGTCATTATTAGTTAAGGATCAAAAATTAATACATAAAATTGAAAATTGTGTAGTGAAATAATCATAAAATTTATGTCAATTAAAATTTTTTAGGCTTAAAATGATCAAGCAATTTCGGGCAAAATGATCCACCACAGGTATCATAGAAACCTTTGAAAGTTAAATAATAGCTTGTAAATAACAAGTGTATAGTAAGAAATTATAAGAAATACCTCTTCTTTCTGATCCATCATCACACCCTAATCTGTAACCTACTCATTGAGACGATTCCAGTCCAGATGAGCTTAAACACAAAATATTAGACTACTGGCCCATCTGAACTGGTGCTGCAGCATCAGGTCAAGGATACCAAGTAAAGTGACAGAATACTAAATATCCAATCGATCAGACCACTGGAATTCACCTGGATATTTTGATATTTCACCTGGATTTGGTTCCGTCTCAAAGAACTTCCGTGAAAAATTCTGCTCTATTACTTACCTCTATATTCAAAAAGTGTTTGATAATATTTTCAATGTTCAGGAGAATCATGTAAACAATTCTAACTAAGCAATAACCAACCCTGTACCATAATGAAGTATTCTACAAACAAGCATTGTTTGAAGCGCCGTGAGCCCCTTTCAAAGGACGTGCCAACTCCCAATATATGCTAATTTCGGCGAATGTCTGGTATTACGTGGAATAAGTAATGTTTCTTTCCTTTATTGTTGTTCCCAAACTTGGTATCGGAAGTTTGTTTAGAGTATTACAAATTGGTAAGTTGTGTCGCGAACAGGGTGTATCGTATTAAAAAGTTTAAAGCTCTACTTTTACGCTTTTTTTCGGAAAATGCGAGAAGAAGGAAATAAAAAAGCCTCTGCTTCGGTGGCGTAGTTATCGCTATATATAGCGCTACTGCGGATCATGAGGCCCCGGGTTTGATCCCTAGGTCAGGCTCTAAGTGTTATTGGAATTTTCCATTATTAATTTCCTCAATGGCATTCCTGTGTCTGGAACTGTGCTCGGTAGATGGCAAATAGGCTCGCCCTCTATCACATGGGACTTTTTTTTATGATAGTGACAAGACGAGCAAATCGGGTGCCTGATGGTAAGTATCATGATTGCCCATAATTTGCTCCAGTGTTTTAAAATTCAAAATTCTCAGCGGCACTGCACTGCGCCTGTTACCCTGAGATATTAGTTGTTGAAACTCGTCATGCCCAGTAATTTCGCTGGTAACATTGCCCTTCAGACTGGAACACAGTAATTGTTTGCACATTACTGCTTGGCGAATAAATAACTGGCAAAAGTATGGTACTTTCCCAGGCGGCCCCCTGCAAAAGTGGCCAACCATGATGTAGTTTCTCTACGTTTTCCAATAACATGATTAAACCTCACCCACCAAACCCATCCAATCTGTGCAAAGAGTCTACCTTGACTAACATTTGAAATCCATGTCCCTGTGTAGTCGAGGACCTTATAATGTATTTTATTACGTCAACGTTTCATTTTTATTTGTTGGTCTGATCAGAATTTTTCCGAATGTTGAATATAATATTTATTGAACCATAATATAAACTTTTGGTTTCGCAATCTATTATGTAGGTAAATCTCTAAATACGTTTATTATTTGTATTTTAATGATTCCCCAAAAAAAATGAAATGCGACGCGTGGCGCGACGCGTTCCCTTCTGTCGTAGTTAACGTAATTAAAATCGACATAGGCTCCCTTACTAAAACTTTTTATAAACCTGCCTTGTGTTTGGCAGGTGCATATTTTTTATATATCATCCCCGCACCTGCTTCCACATTGACAATTACCAGATGCCGATTTTTTTCGACAGCCCGTGGTATCTGGTTTAGAAGATTTTTTGTTGCTTTTTTTTTTAAAATTGAATTTGGATTGTTTTGTTGATTTTGAAGTTAAGTATCTGTGTGACGTCACAATGCCACGCAACGCTCGGCCTACGCATTATCAGAGACAGAAATAGTCCAGTTTTGGTAGAAAACTTGGTTAAGAGTTAAATGTTACGTCATTGACAATGTGATGTAGGTGTGCATAGGCGTCTCTTGAAGGGCCGAAAAAAAGAATTAAAATATTGGAAGCTAAGGCGCTCGACATACCGGACAACTTTAAGTTGCGTGTTGCGGCAACATGCAACTAGCTGTTTACTTCTTACTTCTGACTAATATTACCAGTCTCAAGTCTCAGCAAAATGTAAAAAACGTACCTACCTTTGTAACAGGTAAACAAAACGCTAGCGTGTTTTAACTCGACTCCAGCGCCATCTAGAGCTGTTTTTTGTGTGGATGTTTGTTCGGTTTTCACGCTTAAACTACCGAATCGTTTGTGCTGAAATTTGGTATGTACTCGTATATAGCTTTAGACCCTGGAATAAATAACACATAGGGTAATTTTTATTCCGATATTATCACGGGAACGGAGACTACGCGGGCGCAATCGCGGGGCACAGTTTGTATAATTATAAATGCACAAGTTTATGAGAAGAGACGAATGGATGGATGTTTGTTACCCATTCAAGCCAAAACTACTGAACCGATTGTGCAAAATTTTTGTATGTAGATAGTTTAGACACTGTAATACATATTATATTATTATTTTGCCTTACATGGTCCACGGTCTAGCAGATATAGTTCTATTTGCCGATGATACGTCATTGATTTTTAAAGTTGATAGGAAGGATACTTCACTAGTACATGTTAATAATACTTTAGCAAGTATATCCAGATGGTTCACAGCAAACAATCTGTTATTGAATGCGAAAAAGACTAAATGTTTGAAATTTTCGTTGCCTAACGTCAGAAGTATAGAACCAATCATAGTTCTTGACGGTGAAAGACTCAATATTGACAATGTAACTTTGTTCCTTGGCATAAATATAGACTCTAAACTGCAATGGAGCACTCATATCACCGAGCTCTCAGGGAAACTAAGCTCTGCAGCTTACGCGGTTTATAAAATTAGGCAACTAACAGATGTAGCCACGGCGAGATTAGTGTACTTTGCATATTTCCATAGCTTGATGTCTTATGGGATTCTGTTGTGGGGGTCAGCTGCAGATATAGAAACTATCTTTATACTACAAAAACGTGCGATTCGTGCCATCTATGAGATGCGTCCACGCGAATCCCTGAGGGAATTATTTAAAGAAATAAACATACTGACCCTACCATCCTTATACATTTATGAGAACATCATGTATGTGCGTAAAAATTTACATAAATTAAAATTAAATAGTGACCTTCATAATTTTAATACTAGGAATAAAGACAAAATAGCTGTACCTAGCTTTAGATTATCTAAAACAAATAAAAAGACATTCTTAGGAAATAGTGTACGTTTCTATAATAAAATCCCAAAAGAGATAACTGGGCTCTCAGAGGGTAAATTCAAAACCTATATAAAATCTACTTTACTAAAGAAGTCATACTATAAAGTCAACCAGTACATAGAGGACAAAGATGCCTGGAAACTTCTGCATAGTCGCCTCGCGGCACCTTCAAAGAAAATGAATGTACGCGTGACCTTGTCGCCGCTACAGATAACAGCAGGTGACTTATTAGTCATCTGAAGCTACGTTTGTATGTGTAAGAAGGTAAAGGACATCACGGTCATAGTGGGGCGCTATTTGGTTCTGCGTTTGAATATAATATGCGTACATGTAGAAGTACTTTTCCTTTGCCACACACACACACCGAACGCACTTTAGACACGGTAGACTCGTTACTGTTTATTTTCATTGACGTACAAAAGTGTCAGATTGTGACCTATTTGAATAAATCTTTTTGACTTTGACACGCAAACGTTTTGTATGTTACTAATTAGTGACTGACATTTCTGTTAGGTACCTTGTTATTTAGAATCTATGTCAAAAGTATAGATCCTGGAATAACATTCCAAAACATAAACTGAACATATATTATTAGGAATATTTTCAACGGTCTTTATGAGTGTGTGTGAGGGCTCTAGAGTCTATTCAGTAAGGCGTTTTGACAGCTACTCGGTATACCGTAACGATAGTTCCAATTTTGTCCACATTCATTATAATCGTAAAACTGTACACAAAGATAAGAGCAGTGTAATTGTTTGAAATCACAATAGGTTTGAATTGTGGATTAATTTTCTCCCGTGACTCGCACAATAAGGAGTTTTTTTACTTCAGCTCCACGCGATTTGAGATAAGGAAATTAAAGTTGGCTGAAAAGCTTAGCCGTTTCATTTCGCTCCAATACTGTGAAGTGGGAAGCTAAGTGGTAGTAACTGGATATTGGTTAGAGTCATAGAAGTTGTAAAATTTACGTTTTTAACAGGTGAACAAAAACGCTTGCGAGTTCTAACTCACCTCCAGCGCCATCGAGCGCGGTTTTGGTTAGATTGATGGATTGGATAGATGTTTGTTACTCTTTCAAGCCAAAACTATGGAACCGATCGGGCTGAACTTAGGTATATGATAGTTTAGACCCTAGAATAACATAAAAATTACTATTTTATCCCTATATTCCCGCGGGAACGAAGACTACGCGGGTGAAACCGCGGGGACAGCTAGTAAGTTATAATTCCGCGTGACGCTTGATACAAAATAAATATATGTATGCTAAACATACTATGCCATAGATGGCAAACAACCAGACAGGCCGCCTGATGTTGAGCTGTTACCGCGAGAGAAAGAAGAAGCCCTCAAAGAGAACGTCATATATTTAGTTCTAAAACTACTCAGGCTATTTATTCGCTACGATTATATTTTTAGACAGTTTGTCATATAGATCTTAGAACCTATGAAAAAGATCGTCTTTGGGAGTACTTACAGATGTGGGGGTTGTGGCTCCGAGATTGTCTTTGTTTTCGGTATTTATACGTTGTTATAATCCTTCAAACAGCAGTTACAAACTGACCCAATTGGGCTAAATAGAAAAGGAATCTCGTCGCAAACTAATTGAGAGATTACCCACCATGATCCGGAGCTCATACCCATTAGCCATGGCTTCCAAAATTATACAGCTCAACTAAACTATCAGTCCGAAACTCAACCGTGTAATTTGAGAACAGGGGGGTTACATGTTAGTTACTTAGAGTCTATGACTAGTTACACTTGTACGTCTCACATAATATGCCTGCGACTGTCATACCCAGTTAGCGTATATCACGCTTGGCAGGCGGGTTGTCGAGCGCAGTTCGATGGTTTTTTTTTGCAAAGGACGCTCCTGCCCGTCCTCTGCATCTGTTAACCCTTAGCCGGCTCTTACGGCAACCACGGGTAGAGAGGGTGGAGCACTATTCTTAAGCCGGTAACTCCACGGCACGGTTAGCGTATATATAAGCTTTTAATTAATTTGAAATGTTTGTACTTTCGGGTCAAATCTTGCAATGTTGTATTTTAAAACAGTTCCTCAGCAGAATGATATGATTTTTTTTCATACCCCTTTAGTTGAGATGACAATGCATGGTTAAGCTTAAGTTGCGTCATTCTCAATAAAATATGACGGCGGTGGACGGCCCTAATGGCGGATTAGTTATTTTTGCACGCCCATGTGGATTATGGATATCAAATCAAAGGCTTTTCAGAGAAGAATTAAGATAAAACTGGTTCATTAGAAAACGGTTTATTAAATTAATAATTAATTTCTAATGCTAACCTTGTCATATCTACTTATCTTAACCTGTCACTGCCCTGTGAAAAGGTAAATCGATAAAAGTTGTAGAATTTACCAGCAGTGCCCCGTGATTTTACCCGTGTAGCCGTTGTCAGTACATTGTTTGGGCCAATTGATCGGAACAGGCGTGAAAGCGTAACTTTCGCAATTAGGTCTGATAATGGATTTGGAAAACCAGCGTGGTGTCCGGTCTATTTGCGTATATTGTCGATGTTTGAAAAAACCCACCATAATCATCGTTGAATACACATCTGAGGCATTAAATGCTAAATTACAGTTATTTATAAATGATACACGGGGCTATAATCAATTCTAAATGATACCATATTAAAAATGATATTCATGTTGAAAATGGACCACCTGAGATTCGTGATTTGTGAGGCTACATACAACGTGGACTTACTAAAAACTACTTTCAATTTCAATAAAAATCAAAGGCCTGACGGTTTTTTAGGGAAAATACATAACGCGTGCCACCACCCCGCGCTCAGTAGGCGCAAGGTGGTTATGTGGGACTCCCCGCCAGTAAAAAGCTGGCGGGGAGTCCTTACAGACACTGTGCAGAGGGATGACAGAAGAACGCTAAAGTATTCTTCTCTGTACTCACTACTCATCAACGGCTTAATTTTTTTATGATCCAGCAAAAATGCATTGACCATATTACTCAGGGGTGTGAGAAGAGTAATGTGGGACTCGCCACCGGGCTAGCTGGGTGGAATACCCACTAAATACTTGGGGGATGTCCTGCGGGAGGCCATGTGTTAGGGCTACAGGCACGTCAAAGCATTAAATTTTGCATATTATATAGTTCTTTATAATCATGTCGACAAGGAATAAGAAGAGAATTTCCATATTCATACAACGAAGTTACCGGATTACTCTAGACTCTAGGTACTGGTTGAAAATGAAAGTAATACTTTTCTATTTGTCTTTATTTGTAAAATAATTATAGGTGCGACATACCATTTACCTGGTTTGAATGTTCAGTGTCCGGTTTGCCGACACGCTCTATAACTCTTTGACCCTTTTCATGTAATGTTTGGCGTCTGTTCCCTTAGAAACGTTAACGCCTTCGCCTGTATTTCACTGAAACACCATGGCGACGCAACTTGTTGCCGCCACAAAACTGAAACTCAAATCAATGCATCGAACATAATATAACATCACGCCATTTATCCAAAGGGGTATTGCAGGGGGTGTACCCAGGATCCAGGGCCTTAGCAGGTACACACCTACATTCACCGGTTATGATTTTTGGTCCCATGACCCATGTAATAGGGGTAGACAACTCCGCCATTCCATTAACCTCCAATTGAGCCTCTCCATAGATCTATCATCATCATTCTCTCAGCCATAGGATTTCCACTGCTGAACATAGTCCTCCCCCTTAGATATCCATCCAGTCCAGTCCGGTTGGACTGGACCGCTTACAACCGTAAGCGGCCTGCATCCAGCGTGCTCCTGCCGTACTTATTAGTCCGTCCACTTTGTGGGAGGACGTACTACGCTGCGCTTACCAGTCCGTGGAACCATTCGAAAACTTTACAGCCCATCCTTTACGGCCATCAGTTCTACGTGCTATTTGCCCTGCCCATTGCCACTTCTACTTGCTAATCCGCTGAGCTATGTCGGTAACTTTCGTTCGTCTACGGATCTCCTTATTTCTGACTCGACCTCGCAGAGAAATCCCGAGCATAGCCCTCTCCATAGCTCGTTGCGCTATTTTGAGCTTACTGATAAGGCTCACAGTCAGAGACCACGTTCCAGATCCGTCACTGATATAACACACACTGGTCGAAGACCTTCCACTTGAGCTTCGATAGAGCTATGTACCTGTTAGTGGTTAGTAGCGGCAACAAGTTGCGTCGCGATGGAGTTCCAGTGTGACACAGCCCTTACCGGCCCATATTTCACGGTGCCCCATTTACAGAACGTTTTTGGAACTCCACAAAATTACTTTCACAAAGTTGTAGGCCCTTTACAACCTTTAATTACTAATTTGTAATTAAACCTTTTCACAGTTAATTGCTCTAATATTTTCGGTAATTTTGAAATTAAGTCTCGTCTGGTGATATATTTCTCTCATCAAAATTATAATCATCTTTCAAGAAATGTAAGTTAAATCGAAATTAGTTCACCCATTTGAGATAAACCTGGGTACATACAGATTAAAATCACATAATGTCGAACTTAAACGTAAAAGACCCCTTTATTTTGTCTGGCTTTGAAAATGATAAATAAATAATATGGGGCAACTTACTACACATGGTCTTCTGGTCCCGAACTAGCAGAGCCTATGCCATGGTAAACTAATATTACATCCTGCTATCCTACTCATATAATAAATGTGAAAGTTTGTGAGAATGAATGGTTGTTTGTTACTCTTTCACGCCAAAACTACTGAACCTATTAGGCTGAAATTTGTTATGTAGGTAGCTTATGCTCTGGAATAACACATAGGGTACTTTGTTTCCCGATATACCCACGGGAACGATGACTACGCGGGTGAAACCGCGGGGCACAGTTAGTACCTAGGTATTTAGGTAACTAGCTGTGCCCCGCGTAGTTTTCGTTCCCGTGGGAATATCAGGATAAAAAATACCCTATGGCTAAAAAATCCAGGGTCTAAATTATCTAGTTACATAATTTATACCCAATCAGTTCAGTAGTTTTTGCGTAAAAGAGTAACAAATCCATCCATCTTCACAATTTCGCATTTATATTATAGTAGGACGTAGGATATAACACCCAGTCACAGATCAAAGAGATATGCTCATCATGCGTATGAATGTTTGACTTGCCCCGGGATCGAACCGGGGACCTGCGGCTCAGAAGGCAGAGTTATTACCAATCAAAGAGCCAACTGGTCAGTCAATCAGAAAATAAGTTAGTTGAGAAACGTAACTGTCACACAGCAACTTCCACATCATAAACCCTAAACTATTTTTAAATCCGAAGAAATGTGGGCTCAATAGCAAGACGTTCTGGTATCAAAGCGGCTGTTCCTTTTATGTCGTCATCAAGAATCGCCGATGAAAAACGTATAACACGATCCCTTGGCCCACCGAAAGGTTTAGCTTCGGAGAGTAGGCACAAATAGAATACGGACAGAAGACCGACCACATAAAACGAAAGAAAAACGTAATTAAAATCAAATCCTTTTATTCATCTTGGTCACAATATGACACTTTTCACATGACCGTGTGGCGCCACCCCTTTCTCATCTGGTGGGAGCCGTGAGACCCGGCAGATGGCCCACTCTCCAATATGTCCCATATTGCAGAGTGGGCAGCAGCACTCAGCGGCACCAAGTATTCTAACTACTGCGATCACCAAGCCGCGCACAAAAAGCGTGCTGATTACAGCAAAATCCCCACATATGTTTTTTTTTATTATGCCAGTTAAGAAAAGTTTAGTTCAGTTTTCTCGTAGCTCTGTGAACGCTCCAAAAGTAATTTCGTCTATAAATTCGCACATTTTTTCGTGTTTATAGCGATTAACCTACGCTACAATATCCCGAGCAAGTAGTTTTTATTACAGAAAATCTCATCTAACTGTACCTCGGTGGCGTAGTGGTCGAAAGCTCTACTGCTGATCATGAGGTACCATAGGTTTGATCCCCAGATCAGGCAAGTGTTATTGGATTTTTCCATTAGGAATTATCTCAATAACATCCTGGAGTTTGAAACTGTGCCAGGTAGCTGGCAATAGGCTCGCCCCTATTACATGGGACCTAATACGTATTTGGGTGTACCTACTATGGGACTGAGTCTTTGAATCCTCTGCCTACCCCTTTGGGAAAAAGTTGATGTTATAATATTAATTTGAATTTATACTCTAACAGAGGGGGTTAACACAATTACACTGCTCGAGTCAATTCATATGGGTTATGTGGAAAACCCATATTGTCACAGTTTCAGGTCGCCAAGATTCCTACTCAGCCTCCGACATGAGCTAACGACTGCTCCCTACATATCTTATAGGAAACTATAGGGAATTTAACGTGACATCCGAAACACGGTAGAGTCCAAGTGAAATGTCCACGGGCATATTCCCGCTGGAGCACGGACGCTACAAACCGGTACAAACCGGACGAATCTAACCGGTCTTCTGTACCTTTGATTTTGTGTTATTGGGCATCGTAAAAAATGACACAATCAAACGGAGGGCCAAGTTCCCTTTGTGCGTCATCTGTGAGCCTTCACCGCAGCGCTGGAATCGCACGATTGATGGAGAGACGGGGGTTTTTACCTATTGGTAATGTTTTGATAGATGACCAGGATCTGGGCATTGTGTGCTGCACGGACCTTTTTTTGGCCTGCGTCATTATAGGGCTTAAGAAAAATTTTGTTGCGTTTGTAGAAAGCTAACGAGTGGCAAGATGCGAGTGGAAACTTGAATCTTCTGCATAGCCACCACCCGGCACCTTACAAGCAAACAGATGTACCTAACCAAACCAAATATTGTAAAACTCAGTTATATTATTTGAGAAGATAGTCAAGTAGTTTCTGCTGTGATCATAGTCCGGCCATCACCCCAAGGTACATGCCGAAAACCAGCGTCACAGTTCTACTGTGACTTATGCTGAGCATGTACCGTATTCAGGTTATACTCGTACATAATTTGAAGTTTTTGGCATTTGGTAATATGTAATACTAAGTTTTTATTATTTAGCTTTAAGCTCGAAAACTGTAACTGCCTCTACTTATTTACCTGAATAAAAACGTTTCGTTTCTATTCTATTCTAAAACTCGCTGTTGAAAAAATTAAACCCTACAATACTATTAATCAAGTATTTTGAGTTTGACTTTTTCAGTGTGTCATTATATTTATAAAGTCAAATTTATTTTCGGTGGGATAAATGTATCACTGAATACAGTCTTGTTGAACGATATGGAAGCAGGTCCACATGTGTATGGTGGGATGACTCGTTTGGCAAAAACTGGCGACAAATACCAAAAGAAGTAGGGAAGAACGTGACATTTGCACCGTAACGTGACGAGTTTGTCTAGTAACTTTTCTATTTTACTTTTACCCTATGTTATAAGATAAATGATAAAGGAATCTGAAACATATCACGTAAATCATATAAAGAAGATCAAGGTACTAACGTGGGATCCATAAGAAATACTCGAACATAACACATAGCATATAATATAATAACATCACGCCTTTATCCCCGAAGGCTTGAGGTGTACCCATTCCCATAGTAGGTACTAACGTGGGATCCATAAGAAATACTCGAACATAACACATAGCATATAATATAATAACATCACGCCTTTATCCCCGAAGGCTTGAGGTGTACCCATTCCCATAGTAGGTACTAAGGTACACCCACACCTCTCCAGTTAAGGTTTTTACTCGAAATACTCTAAATAATGAAGAATACCTATTACCTTTATATTCCTTCACAGTATTGGCATTTACAATACATAATGTTTAATGTACATACAAGTCACTGTGACTGTGCAGTGTAAGCATATAGCCATTTGTCCCCAAACTAAATGATTTTTGATAAATGTACACGACGACAGAAAACCACTTGTAAATGCAACACGAGTGGAAGAAATAAATCTTGTTTGTCGACGATACGACAATGTACCAAAGTAGACCTGATATTAGGCTTGTAGGTTGGTGTTAGATAGATAAACAAAAAAATCAGCTTGACAGATGGTGTAACAATTGGCGGTCTTATCGCTAAGAGCGATCTCTTCTAGACAACCGTGTTATAAGATATTCATAATTTTTCGAGTCTACTGTAGCGTCTGTGTCATATTGGCAATGTGTTCAGCTTCGAATCCAAAGCACCTGAGTTCGTATAACAAGGTACCTGTATTATATCAAGACTACCATGATTTGGAAGGCACGTAAAATTATTGGTCCCAAGTTTTCTTGATAGAAAATAGTCTTTATGCTCAGAATACAGATAAGTTCTGTATTCTATCTAAGTCTTTATGTCATGTCAGAGACCTTAGGGTGACCTGAGGCACCTGATGACACGGTTTGCCTTAGACTGACTCGACATGATGTTTTTAATAAAAGATATAACGCGGACTTATTGACTGAGATCACTCACAGTAATACAACTAACATACCATCACGCCTTTTTCCCAAAGGATTAGGCAGTCTAGTAGGCACAGCTACATTTCACCAGTTCTGTTTTTTACATACATACATACATACAGTCACGCCTTGTTCCCGGTGGGGTAGGCAGAGACTATTTCCCTCCACTTGCTACGATCCTGACATACAACTTTCGCTTCGTTCACTTTCATGACATTTTTCATACATGCTCGTCGGTTGTAGGTACTTTTGACTTGGCCTTTCCTAAGAACAACGTCAACTTGGTCATGAAAAGTACGCCTAGGTCGACCGCTACCGACTTGACCATTCACACTAGCCTTATAAATCTCTTTTGTTAATCTCCTTTCATCCATCCTCTCCACATGTCCGAACCACCTCAGCATTCCTTTCTCTATCTTAGTCACTACATCTTCTACCACGCCACAGCGTTTTCTATTTTTTAATTCTCATAATGTTATAAGAGCATGTAAAGTCAACTAACTAACTAACATTACAAAAATAAGTTAAATCTGATATTCTATGATACTTAACAGTCTCACTACTCAGCGACTTCTTTGACCGATATTATGTCACCCCCTTGAAGTCGGTTTCCTTTTCCCAAATACATCGGCACTGTAGCTCTCTACTGTCGGTGATAAATTTGGGAAAACTAAGGAAAATCCCGTAAAAAATAATAAAAAGGAGTGTCGTAAATATCGTAAACTAGACGAAAAACAAACGTCCGGAAATCAGTTGTGATTTCTTCTAGGATGTTTCGATTGTTTTCAACACGGATATGGTGATCTATTTTATGTACTCTAAGCCGAATACCTATTCAATTAGATAGCTGATGAACGAGCTACTGTTTCGACTAGATGTTGTTCAAAAGAGGCCAGGGCTCCACGACTTGCGCATGCCTTGAGGGGATACTTGATATACGGCTTCACTATTTATTTTACCGGATATCTTCTTCGTATCTGTCTTTATATTGGACAATGTACCCCTAAAAAGAGTAAGAGCAGTTGTCAGCTCAGGTTAAGTAGCTCAACGGGAAGAATAGTCTTCATAGTCTTGAAGGATCAGCAACATACTGTCAATGGCTGCCCCTGGTGTTGCAGGTATTCATAGGCGGCGGTGACCGCTCACTGTCAGGCACACGTCTGCTTGTTAGCCGGTATGGCATAAAAAAAGGTGTTAAACTAAATGGTTGCTGAGTACTGTTTTTTTTTTGACAATCTCAGTATCGAATTCTTAATAAGATTTAGTAAATAACCAACTCTTCTTTCACCAACATTTTTATCTAATAACATAAAATCCTTCGTCATTTCGTTCAAACAACTTCTCAAGGCTCCGAGCGTCTCCTAACGTAATGACTGCATTTCTCCATTGCTTACAATTCAATAATATTGAACCGACTCCAGTGCGGTGACATGTCTGTTACTCAAACTCTCTCACTAGTCAGACTTTTATGTGTCATATGCTTTGTTTGAAATGCAAATAGAATAAACGGCCATTGCATTTCGTACAGATTAGAGCGAAAAGCTAGACCTACTTCTCACTCTACCCTGGACGATAATACTTAACTAGAATAAATTGCCGTTTGCATTTAAAAAGGACTATAGAATATCACTTATCAAGCTTGCCGCTGCTAGGTTATGCATGAGTGTTTTGCCTGTTCATCATGCATGCCTGTCATCACAGACCAAGATCTGTCTGTGTCTGTAATGCATAACCTAGTATGTGTGGCTGGCTTGATTTTATTTTTGTCTTCGTACTTGTGATTTCAACCAATACGAACGCGTTATTTATCGCGTAAAATAATAATTTAATTTGAAATAACATTGGTTTTATTTACGGTGTCAGTGGCAAAAAGTATTATAAGATTTTTTCATTAGGAATTTTCTCAGAGACTAAACTGGGCACGTAACTAGATGTAACTAGATGTGTGGGTGTTACTAAATATGAAACTGACTCACGGGTACAGCTCTGCCTACCCCTTCGGAAAAAAAGGTGTGATGGTATGTGTGTGTGTTGTTTGGAATAAAATAAATGTTATGTTATGAAGACGCTTTTATCTACTACGCTGTGTGATGTCGGGTCTAGTTACGAGATGTATATAGTCGATGTGAGACTATGTGCCGAGAGTCCCTCAAATACTTGGAGTCTCAGAGATAAGTATGTGCGGCTCAGTGCGAGCACAACCGTTTAATTAAAATCCCTATTCAGCGCCCGAACTCTTCTGGCCCTTTGAACTGAACGTCTGTGGAGTAGATTTCTCAACTGTGTCGTAAATCGTGCTTTCCTTACGAGAATTTTGTAGATTAATTATTTCCATTTTCGTGAATTATATGGTCTTGAATAGGACAAGAGAGCGTCTAATATTACCAAAAGGCCCACTAGTTTTTTGACAATCGCATTCGTATCGAATGCGAGCGTTATCTGTAAAAAGTATGGAATTTGACACATAACAAATAACGACGGTACTAATCAGTACAATTGCGATTGTTAAATAAAATTGTGCTAGGCCTACTGGGCATTATGACAAATTATGATGTGTGGCGAAGAAAATTAAGACAATAAGTATAATTTAATGAGAATTAAAAGGAAACGCGAAATAGAAAATGAATCTTATGTAGCGTTTTGAAGCCTTTTGTTGAAGTTAGTACATGTACTGATTTACTTTGTTATCTAAAGTTTTAATAAACGACGAAAACTGTGGCCGAAAATAATGAACATTCTTAGAATCAAGACATGAGATAGAAAACAATATTACTCACATGGTAAAAGGATTTGACCTAATCTGTATTCTGAAGAATCTCCTTCAATGAGGTATAGTGACATATAGACCGAGACACACGCCACATTAATTGTTTTTATTATATAACTGTTCACTCGACCATTAGTGCAAATTCAGTTCAGTGAGAACAGAAAGTGTTCTTATCTTATCACACGTGTATTTTTATTGTATGAAATATGTTTCACCTTACGCAGTCACAAAGTGGTGACATTTATCAAGATACCGCATACAGGAAATATAGAGTGAGGAGGAGTCGAATGCTCTTGTTGGACTCGAGCCAATTCTGTAGATAACACAGAGTGACTCGAAGGAACAAGAAATCGACCGTCCCGATCGACGTCCGCCGTGCCATCGCAGCTTTTTACTTTGTTTAAAAACTACTAATGTATTCCGTGACTCTTGAACTTTTTCTTCAAATTGGACGGCGTTTGTGAACTCTCCTCTACTTTTCGCATCACATCTCTGATCACGTTTTGGACTTTGGACGTTATTTTCAGCGTAATGTGGCTCAAAATGCGGTAAATTGAAGTTCTAGTTTGAATTAGAAAAAATCAAAAGCCCCGTTTGAGTTTCCAGTCGTTTGCGTGAAAATAATTTCGTGCTTGAGTATCAAAAGTGGCGTATGTAAGGGGTGTAGTCAAAAATATCTGGAATCCGTTCAAAATGTTCTAGCTCTTAGTCTTTTATATTCCGTATTTTATTTACCGTAATCTCGGATTTTATTAGCACCAAGCCTATTATATTTAGATTAACAATAAATAAAAAAACTCGATTACCCTAAAAGATTGCAATATGTACACAAAATATCAATACCAAAGCCTGATTAATATTTCCTGATACATTTTTTCGTCCGCATTCAATGGCCGTCCCTTTTAATCTTCCATGGAACATTTTCGAAGGGCACTAATAGGAAAGCAAACATCCCAAAAAAATAAATCAAACAGAACTGAATACCTGTGTTTCCAAGAATTAACACATCGCTCCATTGTGGTCTCCGGTTCTCGATATGAACGTGGCGTAGGATACTAATTTTGAGGTAGGTAGGTCATCTTGGTGCATTTTGTCTTTCTAAATTTATAAAAATTACCCTTGCGGAAAAAGGCGTTATTTTATGATTGTTAATACGTTCAAGTGTTTTATTGGCAGACAGACAACAAACATATAGCCTAAACCACTTGGCCTTGTGTGTATGTTTGTTCCCTTATGACGCTAAAACTACTGAACCGATTGAGCTAAAATTCGGTATGTAGATAGTTTAGACCCTGGAATAACACATACTTTTCATGCTGATATTCCCACGGGAACGTAGATAACGCGGGTTAAACCGCGGGGTGCAGCTGGTTTACAAATCAAATAGTTTGACAAGTTCTTGATTTGTGATGATCTATCCTTACCCAAGTGTGCTGTATTTTTTTTTTTTCACCAGTTAATTTTATTTTATTGTTTCACTCAGTGATCTCGGAAACTGTTACAGTTTGTGACTACATTCTTATGAAGTAACTGTATAGGTATATACTTTAATCAATTTCGTGGAGGTTGAAACTTCATTTTATAAATATTCATGTGGTCGTTGAGGCTATTGCGACATTTTCGCGATTTGTAGTGGTAGGCCTATTTTGTAGGGGGGCCCCTGGCACCTTTGTCAGTTATTCATCCGCCAAGCAGTAATGTGCAAACATTACTGTGTTCCTGTCTGAAGGGCAATATTACCAGCGAAATTACTGGGCATGACGAGTTTCAACAACTAATATGTCAGTGTGACAGGCGCAGTGCCGTGCCGTGCAGAATTTATAATTTTAAAACACTGGGTGGCTGGGTGGCTTTAAAACACTGTGTCTGATATGGGCAATCATGATGCTATCAGGCACCTGATTTGCTCGTCTTGTGACTCAATAGCAAAAAAAATATCATAGAGTTCAATTTTGCAATAAACTCTATTTTCAGTTATATCTGTCCATTTAGCTTGTCAATCTCTTACACTTGAGTGGTTTCAATCAAGATTACCCACTATAATATAATTCCGCTGTGGCAACAACGGCGAGCCTTTTTCGTGGCCATGATTAATGTCGCGGTTGGACACGAAACCATCTCGTAAATTAAATGTAACGTGTTTCGGTCGCGATCTCTATGTTATTAATTAAACTTGTATTTACTTACAGCGTTACGTTGCGATTGTTTGTGAGGCTAGTTTGTTTATTACTTACCTATGTTACGAGAGCGTTGAGATTTAAGGATATTCCTATAATAGCACAATTTGACTGACTCGACGGCGTAGTGGTAGCTAGCTCGACTAACGATCATGTGGTCCCAGGTTCGATCCCAGGTCAGGCAAAATGTTATTTGGATTTTTTCATTAGGAATTATCTCAGTGACAGCATGGAGTCGAGAATTATGCCCGGTAAATGGCAATATGCTCGCCCCCTATTACATGTGGGTGGGTGTACCTACCTACTATGGGACTGAGTCCTCGGGACACCTCTGCCTACCCCTTCGGGAAAAAGGCGTGATTGTATGTTATGTTATGAATAGGTAAATAAATAATGTCTTACTTACGCGTTAGTATTGTTTTTGCCGTAAAATATGTTCTCCAAAATGTCAGTCGGAGGTCAAAGAATCAATTAAATCTCTAGTCGTTGACCTTACTGCCCCCTTGCCTATTAGTTTTCAAATAAGAATAACTATTGGCATGAAAACTGCAGAACATTAGTACTTACTGGTAAAATTGCATAACAACCCAACAAAGTCCCGTTTTTAAAATTAATTTTGAACAGTTTTTGACTGATCAATTTTACGTTTTTCTTTTTTAATTCCGATCATTCTTGTTACAGGTATGACGCCGTATCATTAACAACATTGTTGCTGTTGAAATGACCGGTGAGACCATATTTGGAAGTATTGTTAATCAACTCACAGTGCCACCAACTTAGCTGTTCTGGTGGGCATAATTGGAACTACGCCCAGTCAGCCGACATTTTAAGAAAACCGCTGTCCAAAAGTGTCCATTAGCGACGCTGTTTGACAGAACAGATATGATGGTGTGATTCTACATTGCCTTATCATTCTGTCATTGCTAATGCTATTGACATGGATCGTATTATATCCAATAGAAAAAAAAGAACAGATAAACTTTATAACATTCATATGTAATCAATGATAATGATGAAAACCTTCAGAATTGAAAGGCCTCAATATAAAAGCAATAAACAGCGCCGCCTAAATCAAGTCTCGGGCGTGACTCGTAAAAATCTCATCGATTGGACCAAATAGTGCGCGAACTGATTTCTTATTTAACCGGAAAATTTACTATGAAAATACTCCTTCAACTACCTATTTAAGATGAAGCGTTCAAACTTATTCTTAAAAGATTCTTCCACGATTTCAATAGATTCTACTAAGATTTAGAATCTGATGTTAAAGAACATAGAATCTTGCCTATTGGTTTTATAACCCCTGACTCCTGACGGTCTATCTTGTGAAGCTATCTTGTTAAAATCGGTTCAGCCGTTTGAAGATTATCAGCTCTATTATAACGGCTAAAGGGATATGAAAAATTTCAAGAATATTGCAACGAATTGGCAACCCTTCACCAGATGCTCCAGTATCAGGTTCAGATGGGCCGAAAGTATAGTATAATATTGTGTTTGGGCTCGCTGGAATCATCTCAAATCGCAATGATTAAATTATTGTTATTGCCATATCTACAGGCTAAATCAGTAACCAAGTTCTCTTATGACTCGTGACCATTAAAAAAAATCATAGAATTATCCAAGTAGTAGTAGATTTATTGCAAAAATCTGCGAAACGTATAACTTTAACCGGCATTTGCCTTCAATTCTTTACAGAGATTCAATTTTTCCAAGCGATTTCTTGACTATCGGGCTCCCTATAAGGATGTCATCAGTCATGCGAACTCCCGAGCTCTAATCAAATAGCTTTGAATAGACTTTTCTTTTGTAAAATCTAGAGAAACTCCACAAAATAAATGTTGAAGAATTCCCTTTCAGGGGATATTATGTGTATTTTGATTTGAAGCCAGCGGGAACGAAAGAACCAAATGAATGAATGAACGGATGAACGTATCGAATCATATATAGAAAATTGGTTTTGGCGCGATCGCGTTAGTTTTGTTCTGGCTTGCGAAGCGGGATGCATTTGCTAGTTACTGTTGCCATGTTTTTACATTTATGCTGTTTCCTTTCAGCTGTTTTCTTAAGTATCCATCGGATGTATCGGTTGTAGAGGTATCTTTCCGAACGCACGGTAGACTCAGTACTGTATCTTCATTGACGTACAAAAGTGTCAGATTATGACCTATTTGAATAAATCTGTTTGAGTTTGAGTTTGAGTTTGAAAACGTGTTTTACTCCGAATGCATTACCGACTGCAAAAAAATTTAAGATATCGTTAAACTAAATTATAACTTAGTCTTTAGCATATTCTGCGCAATGCTATGTATTTATTGAATGCCCGATTGCGTAACATTATTATGTCAGTGGAATAGCAAGGGTGATACTACTATGGAATGTTTAGTGGAAATGTCAGAAAACCCTATAGACGCTCTGGATCTAATGTGACAACGTAGAGCTAAAGAAAAGTTTAATCGAGAGTTTGAACGCTTTCTTATAGGCAGAAGTTTCCTATTATTTTCGCATTTATTGGTATTCTGTGAAATGAATACTAGGTAGGTACTTAGTTCTTAGATAGTTTAGGATCGGTGTTGGATATCTAGCTCGCAGCCTGGTCGGTATGGCTGCGGTTTATCGGAAAATTGCGACACCCTCGCTCTGCAAGGTAGTCTTACTACGGCACTATAAGGACCGAATCTAATATTTTGCCTTACCCTACCTACTGTGTTATTTTGCTGATATTATTGGTGTTACAAAGAGATGTATATATGTTATACAATTATAAATTCGCGAAATAAAATAATACTAGATGTGCCCCGCGTTTTCACCCGCGTAGACGTTCCCGTGGAAATATCGGGTAATAAAGTACTCTATGTGTTATTCCAGGGTCTAGGCTACCTACATACCAAATTACAGCCCAATCGGTTCAGTGGTTTTGGCGTGAAAGAGTAACAAACATCCATCCTCACAAACTTTCGTATATATAATATTAGTTGGATAAGTATAAGTAGGATAGTAGGAATATTATATCATGATCTAATTTGCCCTAAGCGCACTTAACACGCGTGATAACGTGAATATTTTTATAAAATGATACACGTATAATGTATATACAATGTACATATTTATTAATTTCTACGGAATTATAACCTCTAATTCATATAAGAATATGTCGAATGAACGTTCTACCTAAGTAAAGATGCTAATTAAGCAGTCTTTCATCGTATCCAAGTTCACGCCGCGGTCACATTTTATGACGCGTTTCTCAGAATTACTATATTTGCGTGTTCAAAAATTAAACAGCCATTAGACAGCAAGTCGGCAACTCCTCCGAACCGAAACAACTTATTTTCACATTTCAAAGGTATCAAAGACAGAAGCAATTAAAGTGAAATTCAATGAATCCTGAATCAAGGGTAACCAATTAATTTGTCGCGTCTCTGGAACTAATTATCGTTCCTAACAGTTTCTGTTCTAAAATTAAACATGGCCGACGAAAATGGTGGTGGCGTCCTCAAAATGGCGGGAATTTACGAGCTAAATAAAGCACTAAATTATTAAGGTGAGGGAAAAACTTTAAATTAGTTTTGGTGTTACTCCGATAAGGTTGATAATATGACAGGTGATGGACCTTAAATTAAAAAACTGTCGAGAGCATGCCCAACCATGTTTGTATCGGGGTTGCTGGTAAACAGTTAGCATCTTCTTAAAGGGCTATTGGAGTTTATTATTTTATTTATTTTTATACATTTAACAAGCAACAAAGGCTCAATTGTGTTAGTAGACTTAAATCTAAATTCTAAATATAAATGTTAGTAGGTACAAAAACAAAACACTTACATAAAGAAAAACAATAATTTGCTCGAGCACTCACTGAAATAACCAAGTTATTCAATGAGTACCCGAACAAAGGCTCGGTTTAGTGGAGAGTCATATTTCCCAGCGATGACTTTCAGGATACTGTTGGAACTGCCCCGCAATCTGCTCAATAGTGACGCAGTTCTTCTTTTGCGTCTGATGGCGTTTACAAATTTTGACCAATTGGCCTGTAACCACGTATTGAGAAATATGTATATACATATTTCTTCCTCTTATGATGCATGTAGTTCTTTATCAATACTGAAAACTAAAAATTACTCCATTTCCTTTCGTAAAAGTTTGTTTATGATCTCAACATAATGATATAAGTTTGAGCGTACTTTTCCACAATTTTTTGAAGTCGAATGTTTTTGACGTGGATGACGGACGAGCGGAAGTTGATTTTCTTTTGTTTTCGACGATTCCTCCAACTTTTCTTGGTCGAATATTTCTGTTTTGTAAACTGCTCCAGACTGCTCCATTATATTTCTAAATACAGAGAATCCAGTCTCTTTACAAACATTTGTTATTGTTTTAATATGTTGTTTAATAAAAACTTAAACCACTGAATAGAACAATAGTACTAACGTACCCAATGCTCAGATTTTATATTTGTCTTGAATGAGCGCTCTTAATAAGCAATCAGTTTCAAGCAAGCTGCCGACTCCGACAAACTATTTCAAATCCCCGACTTCGTCGTCAATTCCTATAAAACCACCTCCTTTACATCCCTTATTATCCACGAATGTCAAATCGGGCGCAGTGCTAAGCTAATTCGCCCTCTCGCTCACAAGTACCCACATTTTTTAAGATATAAAAAATACTATATGTAACTTACAACTAGGAACTAGAAAATTACAATACAAACTTTCAGTAAAAAATCCAATTTAATCCAAACCAGTTTTCAGTGCCTTTTAATTTTTCCAAGATTTTTTTCTTTGTGCAGGATTTTATACATGAAAACTCTTTTAATTTTTAACTGAATGTTTGTATTGTTATTTTCTAGTTTCTAAATGTCTTTATTTTACGTAATTACGCAAGTAGTATTTTTTTATATCTTCAAAAATGTGGGTGTGACCGAGAGGGTGAATTAGCTTAGCACCGCGCCTTAATATCATACTTTAGGCACAACTGACAAGTCTATTTTAGATATGGTAAAATTTAAGTGGTACGTATCATAATGAAATTGTAAACATAAAGCCGTTTTTGTGTTGATTAATGTTCAGCGACGCTTTAAAGTCAACGACGGCCAATAAATTATCGCAACCTATTGTTGAAGAAACCTTTTTCGACATTCGATACACCTATTCACATGGTTTACGACTGGCTAGTGACCGGACTGCTCTAAAATAGTTTATTGGCGATTTTGCAATTGAAATATAGTCACCCCATAGGCTTTATTGCTATCTCACTGACAATTCAACCTAAAAACTGCATAACAACTATGACATGTTTGAAGTGGGATCCCTTTTTTCGAATATTTTTTTATCCTAATTAGTAGCAGTAAGCATAAATATATATCAATCAATCAAAATCATTTATTTTTCTCTCACAAATAGGCAACATAAGAGCTAGGTGGTACAATTTTAATATGGTTCGTACTTCAGTAAAGTACCTATACCTGCCTATATTATATAGTTAAGGCTAATTTTTTTTGCCCTAATTTTGATTTGCATTAAGTTATAAGGCATTGTTTATTCGTCTAATAGTTTAATAACTTGGCATAAATGTGAGTTGTTGAATCTCGAGTTTGTTGATCTTGTTCCTGAGTCGTGTACCCAGGACTCAGGGACTCAGTCCTATAGTAGGCACACCCATATTTCGCCAGTATGTTGTTGGTGCCATGTAATAGGGGGCGAGCCTATTGACATCTACCGGGAACAGTTCCAGACTCCAGGACTGCCTGACCTGGGGATCGAACCTGGGACCTTCTGATCGACAGTCAAGCTTCTGCGCCCACGACGCCACCAAGGGAGTCCTGGGCTCCGAAGAGAGAGTAAGCGATGTCTAGCTTAAATTGTCTGTGTCCTGAGTTAAATGACGAACAGATACATAAACTGTGGTAAACTTCGGCTAATTCTTGGTAGGTACCGTTAAAAAAGCTGCAATTACAAACACTTCAACAATTAGTAAGTAATCCAGAAAAAACTCATGTTATCCAAGTTTCATATGAGATCACCTCTAGCAACGAGTACTTAAATGAGCACTATTTGTGCAAATTTTGTGAAATCCCACCGATACGATGTTGTGAACAGCTGGTCTTAACGCTCGGGACCCTTAATTTGCTTTGGAATGGTATTTGCCGTCTTTTGGGGAAATAACCTTGTGAAGGTACACATGGAAGATGGGAATCTCTATAATAAGATTTTATATGGGATCTGGATGTGTTTGCCATGAACATTTAATTGGACATATATTTTTTTTTATGTTAGTAAGTGAGAAGACGAGCAAATCGGGTGCCTGATGGTAAGCATCATGATTGCCCATATCAGACACAGTGCCACCTTGTTTTCTAAAATTCAAAATTCTGTGCGGCACTGCACTGCACCTGTCACCCTGAGATATTAGTTGTTGAAACTCGTCATGTCTCGTATGTAAGCGGTCTCGTACAGATAAAGATCGTAAACAAAAGTTGTATAATATATTCTTAGGTTTATGATAAAAACTAGCAATGCTAGCAATAGACAGTAGTCCCCAGTGGAGAGTATTAAGAGAGAAAGAGATAGCAGACGCATTCTGCTCGGAGGCGAATGAGAAAAAAGCGGGGAAGGGATATATATCTCAAACTCAAACTCAAAACTCAAACAGATTTATTCAAATAGGTCATAATCTGACACTTTTGTACGTCAATGAAGATACAGTACTGAGTCTACCGTGCGTTCGGAAAGATACCTCTACAATCTCTGTTTCATGCTAATCGTGTTCAATACTAATGTTACTCGCTAATGCAATACTAGTGCTAATTGTTCATGCACTTTCCTTCCCGCCGTTTACAGCACATGACAGCTGTCATGTGTCAACGACATGTATGACGTGTGAAGGTTTTCCCACGTCAAGGAGTTCGGATTAAAACGATTTACTGGTAAGCCGCACAAAATCAAAATTTATCAAAATTGTACAGGAAAACTATTCCCCGTAGTCATTGTTGGTCCTTCGAGCCGGATCTTTGAAGAACATAGGATTGAGTATTCAATCATGGGATCCAATAATAGTGTATCTCACAGTATCTAAGCTGGATACAGAAACTCACAAGTTGTGGGAACAACATGTTTCATCGACTAACGCGCAGGATCTCCCCACAATAGAAGGTTTATTCAAGTTTTTAGAAAACAGATTCCGTTCTCTAGAAATGCTAGGTAATTCTCAACCGGTGGCAAAGTCAAAGACATTTCATGCAGCTTCAACAGTACCAGTTGCCAACACTACAACCACTACAAGTACAAGTAAATGTGTCCACTGTAAGAGTGATCATTTCTTGTATCAATGTAAGCAGTTTGCAAAACTAGATTACAATGACAAACAGAAGTTAGTACAAACCAATAAGTTATGCTTTAACTGTTTAGTACCGAATCATTCGGCCTTTCAGTGCAAGAGGGAGACACGTTGCCGTCTATGCTCCAGGAAACATCATAGTCTTTTACACCCAGAAAAACCAATAGTGAAATCAACAGTGTCGGAATTACCAGGAAATCAACTAGAAAAGTCAACTTATGTGTCACATTTTGCAAACAACCCTTGTCAAGTTTTATTAGCAACAGCACTGGTGGATGTCATATCAGACAGTGGAGAATCACACATCTTCCGTGCGCTCATTGACCAGGGATCACAATGCTCATTTGTATCAGAGGAATTCGTTCAGACTGTAGGTTTGAAGCGATACAAAAACAACAATGAGTTTCACCTCAGTGAAGGAAAGACATTGCATTCAAAGTCCACAGTGGAGTTTGAAATGAGGTCTAAGCAGAACACAAACTTCACTTTATGGGTACGTGCATATGTAATTAATCACATCACAACCAATCTACCACAGAATCATTTCAAGTTATTAGACTTCCCGGAGTTACACACAATGGCACTGGCAGACCCTGGATACAATAAGCCAGGCAGGATAGATATGTTACTAGGATCCAGTGTCACTAGTAAGATCATGAATGAAGGATTAGCCCGGAGTCCAACTGGAACTTTAGCACAAAATACACACTTAGGTTGGATTTTGTCAGGTGACACAACTTCAACAATAGAAAACAACAGAATTGTGAGCATGCATTCCTGTGTATGTGAAAACAACATGCTTAAAAAGTTCTGGGAAATGGAAAATGAGTTCCTCACATCAGAAAGAAAATTGACTAGTGAAGAAAAACAATGTGAGGAAATTTATGAATCAACCACAACACGCACAGAAACAGGCAGATATAAAGTGAGGTTACCTTTCAAAAGAGGAATACAGTCTCCTGTGGAAAAATGTGGAAAACAAAGGAAATAGCCGTAGCACGGTTACTTCAACTTGAGAAAAAATTTAAACACAATCCAAAACTCAAAGAAGATTACACAAAGGCCATAAATGAGTACATTGAGCTGGGCCATATGACAGCAGCTGACGAAAAATATGAGGACACAGTATACCTACCACATCATGCGGTTATCAGAGAAGATAAACAAACCACGAAGACTCGAGTAGTCATGGATGCTTCGTGCAAAGGAACACAGGGCTATTCATTGAATGACACACTGCTTACAGGGCCAGCACTGCAACCTGAATTAAGAACCTTACTGATGAAGTGGCGAACTTACAACATAGTACTTGTCTCAGATATAGTCAAAATGTTTAAGCAGGTGCTGGTAGCTGATGAGCATGCTGACTATCAACGTATTGTATGGAGATACAACTCTGAAGATGAAATAAAGTCATACAAGCTGTTGACAGTGACCTTTGGGACAGCTTCGGCCCCATACCTCGCAGTACGTACACTACACACAGTACGTACAGTTTGTAGTGGTAGGCCTCTTTTGCAGGGGGCCGACTGGGGAAGTACCACACCTTTGCCATTTGTTCATCCGCCAAGCAGTAATGTGAAAACATTACTGTGTTCCGGTCTGAAGGGCAATGTTACCAGCGAAATTACTGAGCATAACGAGTTTCGTCAACTAATAACTCAGGGTGACAGGCGCAGTACAGTGCTGCGCAGAATTTAGAGTTTTAAAACACTGGGTGGCTCTGTGTCTGATATGGGCAATCATGATGCTTACCATCAGGCACCTGATTTGCTCGTCTTGTCATTCACTATCATAAAAAAAAAAAAAAAAAAAACTACAACAAGTAGCAGAGGATGAACGCCAAAATTATCCTCTGGCTGCGGATATAGTCAAAAAATCATTTTTTGTAGATGACATGATGAGCGGCTCAGATAATATAGACATCGCAGTTGAGATATACAACCAGGTCAATGGACTTCTTAGGTCTGGAGGGTTCGAATTACAAAAATGGTCTAGTAACTCTGAGGAGTTTTTGAGAAGAATATGTAAAGACATAGACCAACCCCATGAGTTTGAGATAAATTTTGATCAGATCATCAAGATCCTAGGAGTGACCTGGGACAGGCAAGATGACAAATTTAAATTCAAGGTAAATCTGCCAGAGTTGAGCTATCCTATAACAAAAAGGAAGATATTATCAGATGTAGCAAAGCTGTTTGATCCGTTCGGATGGCTAGCACCAACTATCATCATAGCGAAGCTATTTATTCAAAAGTTGTGGTTATGCAACTCCGGGTGGGATGATTTACTACCAGAGAAACTTGTAGAAGACTGGATAGCATACCGTGGACAACTACAACAACTCCAAAAAATTGAAATTAACAGATGGTTACACACACATCCAACCAACATAAGAGTAGAAATTCACGGATTTGCCGATGCATCCAGTACAGCATATGCAGCAGTTTTATACACAAGGGTGGTAACAAAGGATGGTGTCTTTATTAATCTTTTAGAAAGCAAAACAAAAGTAGCACCACTTAAACAAATTTCAATACCCCGCTTGGAACTTTGTGGTGCAGTCCTTGTAGCAAGGCTACTCTCAGAAGCAAGAGAAGTTCTGAAAATACCACCAACACAGATTTTTGCTTATACAGACTCAATGGTAGTTCTATCATGGATACAATCACAACCAATTAGATGGCAAACATTTGTGGCCAACAGGGTAGCAGAAATCCAGACTAGGTTAGACACTGAGTGTTGGGCCCATGTTAAATCCGAAGCCAATTCCGCTGATTTGGCTTCCCGGGGGGTGGACCCATCAGAACTAATTAACCAAGTGCTGTGGTGGCAGGGACCTCACTGGTTAGGAAAAATAGAAGTAGAACGAGACAGGCCAACCACACTCCAAACCAATTTGGAAGAGAAGAAGCAAAAAGCACAGGTGTTTCATCACCAAGTTCCAGAAGTAAACATATGGGATGGGTTCTCTTCTCTAAGTAGAATGGTCCGTGTGCTGACGTACTGCAGAAGATTTCTACGGTTAAAAACAAACAGAGAGGTTAGGGAGCAACAAACAACCTACCTCAATGCCACAGAATTAAAACAAACTCTAGTCAAATTGATAGAAATTGCTCAAACAAAGCATTTTCAAGAGGAAATCACGGATTTGACACATATGGGAAAGGTAAAACAAAAAAGTAGCTTAAAAACTTTGTCACCTTATATGGAAGGAGGTCTACTGAGAGTTGGTGGTCGATTGAAGCATGCCAAGATACCTCAGGAAGTTAAACATCCAATCATTCTGCCCAAGAAATCACATCTGACATGGCTTGTAGTGAAAGATGCACACTTGAAGCTACTTCATGGAGGAAATGCAATGACAGCCAACTATCTACATTCGAAATACTGGATAATTGGATTAAAACCGTTAGTAAAGCGCTGCATTCGGGATTGTGTAGTTTGCGTCAGACACAGAGCTAAATCAACGCAACCACAAATGGGGGATTTACCGTCCCAGCGAGTACACCCGAAGAGACCTTTCTGGATTAGCGGCGTCGATTACGCTGGTCCCATACAAATTAGAGCTTCCAAGGGAAGAGGTCATAAGGCATACAAGGGTTATATAGTGCTATTCAAGTGTTTCTCGACAACATGTGTACACCTCGAAGCGGTTAGTGACCTGACTTCTCAAGGGTTTATAGCTGCATTCAGAATATTTGTAGCCCGCCGAGGACATGTTTCAGAGCTGTGGAGTGACAATGGGACAAATTTCGTTGGAGCATCTAATGAATTAGATCTTTTATTCAGGGAAGGCCAAGGTAGTCTAGTCGAGGAAGTTGCGGAGTTAGTAGCCAATGATGGAACTACATGGCGCTTCATACCACCACGTGCTCCAAATTTCGGAGGTCTCTGGGAGTCAGGTATCAAGTCAGCCAAAACCAGTCTAGTGAAGGTCCTTGGCAACTCCACACTCACCTTTGAAGAAATCTCCACACTCCTGACTCAGATAGAAGCTTGTATGAACTCAAGGCCGTTATGCCCATTGAAAGATGATCCTACAGATTTCAGTGTGTTGACTCCAGCACATTTCTTAATTGGGGAACCTCTAGTCGCTGTTCCAGATGAAGTGGAACCTATTACCTCCATATCTCCCCTAGAAAGATGGAGACTTGTTCAAAGGATGACAAGACATTTTTGGCAAAGATGGTCAAAGGAATATCTACATACTCTACAACAACGCCATAAGTGGCAAAATGAGACTTCTGCACCCACACCAGGAGAGATAGTTCTTGTAAAGGAGGAATCTACTCCTCCAACAAAATGGATGATGGCAGAAGTTATAGACATACACCCTGGACAAGATGACCAGGTTAGAGTGGTCACTTTAAGAGGAAAGAATACTATATTCAAGCGACCAGTATCCAAACTGGTTGCTCTACCAATCAACCACTAAACCCAGTCATCCACGGTGGGCGGTAGGCATTCAGTGGAATGCACCTAGTGCTCCCTAACCACTTGCATCTCACAAGGGAGATCACTGATGTGTATCTGGCCTGCCACACACAACAAAAACAGCTATCGAAGATACAGTCCACACAAATCAATGAACTAACCACAACCTCTAAATTCAATATATGACTACTCCCAATTCAAATTATGTATTAAGTAGGCAAATTCATTTCCGAGTCCGTTAGGGTGGGAGTAGGACGTCAAGGAGCAAGCCATCTGCTGGAAGCTCTACACCAAGAAGACAATATGAAGAACCAAGTTCTTGGTGGGCGGAATGTTCATGCACTTTCCTTCCCGCCGTTTACAGCACATGACAGCTGTCATGTGTCAACGACATGTATGACGTGTGAAGGTTTTCCCACGTCAAGGAGTTCGGATTAAAACGATTTACTGGTAAGCCGCACAAAATCAAAATTTATCAAAATTGTACAGGAAAACTATTCCCCGTAGTCACTAATCGTGATCGACGATCGACGTCAGTAAACTTCTTATAACAACACTCTTTGCATTATAATATTTGCATTATTAACGTTTGAGTTTACCTAGAATTCCATTATGTACCTACACGTTTCATTCCTAGTAAGTCTGGTAAATATTCTTTGACGAAAACGAGTAATTCATCATGATTAAAGTCAATGAACTCAACAAACAGCTCTTTATTAAATTCCTCTCCTTTACTTGGAATAATCGTTTCTGTAATTTTAACTTTATTTTCCTTTTACTTGATATGTTTCTTAGGTTTTAGACACAAAATTATCATGAAAACCATGCAATCACAAAAATGTATACAGATTTGGTACTGTTTCCAATAACCTTAATGTTTATTACCTCAATTCCAAATAAGGCCGTAGCAACCGAATTCGCAAAGTTTTAACAGGTGTTAAGGAGCAAATTGGAAATAATGAAAAGGTACGGTTTTTCCTTAAAATTTCTATCCCAAAGTTAATTAACGACTCTTAGGGCATTTTTTGCGTGGAATAAATAAACTGAGTAAATTTTAGTACTACGGGGGTAATACTTATATAAAACCTTGTATCCTACTAATATTATAAATGAGTAAAGTTTGTGAGGACGGATGGATGGATGTTTGTTACTCTTTCACGCCAAAACCACTGAACCAAAGGGTTGAAATTTGTTATCTGGAATATTCCCACGGGAACGATGTCTACGCGGGTGAAACCGCGGGGCTCAGCTAGTTATTTTAATAAAGTATGCCTTTACTTAAAAACTGTCCAGCGGTTTCACTCAATAATTTAGGGTCTAAGCTAAATATTAAATATACCAAATTTTAGCCCTATCGGATTAGTAGTTTTGACGTGAAGGAGTATCAAACATACACTCACACAAGTTTTGTATTTTTATAATAGTAGCCAATTTCCCCGGTAATGTTCTTCTATTATACATATAACTTTTCCAATATTTAGATTTTCATAAAAACAGCTCCTTACTCCATATAAAGCTTCATTCGTCAAACTTCCCTTTGACAAACAGTACTAACATCAGAAGTGGGATAACATGTGACAAGTAAAAGTAATCCAGCACTCTGAACTTTGCAACCGGTAAGGTTGCTATAAAGGCAAGCAATCACAAACGGTCCCGGTAACACATTTAACATCTCAGGAATACCAGTACTAAACACCTTGACTTGATGATCATACAGAATACAGACAGTAAACCAACTCTGGATACTTATAACAGATGTTTGGAAACCTCTGCATAGCCAATACGCCACCACGCCGCGGCTCTTTCTAAACAAACATAATGTTGTTTGAATCAGTAGAAAATATTATGTCCTACAAGTTTCTTGTGCGTTCTTCTTGTAGAGGTGTATTTCCGAACGCACGGCTTATTTTGAATTGCAAAAGTGTTTTAAATCAGCGTAGTGTTCAAAAAAATTTTTTTTTTTTACATATTTAATAGAATCGAATGGATAACTCTTTATGCCCTGGGTCGATCTGTCTACTGTCTACCCCTTTGTTATTGTTATATCAAATCCCATATTTAATACGGGGCGATCCTGTTGCCATCAATCAGTCACAAATAGACTCCAGGCTGGCATCGAGGTTCTAATGGAAAAATCTAATAACACTATTTTAACCCACCTTAGAATCGAGCCCAAAACCTGATACTCAGCAGTACCGCTAGCGAGCACTTGACCAATGGCCAACGAGGTAGTGATAATTGTGTTACGCCTACATGTCGTGTCATGTCTGCTGGAGGCATTATGTGAATGATGCTCGGTCTCGGTCAGATACTGCCCATGTCTGCTCAATTGACCGTGTAAGCTTACTGTTAAACATGTAAACTGTAAGGGCCGGCTTCATCTATCGCTAGTTATAGTTAACTTGTCGTTAAACAGGCTATAGTTACATTTCTAACTGATGGTTAACTCGCGTTGAAAAAGATCTAACGAGGGATGAAAAAATGAATGTTGCCGAATTTAAACTATTTGTCAAAAATTACCATTGGTCGACTTAACCAGAGATCAAACTGTTTGTTGTGTTTGTATTGGATAACGTACGCGCCGCTTACTAAGAAAGTTGCCTATCGGTAAATTTTTCCGGCTACTACTTCATTCGGACATTGTGGCTAATTTACACAAAACCATAATCTACGGTCTATGCCTCTCTCTATATTAGGTTCACTCCAAATTTGGATATATTGATACCTCTAACAATAATAAACTATCCTGAACATACCTATGAGTAAACATCAGTTTCCATACAGTTTCTAAGTTTATTGTATGCCGCCACTATTTTACTACAAAGCAGATTTAAACTGATAGCCTTTTCAGCTTAAACCTTCTTAAAAGTTTGCTGCTTCCTTCACCGTTACTATCTTGACAATATCGTATTTCAGTATCGGGGCACGTAATCTTGATAGAAACTTGTCGGTGAAGTTAAGCTAAAAGGTATCCTACTGAAGATCTACGCGTATTGTAGTCTAGTTGTTTATTTTACGTTTCACGAAGAGTCGTAAAAGTTGGCGAATAAATACCTACTGTACTAAATCCTGGCAAGTTTTCCCTTTCGTTTTCATTACTGGTTGGGTCGGGCCGTAGGCCTGGTTGTAAACACAAAATAGTTGGAGCAGAAGACTGGCGTCATATAATGAGCGAAAATACGTACGCCTACGTTGACACGCCATATAGAAAATCTAAGGCACCAACTAACTTTGGTAATATAACTAATGCTTAACCGGCCGTCAAATCTCTTCGGTCAAATGTTCGTCTAACCAGAGGTTTGACGACCGTTTAAGTATTGATTATTGTAAAAGTCAGTTGGTGTAACTTCAGCTTAAGAGAAAACCACTGGACATTTACACACCTACTCGTAGTTGCCAGCCAGCCCTCTCGAGTAATAATTATTTTCTATTGAAATTTTTAAATATAAATTTATCTTGTTCCTTGTACAATCGCGGCGACAGCTTGGCAAGTACCTAGGGATATTTTAACAGAAAATTTAAAAGAGCGGGCCTTCTATTTATTTTATATTTAATGGGTTGATTTGCGTGAGAAATGCTAGTTTCGTCAAGTCGCTGTTTGCTGCTATGCGGTGATTCTCTGCCAAATTGCTGGACTAGAACTAGATTTAACCTGAATCTAGATAAAGGTACATATTTTCCTAAATCACACTAAGTAAATTGTCAAATGAATGAAGAATGTGATGAAAGTGGAAGAAGCGAAAGTTGTATGTCAGGATCGTAGCAAGTGGAAAGAAATAGTCTCTGCCTACCCCAACGGGAACAAGGCGTGACTGTATGTATGTATGTAGGTTTAAAGAACATTTCTCATAAGAACACGAGTTCACTTATAATGAGATATAAATCTAATAATTAAGGTAAAAAAATGTAGCTTCTGGCATGATTGGTACAGTTCATAATAAAGTTTCAACATATTTTTTTAGTTTGCTTTTAAATACGCTTACGCTATTACACTTTCTTATATCTAGAGGTAACGCATGTACATACGTATGTAAATTGTCAAATAGCAAAACTAGTATTGCCTCAGGGTTAAATACTTTAACTTTAAGTATGTCCAAACTTAGCTATGCCGTTGAAAAGTTGCTACTCAAACTTTGAAACAGAAATCGTAGTCAGCTTACCAACTGCCAATTACAAGCTAAGTTTTTACAGCCTATCACCCGTATTCAAAAACAATACTTGTTTAAGGTACTGTGCTAAGTAAGGAATTTCTCACGTTAGTTCGTCAGGAAATTGTTTCAAACTGGATTTACCGGCCCTATGCGTATGGGCCATCATAGTATTGTTCTTAAATACTGGTTTAAGTAACGTTGGTTCAAATAAAGCAAACGTAAGTGAATGGAGCGTACATGAGCAGAATATAAGGAAGTGCCAATAAGGCAGCAACAGAGCAAGCAACATGTGCGACTGCAGGCTTTACAAGCAATATCAAGTTACTTCCGGACATTGCACATCCTGACTGCACATTGCCTATAAACGTCTTATTATACAGCGCCGGAGAAACTACCTGGAACATTTCTGATGCACTGTGAAATCATTATTACATGGTGCCCACATTTCGCCAGCATTTTATTGGTCCCATCTAATAGTGGGCGAGCCTATTACCATCTACCGAGCATAGTTCCAGACTCCAGGCAGTTATTGAGATAATTCCTATTGGAATGCTTGACCTGGGGATCGAACACGGGACCTAATGATCGGTGGTTGAGCAATCGCTCACTACACCACCGAGGTATGCATATAACTTGCTCATAATAGCGAATCGTTAACCCGAACCGGTCAGAAGGCAAAGTTAAAGTTACCGCAGCCTCTTTAGTGTCCGCTCGAAGTCTTCAGAAGGTTCACTTCAATAAATTTCCGCGTCACGACCATTTGCCAGCGACTTTTCTACCTCTGGCTCAAAGAAACTGTTCGCATCCGCTTCCGGTGCGGTGCAATCTGCCAGTCTTTTGACCTGCTCCTTGAGATCACTTATTTCTTGCATAGAGTTAAATTATGTAGTCTCGCAACTTTCTTCTCAGGGTAATTTCTTTAGGTAATTTTTTTTTCTCTCTTGTGTAATAAATTAATAAATGTCTAATATGCTTTGTGTGACTGACTCGGTGATCATGAGGTCCCGGGTTCGATCCCCAGGTCAAGCTAATTAATGGATTTTTCCATTTGGAATTATCGCAATGACAACCGAATAATAAGCAAATAGGCTCGCCTTTTTAATAAAAGGCGAGCCTATTTGCTTATTATTCAAAGTCCCATGTAATCATAGGACTTTGGATATAAAAAAAAACTACTCGGTTATGCTATGCAATTGTGTTACGCATATTGAATGAATGAATGATAACACTTTATTGGTACCACAATAATACAGAAAATGACAAAAAGAAAACTTTTTTTTTATGATAGTGAGTGACAAGACGAGCTATACAGGTGCCTGATGATAAGTAAGCATCATGATTGCCCATATCAGACACAGTGCCACCCAGTGTGTTAAAATTCAAAATTCTGCGCGCCACTGCACTGCGCCAGTCACCCTGAGAGTGAGTTGTTGAATCTCGACATGCCCAGTAATTTCGCTGGTAACATTGCCCTTCATACCGGAACAAAGTAATGTTTGCACATTACTGCTTGGCGGATGAATAACTGGCAAAGCTGTGGTACTTCCCCAGGCGGCCTTCTGCAAAAGAGGCCTACCACTACAAAAAGAAAACTTAAAACTAGCAAGAGTAACAACTGGCGGCCTTATCGCTCAGAGCGATTTCTATATAGTGTTATATGTTATCAAAATCAAAAACGTAGGACGTATAATAAAGAAATGCGGAAAACGTGTAATATGCGAGCGGGGCAGTGTCGTTACGTCGTGGCAGTACCCGGTACGTGATACTAAATCTGTATGAGCACATGGGATTGTTACAAGCATACAAAATTATCTCAAACTTTTTGTAAGAGAAAAGCACTGTTGCCGAAACAATGGGGTTTTATATATTAGCACAGAACAGATAATAATACTACGTATAGAATGGACACTGCCATTTGCCCACCAATCGGGCTTACCTCACCCCGCGAGCGAGATTGAGCTCTCCACAAGCCCCGCTTTTATGAGAAATCACCTCACGCACACTCTTGCACGTGTACAAAGTAAGCTCCATATGTTCAGTGTCTGTGTAGTAGGTAGTTATATCGCGATTTTTGTATGTGTGTGTATGTGTGTATTTTTGTATGTATCAGTCCATTGCTATGTTAGTTCTACACCCCGTGTCTCAGTTCCCATACAAAAGTCGCGATATAACTACCTACTACACAGGCACTGCACACATGGAGTTTTGTACACGCGCAAGAGTGTGCGTGAAGTGCGTTCCGAGCTCACGGGGGCTCGACGAGAGCTCAATCTCGCTCGCGGGGTGAGGAAGGCCCGATTGGTGGGCGGATGACAGTGTCCAATCTATACATAGTATTATCTGTTCTGTGGTTAGTATTACATAATTTATTCTGTGCTATTGCTCCATCTAGTGGGTCACGTTGAACCAGCTCCACACCATGCAATATTTTGTATGGGGAATGCTATAAATTTACCTACTAAAGACGTGTCAATTAATTTTATTAGCATAACTACATGTCTAGCGCGTAACTGAGTCTGTGCCTGAGGTATTGGGGCGGCACGCCAGGGTTGATATCTGAAGTGCCGAGTCCCATATCTCAGGAACAAACCTCAGGTTTTTTTTTTTATTTTTTTTATTTATAGGCTCTTGTCCCCCGACATAATCAGGGATCGTTTCTTTATTCATCCTTTCACTCACACTCCTTCATCCATCATCTTGCGCTGCCGCGCATTCGTCCATATCTTATCTTTCACAATCCTTATCCTTTCTCACACTCCTTCATTCATCATCTTGCGCTATCGCTCATTCGTCCTATTCCTTTCTATCACTACCTTCGTCAATCGCTCGGCATACTCCAAAAACTCTCCTCTCTTACGCCCTTTCGTAATGTCCCATACAGTCTCTTTCGTAACATCCATCTCCAATACTTGCCTTATGTCCTCCCGTTGGCGCTCAAAGGCTTGGCAATCAAACAGGATATGCGGTACTGATTCTTGCTCGTCGGGATCGCACGTACACGAAGGGCTTTCCTTGCACTTGAAACGGTGCAAGTACTCGGAAAGCCCCCGTGCCCCGTGAGGACCTGAGTCAGGATCCCGGACGGCTGAATTTTCCTGACTATCCTGTACGCCCCGAGCGCGCAAGGGAAGAACATGCGGGTAATACCTGCGGTCGTTCCCGTCACGTATCTCCGGTTCCATTCGTCAAGCGTTTCCAGGCGAAGCTGTCTCTTGACGAATGAAACCGGGCACCGGTCATAATCCGCCCTCTTCTTCAGCTTCAGTGCAGCATCTTTAGCGAGCGTATCGGCTCGCTCATTACCTTCCACCCCTACGTGTGCCTTCACCCAAAAAAGCTTCAGCTTTTTCTGCAGAATGGAAGCTGCCCGGATATTCTGCCGCACTTAAGTCGCTAGGGGGTGGAGGGAGACGTGGTCGACTATGGTCTCGAGGGCCGATCTCGAATCGCTAAAGATGCTGCACGTCTGCGCACCGCTCTTAACTGCAAAGGATGTCGCTCTTTCGAGCGCGAGCAGCTCCGCTTGGTAGACGGAGCAGAACGATTCCAGCTTGAGCTTCTGAGACTTGGTCTCGGCGTTGTTGCTCCACACGGACAACGCGGCTCCCACCTTCCCCTCGATCTTCGAGCCGTCATATACCTCAGGTTAAGCGACCTTTAGTATTAGTCTACTACACGTCTAGGGACCCGTAGTAGTAACCTTTGTTGATTTGGACATATTATGACGTGTCTTAATGATAAAATTTCATAGAAATCATAAAAGACTAAAATCAACTAAAACCTTACGGAACCCAATAGACACGACACACCTATAACAAAGTAACAATTACCGCAGATCTGTTTCCAAGTGAGTCACATAATCGGTTTCCATCCCAAATTGCCTAACAACTAATTCGATTGTGCGTAAGTGTCAAAAACACCCTCTACGTTTCGGGACGACCCCATTGTTACTGCGGAAGTATTTATAATGGCAATATTGCGGACCACTTTGCAGATATACGATGAATGTACGACATGATACAGAACATAAGCTTTTCGGTTTTTTTTTTTTTTTTTTTTTTCATTTTAGTGTTCGAGAGTAAAAGTTGGCGAGAGATATTAAACTAGAAGACATAAGTTGGAAGCAAACTATCAGATGCGTTCAGAGCGTTCAGACGTCCGACAGACATCTGATGCGCTGGATGTTTTTGTTACCCGAAAGCCGCGTCTGCGTACTCTTATCACGGCTGACAGTCGTGTCCGATAGTTTGTTGCACCTTTAGGGAGTATAACTTTTTTTAAAGCATGTTACAGTTTTCATATGGAACAGAAATTATTTCCGATCCACTTCGACTCCGATATGTGTGATTTTAATTCCGTTCTGATCTTTTAAGTTCTGTTCAAGGTCTGTTAAGGACATCTGAGGCTTCAGTACTGCCTTCGATCCCACGACGAGCTTCAACAGTGAAATTATTTAGGGCACAAAGACTTGTCATGTCATGTGACGACAGCGGTAATATTTATGCCCTCTCTTGTTCTAATTAACGCTCAGCGGAACTGAAAGGAAAGTGGGCTTGAATTTGTCGCCTTTCAGGAAGTCATTTCTAAATAGGGGATCTTGTGGGATATCATGTTGGATACTTAGTCTATGATATGTTAGACTTTTACGTCTTATATCATGGCGGTCGTACGTGTCATAATAATATTATAGTGCTCGCCAGGTATATCGAAATCTATATATATCCCCTCATTTTAAAATTGAACATCTGTTTCAACAAATCATTATCATTATCATCGTCAAAATGGCGGCCTGTTCTTAGTCCTTGGGTAAAGGCCTCTTCCCTACTCTTCGAGTCCTGGCGGTCTTCTGTCCGCCTTATCCAACCATGGACCATTCGGATGTTTCAACGACTACAATTTAACAATTGATTTTAATTGAACTAGGCTCAGTTACAAGATAGTACTAGTAAATTTCTAGCGGAACGATAAACAAGTTATCTTATTTTATCTTTTGGTTACGTCCACTTACTTACACTACGTGTGTGATAGAGATAGCACAGGACGTCCACTGCGGAACATAAGTCTCCACCATAAATTTCCATCCGATCCGGTGGTAAGCAGCCCGCCTCTAACGTGTTCCTGCAGTCTTTATCAGATCGTCTGTCTAGCATGTGGGTGGACGTCCTACGCTGCGTTTGCCGGTCCGTGATCTCCTTTCGAGAACCTTACAGCCTCATCGGCTAGCGATCGGTGCAGAGATGAATACCTGGATGAACTATACAATAACAGAAGTTATATATTTCTGAGGAAAAATGCTAGATTTTATTTGGTTCCAACAAAACCTTAATAAGGTCTATTTGAGTATATTGTCAAGGTCTCTAAGTTAAGTCGCTTTAGACAGAGACCATCAAACACTGTGGAATAAATTAAAATTCGTAAACTGAGAAAATAAGACTTTTTTCTCTTAAGTCAAAAGGCGAAGGAAGTCATATACGATTGGGCTCTTGGGAAAACCAAATGATTCTAGTAGAATTTACTAGCTCCAATTATACGGTTGTTGTTAGAATATGTAGGGTACAGTAGTCAGGTCATGTTGGAGGCGATGGCCGCCCGCGACCTGACTACTTCGACATAATATTATGTATCGTGCCTTAGATCATTCGGAACGGAAGTTGTCAACACCCAATCTGGTCAACACGCAATCTGCTGAGGTGAACGTGACGGTTGCTCTTATATACTGTAACACTTCTTGTGTGTTTGTTTGCAGCTTTCACGTGTTATATTGACGTCTCATTCTCTGAATTGGAATAATATTGGTACTGAAAGTAGCGTTTGACATTTCCAGGAAACTGTTCTAAGGGTAACACATCACAGGTCATTCTAGCCAGCAATATATGTCGGGAACACGTTTTAGTTGTTGCATCTCACGTCACGAAAGTGCTTTCTGTTGTGAATTTTCAATATTATTATTATTGACAGCAAATTTTCCATCAATTTGTATCACTCAAGTTGAATAGAAGTAAATAACATCCATTACCCTATCGTAATATACGAAGGTTGTAAATCAATCACGCATATTGTTCACAGCATCAAAAACACCCTTTACGAGTTCAAAGGGCCAACTCAATTGTCTCCAATTTTCTCGAGGGTGGTTGTTTTCTCGTCAATTTATTTTAAACAGCCAATGTCAAGGCCAATTCTCTACGGTCTGGTGACTCGTTCGATGGTTCATTCACCCGTCGTTTAAAAGCTGTAGACGTTTTTTTAATCGAATTCGTGACACGGTCCCTCCTGGCGCCGTGGGTTGAACGACTATTGTTGCTGTGAATTGGATAATGATCTATTTTTGTGTGTCCTAAGTTCCGCGCTTGACTCATGCCTTTATTGAGATTAATTTTATCTCTGAACAAATTTTTAGTAAGATTATTTTTCTCTCTCTACTTTCTGAAGGCAATTCTCTTTTCTGTTCTTATTATAATACAGATCTGTTCACTCACGAAGGCGCGCCCCTCCAGGGTAAATTTTCGGTGTGCATTAATAAAGGTTTGAAATTAAAAATTCAATTTACATTAAAACACTAAACTAACTATTGTTAATACAATAATAAAAGTACTAAACACTAAAACTAAGTATTGAAAAGAACTTTTTACATTCAAAAGGTGTGGAAGGGCGCGCCTTCGTGAGTGAATAGATCTGTACAATAGATGGAATCGGTAGGTGCAGTAAATTATTTTTTATTCTTGTTTTATCAGTTGTTATGTCCTCACTTATTGTCTGGAGTAACTATTCGTCAAGTAGTTTGTACTTATCTAATTAAACTCTAGAACGATTTAACCACATTGAACCTGATTAATATAGAGTAAGAGTGTGTATATGTTTGTAGAACTGAAGCATTCGGGCTGAAATGTTGTTTAATATTGTGACGAAAATTGAGACCCGGGTCACACCCCGGACACTCGACTCAATTCCCATACAAAAGCCGCATTACAACTACCTACTACACGGACACTGAACACATGGTTTTGTACACGCGCAAGAGTGTGCGTGAGGTTCGTTCCGAGCTCCATCGGTTCTCTTCGGAGCTCAATCTCGATCGCGGGGTGAGGAAGTCCCGATTGGTGGGAGGATGACAGTGTCCATTCTGTACGTAGTATTTATATCTGTTCTGTGCCCTGGTAACAAAACATATAAATATTCTTTTCAGTGAAGCCGCGGGGCACAAATTATGGTAAGCTAAGCCACAAACCAAAATGAATTGAACTTTCTTAATTCCAAAACATTAACACATTTCCCAGTCCGCAATATAAATCATCGATTCAGTAATGGGTGTGCCGTATTGCGAGTGCCATGTGCTCTTACCGTTTTTATTTTGTTTTTATTTATGTGCCAGCCGGAGACTGGCGACCGGTCGTGATCTGCATGAAAATGTATCGTGGAATTTATTACTCGTAGAAAATTAGGATTTTTAATCAGATCATTCTGTCGCCCGTTTCTTTACCTCGTCATAAAGCGGCTTAAAGCGCATGCATAATGCATAATACACTTGCGGTATCCCCGGACCAAGCGGCTGTCTCTATCTAAGGCTGCGCTAGTGGAGACCGTGTCTCGAGTTGAGCGCTCGTCTTTAGGAATATACCCTTGGTCTTCACAGCAAAAATCGATCGTGTATAATAATGGCAAGTTGACAAGGTCAAGAAATTATACAAAACTGCAACGTAACTTCTTGAATAGCTTACTAAATATTATAGACCCATCTAAATTCACATTTCTAAGGCCTTCACTTACTCTAAAACTAAATTTTACAAAAAAAAACATTACAGAATAATATGTAATGACATTTGTTCTCATATTATTATTACTTAAACATGTTTATGTACACAAATTTAACGAAAAAAAATGTTCGATCGCGGCAGCAAAATTCGCGCGAACTTGCGATATTCACGTAATCGCGTTCTACGAGTATTAAGACGCAGCCTATGAGTTCGTTATTACTCTTCGCGAAAAGGCACCTACTCTGGAAGGATGAGAGTATGTATATCTATCTATGCATTTCCTCTCCACGTAAAGAGCGCGCGTCTTTACACAGATGAATGCACGGTACCTTCTGTTTGTATCTACGAGTATTCTCCGTTTAAACAGTGCAACGCGGCGTCAGGTTAACCAAACGTTTATTCACATGGCTGCATCACTACATGTAATTTAACATTGTCTCCTATTGTCTGCTATAGTGCAATATTACTCTGTTGTTTGAGTAAGTACTCTACACTAGTGTGTTCCTAGACGACTGTTGTTTATGGTTTGGTGATGCATGTTCGGTATTCTTGCGCTTAAGCTGTTTGGTACACACACATTTCGCCAGTATATTATCGGTCCCATGTAATAGGGGCGAGCCTATTGCCATTTACCGCCCGGTAAGTACAGTTCCAGACTCCAGGCAGTTATGGCAAAATCCAATATTGGACTCTCTCGAGGGAGTCCATAAATAAAAGATATCGGTGACACAAATCCCACACAAACAGAAACACACATACAATACAAACATCGGTCCCACAAGGTGGACAGACGATCTGATAAGGACGGCAGGAACTCGCTGGAGGCGGGCCGCTTACAACCGGACTGGATGGAAATCTATGAGGGAGTCCTATGTTCAGCAGTAGACGTATGGCTGAGATGATGATGATGATTATGATGAAATATATCGGTCGGATACGTTCAAATAACACATCAGTATAATGGGCATAAAGCTGCATAATGCATTTGCTCAGTGAATTTGATGTTTCAGGGAACAATTTGTATCGACAGTTTAATGATCATTAATATCGCAGTGTTTATCCGGCATTATGTCGTTATGTTTATGTTACCTGCAAACAGATGCCTTACTCCGAATTGAAATTCCATTAATCCACCATCAATTTCCATTAATTTCGGTTTGTGCGTTACATGTTAGATTAAGATTTACAATGGATGGATGGTCTATGAATCTATGAACATTACGCAGTTACAAACATTATACTGGGTGGAAATCTAAGAGGGAAGCCTATGTTTAGCAGTGGACGTCCTATGTGTTGATATCATGATGATTATATCTTTATAGACTAAGCGGTCTATTCGCTTGAAATACAATATGAAATAAGAAGAAAATTTTCACCAACGACCCAACTGGTAGAGTTCCCAGCGGAATGGTGCGGAGGGTGCGTGGTTCAAATCGCGACCGAGACAACGATATTATTCGCTCGTACGACCTTACTTTACTGACGTACATGGATCTAATGGGACCTAATTTGAGCTTTCCATTTTCGAGAACCCAGTACCTCATCTCCCCTTTTCTTTATATCAATGCCTACTCTAAATGCCTATTCTAAACGTGTTTACCAATGTAAGATTATGATGCAAAAATGTCGTTACGGAAGAAGAACGTAGTCGTGCCATCCGTGTTGATTACGCAGTTAACAATTACCTTTATTAAAACTAAGTACTTGGTGTTTTATTACGCGAAGTGAATTCCGTATACACTTGGCGCCAACAGACTATCATTAGGGTTGTCGCTCTACGTTAAGAAAAGTTTTTAAGCTTTATGATTCAAGAGTGAAACTTTTTCTAAAATGTTAATGTTCGAAAAATTATCCTAATAGTCTGACGTGAAAGACTTAATTTACGGAAATGACCAAAAAATTATATTGGTTCAGCTGTCAGGTATCAAGCTATATTTTTATATATTGATATCAACTGTAGTCATAGATGTTATGCCCTTGCGTACAAAACACTTTTTATGAACACAAAATCGAATAAAAACTCCATAATCACGTGAATCGTGAAACATAGCACCATTATCACTCCTGATCATTTCGATTACGTTGCTCTCATTTTTATATCTCACCGAATCGCCCATAAGACAAGTAGTAAAAACAAAACGTATACACCTATAAAATCATCGGAGACGTAAAACCTTTAAAAACTGGAGTTATCTGTAACTACCTCCCCTCGGTGCCTCGCTGTCTTGGTGGTGTGGTGGGCGCAAGCGCGACTGCCGATCAGGAGGTCCCGGTTTCGATCCCCAGGTCAGGCAAAGTGTTAAATATTGTTATTTTCCATTTGGAATTATCTCAATCACTGCCTGGAATCTGAAACTGTGCCTGGTAGATGGCAATAGGCTCGCCCCCCTATTCTTCGTGAAAGTTGATGGTATCGATTAAAAATAAATTAAACAAAATGTCAAGTCTACTGGGGTATTACAGTCTGTAAAGTTTAGCGGCAGCCCTAGCAAGTGTCAAGTGACTCGATAGCCTAGTTCCGAATGCGGCCTACATTCGCTTTGCTTACCTGACTTCATCGTGATATGAGTGTCATTTCTGGAATATGCACTTAGGTGTTGAAGCTCCGTTAGCTTTCATGGAACTGACAAAGAGTTTGAGGTTGATATCGTTAGTATCTAATAAATAGGTTGACAATGCAATGATTTATAGCTCTTTTGTTATTCATCAAGTAAAAATTACAATGCTTCTTAAAGAAAATGCGTCTTCAGTTAGAAAACTATAACAACTTTGGCGCTGTTTACATGCAGCCTATATCAGTTAGTAGAGTAGCAAAAAACTTATCGCGCACAAAGGGACTGCAAAATTGATCATGAGTTCCCAGGTTCGACCCCAAGTCAGGGAGAGTATTGGATTTTTCTACTAAGAATTTTCTCAGTGACAGCCTGGAATCTTGAACTGTGCCCGGAGATGGCAATAGGCTCGCTCCCTTTTCTATGGGACCTAAGAATATATCTGACGAAGAGTGGGGACTGAGTTCTGTGTAATCTGCCTATCCCTTCAGAAAAAGGCGTGATGGGCAACCAAATCTTGCACTACTCCATTGTGACTAATATCCGAAATTCCATGTTGCAAGTGCCTCAGACGCACAAACAATAAATTCAATTCGACGTCCAATACACATTTAAAATCCCATACAATTCTCCTTTTCCAATATTTTTTTTTATGAAATACATGCAGTTACTTCCAGATATCGGGGTAGAATATAATTTAGCAGCTAGCATAATGCATGAATTTAAATTGACCTATCGTGCATTTTGCATATGCATGAGACCGAATGCAGGTTGCCCTGGCTTACCGCCACTTAAATTTTACACGTGGAAAAATTATATCTGCTGCTTTTGCTTGCTATAATTCGAGTACGGTAAACGTTTGTGTTCTTTTCTTGTTTTTGTAGAATCTGTGTGTGGTCGTGTCTGCAATGTGTACTGTCATGTGAGATCCCGGGTTCGATCCGTCTGGCCAGGTCAAGCAAAAAGTGTTAAGTTTGACGACTTAGGCCTAAAATGAAAAATGACTAAGTATAATAATGTCCACTCGTGTATAAATGTGTAAATTTGTCGAGGTATAAAAATGCCAACAATAAATTTTGTCAAAGTATATTTCCTAGACTGTCTCGGTGGCGTAGTGCTCGACTGCCAATCAAGAGGTCCCGGGTTCGATCCCCAGGTCAGGCAACGTGTTAAATATTGGATTTTTCTATTAGGAATTATCTCAATAACTGCCTGGAGTCTGGAACTGCCCGGTAGATGGCAATAGGCTCGCCCCCTATTATATGGGATCAATAACATACTGGCGAAATGTGGGTGTATCTACTATGGGACTGAGTCCTTAGTACACCTCTGCCTACCCCTTCGGGAAAAAAAAAGCGTGAATGTATGTTTTTATATTTTGGTCCACGTAAAAATGCCGAAGTATAATAATGTCTACTCGTATACAAATGTCGAGATATAATAATGCCAACAATATATAAAAAAAGGCGTCTGTGTAGTTTTTATGATTGGAAAGTAATGTTTGTACAGATTATATCTAGTTCTTTTTGGTTTTATCTCTTAGGAATTGTCTCAACGACAGTCTGGAGTCTGGCTTAACTGTGGCCGGTAGATGGCAATAAGCTCGTCCCCTATTACAAGAAACTTAAAAAAATATATAGGTGGCGCAGTATGGGTATATAATACCTACGATACCTACTATGGGAATGAGTCCTGGGTACACCTCTGTCAACCCCTTTTGAAAAAAATGTTAAAAATAAATAAATAAATATGGGACAACTTAGACACACGGTCATCTGGTCCCAAACTAGGCTAGAAGCCTGTACTATGGTAAGCAGATGACTGATATAAGCTTATAACACCTAGACACAGATTAAACAGGCATTTTCATGCACACTAATTTTTGTTCTGGCCGGGGATTGAAGCCGGGGCCTGCAGCTCAGAAAGCAGAGTTACTCCATCTGAGCCAACAAGGCTGTCAAAAAAAAGGTCCAAACTGTGAAAGGGGTCCAGGAGCACTCGTAATACTATTGAAATGGTCACCTGTACAAGTAGGGACTCCGGTCGGACGTTCCTCTACCAAAGCAATAAGATCAAGAATGTATTTAAAATGTTGCAATTAGGGTCTAAAAATTTGCTTTGAAATCTTATTTGCACTAAAATGTTGTGGTCTCTAATATATCTTTGTATAAGGCAAATTCAAAATCAGCAAAATCCCAAAAGTAGTTTGAGCGAAATGGGATTGAAAGTTGAAAGAGTTCAATATGGATTAGAGAGCTTGATTTTTTTGTAGAACTTTTCTATATTTTGTCCGAAGATTAAAATTAATTAAGTTGAATAATTATGAATAAATTAATGAGTGAAAAAACAAATTTCTAAAGCAAATGTATCCAAACTAACACTCCAAACGAAACTATTACAGTAATGAACATTACCTCCAAAGGTGACAACTAAAACAGCTTAAAACTTATAAAACTAATTAGACTGTAGTTTTAATTCGCTCTAACCATTAACTCTTTCTGTTGCAGGTACACGCGACTAATTCACCAGAGGCAAACGTAATTTAACTTGAACACACAGCTCAGACACAGTAATACTATACGATAAACATGGTAGATTTATACGATTTTGAAAACTACCGTCATATTTATTATGTTATATAACGACTTAACTCACGTTTAAAGTCGAAATCGCTCGACCTAGGTTTCCTTATAGCCTTATACAGCGAACATTAGTAGTGACTCGAGTGACGACACGACCGAGGCCCCGCCACCGCGATCGCAGCGAGCGATGCGGGCGGAGGTTCGCGCGCGGGCCGTGGGCCGGCAGTCCGTCGCGAGTTGCGATCCCGCACACGCGTGAGCTCCTGATGCAGGACACCGGAGTTGTCCGAAACCTAGGTCGAGCGATTTCGACTTTAAACGTGAGTTAAGTCGTTATATAACATAATAAATATGGTAGATTTAGTCTATTCGGAACACGGTTGATTCAATCCAAGGATAAGGTAAACACATGAAATACACGTCCCAAGAAGTCTTATTGAATCGATGTAAACTTTTTGCTTTTTAGACAGATTTTCCCGAATTGGGCAAGCCACCGTTCTTAACTCTAAAGCCTGTTTTACACGACATTTAGTAGCCAGGTAGCAACTTTAGCTCAAATATTGGGTGTAAATTGTCAATTTAGTAGTAGTGGGTACAAGAAGTGGGTTATTTAGTGAGCACTAAAAATTTAGTAATCAAGTGAAATAGTATATTTTTGAGTAAATGTTGATAGTACGTTTGAAGGGGTCCTTTCGATTAAGTTGCTTTAAATTTAGTTGCGACTTGAATACTAAACGGCTTGTAAAATCCTTAATAAGTTAGTTGGCCTTAATACTTGTATATAGAAAGTTGCGTAGGAAGTAAAATAAATATTATTATGATAGCTCTTACTGTTTCTAGTAAGCGTTAGTTTGAAACTAGGGACGCTACGGGATTATCATAATATGGCTGCCGCGACGGGCCACTATGAAACGAAATTTAAATAAACCACTTAGCATAATCCTTTGGGTAACAGCCGAAACGTAAGGACACTCCGGCAGTGTCCTAACTGCGATTAATTTCGCTTTGCATTGTTAATTATATAGGATTTGTTTGTCAGTTTGAGCATATCCCGGATTCCAGATGTACTCGTATTTTTATAGCTGAACAAACTTTTTTAATTTGGACGACATAAAAGAGAGCCGTGATTGATGAGCTTGTTGGAAACTGGCAACATTTGTGGATTTAAAGCCTAAAAGTTTTGATTTTTAATAATCATATTGTAATTATGTTTCAAGTTGCAATTTAATTTTCCATTTTGTGGTTCAAATGTCCTTACTTGACCAATTATAGAACAAGGATTTGCGAAGGACTAAATTAAAAGAACTCCGTCGAGTATAATTTTTGATAAATATGCTGAATCACTTCTGAACACGCAAATACGTTATTAGTTATTTAAAAGACTCAACATAACCGTTCTAACTAAATTAGTACTGATCTTAATATCTGAAGTTATTTCGATGGTTCGAAGTACCGCACCCACTCGATCGCCGAAGTCAGTCAAGTCTAGAATATCAAGAGGCTGCTTTGCATCGGCACTCGAGCCCACGTCTCCAAGTTTAGTTAACTCGCAAACTAAACAATTTCCACTCTGATTGAGAGAACTCCCACAGTTTCACCAAATTGACTACTTTAAACAATTTCAGGTTTCCCTGTGGCTTGTAATTGGCTGAATTTCTCATCGGTAAATTGAGTTTGCGAAGATTTTGCTTTGATTGATGTAGGGAATTGGTGGATTGGGCCCGCCTTTGGTGAAAGCTGCTCGACAAATTTTGGTGTCTTGGCTTAGACAAGTGGTAAATAAACATCATGGGAGTGGTAGGTCTGAAATATTTAACTTCTGGAATGGCTAACAAAATCATGTACAACTTAATGATATTTTAGAAACAGGCTTTTTTTCAATTACTATAGTAAACGAGACGATTACGATGTTTGCTTAATTTGAAAGAACTACGCTGAAGAAATTGCAGAGATTGATATGATTTGATTTTTTAAGAGATAGGATACATTGACACTTAAAAATAGTAGTATTATATAGAATTTCGATACGAACAAGACATGTATGAGTCATGTCGCCAAAAGGACTATACGGTCAAGAGCCAGTATTTTTTCAGTTGTAAGAACACATATTGAAGATAGAAAGTGTTATGGACACATTAGGTGGGGAATCACCAGTCCCTCTAATACTGGCTTACTGTGTAGAAACAGATCACCCTATGACTATGAAGATGAATTTAAGTGGTTATGTGAGGGAGCGTCGTAAAAATATCTGGACGAACTGTGTGAATAAGGATACTGCTTGAAAGAGTTAGTGCAGAGATGAGGGGGGTAATAGATTGGAATGGCGGAAGATGACGTGCCGTGCCGACCCTGCCTAGTGTGGTATAAGAGCTAGAAGATAGTGAATAAATATACTAAAATAATTAATTGAATTTGGCGTTACTTTTCGGAACTCCATTATAGACTTCTGGAACAAGAAATCTTAAGTTTTTTGTTCAGATTTTTAGTGTCAAAAACAACAGCACAGTGGTGCAATGTGCACTGTGCACCCTCCCGCCCGCAAAATTGCATGCAAAGAGGAACTGCTATTAGGTATTATTTTTGTTAGTGACACCATTCATATATCGACACGTGTTTCGCGTCTACACGACGCATCATTAGGAAATAGACTGACCCCGCTGTAAGGGCGACAAATGTTAGTACGACGCCGTTCCTCGAGATGTTACATCGCTGAACTCTGGAATAAGAGATCTCTTGTTCACTGTGCTTGTAGTTTTTAACACTAAAAACGGAACTATAAACTAGATTTTTTTTCTAGAAGTCTATAAATATACTAAGGTAAATATTTTGTTAAATTGCTAACAAGCGTATAGAAGATAACTAACTTGAACAAAACATAAATCTTGTAAAGTTGTAAGATAAGACATCCAGCAAAAAGTAAAACAACAATAAAGCATGATATCTAAGCTGAGATCGTTGAAAAAATACAATTAAAAAGTACTATCTCGAATCTACGATCTGAAAGATCGGTGCAAAGTGCCAACTTTGAAAAGATGCTGAGAATTTAAGGGTGGAAATAAAATACCACAAGTTTATTTGCGAAGACGAATCAAACGATTTTGAAAACTACCGTGAGTGGTATTCATATTTATTATGTTATATAACGACTTAACTCACTGAATACATTGAGTGGACGGCGTTTTGTCTCAAGAGTGGGTATTTCGTTTGGCGGGGAGAATATTATATGCAGACTGATGGTGTAGCTATGGGCTCTCCAATGGCTCCAGTGGTGGCCAATGTTTTCATGAAATGGTTTGAGAGCGGGATGTTGGCGAATACCCCGGTGAAACCACGGTACTGGTGGCGCTATGTGGATGACGTGTTTGCTATTATAGCGAGGGAAGATTTGGAGGGTTTCTTGTCATACTTAAATACAGTACATAGCAAAATCCAGTTTACAGCTGAGGAAGAAAAGGATGTTAGCCTTCCATTTCTGGATGTCAGGGTCATAAGGGAGCCAGATGGTAAGCTGTCACAAACTGTGTATCGCAAACCGACCCACACAGACAGATATCTCCGAGCAGATTCACACCATCATTTGTCGCACTTGGCATCTGTACCCAGGACCCTGATAGGCCGAGCTCTTGGTTTGTGTGACCCACAATACGTATGTGAGGAGCTTGAACACGTCAGGCAAGTGTTGGAACGGAATGGTTATAGCTGGAGATAGTGCCGCCGTTGGGCAAACCAGGGAAAGGCCAAACGACCAGACACACCGGGGCGGTCACCGATTTATCTGCCCTTTGTCAAAGGGGTGACGGATAGAGTGGGTCGTCTTCTGGACCGCAAATATGGGATCCGGACCAGGTTTAGACCACCGGGGAAATTACGCCAGTTATTGCATCCACCAAAGGATAGGGAGCCGCTAAGTGGACCGGGTGTGTATAAGATACCATGTGACTGTGGAAGTAGCTACATTGGTGAGACCCAGCGGAATATATCAACAAGAATATCGGAACACATCAGGTCAGTGAAGAACGTAGATACCATTCGGTCGGCGGTAGCGGAACATGCGCACATCTCAGATTCCAGGCACTATCTACGTTTCGATAAGGTTTCTGTGTTGGCAAAGGATAAGTTTTTTGTGCCACGGAAGTTTAAGGAAGCTATCGAAATTAGCCGGAATCCCAATTTCAACCGAGATCGAGGGTGGGCCATATCGTCGGCATGGACACCAGTCCTGAAAACATCCAGCAACCACCAGTGCATAACATGGGACCGCGAATCGGATACAACAAGCGCAGTGTGCCTACAGCCTTATACAGCAAACAATAGTAGTGACTCGAGTGACGACACGACCGAGGCCCCGCCACCGCGATCGCAGCGAGCGATGCGGGCGGAGGCGCGCGCGTGGGCCGCGGGCCGGCAGTCCGTCGCGAGTTGCGATCCCGCACACGCGTGAGCTCCTGATGCAGGACACCGGAGTTGTCCGAAACCTAGGTCGAGCGATTTCGACTTTAAACGTGAGTTAAGTCGTTATATAACATAATAAATATAAAGACGAATCAAATACAGTTTGAGGCAGTAAATCATCTGGGCACAGTTCGTAGGTACTATTTGGATTGTGAAAAGATTTACCAACATCTCTAATGATTTCTGTGTGATGTATTACTAGTAGTTCGCCTCGAACTGAGACCTCGCAAACCCCAATTTCCTGTAACTTCTAGACCTCTTAAGGTCTAGAAGGGTAAAGTCTAAGGTCTTTAGGTATAATTGAGGTATGAGATAATTAGTTTTTAAGATTAGCTCTGAAATTCTGATTAGGGATGTGAAAAAATAATCGATTATAAAAAAAATATCGATTATTATTCCTAAAAAATCGAATTTATTTGAACGATTATTACGTTAATAAATCGATTTTTTATTGTGTAATCGGTTTTCGATTGACTGCCTCGGTGGCGTAGTGGGCGCATGCTCGACTGCCAATCAAGAGGTCCCGGGTTCGATCCCCGGGTCAGGCAAAGTATTAAATATTGGATTTTTCCATTAGGAATTATCTCAATAACTGCCTGGAGTCTGGAACTGTGCCCGGTAGATGGCAATAGGCTCGCCCCCTATTACATGGGACCAATAACATACTGGCGAAATGTGGGTGTACTACTATGGGACTGAGTCCAGGGTACACCTCTGCCTACCCCTTCGGGAAAAAGGCGTGAATGTGTGAATGTATGTATGTCCCATGTAATAGGGGGCAAGCCTATTGCCATCTACCGGGCACAGTTCCAGACTCCAGGCAGTTATTGAGATAATTCCCATGGAAAAATCCAATATTTAACACATTGCCTGACCTGGGGATCGAATCCGGGACCTCTTGATTGGCAGTCGAGCAAGCAGTAATATGCAAATATTACTGTGTTCAGGTCTCAAGGGCAATGTTACCAGCGCAATTACTGGGCATGACGAGTTAAGTTACAACAACTAATATATCAGGGTGAAAGGCGCAGTGCAGTGCCGCGCAGAATTTTGAATTTTATAACACTTTGTGGCACTGTGTTTGATATGGGCCATCATGATGCTTACCATCAGGCACCTGATTTGCTCGTCTTCTTACTCATTAACATAAGAAAAAAAAAACAAAAAATAGTTCTTAGAGGGTATTTATTGATTGACGCTCTCCACGCTCCACGCGTTCGTCGTGGCTCTCCACGGTAGCTCAAGCACAGGGTAGAGTGCCCCAGTGCCCACTAAGCAGAATAGTGTGGAGGGTGCGTGGATCGAATCCCACCCGTGGATGAAATTTTTCATTTTTAAGCTTTGCTTGGGCAAAGTTCGTACATTAGCTAGGTATGATTATTATTGAAAAAAAGCTGATTTCTTTCGTTAGGATTTTTTTTTAATAAATATTTTTAGAAAAGTCGATTATTATTCCATTAAAAATCGATTTTTTTCATTAATCGATTTTGTAGGAACAAATATAAATCGATTATTAATTAATCTTATTTTTTATGATAATGAATGACAAGACGAGCAAATGATGGTAAGCATCACGATTGCCCATATCAGACACAGTGCCACGCAGTGTTTCAAAATTCAAAGCTCTGTGCGGCACTGCACTGCGCCTGTCACCCTGAGATATTAGTTGTTGAATCTCATCATGCCCAGTAATTGTGCTGGTAACATTGCCCTTCATTCCGGAACACAGTAATGTTTGCACATTACTGCTTGGCGGATGAATAACTGGCAAAGGTGTGGTACTTCCCCAGGCGGCACCCTGCTAAAGAGGCCTTCCACTACAAAAATCATTTTTTTACTGTTTAGTCACATCCCTAAGCAAATGTTGTTCTAAACTCTTCACTAATATTAGTTATAATAATCTATTCAACATTACGATAGTGCGACTTAACGACATCAGCGCGCCATCTAGTTGTTTTGAGAGGAGATGGAATTTTAGCCCTTGAGAATCGGGGTATCTTTTATAACTTGACAACACCTTAACTGATCAATCTGAAACTGGATATTATAAACAATATAAGCCTATCCTACGTACATATTTAATTTCATAAAAATCGAATTGATAATTTTCAAGTTATAATCGAAAAATATTGAGATCTTATAATAGCTACAACTCTAGGACCCCTTGACCGATTTAGCTCATCTTCGAACTTGAAAATTCTTTTATCCTGTACTACCTATCTGCAAAGTTTCATCAAGATCGGATCATCGGCTTTCGAGTTATCGCAAGACAAACATACATACACACATACATACATACAAACTTTGGCTAATATTTTTATGCAAGTCCTAAACTATGTGTCTAAATTTGAAAAAAAAAATCGGACCATCGGTTTCGAAATTATCGTCAGACCTTTCATAAATACCTTGTGACTCTTATATATACGGAACCCCTCGGCCGATTTTGCTCATTATGTAAAGTAAAAAATTTTATCACTTTAAACTACATGTCTGCAAAGTTTCATCAAGATCAGATCAACAGTTTTCAATTTATCGTCGATCAAATTTACATACCAGAGGTCAACCCTTAAGCTGGTACAAGCGCAGGTTTTTCCCACTTGTCGACTCTAAGACCTCGCTTCGCTCGGTCGATAAAAAAAAATCTACAACATCATGGATTAGTTATTTCATTACTTACTTAACTAAATAATAATCATAAATATAGTTAAGCTTGAAACAATATATAATATTATTAATCTTAAGCTAGTTCAAGTGGCGTTCTTATTGCATAAAGCCATGTCTTCCAGACAACCGGAAGGAAAAGATTATAAGATCTTGTCGTAAGGAACGTGTGAACCGAATAAGCGAAAAATTCTAGCTCTCTTTTAATATCATATTCGTATTATTTCATTTTCCTGTGTGATTTTGAAGATGTTTCACGGTAGGAGACCATTAGTATGTAGTTGCTATTACGCTATGATGTGAAGTAGTCACGCTACTGGTGTCGCATCCAGCTCCATTCCTCCAGCCTCCAATGTGACAGTTTCAACCAACTTTCCGTAACAGAGTGGGAGTTTTTTGTTGACTCGATGTCGTGAACAACTCGTGTAATGGCGTGCTTGAAATTCTAAACGCTGCTTTTGTGCCCGTGCGTTGCCTCGTTTCAAATCGAGTTTTGCCAACTATTCGCGGCAGTTTTTGTCGCCGAATTTGTTGTTTGCAATGAATAAATTTAATGCATAGTTAACATGTGTAAGCTTTATATGTGACTTTACATAATAATATATAGTTGGAATTCATGTCGTGTGAAAGTTTTGGGCTTTTGGACCACATGAGATATAGACAGAAAGAAAATTCACAGTCTACGATAATAATGAGTGTGGTCAAAAATAGAACGTATATAATATAGGGTATTACGTAATAGATATGCCCGGTAGATGGCATTAGGCTCGCCCCCTATTACATGGGACCAATAACATACTGGCGAAATGTGGGTGTATCTACTATGGGACTGAGTCCTGGGTACACCTCTGCCTTCGGGAAAAAAGGCGTGAATGTATGTTTTAAATTATGTAATAGAGTTCCCAAAAAGCTCACAAAAGATTTATATCATTCTAAGCTTTGATTATAAAACAAAGATTTACGAGAATTTTAATTACTGAAATATCCCGAAGTTCCTACGGGAACGAAGTACTACAGGGCCACTTAATATATAGGTATTCACAAGATCAAACTTAATCCTTAGACATTAGACCTTAATTAAAATAAATACTTCATATTCGTCTTACTTTTAACATACTATTTCGTAAAACCAACTGCTGTTCATCTAAACAAGTTATTTTTAAATGGTTTCCGTGTTATTTTGAGTATAAATATTACTCACTAACCATAACCTGCCCCACAGGTTAACCATTACACCACGATAAACATAGAACCATGGTGTTACTGACAACAGGCAGAACTTTCCATCCAGAATATTAGGAATTAGGATGCTTCCCCATTAGACTGCATAGATATTTTTGTCAGCTACACTGCCTATTGCAAAATCATCCTTTGAATACAGTATTGTATTTTGAATATATGTGTATTTCGAAAAAAAAAAATGTTGAGCAGACTCGGATACTTACGCCGACTTCGGCGTAGTGTTACTAGTTACCACATTAACAAGTACGACTACGGTATCTAGTTGAAGAACGCGCGTTACTAATCTAAGCCTAATTCTCTCTCTCTCTCTCTCTCTCTCTCTCTCTCTCTCTCTCGCTCGCCTTCTATTATATTCTTATTTGTTTACCACTTCAAGGTTTATTTATTTATTTATTATTATTAATTACAAAAGTAAAAGTTTTTGTAGTGGTAGGCCTCTTTAGCAGGGGGCCGCCTGGGGAAGTACCACACCTTTGCCAGTTATTCATCCGCCAAGCAGTAATGTGCAAATATTACTGTGTTCCGGTATGAAGGGCAATGTTACCAGTGAAATTACTGGGCATAATGAGATTCAACAACTCATATCTCAGGGTGACAGGCGCAGTGCAGTGCCGCGCAGAATTTTGAATTTTAAAACACTGGGTGGCATTGTGTCTGATATGGGCAATCATGATGCTTACCATCAGGCACCTGATTTGCTCGTCTTGTCACTTACTATCATAAAAAAAAAAAAAAAAAAAAACTTGCAGCATAGCCAAAGCGTTTACAATGTTATACTAAAACAATTTTCTTATAAATAGCCCAAATGGGGTCCACATGCATGGGATGTCAGCGCTTTGGACCTCATCAAGGAAACAGTTAATTATGTATACTGCCCTTGCCATTCGGAAATTCCTTCCATAAAAGCTAACTTTACGTATAAATTAGTAATTTAATATTAACTACCCAATAGGTACCAGATGTGCGGCAGGTGATTTGTTCACAGTCACGTAGATAGTAACTAGCGAACGAAATAGTTGTGGGTGGCTGGTGGTTGGTGGTAATACCTCCTTGTTGGCAGCTCGCCCGCGGTGGCGGCTTTTACTACTGTTGTTATATTACATGATGCAATTTGACGAGAGAAAAGTGCTAGAGGCCTGTTATTTCATAAAATTATGAATTTTATGAGGGACTGGCCCGTTGGCGTTGGCTCAGTTGGTAATGGATAGTAGTTGACCTTGTGCGCCGCAGATCCCGGGCTCGATCCTCGGGCAGGTCAAACATTATGAGCATGTCTGTTCAATCTGTGTCTGGGCGTTATAACCATATATTTATTATTATTATATATTTATTATACGTTGGATAGATCCCCATGCAGGGCAAAGGCCTCCCTACCCACATGACACGATTCTGGGCTATTGATTACCATCCTTTCGCATGCGAGTCAAGGTCGTTCCGCCATTGTCTCCTAGGTCTGCCGCGATGCCTTTGTTTTTTTTTTTTTAACATTGTTATGAGAATATGACTAGATACACGGTAGAACTTACGAGTAGCTTAGGCTGCTTATTCGCCTCGTAAAATTTAATCCCAGCATTTGTTAAAAGTGTTGCTAGTTAATTATCTTCGAGGAGATGGGATGATATAATCCAATTTTTTCGATTAAATGTAAAAATGGGATACAAGCTTTCCTTACCCAGAGAATGAAATGGTATATCTCATTTGAATAAATAGTAATTGTTTTCGCTCTAATTCACCTATTTCCTTTTTTTAGCTTTCACTAGCGTATCTTCCTTGGTGGCGTAGGGGTCGAAAGCGTTATTGCCGATCATGAGATCCCTAGTTCGTGTTCTTGGATTTTTCAATGAGTCATTTACCCAATAACAACCGCCTCCTATTACATTGGACTAAAACTTAAACGTAACTATGTCCAGGTATGAATGTGTATTAGAGAGTTCCATAGTAAGTACACCCAACCCAGTAACCATCCTGGATACACATGGCCTACCCCTTTGAGAAAAAAGGATTATGTAATAAACATAATAATGCCCATTGGCGTGTAACTTCTATAGGTAGTTGAAAGAACAGCACAATAAAAACAGTGTCAGCTTATTCGATTGTATAGTCAGCGGTTCCACGTGACAGAACATCCAATATATCACATCATGTACAAGCATGTCACCAACATAAGGGTAGCAAGTCAATAAAGGGGGAGTTGATGTAACCGTTAGAAGCCGGCTGGCAACTTGCCCGAACTTGGGAGACATCTTGCACTGGAAGTAATAACCGAGACATGTTGGGAATTCACTTACCTCATTGATGGACCGTAATGATTCTGGATGGAATGGTTCGATTATATCGTTGGCTGCCAAGATACGAGGATGATATGAAATGAATAAATACCTAGCGGTTAAACGAACTTGCCTTAAGAACGTACATGGTCTTCTAGGAATTTGACACAATCCTATGAAAATTTTACCAAATCGATGTTTTGTTTCCCCTGTTTGCTCCGAATATAATGTGGGTTCATTATATTCGGAATTCTTTATCGGATCGGATATCGGATATCGGATTCTTTAAATTTATATCCTGATATTTTTATAGTGAAGTAACCTATGTCCCTGTCATTTTATTTTTCTTATAAACCCTTGGTTTTTTTAGAGAACTTCCAAAAATCCCAGGCTTACTCGCGTGATTGGACGTTCACTACAAAAAAATTGTAGAGTTTATAAACAAAAATAAAATGATTGGGACATACTTTACTTTAACTTTAAAATATCAGGATATAAATATATCAAATAGGTTTACTGTATTCGGAGGAAAGAGGGGGAGACAAAACATCGATTTAGTAAATTTTCCATATAGGATTGTGTCAAACTCCTAAGAGGGCCTCTATCCTGTTAAGTGCTATTTAAAGGGAAACACTATTTCTTTATAGCTTTAAAATGTTTGTGCCATGTGTACTTTAGACAATGAACCATAGAAGAGGCATTTGACAGCCTCGTTGGTGCAGACGGTAGTAACTCTGCTTTCTGTACCGCAGGCCCCGGGTTCGATCCCCGGCCAGGTCAAACATTTGTGTGCATGAACATGTCTGTTTGATCTGTGTCTGGGTGTTATAATCGTATTTAAGTATGTATATCAGTCATCTGGTTACCATAGTACAGGCTTCTAGCCTAGTTTGGGACCACGTGACCGTGTGTGGAAGTTGTCCCATATTATTATTATATTATTATTATTATATTATTATAGAACTTGTTACAAAAGGTATAGTAATAGTTAAGAGGGTGCATCTACCAATCAAATTCCATAATGGATCAGTTTATCGGCAAATTTGTCTCACAATCTATAAGGATTAGTATCATGTAAAAGTACTCCAAAAATATAGTATATATACGAAACAAAGAACTAAACACATTACCAACTAAGTACAACCTCTATATCGCCAAACGTTTAGTTCCCGCCGTCTCAGCATAAATTTAACGCGCCCAACTGTTCAAAGTTTCAATTGAAACAACACTGTCGAACGGCAGTTACGAGTTTACGAGCTAATATGAAAGAAAGCGCCGGAGTGTTAGATCAGATGGAGCTGTAAAACAGTTGGATAAAGGGTGTAAATAAATCTTTATGATCCGTTGCCTTTGATGGGTGGTGGGGGCTGGGAGTCTTAATTACATTTATGTATTGATTACTAGCTCTGTGCCCGCGGTTTCACCCGCGTAGGCTTCGTTTCAATGCATTTCTTGGTATTACGCCTTTCTGTACCACCTTGTATCATGCAAGGTCACTGGGAGCGTTTAGAGAAAAACACGAGGCGTAGGAGCACCGATTAGAAAGGTTCTTCTTGATTACATTAGTTCTGTTACCTACTCAATCACGATAATCCTAATCCTAATATCCTAATCCTAATATACTATTATAAAGGCGAAAGTTTGTAAGTATGGATGTATGTATGGATGTTTGTTACTCTTTCACGCCAAAACTACTGAACCGATTGGGCTGAAATTTGGTACGTAAGTAGCTTAGACCCTGGAATAACACATAGGGTACTTTTTATCCCGATATTCCCACGGGAACGAAGAATACGCGGGTGAAACCGCGGGTCACAGCTAGTTTCAGATATATGCATACGTAAGTTTTCATTTTTTGCCTCAGTTTAATGTTTAGGTACTCGTACTGGTGCTGTACAACATCATTTTACCAGTTTCTTGGCTTTCAAACCGGTATTAAATACCATCTTACAGTCTTCATAAAATAAAGTTACATCGGCTTTAAAAAGTGCTACGGTTAACCGTAATCCACAAGACCGATCCAATCACACCACCCACCCGTCGAACAATCGCTGCCGAATATCCAGTACCTAATGAGGTCTGTTCAGATTTATCGATAATTAAAACACAAGTGAGGTGGGTGAGCCGATGTAATGACGAGCATTTATCGAGTCTGCGGATCTGGACCGGGAGCTTTGGGGCGCTACATTCCGCCGTTGGTTATTGATGCGCGCGGAAGGGTTTCTCGCTCATTGAATGCTATTGAAATTTTGTCAAGAATTTTGCTGTGAACACCAATTTTTGACTGCGCAATTTCCTCGTTGAATTGAACGATAAACTTATTTATAATTCAGCGCAGCACTAACTATATCACTATAATATCTTAATGCTAGAATAGCATTTTGTACCAGTTATCCTGGAACTGGAGAAAATGTTACAGAAATTGGGTGGTGTGCAAACATGAAAAGTTTTACATTTGTTTAAAGAGAGGTGAAGTCTTGTCTGTGGTCTTGTTGAAGACCTTAGGACTTAGCCTTGGCGACCAGAATCCTTGACGTATTATGTGGCACTGGTGACCGAGGAAACGTTTGACAGCAGAAAATTGGCAATTGAACGCTTTCCACACTTCTACCATAACAGAACTACTAGAACAGATAATTATGCTTCTTCTGCTGTATAATATGCACGCCGTATTGTAAGAATTCATCCGGCAATTATGTTTATTTAATAATTTACATATTGAACTTTTTCTCGAAAGGATAGGCAGAGGTGTGTACCCAGGACCCAGTCCCATAATAGTAGGTACACCCACAGTGCGCCAGTTATGTTTTTTAAGTCCCATGTAATAGGGGGCGAGCCTATTGCCATCAACACAATTCTAGAATCCAGGTTGTCATTGAGAAAACTCGGAATGGAAAAATCCAATAACACTTTTCCTGACCTGGGAATCGAGCCCGGCACCATGATCGGCGCTTTCAAACCAATTCGCCCCCGAGGCAGTTCTCGCAATAGCTCTCATGCCGCTACAAATTTTCAATTTTACCTAAAATGGTGATCAATCTCGCCTGGATGTAAGCAGTTTATTATCAGAAGATTTAATTCAGACCTTTATTAAAGTGAGGAAAGTCTGGCCGATCCATTATGTCTGACACCGTTCGCTATAGATCATTTGAGATTTAATTACAAGTACAATTTTTCTTCCTATTTCGTGTTCATATTGGTATAAAGTGTGTTAGACTCGACAGAAAAGAGTAGACCTGTATTTTTCAAAACCAATTACTATTTTTAACACATGCCTCTGAAATTAATTCCGATTTTAATCTTTTTGGTAAGTTCTGACAGCCTCGTTGGCTCAGATGGTAGTAACTCTGCTTTCTGAGCTGCAGGCCCCGGGTTCGATCCCCGGTCAGGTCAAACATTTGTGTGCATGAACATGTCTGTTTGATCTGTGTCTGTGTGTTATAACCTTATATAAGTATGTATATCAGTCATCTGCTTACCATAGTACAGGCTTCTAGCCTAGTTTGGGGCCGATTATTATTATTATTAGTTAAGAGGTGCATTTACGTGTCAAACTGAATGCTTAGTAGAAAACAATTTCTCAATGCAACAATGAGAAAAACTATCGTCTTCCCGCTCAATCTGATTGATTGTCTAAATCCATTTTGTAGATGCACCTAGTTTTAAGCGCTCTGTCCACTATATCGGTACGTTATAGGGTCGTGGATCGTGAACGGCAAAAAAAAACATTGCGTTAGTAATAGGCAACGCACACCGTGTCACAGAATAAATTAATTGTAATAGTATTAACGTAATGTTTCGTCGCCTGGTCGGATACGTTCGCATGTGTAGGTCTCTTATAGGTATAACGTACCAGTATTAGTGGGCAGACTGCTTTACTTCACAACTTTGCAATACCTGTGGTATTTGCATACCATGGTACTTTACTCTTTAATTGCAGACGTCAAAGTGAGGGCAACTTTATGAAAGGAACGTAGTTATTAAGGTACATTTTAGAGTGACCTAACAACCACGAACGTCCGCAATGAAACTCACCTTCTTTGACGGTAGTGCTTTGTGTTTTCACTGCGGTTTCTTATTTCTTATGCAATTGAAGACTGCTCAAAGAAAAACGGAGTAACAGTTCTATTTGCAATTCTTGTAGATTATTTATAGGTGCACGATGCTCTGTTCAGCATTACAGTGTTTTTTACATGACTACATCAATAAATATAGAACCCATTCAATTAATTGATATTTAGATATCCAAAATTTCCAAATAGGAAAGGTAGTTTCTCCATTATTAGTCTGTTTTTTTGTTTGTATCATATCGAATGTCGATGTTACGCGATAACTTTGTTATTTACCAAAACGTAACTTTGTGTAGGCAAAGGAGTACCCAGAATTCAGTCCCATAGTAGGTACACCCGCACTGTTTGTTTAAGTCCCATGTAATATGAGGCGAGCCTATTATCAACTACCGGGAATAGTTCCAGACTCCAGGCTGTCATTGAGAATATTCCTGATGGAAAAATCTAATAATAATATTTCCTAGTCGAGTTATAAATAGTTTTTAAGGTAAATTTGACTGTGTAGGCTTCGAATCCGAGCCAGCGATTCGATAAATGTGTTCCATTATTGGACCACCGTTCTGGGTGCCTGCTGTTATCTACTCGTACCGTATCGAATATTGGACTAATTTGGTGTGGGTAGTTGTGGGAAAATTATTGACCTCATTGCTTCTTCACGTTTCGAATTTACCGCATTGGAAACAAACAAAATGTTCGGAATAAATAATTTCAGTTATGAATGGAGAGACTTGAAATCTTACTTAAATTATTGGCTTCACCTACATATAGAATTGAATGGAGAGAAAAATAATATGGAAGGCCCTGTTATATTTAATATAGTTTTGACAGAGAACTTAGAGTCACCGATATAGCTCAAAGAATAAGCAAGCTGAAGTTGGTAAACTGTGAATATTTGTATACTGATCTCCATAGAGCTACATAAACTACATATTAATAATTATACACAATGGGCTGTTCAAGTCACATCGCAGCGCAGAACCAATGACCGTTGGGGTGACGAGAATTGTAGTGAAGATCGCAAGTAGGCAAACGTACTCGTAACATAGCGTAATAGTATCGCGCTGCGAGCAGGCGGTAGCAACTGGTTGAGTAGACCTGAGGATCGTCACTGGCACAATTTTCTATTAATAATTCTTATCTTATTTAATAATTGTATTTTATATTGACATTTTATTGAGGACTTATTATGATTTATTTGATGTATGGGTGAAATGGCCTGAAATAAATGTATTTTAATTTTTAGGAGAGGCCTATTTCCAGCGATGTATTAAAATAAATAAATAAATAATAAATAAATCGTTTATTGACCATGTAAAAAGGTTATTTACATGCATTATATAAAGCTAACATGCAAAATTTTAAAAGTACATGTTTTAAATAGGCTTAAAACTAGACTAAATCATATACAATATTATTATTATTATTATTATTATTATTATTCTTATTACTCTTAATATTGTTTGTAAAATAAGATGAAAATTTTTTATATAATATTATGATAATATAGTATGTTCTTTCAAATTAATCTGTGGTAAACAAATGTAATGGAGGTAGGACTTTTGGTGACCGCACTAGTAATTAAACTGTGATACAGCCACCAAGGCCCCCCGTTTGGATAAAAGAATTCGGTAAATTCTAATTGACAATTTTATCATATTCTTAATTATTTACTTTGATCTTGTTGAATGAAAAAGTTTAAAATTTAAATTAAAACAGAAAAAGTCCAAAAATCAAAACATAAACAAAAAATAGTAACGAAAAAATTACTGAAAGTTGACGTTTAGGAAGTCACAGCAAAAAAGTTAGTAATTGTTTGTAGGTACAGCATCAAAATCGCGAGCGTATAATATAATGTGTCTGACGTCTGTCATCTGTGTGTGAGGATGTATATGTGTGTCTTCCAGCCTAGGGGTGTGTGTGTGAGTATGTGAGTATGAGAGTAAGTATGAGTAGGTATTCGTTGTGTATTTGTGTTTGTATTAGTGAGAGTTCATGGTAGGTATATAAGAACATATTGTCCTGGGTTATAGTATCAGTGGTTTTAATAGTTCCTCTGTCTCCTTGTAGCCCAGTTTTTTTAACCAATCTTGTACACAGTATTTAACTTTATTGTAAGGTAAAGAGAAAATATTTAACTGCCTGTTTGCCTTGTTATAAAGGCGTGAACTTACGACATTAAAATGCCTACCTGCAAGAGCAGTGCGATGGGGAACATAGGGACATACATGACGAATTACTCGTCTACAACTTCTTTGTGTTGTGATAGTATTAGAATCAAACGTTGTCCTACGGTGTTTGCGCAAAATTGTGTGCAAGATGAATAGCTGTCTCACTGTAAGGACTTCAGCGTTTTGATAAAGTGTCAGAGTTGGATATCTTATATGTTTTTTAAGCATCACCTTCAAGATCGCTCTCTGAGCACGTTCCAGAGGCAAAAAATTTGTACTGCAGGCCCCACCCCATACTATATCACAGTAGGATAGAATAGACTGAGCCAATGAGTAATAAACAATTTTGAGCGTCTTTTCATCGGCTGTGGATCTAATATTTTTAAAAATATAAATAAGGCGTCTGGCTCGCGCGATTAAAGCATCTATTTGTACTCTCCAAGTAAGACAACTGTCAATGTAGACTCCCAAGTATTTTATATGATCAGCTTGGGTTAGAGCAGTACACTGACAAGCTGCATTAGAACGGCAGGTATGGGCAATAACCTTTATAGAGTCTTTTTCCGGCTGGGGTAATAAATTTGTAGAAAAAGCAACAAAATTGGTTTTTTCAACATTTAATGTGAGCAGATTATTTGTCAGCCACTGAGCCACGGTTTTAAGTGCCTTTTCTGCATTATCCCTTGCCTCTGCCCAGTTTTTGCCATCAATAATAAGAGCTGTGTCATCAGCATATGCAAAAATTTGACAATGAGGAATGTTTAAATGTGTAAGGAGATCATTGACATAAATCGTGAACAGACTTGGACCCAAAATGCTGCCTTGAGGTATACCGAAACATAAAAGCTTATCATCACTAATATGACCATCGATTTTTACACACTGGTAGCGATCAGACAGATAATCTTTAAAAATGTCCAAAGCCAACCCACGAATGCCGAGATTTTCCATCTTAGAGAGAAGAGTTGGAATAGAGACAGTGTCGAAGGCTTTTTTGAGGTCAATGAATATACCGATAGTTTTTAGTCTATTATCAAGTTGAGTTACGATGGTGTTCGTTAGTTCCAGAATAGCGTCTTCTGTGGAGATTCCTTTACGAAAACCATACTGCCTGTTCGATATTATGTCAAATTTATTTAAATATTTAGTAAGTCTGGAATTTAATAGCTTTTCTAATATTTTAGACATAGAATTAAGAATTGAAATTGGTCTATAGTTGCTGACACTATCTCTATTTCCACTCTTAAAAATAGGCAAAATGATAGCTTTTTTCAGAGCCTTCGGAAAGACACCCGAGTTAAGGCAAAGCTTGAAAATGTAAGTCAGAGGTGGAACTAAAAATTGGCGCGCATCCTGTAGAATTCTTACCGGTATATTATCCCAGCCCGTGGCAGAGTCTCTTCGTAGACCCATAATTATTCTCTCAACTTCCGAGCAGTCCGTGTCATATAGTGCCATTGTGTAATTGGAAATGGGCATGGTAGTCAAAGATACAAAATTACTTTTACTGGTAATTTCATTGGCAAGTTCTTGTCCTATATCAACAAAATAATTGTTTACTTCATTAAGTGATTCTTTAGGATTGCGATCAGGTTTTATTAATGAAGTTGTTGATGTTGGTTTTTTTACAATATTAGAAATATTTTTTATAACTTTCCACGTTTCCTTCGAATTACCCTTGGCCTTCTGAAACTATTAGTATATTATATTATATTAGTATAGTATATTAGTATTAACTGCTGATGATTATGATGTAGCCAGGGCCTTTCAGACTTCTTTTGCGTCAGTTTACTTTTTGCATCCTCCGAGGCAAATAAGGTCGTCCACTACATAACCAGATACTAGAAAACCTAGAAATATAAATTTCAACACCAACGTCTTCGATAATTATACAAGTTGATTAAAGCCATACTAAAGCATCTGTGGACTTTTTCCCAGCATTAATTACGTATTACACGCCAATTTTTGCAGCAACTGATTGGATTGGTATCAATCATTAATTGATCTGTCTTAATAAGACTCGATCGAAGCCTTCTGATACATACGAGTATGTCAATGTTATGTGTACACTTCTGTAACATACTGTCGAAATGTGGGTGTATCTACTATGGGACTGGGTCCTGGGTACACCTCTGCCTACCCTTTCGGGAAAAAGGCGTGAATGTATGTTTTTCTATAATAGTCGAGTAGCTACTATAATTATTATTAATTCCGGGGAAAAGTCTATTGACAAAGGTTTAAAAACAAAACTGACGAATTGTGGGTGGTACGATAGGATCTGCGTCCTGGGTACATGGCTCTGCGTACTGCTTTGAGAAAAAGGCGGTGATGTCAAGTTATGTTATCGCCCTATTGTGTATCTGTGGCCCAATTGGAATGTTGCTCGGATTTAAAGAAGGCAATAAGAAAAATACCACAGCTCTCATTTCCTGCAGCGTATTTTCATCAGGTTATCCATTATCCATGTCTTCATACCTCTTGTCCCAACTATTAAGAACCGCGTAATTATTGATCTCGGAATTTGACGACTGAATATATTTAGAGCAAACCTACCTCGAAGTCAGATCTATTATGGATGTATAGTCAACAGTCTATAGAGCTGGATAATAAGGATCGATCCAAGTCCGGTAGATATCTAAATATCTAGCTGCCCTTATCTAGTAGTAATTCTAGTCACGTAGATATGAATAAGCAGGATATGGCACATGATGGCGAGGTATTCAAGAATCAGTCTGCTTGGGTTCGTTATCGTCTGCTTCGGTATTCACCTTGGGCATATCATTGTGAAAGGGTAGATTTTTTAAAACTGGCAGATGAAAAATGTTCATACTTCTTATAGTAAAAGTACCTACTTATTGTATTGTCTGTAGAAGCATGAAATTCAACGTGACTTTGAAATGTGCTTTTCATTTCAGAGTTTAAACTTGTTTTTGAATTCGGCAGTTTTTCTTAGTCTCACATAACCAGTGAGACTTTTTCTTAGTCTTCTAGCAGTAACTAAGAGTTTCACTAGTTATGTGCACAGAATACAGAAGAACTTACTGCACGTAAAAAGTAGAGATAAACTATATTAAGTAACGTCACCAATGCTTTTCTTCGAAGCATTGGTGACATTACTTATCTTCGAACTTCGAAGTGCAGCCCTTGGAAATTTTTGTTTCGGGTTTCGTTTCGATCTTCATACAAGTTAATGGACTTTCTTTTATTTTTTTTCTTGGACCAAAGTATAAACACAGTGCATTTAGATTAACGCTTTATCGAGGCTCATATTGCATGCAAATCTCCGACGCGATCTTGATTGGACCAGCCCGCAAAGGGGATTAATTACTTCCTTCCCGTAATGGAAGTAGCGCCGATCTTCCTCGAGTTTCCTGTTTTTCCTGTTTCTGTGCACAATCCCTTCGTTTCCCGAGACGATACTACCTCTTTAGATGAAGGAAAGTAGTTTAGTGAGATTAGTGGTGTGGATGATTAAGCCGAAACCGCATGATAGATCAGCTTTCAGAATTTTATTGGAATTTTTCAAAAAAGTTTTTGTCTACGTAATGTATGGTCAATTAGCCTCATTTACTTAATAAATTGTCAAGAAAGCATTATATGTATAGTTAGTAAGTAGTTATGCTTATGGTACGAGTAGGTTTAAAGTAGGAAGTAAAAATTAATAAAAATAATAATAATAAAGCCATTTAATTCCAAAATAAACTTAATTAACAGAGTTTTAATTTTGAATGTATTGACAAATTTTTAAAATCAAAAATATTATAACATGCAATTTAAAAAATTCTAAAATATTATTCTTAATTTATTTTTATTATGGACATCTCAATCGAGTAAAGGCCTCCTCCATTTTCCTCCAAACATTTCAATATAAAAATTAATTCTGAAAGAAAGTATTAAAGAAAATTAAATAAGCTAAAAGTTCTGAGCAAGGTTTGAACCAAAGACTATAAGCACTTTTGCGAACACCACCCTTATAGAATACAGGTTCCGAAACGAAACCCTAACATAATTTATACAATACATCCAACCCTGCATGCAGCATATCTAATATGGAGAACCACAGAGACAAAGAACACCGCGCTCTAAAAGCCTTGCCTTATTCCCGTTGGGACTATATCTCACCATAGTATCGTAGCAAGTGCTATGATCCTGATAAACTACTTTCGCTTCTTCCACTTCCGTCACATTTGTCATACATGCGATTGGTAGTTGTATTACTTATTTGTCGTATCTTTAAGGATCTCTGTATCCCTAACTATCTATTTCCTTTTTATGGCTGGTTCTGGATAGACCACTCAATCATAAGTTTCTTCAAAGCAGACACATGTCTCCAATTTCGTTATCTCTTAAGTGCTAGGTACCTCATCATTTTCCCGTTAGTAACCCGATATGTCCTCTTCCACGTTGTCATGATTTGCTTTGTCTCAGACCGAGGCTTGTTTTATTACGCCATTATATTTTCCGACAGTGATTAATACGAGGACGGCAAAGAAAGCCAATTTTTTTATTCGCCGACCTATTTTTAAAATAAGCTTGTTTAAAATTCGGGCTATTTTTCAAACAATAGAAAATATTGAAATCTCTTTCTCAGCCTCTCTGACAAAATAGGTTGTCCACATAACCCATATGAATTGACTCGAGCAATGTAATTGGGGTAACACGTTCTGTTAAGAGTATAAATTCAAATTATTATTTAAACTATATAGATAAAAAATTGGTCGCTCTGGAGTTCTGCGACCAGTTCCACAAATTCTGTCTTTTGAGTTAACTCTGATAGTAGAACAATCTTTATATTCAGTCACCTACGCATTCTCGTACTACAAATCTGATCGTCTCAGCTTTCTATATCGTTTTGTTTTGTCAGTCTAGAGGCTAGACAGACGACGCACCGTAAGACAAACTCAGCAGAATCAGCTATATAGTTCACATACCCTTTCGCTCCGTGACAAAATTTGAAACAAATTATAAAGCAGCGAGCCACATTCGGGTTGCCTTTATTGCAGTGTTTAACACGGGAGTACGACGCTTAAAAATTCACAAAGGCGTTCCAATTTAAAGTTTCATAACGCGAGGGTTGTCACGCGTTCCGTTCTCGAAACGTTCCAACTGGAAGCCTTTGGAACTCGTGACAAACTCGCCGAGGGGTTTCCATGGGTTGTGCTGAATTACTGCTACTGTCACGTTTCACGTTCAAAAACCTCTTATAGACGTATTTCGCTAGGACCGATTTTATAGAAAGCATTTTGGAATATTTGCCAGCGATATGAGGTACTTATTCTACTGTACTCATCGATTTTACGGAAGAAATCTCTTATTAGCGATAAGACAGCCGATTATAAATTAAATTATAGTCATCTGACCTGTATATTATTTTCGTTGTGTTGTATACAATAAAGTATATTATCTATCTACTTAGAGATCTAAAATATTTCAATAACCTACCGTGAGAGCTTTAACCAATGCCTGATCTGTTACCTCGGTTTTCCAAACTGTGTAGATTAATTACCTCTAGCTGGGACAAATACATACCAATACAAACCACATACCAAACCCCCAATCGGTTCACTAGTTTTGTCGTAAAGTACAAACTTACACACGTAAACATTCTTATTTATAATATCAGTGGCAAGTTGAATTTGTAAAGTTTATCATGTTGACTTTAGAGTCATTAATTTGAGGAGAGATATTTGGAAATGTTATCCCGTAGAGCCAAATATAATCGGATTGTATGCTAACAAGTTGCCATTTTAATTGGGGTCCGAACTAAAGCCAGACAGTTAAAATAGATACGTACAGAAGATACGTAAGAGAAAGAGGCTTTATATAACGAGGACAAACACGCATATGTACTCGTATATTTCTAGAAATCTTTCATGAAATACCACTGGACTTGGAGCCGCGAGTGCACGCTAAGTATATGCTAGTATATACTTCAACCCAATTCAGTAGGTATTTATAATGGAAATACATAGAGGACAATAAATATGCCATAAAACTTCTGCACAGCCATCCGTCCGGCACCTTCCTACAGTAGTAAAATCTAATCCCTACAAGTTTCTTGTTTATTTATTTATTTATTAATACAAGGTACAATTATGAACTGCATACTTGTGCATTCTTTTCGCTGAAATCATCATTCCGAAAGCACGACAGATTCATCATCTCCTTCTTAGCTTAAAAGCGTCGTTTTAACGCTTATTAAAACAAAGTAGTTTCAGTTGAGTTGAATTTCTGATAAGGTCATCTTTCTGTACCTTTTCTTTTGTGCAAATAGCAAACGCATATCCATTTCGTATCTGAAACATGGTTGGTAAAATCCATGCGCTTCGATATTATTTGCTGTTAGTGCCTGTTCCTGAGTGTGCAGTTTAGATCTGACGGTTATACCGGATATTGTTTGCATAGGATATGAGAAATGGGCAGCCATGTTGTATTTTGTCAGAAGACACTACGTTATATTCCATTAAGCTATTATTATATCAAAATTTGGCCCAATCGGCTCCGAAGTCTATTTGGTTAAAGAGTTATTTATTGTCATCGGTACGGTGCTTTGTCATTTATTTTTATTTGTAACTCGACCAAAAAAGGAAGGGCTGTTATAAGCTTGACGTGTCTTTGTATATTTTTTTTTATGATAATGAGTGACAAGACGAGCAAATCAGGTGCCTGATGGTAAGCATCATGATTGCCCATATCAGACACAGTGCCACCCAGTGTTTTAAAATTCAAAATTCTGCGTGGCACTGCACTGCGCCTGTCACCCTGAGATATGAGTTGTTGAATCTCATCATGCCCAGTAATTTCGCTGGTAACATTGCCCTTCATACCGGAACACAGTGATGTTTGCACATTACTGCTTGGCGGATGAATAACTGGCAAAGGTGTGGTACTTCCCCAGGCGGCCCCCTGCAAAAGAGGCCTACCACTACAGAAACTGTGTGTCTGTCTGTGGCATTGTAGCTTCAAAACTAATCGATTTTATTGCGGCTTTTGTTTTAAAGTTGACGTGAGGTCCAGTGTTCTATGTCTTGTAAAAATCGGATTCTGCCTTTTAAAGATTATCAGCTCTTTTCTAGTGGGTGAAGGGATGACCCAACTTCCATGGTCTGATTAATTCGAAATTAGGTATCCTGTTGCTTCAACAATATTGAAACGTAACCTTAAACTTATGCTGGAGCATCAGGTTCTGATGGGCCAGTATTCACATGTTTCGTGTTTGGGCTCATTGGAATCGTCTCAATAAATGTGTTGAAGATGGTGACCAAGGCCTGATGACGAAGCAGAAAGAAGAGAAAGAGGGAGTTTTTTTCAATTTGTTATTTTATATTTCAATTTGTTTATAGACGTAACAGAGTTTATTTCCTATTTAGTATATTGTATAGATTTCTGTAGTTTTTTAAACATTAAGTATACCGAAAAAGCCAGTCTATCGAGTTTACATAGTCTACCGAGAGGTCAATTGTCGAATCCAACTAGGCTGAGCAGCTTTCGGAAACCTACGCAATGTCTTCTCGTCCAAAATACCTCAGTGCTGAGGCACTCAAGTCGAAGGTGTTCGACTAGTGTGTGTTGTAGTAATGACTTACGGATCTGAAACGTGGTCTCTGACTGTGGGCCTTATCAGCAGGCTCAAAATAGCGCAACGAGCTATGGAAATGGCTATGCTCGTAATATCTGCGAGAATCAGATATCAGAAACGAATCAGAACGATCCGTAGACGAACGAAAGTTATCGACCTAGCTCAGCGAATTAGCAAGTAGAAGTGGCAATGGGCAGGGCACGTAGCACGTAGAACTGATGGCCGCTGAGGCTGTAAAGTTCTCGAATGGAGACCACGGACCGGGAAGCGCAGCGTACGATGTCCACCCACAAGGTAGACAGACGATCTGATAAAGACGGCAGGAACACGCTGGAGGCGGGCCGCTCACAACCGGACTGGATAGATATTTATGGGGGAGGCCTGTGTTCAGCAATGGACGTATGGCTGAGATGATGATGATGATGATGGTGTTTTGTATATTATTTTATATATTATATTATATTTATTAATATTTAGTTTATTATATATTATATTAAACAATATTATATTATTTACACTTGATATATTTAATTGATAAAGATGCGCCACCGTCTTTTTGCTGCAAATGAATCCTCTCCATCCATCGGTTGTGTGGAAGAAATCGCTTATTAGCGATTTTTAGAGATTATTTTACGCCGCGATGTACAAGCGGCGAAGACCGCCGCTTGTACATTTAAGTATAGTTTCTCTGTATCCTTTGTGTTGGTTCTTTAAGTGTGGTGTACAATAAAGTATTATCTATCTATCTTTCATGATGATGATGAATAAGTATACCGAAAAAAACACATACATTGTATATATTTGCATGTTAAATATCAAATATCGTGAGTGTGACGGTCAAATACACACGTATTTGAACAATGGCAACAAGCTCTTTCGGATCGAGTGGAAATTGGGTCGGACACAAATGAATACGCAAACCTCCGGGCTTCGGACAAAAGTGGTCCACGTTTTTTTTCATCAATTCTACCTATATTGGCGTAAAGCTCTATGCTCTGTGATGATTGAATAGATTCTCACTTTTTGGTTTTGAATGGACCAATATCTAATTGTACTAACTTAAAGTTCTGTTTTGATATTTACGCTCTTTATTTCTCGGGAGTTATCAAGTGTCTGCTTGCCCCTGAATAAGAAAGCAATTCAAAGTCATTGCCCTGAGTGTATAAATCTTTATTGGTGTGTTTATTTGTTTGTAAATGTGTGCAGCTTTCACTTATTACCTATATTAGGATCTTTTGTCTTCTGCATTAGTTTGCGGTGATTATTTGTATGTGTGCTGTACTTCAGACCCCACGAAAATCACTAAAAAAGTACCTATTAAAAGTAACGCTTGAAAGGAAACGGGCTTGGAATCCAAGGAAGCTGGACCCAGAAAACCTTACGATATATATTATACGATATATATATTGCCGTGTAGAGAATGTTGTATAATATTATGTTGTATATTATCGCTGATTCATTAATTTGATTTTAATAAAGTGAAATAAAGTACTAAGTATTTTTTAATGGCGACGTGCGTTCAAATTTTAATATAACATTTGCTTAATTTACTATACAAAATAAATATAATTGTAATGTAAGGTCAAAGTGGCCCTAAAACCAACAACTCCTTTCCAGTGCTTTGTTAAGTCACTTTAAAAAACACGACCTCATTATTCTAATTCAATTCTAAATCCTGAACTATACCAGCACACAAAAATATAGTTCAAAAGCACTCTGAATACCATTCAATCGTATCGCAGCAATACTTCAAAAACTATATTTTATTGGTGCATTTCTCGATACGAGATCGTTTCCCGTGCACAGCTGTGGCCACGAAATTGAACACAATTTGACGTTGACAAGCATTTATTACTAAAATAGCGACACGCCCCGGGTTAACACGGATAAACTAAGCATATTTAAATAGTGTTTCAAGATAATCAAATCCGTAATATGTGTTTTTTATATAACTCTTGGTTTACAAAGCTTCCAATAGGCATTATTTTTTTCTGACCTAGCCAACTTTTATCGTCATATTTCAGCCAAATTATACGAAACCTTAACTAATGCAAAAGGAGAGTGATTAGAGTGTTGTTCGGTCGGCAAAATACTGGCAATATCCCTGGTGGTGCAGGTATCCATAGGCGGAGGTAACAGCGAGCCATCAGGCACAGCGTCTGGATGTTTGCTATGGTATAAAAAGGCAGAGGCCTATTTCTCTCCACTTGCTACGATCCTGTTATACGGCTTTCGCTTCTTCTACTTACATCACATTCTCCATACATGCTCATCGGTTGTAGGGACTTGCCCTTAAAATAAAATAAATAAATAAAAAGTTTATTGCCTCCATTTACATATAAGTAAAAAAAAAAGAACCAAAAAATAAACAACTTAAACAATTAAATATTACAAAGAATACCTACGTGACAAGTTTATGTATCTAGGAACTACTAAACAATAATACAAAAAATATTTACTATACTTACCTACTTATTAACTTATTACATTAACCTTACTAACTATGTATATAGGTAACTACTTGGACTTTTATATCGTAGGTACAAGAGAGTCGCGTTTGTGCGACTAACCGTAGTTATTAGAATTTGAATTCAATTATTTTACATATAATTTTATCGTGGTTATGAGGCAAAAGGGGTGCATTCAGCATATGCCGGGTGAACAGTGCTCAACCAGCGCTGGTTTTCAATGCATCCCTTTCGGTCGGTTGTTGTATGGTACTTATGTGTATACGAACGCATGATTTTGTGTATGAGTGTGTGTCATGTGTGTTTATGTATACTTTGTGTGTGTCATCAGTTATCCTAATAAGCCTATTGTGGTTTGCTGTGTGCTTCGAAGTGTGTGGGTGTGTGTGCGCGCATGTGTGCATGAGAATGACTATTTTATACATTACCTACTATTTAACTATTTTAAAGGCTATTTCAAAACTGTGCTTCTGCTTTTGCAACATTACTTGCTTTAATCTTATTTTGAAGGTATGTATGCTTAATTTCATTCTTAATGGTGGTGGAAGGTTGTTCCAAACTTTCGAAGCACTATGTTTGAAACAGCCTCTAAAACCGGCAGTTTTTCTTATTGGAACATCTAAATAGTTCTTATGCTTTGAGCGTGTGTTAACATTATGCATATCCTTTGACCATCTAAGTTTCTCAAAAAGATACTCTGGCCGGCCATTCCACAATATCTTTTGGGTAGTGCAAGCTAAATGTATTTCCCTACGCGACTTCATATTTAGAATACCCTTTTTTACCAGGTATGGAGTCACATGTGCCCTTCTGGGTATATTGAAACAGAATCGTGCGCAGGCATTCTGCACTTTTTGAATAGCACATTCTGTTTTCCCCCATAACCTAGGTCCATATACTGCACTGCAATAGTTAAAAGGGGAAAGCACCAAAAGATCACATAATAAAATTCTGATATCTTCCGTTATATGTTTTCTAATATTATATAACACCTTAAGTTTGTAGAAGCTATTTTTTATTTTTTCGTTCACATGCTTGACAAACCTCAATTCATTGTCCATGATGAGTCCTAGATTCCGGGCATCTTTTTCAATTGGTAATTCTACTCCGTCAATAGCTACTTTATGATTGTGATCTAAAACTTTTCTGACTTGTGTTTTTGTGCCTAGGATTAACATTTTAGATTTTGCCGGATTTAGGATCAGAGAGTTCTTTTTGGCCCACATGAAAATTATTTCCAAATCTTTGTTTACTTTCGACAAAGCCTCCACCGTGTCTTTAGAATCAAAGCTATGGTATATTTGCGTATCATCCGCGTACAAATGATACTTACACACCTCTAATTGTTGTGGCATATCAGCCGTAAAAATAGAAAAAAGAATTGGGCTTAATATTGAACCCTGTGGTGTTCCCCTTGGAACATTACGCACCTCGGACATACCCTTACTTCCATCCTGGTTTTCTACCTCTACAAATTGTTCCCTGTTATTTAAATATGTCTCAAACCATTTACAAGTTTCATCCGAAAATCCGTAGTAAGACAGTTTAGCAATTAATAGGTCCGGGTTAAGGCAATCAAAAGCGCGCGAAAAATCAAGTAGGATAAGGACACTGCTAAGACCTGCATCGGAAGCTGCTATTATATCGTCAGTAACTTGCAAGAGCGCCGTTTCTGTGCCGTGGGCTTTACGAAACCCCGACTGATATGTAGGAATTATGTTTTCGTGAATAACGTAATTCTCTATCTGCTCTAGCACTACTCTTTCAAGAACTTTAGATAACACCGGTAATATACTAATTGGTCGCAAGTCTTTTAAATCTTCGACTGAATTAGATTTAGGTATGGGTATTACTAGAGCTCGCTTCCACGCATCGGGAAATGTGCTCGTAACTATAGAACAGTTGACCATTGCCGTGATAACAGGCAAAGTTTCGGGCAAGGTAAGTTTAACCATTTCTACAGTCATACCATCATACCCCGCCGCATTGGTTTTAATGTTTAGGAGCATTCTCCCTACGCTATCCTCCGAAACTACCCTCAGTTTGAAGCTAGAACTATTTCTCTTGTTAGAATTAAAAAATATATATGTTTCATTATCTATTAAACCATCTCCTGGTATGTTTAGAAAATGATTGATGATTAGATTAGGTTTTTTTAAGTGTTCTGGTATTATCATAGGCGAGTTGTTATTTAATTCCTTAATTCGTTTTAAGTAGTTCCACATTTTTTTGGGCTGGTGTAAGTTTTTATTAATATAGTGTGAAAAGAAAGCTGTTCTCTCCCTTTCAACTGCTCCATTTACTAAATTTTTAAGATTTTTATAGTAATTTTTTGCCGACTCTGTTTTGCTACTATGTGCCCTGGTTAAAGCTTTATTTCTAAGAGACATCATAAATCGAATAATGCTGGTTATCCACGGTTTCGGGTACTCTCTCACGGTTCTACGCTTCAAAGGTGCATGATCATTAAAAAGTTGAATTAAATTATCATTAAATTTCCTAATCATTAAGTGAACATCTTGTGATTCTATAATGTCTTGCCAGTCAATAGACTTAAGGTCTTGACTAAATGTTTCTAGTTTAATTTCATCAATTGATCTGGATTCAATTATTCGTGGAACAGGCTTATGTTTTTTAATATTAAGATTGCAGAGAATCAAGGCATGATCACTCAAACATTCGTTATGGAGCACGGTAACCTTCTTACACCTATCTGGTACGTTAGTGAGTATGATATCTAAAAGACTCGCGGTAGCGTCTGTGTTCCTAGTGGATTTATTGACTAACTGAGTCAGACTGTTTTGTATACAAAAATCTGATAGCTCCCGGGCCTTAGAAGAGTCAGGTTTCAGTAAATCAATATTAAAATCAGTCAACACGCAAATGTACTCACAGTGTATAAATGTATTGAGAGACTCGCTTAGAGATTCTAAAGCTGTTGATACCTTGACGCTTTCAGGTCGGTATGCTGTACCTATGGCCATTCGGGCGCCTGGCAACGTTAGTTCAAGCCACAACTGTTCTAATGATGACTCTGGATGAGGTCGAACTCGGGCACGCAATCCTTTTCTTATATAGAATCCTACCCCGCCGCCTTTATTATTGGATTTGCGAGATTTTAATTTTAAAGTATAATCTGGGAGCACCGGCGCTATCTTCTCCTGACCTTCCCGGATCCATGTTTCATTGAGCGCCAATATGTCAGGTCTGTGTGTGTGTATACATGCTTCCAGCTCATCTCTACCTGTATTAAGTGAACGTACATTTATAAGCCCAAGTTTCAAACATTTATAAGTATGTTGTATCCTATCCATAATACTCGTTACAATAAACATTAAATACGGTAAATAACATTTCCATAATTAACTTACTACCAATTGCTATAAAAAAGTGATGGGCAAAATATATGGTACTACTATTATAATACAATTCAAAATAAAACAAAAGTAACAAGCTCATTGAGCACTCGAGACGTGTTAACTGACTCAACATTACACTTATAATTATAATAATAACCGATAATGTCTTTTCAAACGGATCTACTGTCAAAAACCCGGTCCATATCTGTACCAGCCCGGATCTGGATCACTTGCTTCCCATCCAATTGGCGCGCGAAGATCCGCCCCTGTTTGGTCCAGGCGTACCGCCATTCACGTTTGCGACATTCCTCCCGGACCCGATGAAATAGCTGCCGGTTCGTCTTCGTGAGCCGCTCATTGATGTATAAGCGGCGTGGCGGCCCCGCCAGCCCGAGGTCAGCAGAGGACAGCGTGCGGCGTACACGTGCGGCCTGAAGGATCTGGTCGCGCAGGGAGCGCCGCGCCAGGCGCACGATGACGCGGCGCGGGCGCCCCGCGGTCGCTCCATCCGGCCCGGCGTTATTGTCAGCCCTTAGGACAACATCAATTAATTCAAAAAAGTTCAATTCAATTTTTTTTTGCATAATTCATATTTTTATTTAATGATAGTGAGTTAACAAGACGAGCAAATCAAAAGGTGGTAAGCATCATGATTGCCCATATCAGACACAGTGCCACCCATTGTTTTAGAATTCAAAATTCTGCGCGGTACTGCACTGCGCCTGTCACTCTGAGATAGCAGTTGTTGAAACTCGTCATTCGCCCTTCAGACCGGAACACAGTAATGCTTGCATATTACTGCATGGCGGATGAATAACTGGAAAAGGTGTGGTACTTCCCTAGGCGATCCCCTGCTAAAGAGGCCTACCACTACATACACAATAATAGACATAATAATAGATCGTAGTATATAATGCATGGTGGTAATCATGATACCCGTTTGGGCGTAGCAAGTAGTAAACAAATATATTATGAAGTATTAGTGTTTTAGATTTAAAAAAAAAAAATCTTTGTCTTTTGATTTATGAACGTGAAGCAGGTCACTTTATTAGTCCTCTTTTTTCTACTGAATTTGGCATACTTAAAGCGGTTCAATTAAATTTAGCTGGTGTACAATAATATCATAACTGTATAATAATTGTTTTATATCAAAGTACGCCTAGGTCGACCCCTAGCGATTTGATCATTCACACTGGCCGTTGAAAGAAAGAAAGAAAGAAAAATGCGTTTATTATCCAACCTCAACAAACACGTTACATCTGCTGGTATATATTATATTATTTCGACAGTGGTTGTGATAATCGTCTTGTGCTCAGCATGTGCTGCGCTCGGCTAACCGTGCACAGCGCTGTTTTTCAGCACGTACCGTCTTATTTAGATTTGTACAGATTTGACACCATGCCAAGTGACTATTCCAAGACTGTTCACTTTCCGTGGCTTCGTATGTATGATATCACTAGACGTAAACTTAAACGAACGCTTCTTGTTCCAGGTAACCTATCATTCGAGCAGACGGATATAACAGCAAGGAGAAGTTCTCATTCTTTATTCGAAGGTATTGGACGTGAATATTCTTCGGAAAATTGCATGAAACTCAAACTCAAACTCAAACTCAAACAGATTTATTCAAATAGGTCATAATCTGACACTTTTGTACGTCAATGAAGATACAGTACTGAGTCTACCGTGCGTTCGGAAAGATACCTCTACAAGAAGAACGCACAAGAAACTTGTAGGGCTTAATTTTTTCAACAGATAGTTTCACAATATTTGGTTTGGTTACATTCGTTTTCTTTGAAGGTGCCGCGAGGCGGCTATGCAGAAGTTTCCAGGCATCTTTGTCCTCTATGTACTGGTTGACTTTATAATAAGCCTTCTTAAGTAAAGTAGATTTTATATAGGTTTTGAATTTACCCTCTGAGAGCCCAGTTATCTCTTTTGGGATTTTATTATAGAAACGTACACTATTTCCTAAGAATGTCTTTTTATTTGTTTTAGATAATCTAAAGCTAGGCACAGCTATTTTGTCTTTATTCCTAGTATTAAAATTATGAAGGTCACTATTTAATTTTAATTTATGTAAATTTTTACGCACGTACATGATGTTCTCATAAATGTATAAGGATGGTAGGGTCAGTATGTTTATTTCTTTAAATAATTCCCTCAGGGATTCGCGTGGACGCATCTCATAGATGGCACGAATCGCACGTTTTTGTAGTATAAAGATAGTTTCTATATCTGCAGCTGACCCCCACAACAGAATCCCATAAGACATCAAGCTATGGAAATATGCAAAGTACACTAATCTCGCCGTGGCTACATCTGTTAGTTGCCTAATTTTATAAACCGCGTAAGCTGCAGAGCTTAGTTTCCCTGAGAGCTCGGTGATATGAGTGCTCCATTGCAGTTTAGAGTCTATATTTATGCCAAGGAACAAAGTTGCATTGTCAATATTGAGTCTTTCACCGTCAAGAACTATGATTGGTTCTATACTTCTGACGTTAGGCAACGAAAATTTCAAACATTTAGTCTTTTTCGCATTCAATAACAGATTGTTTGCTGTGAACCATCTGGATATACTTGCTAAAGTATTATTAACATGTACTAGTGAAGTATCCTTCCTATCAACTTTAAAAATCAATGACGTATCATCGGCAAATAGAACTATATCTGCTTGACCGTGGACCATGTAAGGCAAATCGTTAATATATGCCAAAAACAGGAAAGGACCCAAAATTGATCCCTGTGGGACTCCCATCTTGACAGGAGAACTAGCAGATGTGATACCATTGACGCTAACCTTCTGCTGCCTACTAGACAAGTATGATTCCACCAGGTTCAGGGCATTCCCATGAATTCCATATACTTCTAACTTGCGCAGTAACGTGCAGTGTTCTACACAGTCGAATGCTTTGGAAAGGTCACAAAACACCCCAATGGCATCCTGTGAACTCTCCCAAGCCTCCAAGACAAGAGTCATGAGATGACAGCCTGCATCGGTTGTTGATCTGCATTTGGTGAAACCATACTGGTTTGAATGCAATATTCTATTTCTATTGAAATGTGACAGCAGTTGGTTTAGCATCAATTTCTCAAAGATTTTACTTAATACTGGCAAAACAGAGATTGGCCTATAGTTTGAGGGATCTGTCTTACTTCCCGATTTAAAGATAGGAGTGATTTTACTTATTTTCATTAGTTCTGGAAACGTGCCTTTATCTATGCATAGGTTAAATAAGTCTGCTAAGTAAGGAGCAATTGTGTTTATTATAGAATCTAGCATTTTTACAGATAGACCCCATAGATCTTCAGTAGCTTTAACATTTAAACTCTTGTACGTCTTTTTGATATCAATTAATGAGATGTGTTCAAACGAAAATTCAGGTATGGTGCGTTGGAAGTTTTCTTTAAGAAAAGCCTCCGCCAAGTCTGGGGATGAATCAAGTGACTTGGTCGCGTTCAGGGCTATGTTAGAGAAGAAATCGACAAAAATATTAGCGACTTCCTCAACATTTGTAATGTGTTCATTATTAATTAATAATTTATATTCAGAATCTCTACATTTATCTTTACCTGTTTCTACGTTTATTGTTTTCCAAACCGTCTTAATTTTATTACTTGATTTGCGAATTTTGTCTCTAATATTTATGGCTTTTGCTTGGATGCACACAGCTTTAAAAATTTTTGAATAACATTTAACATACTCATGAAATGATTCTGAATTGGAATGGGCTTTATCCCTATATAACTCATACATATTATCTCTACTTTTCCTGATACCCTTGGTAGCCCAATCACTAAATTCTAGTTTCCCATTCGAGTGTAATTTCTTTTTGGGACATATCTCATTGAACTCCTTACTTATTACAGAAAATATGTTTTCATAATTGAAATTAGGGTCTTCCTCAGAGACAGCGACATTTTCCAGTTTTGATTCTATATTATTCCTAAGCTTTTCGAGTTTATATGTTGTTAGGGGCCTATGTTCAATTGTTGGTTTTTCTTTTGATTTGTCACTTATAAATTCTAGTGAGAGACCCTTGTGGTCAGACCTAACTCCACCCGTTATTGATAACTTCCTACTTTCGAAATTGGTAAAGATATTATCAATACAGGTCGATGAGGTAACTGTAACTCTTGTGGGCTCAGAGAATAGGTAACTCAAACCGAAGGACTTAAATAAACTAGTCAAATTAGTTTTATCTGGAGAATCTGACAAAATATCAATGTTAAAGTCACCGCATACAAGTACATGTTTATTACTTTTACAAATTTTGTTTAGAATTATTTCCATAGAGGACATAAAAGAAGTGAGATTCGAGTTCGGCGGCCTATATACACATAAGATTATGTGCCTTTTCACTTCTACACAAGCCACCTCGCAAGTTCGTTCCACAGAACAGCTGACAATATCATTTCGCTCTTTATATTTAATTGATTTTCTTAAAAGTATAATCGAGCCCCCACCTTCAGCAGATGTTCTGTTGAACTTACTGGCCACCTGAAAATTATTAACATTAAATGACATTTTATCATTTTTTAACCAAGTTTCACAGAAACATAAAATATCATAATTATATTTATCTACAAGTAATTCAATGTCGTTAATTTTGCCAGAGAAGCGGTTTATATTTTGATAGAATAAAGATAATGTACAAGTACCACTCTCTGTTGTCTTAGAAATTAGTTTAAATTATTTTCCACAGTGTTATTTTTAGTACATATACTAATCACTGTGGAGTCATTATTTAACACTGTTATATTACCTATAACTGAATTAATATTATAAGCTACCAATGTAGCAAGCATCGAAATGCATTTCTTCGAACAGTACATAATATTGTCCGGGGTCAGTTGAAAGTTTTTAATAAACTTATTCATGTCAAAAAACATTAATTTGTCACTATGACGAGATGTCAGATTATGAAATAAATTGTTTATCATATGTGTGTGTTTATTTTGAGTTGAAGTTAACGATGAACAATATGGTAAGGCACACAGCATAATCTTAAAACAATTTATTTCAAGGAGAGAGGTTATGTTATTAATAACCTCCCTTTTGTCTATACCTATACTTTGTCCTATTAAGATGACAATAACTGTATTACTATCTATAGTATGAGCACTACTCCTAATCTTATCACATATTTGTGTGTAAGATGCACCGGGCATGCAATGATTATATATTATATGATTACTCTCATTGCACAACAGAGAACCAAAATCTACACCAATCCGGTCTGAGAAAACAAGTACCTTAGTCCTACTATGTCCAGCAATACATTGCATCTCCCTCCGAGCCACTCGCACAGGAACAGCACATGGTGATTGTGAGGTCACCTGAGGCTCAGTTGATTTTGTTTGCAATTCTGAGTTAATTAAATCTACATTACTTGTAACCAACTGGGCCAGATCTATAGCAGTATTATAGTGTTCTGCTAACTGAGTTTGTAAGGCAGTATAACTGTTGAAAATATCCTGCAGTGTTTGTTCTCTGCGTAGAAGCTCAGAGCGTAGTTGCAGTATGTCATCATCATATAATTTTCTTGTTATTTCTAACTCCTCTATACAATTTTGGAGTTGTTGATCTAATAAAAGTCTACTTTTTATAAGTTGGACATTTTTTGTGAAGTACTTCTTATTACACTTGAGTTTTTTTTGACATTTCCGAACAAGTTTTTTGATTTTTATATATTTTTTAGGCTTTCTATGGAGAATGGGTTTTGAGGGAGTCTCACCAGTGAGGTCAATAATGTCTAGGGGCTGAGAACACTTCACTTTACTAACTACTAACTCATTGTATAGGCACTGAGTGTCGGCTACTTGTTGAGCGGTTAACTTTGATTGCAACTCTAATATTGTTGATTGAGCCGTGTCTAGTTCACGCTCGAGGTCTCCAATACGGCTTAAGGCCTTAACATAGGTCAAGCCACACTCATCAAATGACAATACAATGGTCTGTAGGTGATCACATTTATGTAAGACATCTTGGTATCTAACGTCCAGTTCAGCCAGTTCATTCTTGAGGTCGCTGTTTATGGAGATAATCCGCTGAACTTCAACCTCACTGTCATCCCTCTCTCTAAGGAGTTGTTCATTTAGATCCTTATAGGTCTTCAGTTCCTGTAGTGTGGTTCTCAGTTGCTGTTCCATCTCTTTAACAGTAGCTCTGCGAGTCATCATGGTGGAGTTTCTGAAAAATTAGGTTGAAAAACTTAAGTAAATGGATAAGAAACAGGTGGGTACTAGTCACCTTTGTGCATTGACAAAGACAAGTCACCTCAAAGTATATATCTGTCCACAATTTACTAATTCTGCAGAAAACACAGAGACCAGCGAGAACGAGAGGTAAACAGCTTGAAAACTGGAAATTATTTGAAATATAAGTTTATAGTTAGGGGTTAGACAGTTAGACAGTGATAGAACAGTATAGACAGATGATAGTAAGTATTTCACTAAAATCCGTGCAAACTACACAATTGTTTTATGATGTTTATACTTATTCAATAAAATAACAATGATTTATATAACAGAATGGACAATAATACCTACTAGAACAATATTAATTGTAAGTGGGTAATGCTATTATGCACAAAATTGAATTAAATGTACTAAGTACTTATACTTTGAGAGTGATCTTGTCCTTTATATTAAGTGTTTATGCACAGTGTTTATGTAGTAGGCGCCTGTCTGAAACTATGTTTTGTTATCAGTTCTGCTTCCACTTTTTGTCAAGCAAAGTGATAACAAACGGCGTCAGTGTGTGGGTTTTGACGTCGCTCACTGCAGTGAGCAGTGTTGTAATTGTTAACGGGATATGGTGACTAGTGGTTAGTTATTAGATAAACACAATCAATACTCCCCGGGATTATGTAGTAGCATCCAGTGTTTTTGAATATCCACCCGTTAGTCCTTTGACAACACCGCCAGTTTCAGTTTCCCAAAAGTGTACATATATCACTTTTTGCACTGTGTTTTTGCATTTATTAGTTGATAACAGTATTTTTGAGTCACTTTTCACGATTTTTCTACTATATAAAGTTATATCGCTAATTAAAACTAATAAAATTTATCCTAAACACATATTTTAACAGCTGTTCTCAGTGTTGCCACACGGCAAAAAAAAAAACATGCGATGCGGTATTGGGGTCACCTCAATTGATACGTTATCATACATAATATTATTATAGATAACAACAGCACACCGTAAGATTTTTATACATACATACATACATACAGTCACGCCTTGTTCCCGGTGGGGTAGGCAGAGACTATTTCCCTCCACTTGCTACGATCCTGACATACAACTTTCGCTTCGTTCACTTTCATGACATTTTTCATACATGCTCGTCGGTTGTAGGTACTTTTGACTTGGCCTTTCCTAAGAACAACGTCAACTTGTTCATGAAAAGTACGCCTAGGTCGACCGCTACCGACTTGACCATTCACACTAGCCTTATAAATCTCTTTTGTTAATCTCCTTTCATCCATCCTCTCCACATGTCCGAACATCCTCAGCATTCCTTTCTATATCTTTGTCACTACATCTTCTACCACGCCACAGCGTTCCCTTATCGCACTATTCCTCATTTAGTCCATCAAGGTCACTCCAGTCATGCTTCGCAGGCTTCTCATCTCCACAGCATTAATCTTACTTTCATGCTTCTTCTGCCAGACCCAACATTCACTGCCATACGTAAGTGTAGGGATCAGTACCCCTCTATGGACAGCCAGTCGTGCCTTTTTAGACACTTTCTGACTGTTCATAAAGGTATGCAATGCCCCATTCACTTGATTTTCTGCCAGATTTTTATACAAAAGGTAAAAAAAACAAACGATATTAAAGGCTAACAGGAACACGTATGCAAGCCACTTACGGCCGGTTCCAGACCGGTTAGTCTGGATGGAAATCTATGACAGGGGCCTAGGTCCAGCGGTGGACAAACAAGAATAAAATAATGACGAAAATTGCAAAAGAAGAAATAGCTAGATTTGAAAAAAAAAAAGTCATCTTCCAGTACAAAAGAGATTCATGAAGACACGTAAAGATATCTTAGCCGTGACGCGAGTACGGCAAATAACGCTAACGTGTGGGGGTGTGTGTGTGTGTGTGTAATAAAGAGGATTATAGTCCATCAAATCAAGAAGTACCGCTTGAGGTTACATAGTTTTGTAAGTAGTGTTAATAAAACGATAGATAACGTACGCCATAATATTGTCCTTTATTGACTTTCTCTGTCACTCTTATAGTTAACACGCATCCGTCGTCACTGTCACACTCCTCTCTATGCTAATTCTACGACCTAATAATGTGTATTTTTGTAGTGGTAGGCCTCTTTTGCAGGGGGCCGCCTGGGTACCACACCTTTGCCAGTTATTTAGCCGCCATGCCGCATGCAAACATTATTGTGTTCCGGTCTGAAGGGCAATGTTATTTATAATATTGTATCTCGGGGTGACAGGCGCAGTGCAGTGCCACGCACAATTTATAATTTTTAAACACTGGGATATGGGCAATCATGATGCTTACCATCAGGCACTTGATTTGCTCGTGTTGTCACTCACTCACTATCATTAAAAAAAAATGTTCCACTGTCTTATTTTAAAGATTATCTCATGCTTATCGATGTTCCACAGACTTATTTAAAACTATTACTTACACCTTCATAACTTCTTTAATATCGTAATGGTTAATTAAATATTTTGTGGAATGAATTCAAAATCAGAAAAGGTTTATTTTCCTGTAGTCAAAGAGTTAAAGCGAATCAATCACACAGCCTCGTTGGCTCAGATGGCAGTAACTCTGCTTTATGTGCCGCAGGCCCCGGGTTCAATCCCCGGCCAGGTCAAACATTTGTGTGCATGAACATGTCTGTTTGATCTGTGTCTGGGTGTTATAAGCATATATAAGTATGTATATCAGTCATCTGGTTACCATAGTACAGGCTTCCAGCCTAGTTTGGGACCAGATGATCGTGTGTGGAAGTTGTCCCATATTATTATTATTATTATTATTATTAATCTCAAGCATTATTAATTATTACCCTCAAAATGTCCCCCAACGTCTACAGTTCTGAAACCGACTCAATTATTCCTCGAATTGCATACAGGACTCGTTAATTAGATATCAGTTATCGTCGGCAAATAGTCGAGATGCAATCATCGACGAATGCTCACATTAATTGGCGACTCAACAAATTTGCTTTAAGCTATTTGTCCACCGTAGTAGTATGTTATATGAACTTCTTTTGGGGGTTCCGTACCTCAAAAGGAAAAAAGGAACCCTTATAGGATCACTTCGTTGTTCGTCTGTATGTCCGTCTGTCAAGACTCAAGACCCTTTTTCTCGGGAACGCGTTGAAGTATCAAGTTGAAACTCATATCAACAACTCAGATCCACGGCCAAAAAATTTTTGATTACTAACATATTTGCGGTATGGAGTATGGACCATACACTTGGCATACATACCAAGGTATCCCTTAACTATGTATTTTTGCTGCTCACAGCACTACAACGTACCGATTACCGATATAGTAGGCGAAGAATTTAAGCATATAAGTAGTAGGGTCAGTGTTTGTACTTCGTTTATTCGTCTTCATTCCATTTGAGAATATAATCATTACCTAACTTAATATTTACTGAGTCGAATAATCTCATTTGCAAATTGCAATCTCCATTCAATTCAGTTCTTTGTTCTGCTTTAATTTGAATTGGACTGAGAAAACCAGTGAACGACCCGACGTTGGAATGGTCGTGTTCATTTACTACAATCGGTTTCATTAAAAGCCCAATTTTGTATGAGTTATGAGTACCTAATATTTTTGGTGATTCAATCCATAGGTACTCCATATACACATCTAATGGTTCCCAAATGACATCATTACGACTAAACTAGCTGCGGTCGTCGCTCAGTGTGACTACATCAACATTGAGGCTAATTCAACACGATGGGTACTCTGTCAGTATTCAGTATACAATCTATCTATGGTTATAATTAATGTGTGCTAGGGCCACAGAAAACTCATCCTAGAGACGACATTTAAGAAGCTTTCGCCAAGGTTGTGCAGTGACTTTTCATAGCAGTCGGCTTCACCCATATTCGTTTTTCATTCGATGACACATGTTTGAAGCAGTGCTGTCAGATGTAAACACCGACCCATTGAGCGACGATTGAACCACCCAAATGCGGTTCAAAAAGCGTTAGATATTATAAAATAAGCATTATACAACACATTTATAAACGATAAAAAGATCGTTATGCCTGATGAAGGTTTAAGCATTATGATTTTAAAAAAGGCTATCTTATGCAGCTTCGTTAAGCCTTTTAAAAAAAATGTCTAATTATTATCATTTCTGTGGACTCGTCTGATATGCCATCAATACCCGTTTGAGATATAATCTATCGGAAAAGGTGAATCGATACTTGGATTCGATAGAACGGAGAGCCAAGAGGCTTATTGGTGATGAGCCTTTAGTTGTAGTTGTAGTTGAAAGGTTGCCAGGCTCTCGGTTTTCTACCGGATACATCTTGAAGAGTGTGCATTGGGGGGAATACATGAATTAGTTCCCCCATGTCCGTTCTATAACCGAATATCCAGAGAAAACGGCAAAGCGCCATCCTTACATGGTCGATATTCCACTCAACCGTACCAATCGCCACGCGGCTACTTTCATTCCGAGTGAAGTGTTCCGGTGAGTGGAATTCTCTACCGGCGTACGTCTTCCCACCTGAATATGATCTTGGGGTCTTCAGGAGAAGAGTGAATAAATATCTTCTAGGAAAGCGTGCTCCATCTTAGGCCTTATGTTCACTTCCCATGAGGTGTGAGATTGGGGTCAAACTTAGACCTATTTAATATTAAAAAAAAACACCTAACTATTATGCGGGTATTTTTCAAAAATCTATGTGATAAAAAGGGTTTTATAAAGCGCTAGATTATAAATTTTGGGCCATAGGTACATCATAAAAGCGCTAAATCTAGCGCGAAAGCGCTAAAATGATAGCACTGGTGTGAAGTCTGAACTATCTAATATAAACTAGCCGACCTCCCCCGCACCCCGTCACGAATTGGCGGTTTTGTTTTCATGCCAAAATTCATGAGAGCGTGGTCTTTTAGGTTGACTTGTCTGTAATTCTAGGGCGCTAATGTTTATGCACAGCAGCTATGTGAAAGCTATTCATTATGACAGGACGTTAGTTCAATGTTTTACCACGTTCCCCATCGTAATATAGTGTATGTTTGAATGGGAAACGGAAAATTGTGTGTCAGCATTACGAATGCGATACAAAACGACTAAAGCGAAGGCGAATAGTGCGAAGGCGCTCGCCTTTCATTTCCACACAAAAATCGCGATATATTGAGTTGCACACATGGAATTTTGTACACGCGCCAGTGTGCGTGAGCTCAATCTTACCCGAGGGGTGAGGAAGGCCTGATTGGTGGGCGGAGGACAGTGTCCATTCTATAAGTATACGTAGTATTATTATCTGTTCTGTGCTATTACTAAACGTAAAGAAGCGACACTCACCTCCCCCCGCCATGGAGTGACGGGACGAGACGGTTGTATGGGTATTGGTTCGGAGGAGATCGGTCATATATCATTTAGAATCGTTTAAGTACGCTTAATACTAAAAAAACCAAATATTCTACGTTTTAAACTCATCTACTATGGTAAAAAATCAAACTCGCATTAAAATACAATACTAGTGTAACTTTCAATAGTAACTTTAAAAGATATCTTCCAGAGTACTTTAAATCGTTACAGGTAACAATCTCTCCATTCTGTATAGTCAAGAATTGAAGATGTTCAAGCTTAAGGTTTCATAAAAAACATAACATACATTCACGCCTTTTTCCCGAAGGGGTAGGCAGAGGTGTACCCAGGACACAGTCCCATAGTAGATACACCCACATTTCGCCAGTATGTTATTGATCCCATGTAATAGGGGGCGAGCCTATTGCCATCTACCGGGCACAGTTCCAGACTCCAGGCAATTATTGAGATAATTCCTAATGGAAAAATCCAATATTTAACACTTTGCTTGATTGGCAGTCGAGCATGCGCATACACTATGTATAGCATGCACTACGCCACCGAGGCAGTCGAGGTTTCATAGGTGTTAATATAATTCCTGTTCCGGCTTGTGTTACTCTTTGCAAGAATTTTGCGGGTTTTCGGCTAAACTCTTAGTTCTGGGAACCCTTGGTCCTTAGTGCTTATGCGAATTTTACAAGGACTTTTATAAAAACGTTTAACATAATTTCACGCCTTTTTTCCAAAGGGGTAGGCAGTCCCAAAGTAGTTACGCTCACGCTCCGCCAGGTATGATTTTTGGGCAGAGTTCCTGACTCTTCTAGGCTGTCATTGATAAAATTCCTAATGGAAAATCCACTTTTTGCATGAGCTGGGGATCGAATCCGGAACCTCATGATCGGAAGTATAACCGCTTGCGAACCACTGCGCCACCAAGCGAAGTTATGTTGACAGTGACACGTTATTAGCCCATAGCATGTCTCATTAAAAATCTGATAGTGTCACACTGCGTTCCAATAAGAGTAATAAACTGCGTCGCTTATTCCCGTTACAAATTAATCCATTTCATGAATCAAGAGGCGAGCTGACTGTTTAAACTGGTACAATCTGATCAGCGATACGTCCCGGCCAGTATTATACGGATCGGTGTCGTACCGGGCCCGTTACGGCACCCTGGGGAAATTACTGACTGCTTATGGTATGACTGTTTTATATAAATAATACGGCTGGTACGGTAACTTTATTGTCATACTTTTCGATTTGCCAAAGTAGGCTTTAAACCTCGGCCGAAAAAGGAATATGTTCAACGACTTGGTGCCCTTGACCTCACTGTGTAGCATCAGGTTCAGATTGGCTCAGTAGTCATACATATCGTGGTTGGGCTTCTTGAAATCATTTTATTGAATATGAAACATATTATGTTGTATCAGGGTCTGATTGATGTTGGAGCAGGGAAATGAGGAGGAGGCGGTTTCTTACCTTGTTGACTAATTTTATCGTTTTGAGCACTGTAAAACCAATGATGGCGAGTGGCGTCTGTTGTCATGGACGAGGATGTTTTGCAAATGGGACTTTTGACACCACGATGGGCCATCTAAGAAGAAGAAGTTACCAAAAGACATCAAAGATGCAAAATCGATAGTCGTCTTTAAAAAACTACTCAAATATCACACTATGAAAAATAAATAAACAAATATATAATGCTAAAATACAAATACTACCAAAACCATTTTATAATATAAAATAAATATACCCTAATAAATATACACATATATTATATAAAAAATACAAATTAATGAAAAAAATAAAAAATAAACGTCATTATTACAAAAACTAATCAAATAATATTGCTAAACAAATTTAAAGCTTTTTTAAAAGATATTTAAAAACAAATGTGACCAAAACCTTATGTATAAAATAAAGCCATATTGATAATATAATAAAAAAAAAATATAGCACATGTTGATAATATAATACATACGCATAGATAAATTAATAGAATACTAAACTTAAAAATTACAATATAGTAAAAATAGTATGGTATACAAATTATACCTTTATAACAAAAATTAAACATATTATAGATAAACAAATATCTATTATTAAAATATTAAATATATCATGCATAATAATCATAATATCTTAATATCTTTATTAAATTTAAAATATTCTCTCAGCAATCATATGCTATATGCCACTTCCAGTAGCGCTTACTCTGCAGTACTTAAACTAGTTGGCTTTGTTGCCGATGCAGACGATTCAGAGTTATTTTACCTCTACAGCGGTCTTATTCTAATAGACATAAGTGCTAGCTTCCTTTAGAGCTACAGGTAAATGTCGGTAAAATAAATATGAACGGACTGTACTCACACTCGAACCTATTTGACTGCTGTTTTACTGCATCTACCTCCAACAAATATTATTTTTTATTGTAAATCACTTGACTGTTTTCTTATTGTATGTAACATAACATAATATTCTCTTTCTGTTTTAATTACTTTTGTTTTTATACTGTTATTTTAAAATATTATTAATGTTTAAATTTACTTTAAATATTTAGTTTAGAATAGTACGATAAGCCCAATACCTACTTTCTACTTAGCATAAGTTTCTCAAGTAAGTGAATGTAATTCTTTTGAGAAATAAACATATCTTTAACCTGAAGAATAGACACCAGTAATCGCCTTCTGCAAGCCTAATATTGACACGGGGATAAAGGTATATATCCCGGTTTTTCCTTCCGCGTCCATGCTTTTCCATGCTAACCTTGCAGCATACCAAGAAGTACAATCAAATTTTCAGAGCGGTTAGTGATCTATCGTGCGAATTTTGAATTTTTTAAAGGCAGCCACAGTCAACAATGTTGAGATCAAAAGCTCCTGTGGCACTAAATTTAGCGCTCTTTAAATTGGACAATGTAAATGATCGCTTCACGTAAAACATATTGATGCGTTCAAATAAAACGAATATCGTTAAAACTTAACGCAGAATATTTTCATGTGTATAATTCTCGATCTGTATCTGAATAGCTCTGGATAATAAACTCGTAGGCTCGGCGTGTGGGACATTACAACTTCGGATTGCGATTTTTGTGTTGGCAATTACCAGTCGATTTATACAGGCAGAGTGATTGCACGACTAGGTTTAAGCTTTTACCATGATTTATGATGTGCGGACATGAATGGGGCCGAATAAATGCTCTTCGATGGCTTTGATGGATACACTCATAACTCGTACTTGGTAATGGGACAGGATAACTGAAATTGGAGCTTTTCAGAATGGTAGAAATGTTTTAACGGCTAATATATATATTTGGAATCGGAAAATTTTAACATTTTATGATTTGAATTTGATTTGAATTTTTACCATAAAACTAACAAGACGAGCAAATCAGGTGCCTGATGGTAAGCATCATGATTGCCCATATCAGACAGTGCCATCCAGTGTTTTAAAATTAAAAATTCTGCGGGGCACTGCACTGCGCCTGTCACCCTGAGATATTAGTTGTTGAAACTCGTCATGCTTTAGTAATTTCGTTGGTAACATTGCCCTTCAGACCGGAACCCAGTAATGTTTTCACATTACTGCTTGGCGGATGAATAACTGGCAAAGGTGATACTTTCCCAGGCAGCCCCTGCAAAAGAGGCCTACCAATACAAAAATTTCCTGTTATCCTTTACCTACACATTGAATATCTGTAAACTCCGACGCATGAGTTGACCACACACAGCACTCATATCTTTGTTTATTCTAAGACCAATACTGACGACTGACGATTCTAGCCTTATTGAACATGACATATTGAAAAGGTATTCTGAATTAATTCTGCATCGACTTTTATTCCTTTTATTCAAAACTCTAATATTCAACTAAGGTTTGACGACTGCGAATAGGGCAGCTTAGGACTTTCACTCCAAGCTAAGCCTAGAGTATTGGGGACGCAATTCGCAATGAAAAGGTTTCGGGAGATTTAACGCCGGATTTTATGGCGCTTGTAATGGAACCGCGACGGTTGCCGCCTTACGGAGAAAGCATAATATTAACTGACTGTGAACAACCTCCTTATTTTGCCATTGTCTCTTGAACTTTGCCTTTAAATTTGATATTTTTGTGGGTGAATCAAACACGTCGAAGTAAAGATTAGAAGGTTCGTTATTACGTAATTTGTACAAAGAAATTAGGCGTGTTCCATCTCAGGCTTCATCCTAACTTTCCATCAAGTAAGATTGGGGTAAACGCTAACCTATTTAGTATAAAAAAAAGAAACGAAGTGTATCAATGCGATGAGTGTAAGAAGTAACAGTCGTGTTTCAGGATCGTAGCAAAATGGAGAGATTAATAGTCTGCTTTCTCACACGAGAAAAAGGTATAGTCACGACTGTACTCGTGTGTATAACTCAATAGGAGACCGTCTAATTTATTAATGATAAAAGTCAGTGTTGCCAAGAAACCACACATAGATACAAAAAAATCCAGTACAGTCGGCCGCAAAAGCAGCATTCAACAGAAAAATTCTAGCAATTTGTTTGAACAATGTTGTTTAATATGGTTAGCCAGTACCGGCACCGTGGACCGTGGGTATACAGCTAACTTTGTTCAGATAAAGTAATTTGCATCATCGCCGCAAATATTCGTATTTACGTGTCTCTCGTACAAGTTTTAACTTTTAACTCGAATCTCGCCTCTACAAATTGGTTGTTTGTTTTACATGGAACCAGATGATTAGCTATACGGGAAGGTCATTCCTTGTATGTCCACAATAGATCGTCGTATACTGCATGTTTCTGTTATAAAATGCTCAAACACGATGCCAAAAAGCCCTGTTACAGTGGCTCATTGATAGCTTTAAAAGAGATGCTTATTTATTTTTCTAACTGCGTCTACTCTCTGTGGTTATATTTTTTGATGTGAGCTACCTCATCATCAACATTAGCTTCATAATATTATCTCCTCGTTTTTCACGCATAAGTATCTTTATTCACGCAGTTCATTCTAGTACCACTAGTATGATTGCCTCGGTGGCGTAGTGAGCCGAGACAGTCGAGGTTATCGACTGTCTCGGGTCCCGGGTTCGATCCCCAGGTAAGGAAAAGTGTTAAATATTTGATTTTTCCACTAGGAATTATTTCAAACTGCCTGGAGTCTGGAACTGTGCCCAGTAGATGGCAATACCCCCCCTATTACATGGGACCAATAACATAATGGCAAAATGTGGGTGTACCTACTATGGGACTGAGTCCTGGCACATCTCTGCCTTTCCCTTTGGAAAAAGGGCGTATGTTCGTTATGTTCTTTCTAGTTTTCAAGTGCGCCTTGTCCTTACAATTCCACGAACATTCACATAAAAAGTGGGATATTTAAAAATATAATCAAGTAAATTTATTCAAAGCGCAATATATTTATTTAAATAGTGTAGCCTCAAAAGCTGTTGCGGCGACGGACGCGGCGCGGCGACCATCGTTAAGCTAACAAGGGGTCACCAGCTTGTATATAGAAGTGGTTATATTTCAAGACATCGTTAGCGTAACCGCTGGTCGTCCGGCTCGCCACTATACCGCTGGTTACCGGCAACCAGTGACCACTAACCACTGGTTAACTTGCGGTTAAGCGCCGTTTTATAGGTGTCAAGTTTTTATTGGCTTCGGCTTTTGAACACTAACTCAGATTATGTTAAAAATCATGTGGTTTGTCTGTACGAAATTACATGATGCGGTAAGACTACCTGTACGTTTTGGGCCGTGAAATATTTTTTGTATATAAATGAGACTATGCCCACTTCACCGTTTCATGACAGTCGCGTTAGCTCTCAGTCAACAATTTCTATGAGAAATGTGTTGATGCGTTATAGTGGGCAAGGTAAACTATTAACCATTTTTCCGCGGATTTTAAGCGACGGTCGCATAAACATAACATAAAACATACATTCACGCCTTTTTCCCGAAGGGGTAGGCAGAGTTGTACCCAGGACTCAGTCCCATAGTAGATACACCCACATTTCGCCAGTATTATTGGTCCCATGTAATAGGGGGCGAGCCTATTGCCATCTACCGGGCACAGTTCCCGACTCCAGGCAGTTATTGAGATAATTCCTAATGGAAAAATCCAATATTTGACACTGCCTGACCTGGGAATCGAACCCGGGACCTCTTGATTGGCAGTCGGGCATGCGCCCTCTACGCCACCGAGGCAGTCGACGACGGTCGCAGTGAGTTAATAAAACGAATAAATAAATGGTAAAGTTCATTTGTAGATGATATTAAAATCATCAAATCTCTACAAAATCACACTATGACGCAATATAATGTCAAACCTTACAACAAGTAACAAATCCGTCACCAACAATCATAAACCGATGACAATACATAAATGTAGAAAAATAACTATTATATTCTTACTGATTCGGTGATGTAGTGGTTCGCAAGTGCGCTACTGCCGAACATGAGGGCCCAGGGTCGATCCCCAGGACATGCAAAATAAGATCTTTCTTCTCCGAATTTTCTTAATGACTGCCCGGAACGTGTAACTGTGCCCGGTAGATGGCAATAGGCTCACCTACTATAGGACTGAGTCCTGGGTACACCTCTGCCTACCCCTGCAGGAAAAAGGCATGATGTTATGTTATATTCTAACTCCTATGTTTACATGTTTTATAATGATGGCGACATGACAATTTAAATAAAAGTTTGAACCAGTCTTTAATGAATATAAACGATTAATTAGAAGCCTACGCACCATTCACTTTACTTTCTCTGAAGAGGCGTAAAGATTTACAAAACATACTTCGGAATTTGACACAATACTATGAAAAATTTACCAAATCGATGTTTTGTATTCTCCTGTTTCCTCCGAATATAATTAACCCATTCCATAAATTTATATCCTGATATTTGTATAGTAAAGTAACCTATGTCCCTGTCATTTTAATTTTTCTTATAAGTAAACATAACATATAACATACATTCACGCCTTTTTCCCGAAGGGGTAGGCAGAGGTGTACCCAGGACTCCGTCCCATAGCAGATACACCCACATTTCGCCAGTATGTTATTGGTCCCATGTAATAGAGGGCGAGCCTTTTGCCATCTACCGGGCACAGTTCCAGACTCCAGGCAGTTATTGAGATAATTCATAATGGAAAAATTCAATATTTAGCACTTTGCCTGACCTGGGGATCGAACCCGGGACCTCTTGATTAGCAGTCGAGCATGCGCCCACTACGCCACCGAGGCAGTCACCGAGGTATAAGTAAACCCATGGTTTTTTCATAGTGAAACTTCCAAAGAATGTATCCACGTTCCACGTTCACTGCAAAAGAATGTAGAGTTTATTAACAAAAATAAAATGATATCAAATAGGTTTACTGTATTCGGAGGAAACAGGGGGAATACAAGACATCGATTTAGTAAATTTTCCATAGGATTGCGTCAAACTGCTAAGAGGTCCTCTTTCCTGTTAAGATGTAGATGTAGATGTGAGTAAGAGCTGATTAAACCGTCCCTATTGCTATTTTCGTAGTCAACACATAATCAAATCGCCCCTCCCACAACGTTCAATCTTACGTAAAACCCTTCCAATGAAAACTTCAAGTGAAATATTATACAACTCGTGCCACATAAAAGAAAGGCATAGAAGGCGGGCTCGAATTATATTTCGCCATAATTATTTATAATTATTTATATTCAGTGAACGTCTTGTATATTTATTAAAAACGTTAGTTGTATGGAGAGCACCTCTAATTATGAACTTTATTTTATTTTTATTATTATATTATATATCGATAGTAGAAATACATTTAATGTGAAAATTACAAGTGTCTAGCTATTACTATTTATGAGATAGAGCCCTGTTAATTATGCAATAGAAAATTAGAAAATTTATATTTAATTAATACTCTCAGGAATTTCTCCAGTTCTTCAGTAATTATGCATGTAATTGCCTATAAATTTATGAATTTATTTGTCAGTACATGTTTTGGCTACTTGTACGAGTAAAAAGAGCCTATCTTCTCAAGCTGTATTGTACTTGTAGACAATTTAATTTCACGAGATTCTACGGAGCAAAGCAATCTCTGAATGACATTAAAACTCTAATTGCCAACGTACCAGAATTTTGGCTATGGCTGGATCGTTAACCCGTTAACCTGGAGCAGGGATGCTCACACAATGGCCCGCTAGAGCTGGTTCAGCCGCGCTCTATCTGCGTTAATGTGCGGCCCGCTGCCCTATTCTATTTAGCCCACACACTGATTTCTAAACTTGATAATGTACCTTTAAACTATCCGAAACTGTTCTAAGACGAAGTTTGTTTTCTCTGAACATGATTGAAAATGTTTGCTAAATTTTGTATCGACTATTCCAAAGCCGAAATATAACCCTACTTTGGTTATATTTTGAGCAGTCCTATGTATGAATCTCCTCAGTGCCAACCTAGCGAATAACGATTCTTCTTTCAATTCAATTCAGCAGATAAATTGAATGAAAAGAAACGTTATCATGACGTAACTTCAATAACCGTCAAATGTGGTGTTTTTTTAAGGAAAATAGTCCTAAAACTAATTGACTTTGACTTGTATGCGTGTTGAATAAAATTTTAATTGAATTTTTAAGCTTTAAATCAAATATTTGTTCAAGGTTGAGTTGCACCAAATTTCGTTGTTATTGTTACTTACCGTTAAAGTTAATTATAACGAAAACAATAACAATGACCATATTATATTGACCCTTCAACTGTTGCACCATCACCAATACGAGTATTTCAAATCGAAACCGATACTTTATGTAAAAATTAGAATCGAATGGAATTTGACTCGGGCGGTTAAAGTTAACGTTAAATTGACATCATTCACAACACTTGTTACATCGCGTATAATGTTGATATAACTAGATATTTGACCGGCGGTTAACACTTGTTATTGTTAAAGTTAGCTGGTAGAACTCCGCCTAAGACTGGGTTCTTTGATCACTGTTTAAGTCAGTCAATGGGTAAATTTTTTGGCAAAAAGTTAAAATTCGGCAAAATTCGTTTTTTCATCCCTAGTTAACCATATTTTTCCATACGATTTAACCATTGGTTAGGAATTTATCTATAGTTAGTTTAACAAGTGGTTAAATTAACTTTAACCAACGAACAAAAAACCAGCCCTAGGACAATAACTAGGATCCATTTGCTTGTAATAATAATTTTACAATCTATTGTTAATTTAATATTAGCTTACTAATGTATTAAATTGTCAATTTAACTTTACAATTTACTGTAATATACACTAGCTGCGCCCCGCGGCTTCACCCGCGTAGACATCGTTCCCGCGGGAATATAGGGAACAAGTACCCTTTCTGTTATTCCAGGGTCTAAAGTAATATACATACCGAATTTCAGCCCGATCGGTTCAGTAGTTTAGGTGTAAAAGAGTAACAAACATCCATCCAGTCTCACAAACTTTGGCATTTTAATATTCGTAGGATAGTAAGAAGGAGGAGTCAAGTACCTTATAATGCCTACCTGATCAGCATCAGAAAGTGGTGCCATAACATATAGGGCAATCCCACTTATCTGTAATGAACTTCAAGATGCCGTGGCCGCTTCGTGTCGCCAGATGTGAACACTGTTGAATGAATGAATGAATGAATGATAACACTTTATTGGTACCACAATCTATACTATTATATAAAGAGAGAAAGTGATTCACTGACTGACTGACTGATTGACTCATCAACCCAGAGCCAAAACTACTGGACCGATGATGATGAAATTTTGACAATAGATTATTTTTACAGTCTAGACAAGTAATAAGAAAGGATTTTTCAAAATTTTACCCCTAAGTGTATTAAATAGGGGTTGAAAGTTTGTATGGAGTAGACTTCATTTTTCAGCCGATTAATTTTAAATTTTGTAGAAACATTCTAAAATGAAAATAATTAAACACGTGTTTCAACGTTTTCAAAAATTTCAGCCCTTTTGTGGAAAAATACAGTTCTAAAGTTTCTTATGAATATTTAAGTTCCAACAATGCTTACTAGATGGCGATACAGAAAAATTTCAATATTTTCTTGCAAGACATAACTATCCTAAAGCAACATTTTTAGGTAATTTAGTTCCAACATTGCATAATAGATGGCGTTCTGTAAATAATTAAAACGCGCTTATGACTTAAAAAAAACATACATTCACGCCCGTTTTCCCGAAGGGGTAGGCAGAGGTGTACCCAGGACTCAGTCCCACAGTAGATACACCCACATTTCGCCAGTATGTTATTGGTCCCATGTAATAGGGGACGAGCCTATTGCCATCTACCGGGCACAGTTCCAGACTCCAGGCAGTTATTGAGATAATTCCTAATGGAAAAATTCAATATTTATCACTTTGCCTGACCTGGGTTTCGAACCCGGGACCTCTTGATTGGCAATCGAGTATGCGCCCTCAACGCCATAGAGGCAGTCGCTTATGATTTCGCTTCTCTTTATCATAGCTCTATTAAACTGGGTTGCAACAACATCGAATTATGAATGCTCTTCTTACTGTTTTCACTGTTTCCGTAATCCGTATATGTCTCCAGATTATTCAATCTATAACCGATACCAATATCATAGTATAAAGTGAGAAACTTTGTTTTTTATTTGCAACGAATAGGTTCCGAAACTACTGGACCGATTAAAAAAATCTTTTACTTATGGAGAGCTTAATTCAGTGTGAGTGACATAGGCTATTTTTATTACGAGGTTTTGAAAAATATTAGGGATCCGCAAGAAATCTGCAATATTGTGAACTAAGGTGTCACATAATTACCAAATATACCTATTCATTAACTTGCGTGCGCTGTGAAATCTATTAATGGTAGAATAATATAATGTACTAGGGGTTTGTAGCAAGGGCGTCGCCAAGGGGGGCCCCCTAGAGCATCGAAAAAATTTAGCCTTTATTGTCAATGTTGACATTCAAGTGCCGCCATACGATAGGCACGTATTTTTAAACACAGAACCTATCTATATATTTATCTGGGCCCTATTTCATAAAAAAAATAATCTACAAAACTGTAAAAAATCTACAAAATTGTAGGATTGTACGGCTTTTCTGTTTCATAGAAATTTCTAATTGTAAATTGTATACAGGCAAATACCTGTTGTATAAATACCTGTCTACCCAAATGGGGAATTTGGGTAGAAATTCCTTGACTAGCCTCCCCCTTGAGCATCGGCTGGCGACGCCCTTGGTTTGTAGTACTTACTAATATTTACAAAATAGTCCACGGACATTATATCCATCTATTTTGGTTTAGTCACAATAATCGAAACAGTCATTATATGCATGCGCTGTGAAAAGTATTGGTGGTAGAATAAAGTAATGTACTAGGGGTTTGTAGTATTTACCAATATCTACAAAATAGTGAACGGACATATTATATTCATCTATTTTGATTTAGTCCCAATTATCAAACAGTCATTATATGCATGCGGTGAAAACTATTCATGGTAGAATAAAGTAATGTTCTAGGGCTAGGGGTTTGTAGTAATTATCACTATCTACAAAAAATAGTCCACGGACATTATATCAGTCTGTTTTGGTTTAGTCACAATAATCGAAGAAGTCATTATTTTTATGCGGTATGAAAATTAATGGTGGTAGAAATAATGAACTAGGGGTTTGTAGTACTTATATATCATCAAAATAGGCCTCGGAAATTGTTTCCATCTGTTAAGGTTTGGTCACTGTAACAGAAATAGTCATTAATTTGCGTGCGCTGCGTAAACCATTAGGGTTATACCTATAAAAATACAATATATCACGAATTTACTCCTGTTAAAACGTTCACTTCTACTTTTCCCGTGCGAAGCCGGGGCGGGCCACTAGTAATACATAAAATGAAAAAAAGAAAACTTAAAACTAGAAAGAGTAACAACTGGCGTCAGAGCGATCTCTTGCAGGCAACCATGCAGAGAAAGGAAATACAGATACTGAAGAGACGGTGGTTTCAAAAACAAATACTTAAATGATAAATAAATAAATAAAATAATATATAATACAAAACTGGCTCTTAAAGCCAGATACAAGTTTGTAAAGCTTCTAGTGTAGTATTGTTTCTTCAAACAATAAATCCCCAGCTCCAGCACTATCAGCGATAAACGCTTAGTGCTTATCTGTATCTGTACTCTCAGTTTTATCCTAAACTTCAACATCAGTTTGAAGACAAACACAATCCTACGTTTAAGATGTATTGCCTCAGACTCAGACCTTTCCTTATACCTACATCCCTTTATCCGTTAAGTCAGTACAGTTTCGGTTATATTTATTTATTGCAGTAAGGTTGATTTGATTTTTTATCGCTGATTTCTGGGCGTATCTTGTCGTTTCTTTTTTGGGATCATACTTATTTTGTGTATAGGACTCAAAACCTATAGGTTACTTCCCGTTGACCTGGATCATGAAATTTAGCAAGAATAAGGTGTAAAGCTAGCAAGGTGGTAAAGGAACAACTCCGAAAACCGTAAATTCGGAGTCACACAAAAATACAATAAGCGTTTTACCGTTTGTAAACAGACCGCAACCTATTTAAGAGTTTCTTCCACAGGGTAAGGAAGGGGTTCCTTACCTTGTACACTAAGCATAATATCTCTAGCTTCTGCTATTTGATAATTTATTTTTTACTTTAATAACTAGTCGTTTCTATATAGGTTTCCATGCCGAATTAAGCCTCTGTGTAATTTTGTGTATTAGGTATACGAGATTTTACATTAATATCGTACCTTACCGTATTCCTTATATTCATATTGCTTATAATCTTATGATAAACGACTTAAATATTTCCAAATGCCCTCTCTATCAAGCCGTAGAGATGTGTTAGATGTGGTTTTCTCCTATAAAATCCTCAGGAATCACTTGGATTGCCCCGAGCTATTACAGCGTTTTAATTTTATAGTGCCAGGAAAATATCCTCGCAGTTCTCTCTCTCTAAGGTTGTTCGTAAAGCCACTTCGCCGTACAAAATTTGGTGGTGTTTCAGTTATTCCCAGACTATGCAAACTCACAAATGATTCTGGTCCGGTATGTGATGTTTTTAACAATACACTGAATAAATTCCGGAATAAAGCTCAAGATTTCTTTTGTGGAGTATTTAAAGGCCAAAATGTCGAGAACTTATCGAACGTTTGACAATTTATATTAAACAATATTTTATTATAATAAACAATAGTATATTAGATAATAAAAATAATTTTCTGTTATATATATCATAATATTTTATATAATTAAGACATACCATATTATAAATAAATTGCTAGTTTGCCAATTTTAGTGACACTGTCTAGTTACAGCTTTGAAGACCCTTCAGTTACTGCAGATTTTTGTATGTTCCATCTTGAATTCTATTTGTCTAAGGCTATGTTTGAGGCTTTGTTCTAATCCTATATTTGTGCTTTTAAGGAAATACGTGAGTGCGTCCTTACTGTTTATGTGATTAGTAATTAAGACGTTGGACAGGATATTTCGTCATAAATGGGATGTTATTTGAGGAAAACCGTGCCGTTAAACTTTTAGTGGCTGTTAGTTTTATATGGGTTTATTTATACCTTAACAAGGTGCTAAAAATGGTACTTAAAGCGTATCTACTGATCAAACTGAACTACCCTGAATTTTGTATAACTTGCAAGATTCAAAAAAAATCAACTTACCTTACAAATTCGATCGGCTCCTTCGTCGTTTCGTCCAACGTCAGGTTCGTCCCATTGGGACGAATCGACGAAACTTAAAATTAATGTATTTTTCGTTCGTCGATTCGTCCCATTATTAGTTTTATCAAATATTTGAAGGAACTAAAAGAAAAAGACTGTCAGGAAGAACGGTCAGCTGAACCATTTGACTTCACCTGTTTTGGTACACAATGTAGTTGCTGTGGAATCAGCGTTACTGTAGCTTTGTGGGTAGGACAGGCGTCGATTAAGTCACTGAATAAGACAAGGGTTCGATTCCCAGGTCATACTCGACTGCCAATCAAGAGGTCCCGGGTTCGATCCCCAGGTCAGGCAAAGTGTTAAATATTGTTTTTTTCCATTAGGAATTATCTCAATAATTGCTCGGAGTCTGAAACTGTGCCCGGTAGATGGCAATAGGCTCGCCCCCTATTACATGGGACCAATAACATACTGGCAAAATGTGGTTGTATCTATGGGACTGAGTCCTTGGTACACAGAGGTGTAGGCAGAGGCCTACCCCTTCGGGAAAAAGGCGTGAATATATGTTTATGTTTATAAGACAAGCACTGGCAATAGTTGAATTAATCCTTGGTCATTTTACCCTTCCAACCATTTCAGTTTCAAATTAGACTTAAATTTAAAATTTCACATTGAGACTGCTTCGGCGGCGTAGTGGTTTGCAAGTGCTATTGCCGATCGTGAGGTCACGGGTTTGATTCACATGTCTGACAAAGTGTTATTGGATTGGATTTCCATTGAACTAACTATGATCCTTGTTGGTAGAAATAAACGATTAAATAAATAAATTAGGAATTTTCTCAATTCCCTCCTTCCCCCTTTCCTCTCAATTCCTATGAGATATACATGGGTCTTAAAAAAGGCGTGATGTAGGCAATAAATTATCTAAAAGTATCTTGTCTCAAAGAATCAATAGAGTAAACAAACAACCAGAATGAACACTGACCATTTTCTCTCATCTAAATATATATTCTTCCTCAAACAAACCGAACGGGAGCCCAAATAGTAACCATATAATTACGAACAGTCTAAACATACGGCAGCAAATAGGTGAAGGTAAAGATACGCTGCATGCTGACATAAATACGGAGCTTTTACGACCGATGTAGTCTTACTGTTTACAGTTCAAGGTAGTTTACCGAACGGTGCATTTAGGACGCGTATTATGAAGCTTCTCTAAGGAGTACATGTATATGAAACGTAATCTAGGATAAGAAAGTTATTTGATTTAGTTTTTCACATGTCTTGTCCCGAGAATTCATTTCAATTCCAACAAATCTTTTCTCATATAGTCTTTTGAAGTTTGGGGAATTTTGGGTTTCAGCGCGTTGCATTTCGCTCCAGGCCAAAGGCATACAAATTGTCCATTGGATTTTCGCAAAGAACCTAAAAATATCTTGAAAGATCGCCAAAATCTTTCTTACTTTTCAATTATCCGGTTTCTCCGATTAACCTGCAACATTATTTATACTTATAATAAATATCAGCACTTGTTATGGAAAATTATTCTCCATAAAATTATTAAGCCTCTTTAAAATGAAATTTCTTATCTAAAGATTAAGTGTAATCTTGTTACACTCCACCTGAACATTCTCAGAATAATAGCACAAAGACCCTAGATTCAAATCGATCTTTAACTCCACAAAGGGCTATGGGTTTACTTAGGGCCAAGCTGTTGACAAGATAAGACGCTTGTTTCGTCCTTGCTATTAAACCAAATTGGAGGGGTCTACTTCTAAGTAAATACAAGTATTCTCTAAATAAATACGTAGTTGGGACAGGCTGGGCGTGTTTATTAGTCGCCTAGAAACCCCGGTTTTCATTATGTTATCAATCCCTGGTTGTCATCAAAGAATGGGCAGTGCTTACCAGCGGAGATAGTTAAAAGAAACAGACAGCAGCTAGTTGCAAAAGAGAAAAAGTTTGGGAAAGACATATTAGCGTCTCATGTTTCTCTTTTTATGCAAGTAAAAGAGGCTTTTCACCTCATTTTGAATGACGTCAAAATTAATAGTAATAATGTTGACGTCATTCCATATGAATTTAGTTATAATTTATTACTAGTGTTACCTACCGGTTATCTTGAAACATCCTGAGAAGTTGTGAAATATCGTACGCAGACATATTGCATTTCTAGCATTTAAACCTTTTGGCAAATTATTAAGGAATATTCAAATCTTGGCCACAATATCTAAGAGCTCCGTTACTACAAAAGCTTGAACGGTGGGTGACGAGTTTATTGACTTCTACTATCAGAGCAGTTAAAATGCTACTCAAACGCGAGATGGTAGTAAATATGGTGCGAAATAATGGTATTTAGGTATAAGAAAATGATATAATGTGGTTGGCTGAATACCTCTTAATGGCCATCGACAGCGTCTGCGGCAGTTAAATATTAACGACGCGAAGTTGTGACCCCGACTTATGAAGGGTCGCGATCAAATGATATGTAAGTACAAATTAAAACTTTAGAGAAACCGTTGGCGAAGCAAACTTTGTAGGAACGAAAAATGTATTTGATTCATGCGTAGACGACAAAGAGGTCCTGCATAGTCTCTGCTCGGCTTTCAAACACACAAATGTAACAAAATATTGTAAAACTGCCAGTAAACAAAGTTAAGCCGTACAAGTTTATTGTGCGTTCTTGTAGAATCTTTAATATTACCGATTCATCAGCTATTAACTTCTTTAACGTGCAAATGTGTGTTTCGAAGGTCTATTTGAATAAATAGGACATTTTTTTCCAGGCTCCTTTCCTTCATTCAATACGTTATTATGCTCTCGTGCATGCCAAACATGGTTTCTCACGTTACACGTTACACGCCGGGAATCGTAAACCATTTATGCACAAGCCGTGTGTAAAGAAAGTATGAAACGTGAACGTGTGAAAAATCCAGTCTTAAAAGCCCTAAGAATGCTATAACATTCCCATGCTAAGCTACAACTTTATACTGACTACGATTTCAAGCCTCTTAAAAGGTTATAGCGTTAAATATAAAAACGGAAACGAATATCACACTAAAATCCTACCGAACGCGCCAGTTTATAACGCCCAACCAAAACAGATCGATGTTATACGGTTTTACATGCGTTTTATGCGGGGCTTCTGTTAATAAGCTAGAATCATCTTAACAGGGTAATTGCCCTCATTACCATTATTTTAAATAACTTTTACCATGGCGCCAACTCCGCAAGGTGTTATTTGCTAGTTCAAAATTGTTCCTAAAATTATACGCACTTGAGAAATGAGGAAGAATTTGGAAAATTTGGATATCCTCGTCCAAATTTTTAATTTATTCTTGTACCTTTATCTTTGATCTAAGGCAAAACACCTTAGACACATTAATCAAGCGAAGTAAACAGCAGATGTTAGGGCGAGCGCGACATAAAATTAGCATAGTAAGGGGATGAATTAATCATTTCTTGTGATGTCGCGAGTCGATAGACTGTGAGATGGCCAATTAGCGAGACAAAGGGACGGTTTATGGAGGCTCACTCATGCATTGTCTTCAATGACTGGTCATATACCTAATACACGCTTTGATAGCTCGAAGAGATGATCCCTAATAAAAAACTAAGTAAGATATTATTAGGTAATAGATAAATGAGATAACAACATAAGTTGTCCTGTCTTTCATTAGCAGCAAAATCTAGCAATAAGCAATAGTTGACTCGACATTCCTTAGCATATTTTATTATTCTTAGTAAATCTGTAGAAAAATGTACCATCGCGTTCTCTCAATATTTCTCAGTTTCTTAGTAGGTAGATATTATGTCCAGTTATGTTTTTTAAGGCCCATTTAATAGGGGGCGAGCCTTTTACTATCTACCGGGCACAGTTTCTCTGGTTCAGACTCTGGCTGTCATTGAAAAAATTTGTAATGTAATAATCCAATCACAATTTTAGCCGGACCTGGGGATCGAAACCTTGACTTCATGATCGGCAGTTACTGCATCACTTGCGGCCAAAATTAATGCCCTTGGCCAAGAATAGCATTTCATATCTATTTATAGGCATATAATATTATCTGTCGTATCAAGTCGTGTTCGCTTCTTGACTTAAGATACGAAATAGGACGAATATATCTTTTTCCTATTTCCTCTGAGGATAAATCAATAGATTAACGTATCCATGAGCTAAATCCAACGCCGAAATAAAGAAATCACGTCTTATATATCACATTGAAATGGTCCCACAAACAATAAGAATAGATCGTCAGTTCCATTTGTGTCCAGACGTTGACGTCACCGTCGAAGCCTGCGGCAATGCGGCCTCGACACGGCACGCTGGATATAGTACAGGGTGAATTTTTAACAAGTTTTCAGGGCAACTTCGAAACTACCACTAATATTTACGGTATTATTTGTTAATATTAACGGGCAGATGGAGCGACGATATACGCTGGGAGTGGCCTTTGTCCAGCATTGGACGATCATGGGCTGATGATGATGATGATGATGACGTTTAATCTATGTCAGGGTGTTGAGCGTATATAATGTATGTATATTTCACTTTTCTGGTTACCAAAGTACATGTTTTGCCTAGTTTAGGACCAGAAGACCATATGTGGAAGTTGTCCAATGTCTATTATTATTATTATTATTGACTAGCTGTGTCCCGCGGTTTTATCGGAATCATTCCCGTGGGAATATCGGGATTAAAAGTACCCTATGTGTTATTCCAGGGTCTAAGCTACCTGCATACCAAATTTCACCTCAATCGGTTCAGTAGTTTTAGCGAGGAAAGTGAAAATACACACAAAAAAACAGCGCTAGATGGCGCTGGGGTTGAGTTTAGAACACGCTAGCGTTTTACCTGTTACAAAGGTAACTTTTTTATATTGTACTGCGAAAGCTGTTTGACCGGTATGTTATTATAGAACCGTAATATGAACGTATCCGACCAAGCGACGAATAAGGAACGGTGTACCTTGCCTACTATAACGTATCAACACCGTTCTCATAGAAATTATTGTCGGTGATCTAACGTTACTATAATTCACCGGGTATAACTGGCAACGTTAATCGGTCTGAAATTTTAATAGTCATAGTCGATTCCTTGAACCCTTCAGTAAAATGTGTACACAATATACCATATTTACCTTTAACCTATTGCCTAGATTCACATTTTGCCCTGACGAGGTAGGTGTATAAAAATTCACCCTGTAACTACTACTTGGCAACCTACATTTTTACTTCAAAATTTCAACTGTAAAATAAAAATAACCCCCAGAGTTTCGTAGCAGAGTGAGTAGTGGATCAAAACTTGGTAGAAACTTGTGAGGAATGCAACGCAAAGCTACGAGTTTTAAACTTTAACAAGCTGGCATACATGCAAGACACGTAAACAACATTATATCATGTGGATAACTTTTGCTCCGAGAAAGATTAGGTACTTGTGCTTCTTTAATACTATAATTTCAGAATAACCACTTCTCAAAATGGTCAATCATAGGTCAACGTTCAAGTTCGCAAAATGACAACTTCGCACAATGTCATAATGACAACTTCTCGGAATGACAGACTCGCATAAGTTCAAATTCAAACTTGACAATAAAAGTCGAATCTAAGGTCTAATCCAGCTGTGAAACAATGTCCACTCCTGGCCACAAATGAGCAGCATGCTGGCAAAAAGACAATTTATACCAAAAAATCTGTCTTTTCAACAAACTATTTTTCATTTAATGTTTTTGTAGCCTGCCAAAGGATAAAAAAGTGATAAAATAAAAAGCACTTTCAGTAATAACCGCTTTTGACTACGATATTATGAGCCACCATGACAGTTTTTGTTTCTCAATAGCAACTATGGAGTTTGTTGAAAAAGGTCGGTCATAACAGTACTCAATAAAAAATTAACAAACGAACAAAAACTTTTTGGTTGAAGTGAAGTATGTTGGAATGGCGGAACATTTTCGAATAGTAACTCTGAGAATGTCGTTTTACATATAATTTAAAGACCTTTCGGTTACTACATTTGTGATATATTACCGGTTAAAAAGTGTTATTTTATTTTCATTTGTGTACATTATTTGCACCTAAAATTACCTTTAATATTTTATAATTGAAAACATTTTAAACATTGAATAGTCATCATTATTTCAGATCATAATAAATGTACATGTCAAATTAATCAAATAACCCGCCCCTGACTGTTCCCTGAGAAAAGGTGCCCATCACACTCGCAGCATTACCGCGCTGAATGTCAATGGCCAACCTTTGCACCGGAACGAACCGGAGCGGGAGTCACCTGTCACTTTACTTAGCCTACGCCCTAAATCCTTCATAAATTTCTTTGCTTCTGCACCCTAACAACACAAAATCTCCACTGCCATAGGTACAAATTATTTTATTATATTATATTTTTTTTTTTTAATAATTAATAGTCACAAGTCTTTTCATTCGTGGCCAAAGGCTCATAGAAAGAGGACTAGAAGCCTTTGATGTATGATTTAATTATCTTTCATTTTGTTCTGTAGTTCAATTAGTTTATTGTCACAAAAGAGGATTTTTGTTTGACGTTCGGTTTTATTTCACGAGTTCGCTATCTCATTGTTCACCGTTCTTCTCTCATCCACTGTGAATACTCATTAGTCGACAATGGGCAGCTTTGAGCGATCTCTTCCAGACAAGCCTTTAGACGGAAAGCGAAATGATGGGAAGAGTATGGGGGTGGGACATTAGCGCACACTTTATTTTCAACTTTGTTTTGCCAATTTTCTCGATAATGTTATTCATACAAATGTGAATAACTCTAAATGAACAGTTTTGTGTGGGTTTCTATCCTTTTTCCAATACAATGTTATGTTTGTAAGTAAGGTTAACGTATTGGTTCCATTTTAAATGCGAAATTATCCCAAATTCACTTTCATGTTGTATAATTTATCTTTAGAAAGATTTAGATCGTATATTTGGTATGCCAGCTATTTCTCATAACATTTTATTTGTTTTCTTTGTCTTAGGTCTTTGTATTATCGATTTTTTTCGATATAGGTGGTATGTATTTTCTTTTATTCGATCCCAAACAAATCACTCCAGAAATCTTCAAACATTACATCTCGAAAGGGTACAGTCAAGGAGAGAAACAAGCTTTCCATTTGTCAGTTAGACCTAAAATCTCAATAATCTGGTCTCAGAGCCGACCGCTAAAAGGGGCTGATGTCCGACCATATGGGAATGGATGGCTACAATAGTACATACGAACTATAGAAGGTACAATAGTCAGGTTGGAACAGATTTTTGGTTATAAATATCTACTTTTTAGGGTTGGCGTTGAACGCACGAGAATTGTCAAAATTGCAATTGAATTGAAAAAACCGCCCTATAAAGTTAGAAGCGAATCTAAGTCATCTCTTATTGGTTTGCTTTGGTATTGTAAAGTATGAAGTTATTCTACTGTGTGCATATATGTTTGCAGTAACTGAAACGTCTTTCTGTAGCTATCTATTTTGTGTATGATCACAGTAGTGGTTTGTTAATTTTAAACTTTCACGATCCCAACACATAATTACGGCAAATCGAGATATAAAGTCACTAAAAACTAAAAAAATTTAGCTGGATGTTTCGGCTAAATTGCATTAGCTGTGCTTACGAGAAGATTATACTCATTTCTTCATGTTCTTCAGCGCATTTAGACCTAGTTTCTATTAAGTGGCTGCGGTCGCCCGCGATTAGCCGCTCAGTGGAAATTAGATCTTAGATCCAGTTTTGTGGTCAAGCATGTATGTGTGTAGCATTACTGGTACAACAGAATAAATATTAGTACTAACGTACTAGTACCTGGAAACAAGGTCGCTACGTGCCCCAGGGATCTCTCCAGGGCAATGGAAAGTATCCATGCGAATAGTTACACAATTACATTGTAGGATAAGTGATTAAGATCGCAAAGAGCTCGAGACTTATCCGTGGATTCGAAGAGCTTTTTAAAATACTTATGTAACTTTATTGTAAACTGCTAACTGGTGTTAGATAACATAACATAATATCACTCCTTTTCTCGATGGGGTAGGCAGAGGTGTACGCAGGACCCAGTCCCATATTGGATTCTGTTCACCCACACTTCGCCAGTATAATCTTTTTTGTTTTATGTAAAAGGAGGCGAACCTATTGCCATCTACCGGGCACTGTTCCAGACAGGCTGTCAAACAGATATTCCTAATGGAAAAATCCAATAACACCTGACCTGAGGATCGAACCCGGGACCTCATGATCGGCAGTAGAACTTTTTTTTTATGATAGTAAGTGACAAGGCGAGCAAATCAAGTGCCTGATGGTAAGCAACATGGTTGCCCATATCAGACACAGCGCCACCCAGTGTTTTAAAATTCAAAATTCTGCGCGGCACTGCACTGCGCCTACCACCCTGAAATATTAATTGTTGAAACTCGCCATGCCCATTTATTTCGGTAACATTGCCCTTCAGACCGGAACACAGTAATGTTTGCATATTACTGCTTGGCGGATGAATAACTGGCAAAGGTGTGGTACTTCCCCAGGGGCCCGCCCCTGCAAAAGACCATTGCGACCGTTACGCAGCCGAGACTGTTATGTCATATGTGTATGGTATTAGGTTGTTAGAAATTACAATTCTTAGGGCCTCGTAGAGTGCCACATGTCGTTTTTAAGTCCGGCGACATCGCTCAGCTTCGCAGCGGCTGGCGGTTTCCGAGAGGTTTCCTGTAAGAAAGCTGCGCGTCTGTGTTTGTTCTGTTTTCTGTACTATTATTTACAAGGTAAGGCGTAAAGCTTTCAGCCGGCGCCCTACCTTCTGTCTACCCTTTAGGTGTGACATGAATCACAGAGGTAGGGCATTACGAAGGCCACCAGTCTAAAGCATACCAAGCGTTTTCTGTCATCGTTGTTTTACAATAAATAACAAGAATGTCGATTGGCTAATCTGACAAGTCCACTGGCATGTATAATGGAATTAGGTATTTAGACACTTCTCTCAGTTCGTAGAACTTCAAATGATGTAATGCCTGTAAACTAGACTATATATCTTCTTGTAAATATAATAACAAAGCCCACGTTCAAATTCTAGGAATAAGTAGGTATAATACGGGGTTATTGATAATCAGTTGACATTCTCTGAAAGCGTATAATTTACACAATGAAACCATCGCGAGAAGAAATCAGCTGAATAAAAGAGTTTAATTACTAGGTATGTATGGAACAACTGGATATTTTTACGATTTCAAAGTTGTCTCGATGCTAACTGGTTACCAGCAATCCTGCATAAGTACCAGCTGTTACAAGTGGGTTTAGTAATACTTAAGGAGCATCTCCTTAAGTATTATTTCATCTATCTGTCAAACTGAACATCTATGTGTAAGATTTGATAGATAAACTCTTTAGTGGTACACCACAAACAAGTAAACAATTATTGGCAATCTTTTCACTACGAGCGATATGTTCCAGACAACCGTGCATGAAAAGTAGATTGTAAATCCCATTAGACTAGTGTTATGTGCTATGTTATTTGTGAAATAAATTCCTTAAATAAAACTTTTATGTCGACGTTTTCGAATATTTTACAATTGGCAACACCAAAAGTGACGGTCAACCTCTGAGTCTGCCCTATATGGCAACACGAGCCGGCGTGACTGCGTTACATAGGTATAATGACATCATCCAGTGAGCCCGCGCTTAAACAATGTGCTATCAACATAAACATTCGGGCTTTGCATTACGTCAGGACAGGACAGCTGGACATCTGTTGCTAATGTACTCTGGACACTTGAGTTTATAACGCCAGGATAATCTATGACGTGGTTCACTTTAATACTGGTGCAGTACCGACAACGAAGATGGCCTTTAAAACAGAACAGATGAAACTTCTTTCATTTGTTCTGTGGCCTTGTACATCTATGAATTAAAAAAAGAAAATACATTGATTGTAACACAAATTGCACCTTAGTTACTAGGGAATCCAAAATAAAATAAAGACGAAATTAATGAATACCTACTGAAGAAGACAGAAACAAGCGTGTCACAACATGGCTCTAACTTAATATGATGATGAACCAGCGCTGGTCTACCGTCGGAACCGAATGATGATTTGACGGAAGTACATATTAAAGATGATGAGCTTACACACAGGCACGGCATTTGTGCTCGCTGAAGAGTCAAATAACCTCTACACGATTACATAAATCAGAAATAGTCATCGATAAGTGTGATGTATGTACATTAATTAATAAGTCACAGCTCACTGGTGACGTCACTACCGGCTCGACATCGGTGCGGATCACAAATCTCGAACCCTTATGAAATATGCACAAGCAACAACATTCCGCTAAACGATTCGTGCTCCTAGCGTTTTGCGAAAGCTGAAATGGCATTAATTTGATTCGTATCAGAATTTTTCTGTAATAAATTGGCCCAATTTGTTTAGAGACTAAGTAATTGCGTTATCAGAGCTTTTGCGTCAATTTGTCTTGTCGACGACGTTTTCGGGGTTTGTTTTCTTTATTTCTCGCATTATTATCTCCGATGTCCAGGGTCTTTGTAAATGGACCTGATATTGTAAGAAAGAAATGTGTTACTGTTTTTATATTATTTGCATATATTTTAATTCCAATTACCTTTCATATCAACTAAGCTTGCACCTTGAAATACAGTTACTGTTGTTTTATACTAAAAACCTTGCGCCCGTCGTGTGGTTACCGGCTTTAGATTAGTACCCCACCATGTCAAACAGTGGTTGCTGTAAGAGCCGGCTTAGGGTTATCACATCCAGAGGACAGGCAGCAGCGTCCTCTGCGTAAGCCCGCCTGCCAAGCATGGCGATATTGGCTAAACCCGCCGTTAGCGGGAGCCTATGTCCTGCAGTGGACTTTTAACGGCTGAGATGAGACCTTGCGTCTTCACTCTAAGAACCCTTTCGTCTTTGTCAACATTTATGGTCGTGCTGCATAATAAGCATTGCGAATTCTTCGTCATCTACATTCCAATAGTTTATTTTACTAGGTTTATTTTATATTATCCCAGACCCTGTCTTCCGATAAATAACGGATAAATAATTAATAATAATTATTGATGTCTATTTTATGTTTACCTAATTTGTAAGTAGATATAAGTCGGTGTAGTATAATATTTATAATAGTGTGTAATGGTGCTGCATAAGCCATAGAAGCAGTTCATGTTAGCAAATAAAAAAAACCCTGTTTTATATCTACGAGCCGTGTCCAAATGCGAAGTACTTCATTATTAACACAAAATTTTAACGTGACATTGTTTGTTTCAGGTACGTTCATGGATCGAGGTTTCAGCAACTTTATATAGTAAGACCAAGACCATATTATACCTATCATTTTGTCCTGTTACAGATCCCACCCGAAACCTATCCAATCCTGCTTTCCACGTATAAAACTTATAACTCCTTGCTAACCTCTGCATTGACCGAAAATGCCAAGAAGATTTCAACATTTTTGTGGTTGTGACTTTAAATCTGTATTATAAGTTGTGTACAACTTTAAAATAAATTTCATTTTCGTGTGAATTTAGCTTTTATTTCGTAGTTGATAGAAAAAATGTAACCAACCAAATACTCTCATAGTTTTTCATTCGATCACATCTTGATTTGAAAAATTGTAATTGTAATTTTTTTTTAATAATTGTAAAAAGACTGCCTCGGTGGCGTAGAGGGCGCATACTCGACTGCCAATCAAGAGGTCCCGGGTTCGATCCCCAGGTCAGGCAAAGTGTTAAATATTGGATTTTTCCATTAAGAATTATCTCAATAATTGCCTGGAGTCTGGAACTGTGCCCGGTAGATGGCAATAGGCTCGCCCCCTATTACATGGGACCAATAACATACTGGCGAAATGTGGGTGTATCTACTATGGGACTGAGTCCTGGGTTACACCTCTGCCTACCCCTTCGGGAAAAAGGCGTGAATGTATGTTATGTTATGTTTTATGTAAAAAAAAAGAAAGTTAATTCTAGAATAAATGAGTTAGATTTAAAAATCATTGTACCTACTCGTATAGGCACAGAATACTTAAGGGACAGAAAGGACACTCCTTGTAATCATTTAAATAAACAGCGACTCTAGCCCCGACGCAATAAAGTGCAATTCAGGTCTCACAGCGCCTAACTTAATTATCGTTATATTAACATACAAGCTACCTCGCTTTCTATCGCGTATCCCTCTATCTGTTCTCTCTGTCTAGCCCATACAAATTGTACCAGATCTTGTAGGTACAATACCTTTGTATTGTACAAGAAGAAAAAAGTAGGAAAGAGTAGTGTTGGATTTTGTATGTTTGTAAAGGGAACCCGGGCAATTCGTACAATTCCTAATTTGTACAACGATATCGAAAGACTTTATTCGTTTAAAGCTTACTTCGTAAATAAGAACAGATTTCGATGATTCTATATTTACCTATATTTCAAAAAATAATTCAGCACTTCGAAATATTAACAAAAAAAAATTGAAAATATGTGGTATAGTCTAGTAGTCGGTTTTTGGTGTTTCTTTTTTTTATATTGTATAATAACTTATTTTTATTTATATAAATAATTAATCACACGGCTCAATGGCCAATTACTCTTAATTAATCAAGAATTAAACATAAATCTAAACAATTAAAATTAGTACGTACATCAATTTAAAAATTCATCAAATAAATAAGTAAAGTCAAACAATAAAAATTAATAAAATAAAATAATCAAATACAATGTCAGAAAAATGTTAATAATGAAATGACACATGATTAAATAATAAGCAAATGTTTTAGTTTAGTTATAATTAATAGGCGACACAACCTTATCATTCATCTCACAAAATTTTACTCTTCTAAAATTATGGTATAAGTTATAAGTATAATTTATTTAATAGTTCGGAAATTTTATATTTCATAATTTAGAGAACGTTTCTCAGCAAAAGGAAATAAACTTGAAGCCGGCGGATAACGAGCCCAGGTCTCAGGTCTCAAAAGGATAACTAAGTTTTAGATTCACTTTATAGTTACCAGGAAAACTAAGCTATACTTTGGTATGAAATATGTGAACGATTTTATACGTTAGCTTTGCGTGGTTAGTAATGTGTTGGTAGCTTATAAATATTAAAAATAAACAATATAACATCACGTGTTTTCCCCGAAGGGGTAGGCAGAGGTGTACCCAGGACCAGTCCCCATAATAAATACACCCAAACTTCGCCAATTGAGTATAATTCGCCAATAGCGATTAAAAAAAAACTAAAAATAGTTTTCTTACGAATGTTATATATTATGATCTTTCCATTTATGCAAAAAAATAAATTCAAATACTCAATTATGTTTATAAGTCCCATGTAATAAGGGGCGAGCCCATTGCCTACCTACTAAACTTATTAACATTTTATAATACAAATACCATTGAAAATCTTCTACGTTAATGTTTGATTACGTCATTGAATGCTAATTAAATTATATTTTTATTCGTTACCGAGGAGGCACTGGTTGGTACTTCCACATTTTTAAGTATGAAGTGTTAATTTTAATTACCTAGTTATAATCAGATACTAACTCTGTGGTTTTAAAAATATTTAAACATAGGTAAATGTTAAAATTTAGGTGATTTTGACGGAAAATCCGAAGGCATTATGACGTAAATACCAATTATAATGTACATATAGTTATAATCATTGACATAAAAAAGGGATATGAGGTACTGGCTTCTAGAAAATAACAAGCTCAAGTTAGGTCCCATTAGGTCCACGTACTTCAGTAAAGTAAGGTCGAACGAGCGAATAATATTGTTGACTCGGTCGCACTTCGGTCTTAGGTACGTCTTTCTATCCTTGTTCATTATATTATGTCACTATGCAAACTTCACATTGAGGAAATTGCACGTGCCAGTTGTTGAGTAAGCGCTGGGAGGACGTACCCTATATCTCCCCTTTTCTTTATATTAGTGGTTATGGTTATAATGTTGTAGGTATATAAAATGCAAAAGGGACAAATATATTTTTGTATGTGTATTAATACACTTCACGCCAAACCCTCTTAGAATAGAATGGAATAAGTTCTCTTTACTTTGACAATGTTACAGTTCAGAACCTAACATTAAAGTTATAGGCAAAAAGTAGGCGGCCTTATCGTTTTAAGCGCTCTCTTCCAGGCAACCAGTCTTAGGACTGAAAGGCGGCATGTTATAAGGAAGAGTAGAGAGGCTCTATAGCTGTAATATTATACTTAAACAGTAGGTAGGTAAAATTGTTGAAACTCGATCGTGGTGACAACATATTATGGAAAATCCACCCACACGGTAGACGTCCATGCACAAGGGACAGACGACCTAATAAAGAATGCAGGAACACGCTGGATGCAAGCCGCTTACAAACGGACTAAATCTGAATCTATGGAGAAGACCTATGTCGAGCGGTGGACGTCCAACATTGATATTATGATGATGATTATTGAAAGTAGACTCAGACTTTGTAAAATATACTTACAAATTTTGTTGTTGTATTTTGTTAAATTTCATTTTTTTTGGTGCCATATTAAAATTTAATTAAATTAAAACAACCTGCCGGTAAATAAATAAAAACAATGAAAGTTAATAGAACGCAGACAATCCATCACATCCGCGTAGGTTCCCGTGTTTCTCCGGTTATTCTCAGGGATATAAACTCCGTTAATTAACTTTGACATTACTTACTTTTTACTGAGACGGTAATGTACCTGTTACCTGAGAAATTGACTCTCCCTGAAAATGCGCGTTGCTTTTCCTTATTTATTTATAATTTAGTTTGCGCGCTAAAAGCATTGTTTTTCAATGATTTTTCACTGAAAAAAGGGAATTATGAGCCTAATTATATTAAAAATTAAACATACATACATACATTCACGCCTTTTTCCCGAAGGGGTAGGCAGAGGTGTACCCAGGACTCAGTATCACAGTAGATACACCCACATTTCGCCAGTATGTTATTGGTCCCATGTAATAGGGGGCGAGCCTATTGCCATCTACCGGGCACAGGTTCCAGACTCCAGGCAGTTATTGACATAATTCCTAATGGAAAAATCCAATATTTAACACTGCCTGACCTGGGGATCGAACCCGGGATCTCTTGATTGGCAGTCGAGCATGCGCCCTCTACGCCACCGAGGCAGTCTTAAAATAAAAGCTTGTAAAAATGCCCGTATTTCCAAAACCTTACAAAACTTTAAAAAAAAACAATGCTATCAGCATTGTTTTTTTTTGACGTGACAACGTCTTATAATTCGATAGAGCCGGCTGCACGCACGAAAAAACATGACTCATGCGGCGTTACCTCGCTCTGAGGCGCTCGCTGTAAGGCTTGAAGTGCAAGCGAGAGCGCGGAACGAGCGACATCCGTCTCTCTCCTACTTGAGTGAGCGATGCGTCTGCGTGGACAGCTGCTATACTATAATACATTTACATGTTTGGATCGAGTATCAAGTGCAGTGAAAAGTGAAACAAATGAAATTAAAATTTTCTTTTGAAAAATGCTACCATTCCATCAGTATTTTCTTAAGACGTTGTCACGTTCAACTATCGTCAGTAAACCGACTTTACAGACAACCAATTTTTTTATTATATAAAGTAAAGAGGAGATAGGGTGGGTACATTCTCTCAGCGCTTACTCAATTACTGGCATGTGCAATTTGAAACAACAGAGATAGAAAGACATACCTAAGATCGAAGTGCGAACGAGACAACAATACGTGGACCTAATGAGACCTAATTTGAGCTTTCCTTTTTCCTCATCTCCCCGTTTCTTTAAATAAATGCGTGATAGATAGACGTTTACATGCTTCAGTTTATGACTCAAAGTAAAATAAAAAAATTAAATAAATGTTTATTCACAGGTTTATTTGCAGTTAGAGGTTTTGAGGATTTCAGGACATGACAAATAGAGACCAATAAGTACGATACTATTGAGAATTTGGCTTTTTCTCAACGACATTACACAACTTGATTATTTTGTGGGTTCATCTCGACCACAGGCGCAAAGGCGCAAATTAGTACAGTCAGAGCAGAGAGCGTCGTAATATAAAAGATAAATTATATTCTAATATTCGTATGTAATAAAGTTCCGTCCACATTCCAAAACGCAATGGGGCCATTTAAAACTGGCAAGAGCTCTTTTGGGGCTCATATGAATAAATGATTTTTGATGAGATACTTCAAACGCTCCGCAAACATAATATCATAATTTATTCACCAATTTAGCTGTAATATGAAGGTGATATAATTAAATTAAAGGGTTTATTGTTACTCCACTTTGCTCTAAACATATTATCTATCCTAGGAGTGACCAGCGTGAATGAAATGTAAAATAAGTTATAGAATCGATATTCCGAAGCATTTCGCTTCTGAATCTGCCTTTTTTCTAGGGGAATTGCAGGAGAATCTACCCAGGGAAATCGGATTGATCCACTTTGCCCCACCAAGCCGCCCCACTCTGCATACAGATACCCGGCCATGCGAGGATAGGGCCGGGTTATGTCGAGAAGTCGCTAAAAGGGATCTTCCCGGGGGGTTATCCTGCGGGACGCCATGTGTTGGGGCTGCGAGCACATCGAAGCACTCATTCGGCTTCCCCAACTGGAACAAGGAGTGACTTTACCTATATGTACATAATACATAATATTACGTACTTATTTAGTAACAACGAAAGAAACTTTAAGCATACAGAAATAAGCAAAATACCCGTGAAAGCTTTGAATTTTACTTATTCCGCAGCCGCAGCCCACTACATCCCACTGTTAGACATAGGGCTTCTTCATATTATGCCACTTTTACAAGTCATCCGCCCAACGTGCTGCCGGACGCCCGACGCGACGCTGCGTTTACCGTTGCCATATTCAGTCAACGTTTTACGTAACCTGATGTCACCGCGCCTAGCTATGTGTCCTGCCCAATTCCATTTAAGTCCCATAAATTCTTATTAATATTGCTATGTAGTATTATCTTAATCACGCTAATATGGATAACAATCTCGCAGAGCCAGCATTTAGCAAGCAATTAGGTACATTTTCTAAAGCGTCTATTTTCAACGGCAAGCGAGGAGAGCGCGAAAAATCGTTAATTACTCGCGTTAAGCGAATTCTTGTAAAATGTTGAGCGCACCGGCATAATGTACCGGGCGCCTGGAAATGTGCAACACACCTGCAAGCATTCTCGACTCACGCTTCCATAATGTACTTGAGATTGAAGTGGTTGTGAACTGGAAAACTGCATTTATTTTATGTAGGTAGCGGAGATGTGTACTAAATGACACTACAGGTTTGAGTTTGAAACAGTGACTATTAACTCTTGGGTCTGTCGAAATCTCTTTATTTCTTTTTTTAAATTAATGGATTACTTACATATTTAGTTCACACTAGCGTAGTGGGTAGAGGGGTAATCGTGAATTACATAGTGTGAAAGTCCAGTGGGCGGACGGGTCATCTCCGAACATTACACGGTCCACGGTTTTCCAAGGATCTTTGACAAACTAATATTGATTACTTAGTTGTTTTACTTTTTATACATTAATCAAACTCATACTAAATTTCATTTATTTAAATAGGCATTAAAAAACAGTTTCTCGCATTTATATGAAGCTACTCGTAATATGTATTTTAGATTAAGTTGATAAATAAGCTTTACTTATAATACTAAAATAATTACGCCGCATCTACTTATCTTTACTTGCGGAAATAATAAATGAATATAACACAACTTCTCATGGATTGTTCATTATTAGCAAGTTTAGCAAGTATATAAGTTTAAGTCCTTTATTGATTCTACGTCACATTGTCCTTTTATTACCAAATCGTTTTTATTCGTCGTTTTTAATCGTGTTTATAAAAAATCTGTAAAGTGAAATAACAGTTGTTTGTTGAAGTAATGTTGACGGCAGTCGACCACGCCTTTATTTCTGAAAGCCGTGGCTCGACACGGCCTCGTTTGCACATTATTGATGTTATCTGTGTTTACTCATTTTAGGATATTTTAAATAAGTACTTTTTTGGGCTTCGCTAAGGAAATTAAGCTCGTAGTAATGGATAAGTAAGTTAATCTTATGTAGCATATTAATGACTTGCGTTGTGTTTTTGGTGGACTCGTAGAATTACTTCATGCCCTATTTAACTCTTGGCTGAAACTGCTAAAAACGTGAAATGCACTTACACACAATATTTTGTACGAAAAGTTCACATGCAACGGCGAGATGAATAAAGTGTCAATTTTCTAAATGAATTATTTTATGTACATTCTTAATACCTACTTATTATTTTATTGATTTCCTAAGTTTGGCTACTTGAAAATTTGGGGAAGCTGAAAAAGGTCGAACTTGAAACTCATTAGGAAGTTCCCGCCACTGGATAGTTCCAAACTCATTAATAATACCTTTGTACTTTGGGCATGTTCGAATTTGCCGCGTTCCCCCTATATTGAGCTCTTTGTCCTGACCATAGATAACAAAACTCTTTTATTTTTATTTTGTCCAAAGTTACCAAAACTTATCTGTGGCGAACCCAAAAGTTTCTGCCTAATGCCCATCGATATTTACTTCCTACGTCTGTGACCGGTAACTTTTCCCAAGTTCATTATTTATCCATAACAAAAATAATGAAGAAACATAAATCGAACCGTACTCCTCAAATTCATCCATCATTATATTATTCGATATAATAAACTTTTACAAAATCTACCTTCATTCCTGAATATCAACGTAACGGTCAAATTACAAAAGTTGAAATCCGAAATTCGAAACGTTAACGAACTTGTCCCAAACATCATTAAAACGCGGCCATTATGCAACAATTTGCTGAAAGCGCTTACCGATTAACGATGTAACTAGATCTTGCGATACTGCAGGGATCGCCCGTCACCCTGTATAGCTGGTGGGAAAAACAATACGAGCCTCTACCAGAAAACCTACTCTTATTACATATGAGTATACTATACTGGATACAACTAGGTAAATTTCTTAAGTATATATTAATTCTTATACATGAAATGTCGCGTCAAAGTATGTTAAATTAGAGGCGCTGTAGCCAATTTCAAAGCTAGCCCAAAAATATTTACGTTTTATTTACAAAATTAATTAAGTATGTTATATAAATGATATTATTGTTTAATTATACATAATATCAATGATTAAAAATTCATGCCAAGCATTGTGATGGCTTTTGGAACTATTACTCAAAAAGCTGGACACTTTTTCAACTAGTACCTATTAGGAGAGATTCCTCCTCTTTATTATCTAGTAACCATGCATAGTGGGGACGCGCCTGGGCGTCGCTGGGAATTGGATGACAAAACGACAGTACCGAAACCGAAAACGGAGCGACTGTTGCGTATATTGGTAGGATTGGGCGAGCCTAGCGTCCGGGTCGTCCAGGACGCTGCGAGGGCTTCTACGGAGGGGAGGTAGTTGCGTTCCGATAAAACTTTTTCTTATATACATGAAGTCCGACGCCACAAGTCTTGTGCATTTGCCAAAGATAATTGTATAACGCGCGTCCTAAAAATACCACCGAAGTTACAACATTATTATGTAGGTAGGCATGACTAGAGTATTTCGAGAAAAACTCATCAAGAAAATATATTAAGCGTCACCTTATACTCGTACTTGTGAGTAACGACATTTAAGAAGTAAACAGCTTATGAACAGTTTATGAGGTATTTAAGGAAAAGTCGCCGATAAACAGCGAGTAATGAACGCAATTTACTCTTCTGATAACGGAGAAATGAGGTAACGTCTACAGACCGTCGAAGATGGACGTGGACACTAGCGCTCTCGGTCACATTTATATTATAGACTGAGTGTACATTTTATATCTTCTAGGAAAATGTAGAGCGTTTTGTTTCGTTTGTTATTATTTAATAGGTTGAGTATAAATTGTTATATGAATTCGTTCTAGTTAATTCATGATAAGTCTTGTGATGTATTGCATTTACTTTATTTTGTTTTCGTTTACGTAAAAAATAAAAAATAAGCGAAGAAGAGTAAAACAGAACCTCTGATTACGATTAATGCTGTTTTTTTATCATTATGTCCTATGTGTTGGCGCCGCAAGTATTCCGCATTAAACTTACTACTTATACTCATTTATTTTATATACATTTTAATATTTAAATTATATGATATCAATATTAATGAAGCAAGCATTACGCATGTTACCTGGAGTTAACCTGTTATCTAGCTTAATGTATCATAAACCTATAATACAAAACTGCCATAAATAAACATGCCAGAATGCCAGGGGTTAAAAGCATTTTTGTTTTGTGCCAAATGTAGTCGAAATGTTCTTAATTGGTGTCTCGCGTGTTAGTGTGTTATAAGAATAAATAATATAAAAACGATGGTTCTATAGTTTGGGGTCCCCTAATTTATGCTAGAATGGTTTATAAATGGACATACAATGTATTTTGGAATACTGGGAACAAGCTTTTTTTATCTGTAAAACTAGTGTTCCGCCCTTGCTTCTCTCCAGGTACCATTATACATTAACCTTCCTCTTGAACCACTTTATTGATGAAAACCGCATTCAAATCCGTAGCGTACTTAAAAATATCTAAACGTACAAACGGCGCGAAGCGACTTTATTTTATACTCTGCATTCCGCCCCTAATATAAAAAATAAAAAGTATGTATAAAGTCATTGGTTCAATTGTTGCCCTGTGGATTCAGATAACAATATGTACCCTGGAATAGGGTAGTTTTCGCATCAGGGAAACGGAGCACGGGTAGTAATATGATATAGGTAATAGGTACATTTTTCTATGTCAACTGACACCGGTGGTTGAACTTGGAGCGGGTTCAGTTGACGTGAGAGTCAAATTAATTTTGGTAGGTAATCACCTAATATTTCCTTTCTTACGTACCAAGTAAATAATAAATATATAAAATGTAATGAATGTTCTAATATAAAACGAAGCCGTTTCGGTGTGCACACACACCGGCGGATATTAGAAAAATGTCAATAAGAAGAGGGTGGGATCAAAGACTTGCTCTAACGGTAGGAGATGTGTAGGAGGGTCAACATGGTAGATATAATATGTATACATAATATATGATCTATCTCATCATAATATACCAACAACGTGTTACAAGTCAAGGATCACTGTATAAAAACGTTGATATCAGCTTCATTGTGTCATTTTCCAAATTATGAGTACAATAACATTTTAGAGGATGCTAAGGTTACTTTGTATTATGTATATATTATATTCTGATAATATACCGATAAAAGTCCTTACGGAATAGACATTAGCGCCCTCGGAGTGTAAAGTATCGAACTATCAAAGTTCCGCTTATAAGTATAGGTTATATTCGTCGCTCTGACTATCGGTATCTTGGCGCAAGCTGTACTACGTCTGCCTTGCGGTCCCGAGGCTCATGGTTCGAATCTCGCCATGTGCATGTCAACAAACGCACAGGTTGCCTGTTTCCATAACTGGCCGATCTGCAACAACATGCCAGAGGAATTCGGAGGTTAATTTACGCGGCATTTCTGCATAGAAGTGACGGGTAGTGTACGCTTCCTACATTGTTTTTAGTACCCACTGGATGTATTTATTAAAGTTAAAAGTCTCAGTTCTTTGGTTACAACAATCGATACGAATCGAATATTAAGAGCGTACATGGCCTTCTAGGAACTTGACACAATCATATGAAAAAATTACCAAATCGATGTTTTGTATTCCCGTGTTTCCTCCGAATATCATAAACGAATTCTATAGATTTATATCCTGAAATTTGTATAGTCTAATTGACCTATGCCCTTGTAATTTTTTCTTGGTTTTTTCATAGGAAACTTCCAAAAATCCCAGTTTTACTCACGTGATTGGACGTTCACTTTGAAAAAATATAGAGTTTATAAACAAAAATAAAATGATAGGGACATACTTTACTTCAACTTTAAAATATCAGGATATAAATATATCAAATAAGTTAACTATGATTCGGTTTTAGGTCCCTACTTAGCAACGATATCAATATATTTCACGCTTTCGTATTTAGGTGTAAACATTTTTTAGCACATTCTTATGTTAAGTACGTCCTAAAAGCTATTCACTAAATGTTAATCTACATTTAGAAGAATCCATCTAGATCCAGTAGAAGTTTCTAGAACTAAGCTATTCAAACCTTCGTATACAAGAGAGCGATGTGACATGAGAAATGCTTTAGTCTGATAAATAATTCACGTGACGCTAGTGGATGAGGGGACAGAGTGTGTGGACTAATTTTTTATTCTTTTGATACTACTTCAGTTACATCGTAAAATAAAGAAATGTTTTCTTATTTTTATGTGAATCCACGTCAATATCTTTCTGTAGTAAAATAAGTTTATCTAAGTTCCCGCCAAATTTAAGACGCCATATTAGTTTTATCCAAATTCTTGTCCTATGTACCAATAGCATACTGGCGAATTGTGGGTGTACCTACTATGGGACTGAGACCTGGGTACACCTCTGCCTACCCTTCGGAAAAAAGGTGTGATTATATGTTATATGTCTTGTCCTATGTGGCCAGTGTGAAATTATAAAAACAGCCTATTACAGGCTTATTATTAGTTAGAAACCTCTTAAGGGGTTATCCGCTTAAGAGGCCGGCGACCTACGATTTCCCTATACAAATGTAATACCTGATAAATAATTTACAATCAGAGCATATTTCCAACATACAATGGTGTTATATATAAGTACGGGATAAGGCGCTAGTTATCTAGATACCTAATTGTAATATTTAAGTTTAAAATATTTATATATTGGAGTTATATTTGAAAATACTTACCTATATTTTGGATTTTTATTAATGATTAGTCCAAAGTTTTTATATTTTGAATTAAAACATAATTAGGAGCCTGGATAAGCAGTGTCTTATTCTTAATAAAATCTTTGTAAGTATGTTGTTATCCATAATGCTGCGGAAACATGCCCCGATTGCAAATAATTTAGGTATTAAGTTTGTATGGATAATTCGTCGGTCGCCGGCCTCTTCAGAGGTTTCTAACTGATTACCAATAATCCCTGCCCATAAATAATTAATAATGCATACGGAAAAATCTGACTGCATATGATGAGAGTTGGCCGTTTGATATTTTTCACAAAGTATAAAGTATAAAACCAACATGGCCGCCAGCGGTAAAATATTGGCAATAAACCTACCTGTAGTTTCATTAGCTAAGTACCTGCGGCCTACGGTTATTGCGAACTTGAATTATTGATGATCTAGCAATCACAAGATGGCTGTAATTAACAGTTTGCATTCAACCATAGAGCTGTTTACTTCAGAATTAATCAATAATTGCGTAGGTATTTTGAATGTCTCTCTTACGCTAATATTCGGGGTTGACTGATAACATATTATATTAGTGTAATTATCGTCTATAATTTAGAGAATTTAGACCAGTTTTTATATTTTGAATTAAAACATAATTAGGACCCTGGATAAGCAGTGTCTTATTCTTAATAAAATCTTTGTAAGTATGTTGTTATCCATAATGCTGCGGAAACATGCCCCGATTGCAAATAATTTAGGTATTAAGTTTGTATGGATAATTCGTCGGTCGCCGGCCTCTTAAGAGGTTTCTAACTGATTACCAATAATCCCTACCCATAAATAAGAGTTGCTAAATACTTTTAAGGTTACTTTCATAATGTAAGAAGTATTCTTATCTCGCTGTAATTTTTTTAAATAATATTTCAGTGGATGACCTTACTTTTAATATAAATCTAGGAGGGTAATAGGTAGTTAACTTACAAATCATTCTTAATTAAAAATATTGTTAAAATGTACATAACTGTATAATTTTAGTTAATCAGATTTTTTTTTATTGAAGTAGTAAGTACATTTTCAATTTTAATGTTTATTTTGTTTGTTTTAGGTACGCTGAGTATAATATGTTACGTGCTCAAAACATCACTAAGGGAAACAACCACAAAAGTATTCTGAACCGTTTTTGAAAATTAATTGAGCGGTTTTTTTTCATCCAATGTTGCATCGCCCTGGTGCGGTCATTAAAAATTAGGAATTTCTATTTTCTACTTCCTCGACTGCCAATCAAGAGGTCCCGGGTTCGATCCCCAGGTCAGGCAGTGTTCAATATTGGATTTATCCATTAGGAATTATCTCAATAACTGCCTGGAGTCTGGAACTGTGCCCGGTAGATGGCAATAGGCTCGCCCCCTATTACATGGGACCAATAACATACTGGCGAAATGTGGGTGTATCTACTATGGGACTGAGTCCTGGGTACACCTCTGCCTACACCTTCGGGAAAAAGGCGTGAATGTATGTATTTTCTACTTCCAAAATATAACAAACTAAAACACAAGTTTTGGTACAAAATTACCTAATTTCATGCTTAGGTACAAAAATAAGTTTGATATTAAAAATCCAATATCACGAGAAATAAAACAAATTAATAAACGAACAACAATAAACAAAATGTCGACATTATACTGTCTGTTACCTACATCAAAGTGAACGGTGTTCGTAAAAAAGTAATAATTCTGTAGCAATATAAGGGAATACTAATATGACAACGTTTACAAACGAACAGGCTTAAATGAGATAGGCCTAATGTGGTCGTTGGGTTCCGGCGTATAATGGGGTATTATACAGAGAAATCAGAAGGGAAACTTTAAATAAATTTATCTATGTATCTACACGATTTAATTCCATTTCAAACACGTTGTTTCTGTTGTGGAGGGTTGAATTAGGGTGAGGTCACACGTTGCAGTACCGAAAAATGCTGTTTTCAGGCAAAATATATTTCTGACCCATACAAATGGGCCCTAAAAACAATATTCCATAAACAATACATAACATACAAGCACGCCTTTTTCTAGTAGGGGTAGGCAGAGGTGTACCCAGGACTCAGTCCCATATAAGGCACACCCACATTTCGCCAGCATGTTATTGGTGCCACGTAATAGGGGGGCGAGCATTTTGCCATATACCGGGCACAGTTCCCTCATGCATAATTCCTGATTCATAATGGAAAAATCCAATATTTACCGATTTGCCTGACCTGACCTGGGGATCGAACCCCATTGGCAGTCGAGCTTGCGCTGGACTACGCCGCTGAGGCAGTTAACAAAAACAATATTACTCTTTATTATTGTAACTATAGAAAAATATACACATCAAAAATCGTAAAATTATATCTAAGACCTATTCGGTTGATTATTGGCGGTCTTATCACTTTAAGCGATATTATCCAGACACCCAGGTTTTAAACGGATTGCCACTTGATAAAAATAGTATACCTAGGTAGATGCGTTTTACCCTGCTTTGGGTGGCAAGCTCAAATCAAGCTAATTGGATTGAGTCAAGTCAGCCGCACCTTGTCTTGCGCCGATGTCACACGTAAAAGGTTTGCTGCTCACGTAGCTGTGACCCTGTGTCTATCTCTCTCTGACAACCGGATTTCATATATCTCTGCAATCTTTTACTTTTATAACATACATTTACGCCTTTTTCCCGAAGGGGTAGGCAGAGGTGTACCCAGGAGTCAGTCCCATAGTAAGTAGATACACCCACATTTCGCCAGTATGTTATTGGTCCCATGTAATAGGTGGCGAGCCTATTGCCATTTACCGGGCACAGTTCCAGACTCCAGGCAGTTATTGAGATAATTCCTAATGGAAAAATCCAATATGTAACACTATGCCTGACCTGGGGATCGAACCCGGGACCTCTTGATTGGCAGTCGAGCATGCGCCCACTACGCCACCGAGGCAGTCAGTTTACTTTTATGATGGAAACAAAGCTGCGTATATTCTACATAAATAGAACATACATTCACGCCTTTTTCCCGAAGGGGTAGGCAGAGGTGTACCCAGGACTCTCATAGTAGATACAACCACAGAAGTAGATACAACAGAATTTTAGTTTTAGAGCTGTTTTAATGAGTATAACGTCTCTATTTCTATGAAAGCTCACAGCCTAGAGTTGCATAATATATTTCCCATAAAGTAGTAATTCTTTGTTTGTCTACGCTGTGTCACAACCATACAGATTAAATAGGCGAAGGACATGGCTCTTAAAGTGGATGAATAGAAGGGACTAGGGACACCCATTCAGGGAAGTACAGGTGTGTCGTTTGAGATTCGACGTGTGATATACTAGGATCATAATGGACACGGCCAAAAATGGAAGTAACCTTTTACCTTAATTAGTATCAGTGAAAATTTTCTAGAAATTAGACTTTAGCGCCCTCTCTCAGATCTGTACATATAGAAGACCGATTGTTTTGTATAAGTAGGTATTCTATTTGTGATTTACATACGTATAGGTTTAGTTCATTAGTTGTAAATGTTTATATGAGTTTGGGTTCGTTAACCTGTCTTCAAACGTTACACATCTTCATCATCTTAGAAACTTTTTATTAAATTAAATTAAATTAAATATTCGTTTATTTCAGGCTCACATGACCCATAACACATTTAAAAATTACAGAAATAAATAATTAAGACTATAACATTAAATGAATAATAATAATAAGATTAAAATGTCATAAAAATAAATGCCTACAAAAAAATAAAAGAAATTACATTACAATTAAAAAAAGATAAAATTATTTTTTTAGTTTTTTTTTAGGATTCTGTACCTCAAAAGGAAAAAAGGAACCCTTATAGGACTTTTTTGTCCGTCTGTCAGTCTGTCAGGACAATTTTTAACGGGAACGCGTGGAGATATCAAGTTTAAATTGAATCAACTACTCAGATATGCGGTCCCTTGTGGTTGTAAAAAAATCATATCAAAAGTTATGGCCATTTTCCTGCATATTTCCATACTTTGCGCAAGGAACTAATAGAAGGCGCTGTACGTTCTTGGTATCAAGGTATGCCTTAAAAAAATATTTATCCTCGCCTTACTCATCTTTCTCTCGCAAGCGCAACTGCTGAACATGAGAACCTGGGTTCAACTCCCTGGTCAGGCAAAAAGTGTTATAGGAATTTTCCATTATGAATTTTCTCAATAATAATCTATTAAATATGACTTAAAAACATAACTGGCAAAGGGTGGGTGTACCTACTATGGAACCGGATCCTGGGATAACGCCTGTGTAAATCTTCGAAGAAAAAGGCGTGCGTATTATTTATTTATATGTTACGGACACAACACCTACAAGATCTCGTTGAACGTAATAAAACAATAAGGCTTCTAACAAAGTGTTCTGAGAATCTATTTATGTTTATATGTCAAAGGGTAGGGATGATAACATTTCTCGGAAAAACTATTTGTAACTGCTACGTTAAACATAAACATATTAATTTACTAGCCGCGACTACGTCCTCCTGGAATTTAAGGGTTTAAATATTTTTTTACGGAACCCTAAAACATCTTGAATTATTTCTTCGAACATCAGCTATCAGCCAGTGAAGAAGTCCCATCTAAATCGGTTCAGCCGTTCCGTAGATTAGCAAGACAGACAGACGAAAATGTTAAAATTTTAATTATTAATTAGTAATTTCTTATAAATTCAGTATACGGAACCCAAAAAGAATACTTGAATATTATTTATTCAACACATATAAAACATAACATAACATACATTCACGCCTTTTTCCCGAAGGGGTAGGCAGAGGAGTACCAGGACTCAGTCCCATAGTAGATACACCCACATTTCGCCAGTATGTTATTGGTCCCATGTAATAGGGGGCGAGCCTATTGCCATCTACCGGGCACAGTTCCAGACTCCAGGCAGTTATTGAGATAATTCCTAATGGAAAATCCAATATTTAACACTGACCTGGGGATCGAACCCGGGACCTCTTGATTGGCAGTCGAGCATGCGCCCTCTACGCCACCAAGGCAGTTTATTCAACACAAACACTTCAATTGTTATTTATTAAAGGTGACATTCGGCAGCCAAATGTGTTTATATAAATGTCATTCCGTAGCTGACTGCAACCGCAATATCGTCATTATCCGGGATGCGTGCAAAGCCCATTAATGCTTGTACAGTTTTGTAAATCGATATGAACTTCAATATCTATCACAATACACCGAAGCCTAGAGCCTTGTTAGCCACCCCCCACCTTAACTCCCCCGGGGGTACGGGGTGGGGGGAGTCGTCCGGGTCAGTGGATAATACGGGATCATGTTCAAATGAGCAGGTGCGATGCATATCCGATTTGTATACTTATTTGTTTGTATATTATGTACATACATTTTGGATATTGAATTTATACCTACGCATTTTTTTGACACTTATATTTGTAAACGATGGGAAGGTTCCACGTTAATTTACAAACTCATACACAAAAATATTTATTTATCTCTAATGTTCTCTAATGGAAATAAACAGTAATGCGGCTACCGTGCCTTCGGAAAGATACTTCAGATTATGGATTATTTCCTATATTATGGATCCTGTCGGTTAGGTCGAGAGTGGTGTAGGTCTGCACCATCTTATTAGCGTCCCAGGCGATGCAGTGTCCCTGTAGAGACCTGAATCCTACGCAGCCTCCGACATGACCTAACGTCTGCCCCCTACATATCGTATAAGAAACAGCAGGGACCTACAGTTTAATGTGCCAGAAATCCAGCTGATTCGATCCAGGGACTACGGATTTTAAACCGGGCATATTCCCGCTGGACCACGGACGCTACAAATGTATGTATTAATTTATACATACCTCATCTAATTCTATCCTTTGAAAAAGTGAATCCGCAATTAATTGAGAACCATAATAACCTCTACCCTCAATATTTCAAACACATTACTACCTAATTATCAAATCAGGATTGTAATATTAAAGCACCCTCACGCGCGGTAAACATTGGAGTATATTCTGACTTCGTAAAGTATGTTAGGGTAAGTACGAGGGTAGCCTTCACGCTTTACCAGATTACAGGGTCTTTTTGCACTTATATTTTTACTTTTTATGCTAGAAGGAAATATTTTAATATTTATTCATATGCTCGCCTCTATGGCGATTGGTCGCAAGTTCTTCTGCCGATCATGAGGTCCCGGGATCGATCATTAGGAACAGTGCTCGGTAGATGGCAATAATATGCTTGCGCCCTATTAGAGCCTAGGTACAGATTGGAAATGTGCAACAGAAATTGCTACAAAATGGCAACTAAAATATATAATAAATTACCAATGGAATATAGTAAATTAAATGAAAATGAATTTTATAACAAAATATTTCAATGGCTATGTGACAGATGTTTTTACTCAATAGACGACTATTTTAGTTTTAAATTTTAGATTTATTTGTTTCAATATTGTTTTTATTAATTTATAAATTTTAATTTTGAATGTTAAACTAATTATTTTTATTGAAATGCTAGATTGACAATTACTATGTATGCCTAGAAATTTAAATATTTGCACGACAGATAATATTATGTCAAATACGGAATGAACAGTGTATTAATACTTATAAGATCTTATTCGCACCTGTATTTACGCAAATAAACTTTTCATTCATTCATTCATTCATTCATTCATTCATACATGGAACCAACAGATAACTTGTGAAATGTACTCGTATGGGTGTACCTACTATGGGATTAGGTCCTTGGTACACCCTCTGCCTACCCCTTTGGAAAAAGGCGTGATGTTATGTCATGTTATTCTTCTATTTAAATCTTCTAAGTCTTATCTGTAACTGTGCGCCTATTCTTACGAATACAACTGCATAAATCCGAGGTCGAAACTAATAGTTTGAATCATAATTTAAGTATGGGTCGTTAACTGACTGAATTCCTCAGGTAGTTCGAGTATATGACTTTTGAAATGGGGTATTATAAAGTTAATCTAAGCCACCATGTATTTTGTCTCATATTTATTTAGTAGGAGTTAATACTCCTACTATAAAATTATACTAGCAAACCGCAGTTGTCGCTGTCAAAATTCATGTCAATGTCAACACAATATAGAGTAACATAATTGAATCTGACCACAGCTCAATACGCTAATGGGTGATAACCATCAGCTGGTGACGTAAATAATTCTCTGGGTGTTTCGAGTAATTATCGGCTGTCCGGCCGATTGGTACCAACGTCTCTGATACTGCAAGGGGTTTGCTATGAGAATAGTTATAGGCGTTAATATTTTATTACAATATAAATTAGAGATAATTATGTGTAAATGTAAACTTACCATAGAAAAGTATGAGTGTGTGTCTTGTAGCGTCTTGTAACCCACATTGTTATTTCCCATATTATGTGTGAATCTGTGGAAATAGTCAAATTAAATAAAGGTTTTTACTTCGTCCTTGTCATTATTTGCCCTAACTGAACCCTTCGTTGAAACTAAGCATTCCATTTTTAACTTGTTCAAACATCTAAAACTACAATCATTAAAGACTTTGTAACATTGCAAAATATTTTTCAAATTAAATTTCTCCGACATTATAACCGACAATAATTCAATTTATAATTTATGACTATTTATTTCCAATTTCAATCAATTATTATGTCGATTCATTTTATTTTGTATTTTGTATTTGTTAATTTGTATTGTAATTTAATTTAGTAATTAATATTGTGTACCTATGATCCTTGTTGGTCGAAATAAACGAATAATAATAATAATAATTATAAGTAATTTGTAAATTTTTTCATCTCGACATTTTAATCTCGGAATTTTTAAAGTTGATTTGTTTCAAAACATTCAAATTTCAGACAATATTTATTGAATATTAGAAAGAAAACTCAATTTTACTTAACAGACGTTTGTTAGATGAATATACCTAACTTTTCACAAGAAAACTGAACAACATTAAATATTTTCAGAAGAAAAAAAATTTCATGGTTGGAAAAAGACAAAAACAACAGTTTTGTTAAGCAATTCGATTGTAAAGTAATAATTAATGAATCTGTACCGTACTTTAGAAAAGATTATACTTATACAAGAAGTACATAAAACTTGTATGTGTAAGTAACGTATATGTAAGGTGCGGTATAAGTAGATACTTATACCATATAAGTATATACTTATACCGCTTAACCTATAACTTTATTTCGTACTGGCAAAAGGTTTGGTAACATCAATAAATATCCTTAATTTCCTACGTTGCCTGTCATAAGTTTTGTCGAATCCTAATCAGCAAATTTACTAAATTGTTTTTTTTTACCGTTGTTTGTCACGTATGTACTATCTAAATTCAATTACTTGTCTCTCTTTCTTTCTCAAGCTTTTCACTTTATATTCTCTTTCTTTCTCCCTCATGTCGAATTAATCTTGTTCGTAACTAATTGAAACGCCGCCGGGTAACTAATTAAACTTAACGCATTTTTGATGGAAACATAAAAAATATTTTGTTAATCTTGGAGTCGAAGGGAGCAGTAACTCTCGCTGTAATCACGTTATCCTATGAAATAGCTTTGAAGTCGGGGCCTTATTGTTTATTTATGTTTTTATAATGAATTGCCTTCATTTTGACCGATGCTTTTACGTTTTTCTACTTCTGACTTATATTATATCCTTTCCTTCCGGTTGTCTGGAAGACATCTCTTTAAGCGATAAGACCGCCACTTTTTTTTTTTATGATAGCGAAGTGACAAAACGGGCAAATCAGATGCCTGATGGTAAGCATCATGATTGCCCATATCAGACACAGTGCCACCCAGTGTTTTAAAAATCAAAATTCTGCGCGGCACTGCACTGCGCCTGTCACCCTGAGATATGAATTGTTGAATCTCGTCATACCCAGTAATTTCGCTGGTAACATTGCCCTTCAGACCGGAACACAGTAATGTTTGCACATTACTGCTTGTACACTTGTACTCTAGCCTAAGATTATTATAATTATTATTCCTTTATGTTTGTGTCTTATGTATGGTGTACAATAAAGTGTTTATTTATCTATCTATAATATGAGTAATTATTTTTTATTGTTGTGAAATGTTTTTACATTTCACCAAACAAAACCACATTCCTGTCCATATTAAAAGTTCCAAACTAAAAGGCAGTACACACCTATTCCATCTTCAACTCTACATAACCGAAAACTCTGAAGCCCAAATTTCGGACCAACCCCAATCAGCGTTAGGGTCACCTACCGTTCTATCATCATCATCATCTTAGGCATTGGACATTCACTGCTGAACATAGGCCTTCCCCAAAGATTTCCATCTAGTTCGATTGTAAGTGGCCTGCATCCAGCTGTCTAAAATATGTGTATCTGTGACCATGAATATGTGTGACCTGACAACGTGTATGGGGGAATATACGTTGTCGTTGCCGAGCGTAGGGTTGATGTGTTATTTTGTGACGCGCCTGCCACGGATTCTTGAACGTTTTGGTGGTTTTATGAAAACCACGTGGATTGGTGGATTGGTTTAAAGTTTAAGAAGAATCTATGGTATGTGCGAGTACGTAATGGCAACACCGTGGGTGGGATGCCAGAGCGACGGATGATTTTAGAGCGCAAATCAAGATGGTGACTTTGAATAAATTATCTTAATATTAATGCTGAAGTGTTCGAGTATTATTTCATGATAAAGGAGCGGCTACACTAGTACCAGTTACAGTATAATATTTGTTTTCAATAGATATTAAACAAAGAGAAATCCACGCAATCCTAAAGATATACTTACGACTAACTCCAACATAATGTCTAACTAATCCCCTGTATTCTGGCAGCCCTAGGGCAAAACATTCGGCAAATTCAAGCGATGCGTGAGTGATTTCCCGTGTCAGATGGTTTACACCACTCTCTATAGCCTTCAGAGGTAAACTGCTCAAATTGACGAGGGACTGAACACCATTGATACCTTATTACTTTATAACGGAAATTGTTCGGGATTTCGAATATCTTTTGTACAAAATGTGCCTATTACTTCGACGCGATATATATTTTTTTCATTTTACGCCTGGTATCTTGGCCTGCCAGAATGTGTCAGTCTTGTTCACTTATTTAACTGACATACATAATTATAACACCACATTCTTATCCACACTTATGTTTAAAATTTCTTTCTTCTTCTTCAATCGGCCGGGCAGAAATCCAGACTGAAGAAATCTCTTTTTGAATGAATGAGAAACACTTCTTCCAACTTATTACCGATCCTTAACGTTTGCGCCCACTACACCATCGAGGTAGACCATTAATTACATTTTAAAAATATATATACATATTGTATTATGTGTATATGGAACCCGTTGTTTTATCTACGGGCGCGGTGGGGCCGCAGGATGCGACGTCCCTTGATTAATGCGACACCAGGGATCTCTAATTACTGCCTCTACAGCGGTATAGGTACAGAGAATGTGTAATGTAGGCGACATTACAATCGCGGTATTACGTTACGATAGACTAGACTGGGAGGGTTTGAATTTTGAATCTGTCGGAGCCCTTGCTTCGACAGATTCAAAATTCCTTAACCACAACTTTGTCCAATATTCTGAGGTTCATTCCGACTAGACGGGCAAAGTTGCCGGGGAAACTAATCAGTGTTTTCTTACTAAACACTGAAATTCGATAGAATGTGATCGTAATCACAATGAAAGGTGCTCCGCTGGTTCGCACCTCCTTGGTCACCAATTAATTATGTTCCTTATTTCAATTATTAATTAAGCACATTAATAATTATTGAATGAATAATAATTGAAAACTGTAAAACGTTGAAATTTATGGTTATCAACATGAATCAAATGTACCTATAAGGGCTCCAAACTACACATATACCTACTTACTAATAATAATGTAACCGTCCTGAAAGTTGTGATGCATCGCGCAAGTTGTCATCGCGCGGTTAAAGTTACTCCACGGGGGACGACGGGGTAGGTTCGAGAAGAGGACTGGAAAATTTACATTTTAGTTGCTAAATTCACAATTATGTAGTTTATATTGTGTTGGTTGTAATGATTTAATTTTTAAATAGACATTTGTTATATTTTTTTATCAATATTAATGATTTCAATGGAATTTAATTGTGATGACAAATGTACCATCATCAGTAATTTTTGAACTTTCGCGCTTCAAACACATATTTAATGCAAGAGACTTATTCGCGCTAAAAACATTTACTACTCCAGAATTGTACGCGAAAAATTGAAATAAAAAAGAAAACATCCCAATTTCAACCGAGAAGTAGTTACAATTTGGGTGTTTCTTGGAAACCAGTAATCAGTATGTGATCGCGGCACGATAAATCGTCAGATCTATCTTGGGATTTATCCCAAGATAGATCTGCGGATATTATGAGAGTTGTGTGCTGTGATAACAATTATTAACAAGCCCAAGTGCGGGTAGTTGAAGACAATACTCGCCTAGTTGAAGACAATACTCGCCCTTCTCGACAGCGACACCTGCATTCTCCAGTCTTCTCGTGACCACATAAAAAAATGTTTTCAGCGCGATTAAGTCCCTTTTTTTATATATATGTTTGTACAATCCTGAAAAATATATATTTTAATGCTATTATTGTTAATAATGTCGCTCGAAAAAACAATAACAAGGACACCATTTTTAGTCCAACGTGCAGAGGGCTCTTTGAGGATATGACCCATCGGGGTCCATTTCAAAAACGAAAAGTTTGTTTATTAAATATTTTAAGTACTTACAATGAGTATAGGCTTATTTAATGAATATGCCTGATGCACGTAAAATATTCAGTTTTTCGAATCTCAGTATAATATGAAATCATTTTGCATTGAACTCTACATTCCACGCACACCAATGAATGATTAACTTACGAATATTCGCATAAAACCTTTATTTCGATTAAAAATCCACGTGAAGCTTATCGGACCGTTTCTGGATATTAAATTTTATTTGTTTAAGCGACAGCGCAATTGACAGGTTATCGGCCGCCATTTTGGGCCTCGCTTCGGTAAAAATCTTGCGATGAGAGATTCATTTTTATGCAAATAAACGAGATACCTACAGATTGTCTATGAGAATATGACCATAGACGATGGTGCTAAAATGTTTTTACAGCTAACAGCTATACTACGGTGGAATATTGGTTATATTTTTGGTCACATTCATCATAGTCGTACCTATAGTATAAAATATTAGTCTGGCATTGGTTTTCGACAAATGCGGTGGAAGCAGTAGATTAATCGATTTTACCGCTCTATGGCTCTAAGCTGGCTTTAGCGCGATTATTAAATTCCCGGACAATACGTATTTCTGAACATATACGAGTATTACTGGGTTCAATGCATTATTTGGGAAATTAATGTGGAATGGATTAGTTTCAAAGCAGGTATTACACATTGCTATTCATTATGCTCAATTAAACTTAGGATATATGAATGAACTTATGGGAATTAATTAAAGCTGAAATATCTAAATTGTATCTAGTCTCAAAATAATAAATATACATGATGTACTCTGATACACTCTGCTTACCACATTATACTTCATTATACTCTAGAGGTGCCTAACGCCTAATCTGGAGAATGATTTTTGCTTCAGAATATTAATTAATTTTTAAAATAGGTAATATTTGATATTATAAAAGATAAACTCGCCAGTATACATAGTGGTTTTATTAAAATTAAATGTTGCCATCAGCAGTCAATTCCGAAGTACGAAAGGTTTAAAATTGGATTTTTCTGTCAGCAGATGTCACAAAAATCAGAGGTCGATTATTTTTTACCCGGATATCGTTTAATAGGCACCTGGCGGTTTTATGGTAGTTGAAAATTGAACCGTATATTTAGATCGATGTGTTTTTGAAAGTTGAAGGACGGTAAATGCAGTGTCGCTCGTCTGGCACCACGTGCTGTAGACGATATAAAGAATGTCGCGGGTCACATCTGGTGGTGGGAAACAAAACAGATAAGTATTACATACGTATTATGTAACGGCCACATTACACGCTTACGTTCACGGTCACAAAGTAGACAATAAAGAATTAAACGTCATTAAAGTTGACGGGTGATTCTACTCCAGCCGTAACATCTTAATGGCGGATTGTGATTGTTTTATATAAAAGCATTTGTCTTGCTTTACGATCGGAATAATGGAATCTACCAAATGGGGTTTTAAAACTCCTTCATTATTTCGGAATACACCACAGAGCTCCCAATTTCCAAATCTAATGGTACTAAAGCCTGATTTCCCTCTTAAATCAACCTAAGCCATTTCAGGCTAAGTTATATTTGGTGTCCTATTGATTCGCATAATTTCTTTTGTCATAAAATTTTTCCGCATACATCATTTGTCATAACCTCCTCTAGTCATAATATTAGAAATACATATTTTTTTGTAGTAATACTGATAAATTGTCCTAAAATTTAATTGCTATAATATTTTTGTGTATAATAGTTTTTATTCCTATTGTTAGTTGTCATAACGGTTGTTATGTATAATTTTATAGTTAATAATGGTGTATGTCCTAATTTTCATTGTTCATAATTGTTATTGTATATAATCGGTAGTGTACGTATTTTTGCAAGTGAGGAATATTGTAGTGTTGTATTGCATTTATGGGTAGGAGTAGGATCTCGCCGTAACTCACATACCAAATAATATTTTTTTTATTTACTCGATTTTTTTCATATGTAAATCCACTGATATTTAATTTGTGGCTCCTTTTTCTGTTGTAAATATTTTGCACTCGTTTTCCATTGTAATTATAAGCACTTTGTTCCAAATATTAACACTAAAATTTGACTTAGTGTTATTTTTATAATAATAATGAAACTACCTTCTTTTTTATTCATAATCAGTAATAGCGCCTTACTATAATATTTTATATAGCAATGTGATATATCAACAGTTTGCTACATAGAAAAGATGTTTAACTACGTTAATGAGTTAAGAACATTCAAAATTCTATTGGTTAGGTTAGGTTTGGTTTAATTTATATTATGACAAAGTTAACATACGAACAATATATGATTATGGCACATAATTTTAGTGATATCAATAGTTAGGACATGTTAGGATTATGGCATAAAATAATATGGTTATCAATGGTTAGGACATATAATTTTATAGGTTTCAAATGTTAGGACAATTAAAATTATAACAAGTTATAATAGGGGTATTGACGTTATGACTGGTGATCATTAGCTATTACATATATTACGGCTCAAAATTTTATGAGTTGTAAAATTATGGCTAAAAATAGTATGCGAATGAATAGGGAACCGTTATATTTAAGCTGCAATACGATCGCTTTAGATCTTTTTAAATAAATCATATCGTGGATATTAAGAAAAGAAAATAAAAATGGCAGACTCTGCTTATGCCTATTTCGGGCCGTGACAATCAATTACTTAATAGAGTTTGATCCTGAAGCCCGTAGATAGGCAGAGAGTGTTTACACGTCTTTTTCCACTAGACCCACACAAGCCAGTGATTAGCTAAACCCTATCCAGATGAGATAATATTTTGATCATACACTTTAATGTTGGAGTGTAAATCAGAACCTATTGAGTTTTTATGAACTGAGCAATAAAAAATAGTAGTAATAACAAATTTAAATTGATTTTGGTTTTATTATTTAAAAAAAAATATTTATGTATGTTTCTTAGTTTCAGGTAATAATAACTCAAGCATCAAAAACAAAGTGTCGCAACTATCGGGTATGTAAATGAGTTGAGCCCGATATCCGCCAATCAGAGGCCGTCATTAAGATAAGCCAATGAAAGGCTTTGTTTTGTCGCCGGTTACGGTTAATGGCTTTTAGTTAGTTATTTAATCCCGTGCTCTTGTGTCCGGTAATTAACTGTGTTTTGTTGTGTTTTGGATGAATGGACCGATCAGCGGGTCTATTCACAATTTTAATGCCTTAAGAAAACAATTCAACAATCTTCTCATTAATAACTGACATAATATTCTTCATAACCTTATTCTGTTGTTTCCTATTCGTATTTTTATCGTTTTGTAACCCTTCACCGTGCGCGATCTATTATTATTTTAAAAATTAAACAATTGGCAGGTACTTAATAGTCAATTGTTATTATTATACTTAATTCTGACAAAAGAGTACTGTGGGAATCAGACGGAATATATTATGTTATTACCTGCACTGACATGTGTTAAATTAATAATAAATATTTTAAAAAAGTAAAAAATAGTGTCGTAAATGCGCCCCAACAATGCAATATAACACTAAATGTGCGTCCACATAAATCAATGTGGCCCACATGACCACAGACTGGGATATTAGATAACATGTATAATGCAGCTAGAAGCACAAATGCACAGTTGTGTCCTGCATTCCGATACGCTTTGCACATGCTGTGGCATTCTAATCTTATATAAGGAGAAATAGTCGACTTTTGAATCTATTTGAATTATGATGGCGGAAATGTAGCGGTGTGGGGGTTTTCTGTATCTGTCCGGATTTCCGATTAAATATTCTTAACGCAAAGCTCAATGTCCATCTCTGGCCATAAATGAGCAGCATGCTGGGAAAAAGATACAAAAAATCTGTCTTCATCTAACCATTTTTCATTTAATATTTTTGTAGCCAGCCTAAATATAAAAAATATGATAAAATAAAAAGTATTTTCAGTAATATCCGCTTATGACTACGATAATATGAGCCACCATAACAGTTTTTATTTCTAAATATCACCTATGGAGTTTGATGAAAAAAGGTTGGTCATAAATAGTACTCAATTGAAAATTAACAAGCGAATAAAATCTTTTTGGTTGAAGTGAAGTATGCTGGAATTGCGCAACATTTTCGAATAGTAACTCTGATAATTCTCATAATGAAGTTTAACATTTAATTTGAAGATTTTTCGGTTACTATTCATATCTGTCACAAGTCTGTTCATTCGTGGCCGAAGGGCAAGAGAAGTAATTTGGCAGAAGCCTTACATAATATAATAAATTTCTAACATATATTTCTTTATATTCTCCTTGATTCGGCGTGGTGGGAAGGGCAGATTAGGGACTACTAATTTTATACAAATTATGTTTCAGGAAGCCTAGCACAGTGCAGAATTGTATAGGACTTAGGACTACTTGTCGAAGACCTAGATAACATTAAATCTTTGATGGCATCACGTAGTGCCTGACTCGCTGATATAATGTGTTCAAAAATATTATTTTATCAGTTTAATGACCCTTTTATATAACCGTAATTAACATTCCCTTCATCAAAATTATTCTCTGGTTAGTAATAGACAGAAATAAATTGATATAACGTAACATGAAGGCACGCAAATTGTTAATTTAGTTTCTAGAATGACGGCGTGTTCGCTTAATTGGCGCCCAACGTGGGGCTCATTCTAAGATGCTCGTTTAAACACTGAATTTGAAATTTTGCTGGAAATGCTTTTGTAATAAACAACATAACATACATTCACGCCTTTTTCCCGAAGGGGTAGGCAGAGGTGTACCCAGGACTCAGTCCCATAGTAGATACACCCACATTTCGCCAGTATGTTATTGGTCCCACGTAAACAATTTAAGAATTAATAAAATATAATATTTTAAGTAAATTATAGACGATAAGATATTCGGAAGTTCAATTAAAGAATGAATTTAAATTTGTCGCCCAAGGTGGGGCTTATTCTAAGATACTCGTTCAAACGCTGATTTTGAAATGTTGTTAGAAATGCTTTCGGTATAAACAATTTAAGAATAAAAAGTTCCTCCTATTGATTGATACTAATGATAAAAAGTTACATATAAGACTTGTATGAAGTTAATACATTTTTTTATTATAAAATTTATGTTAAAACACACCTTCTTGTGACCGACATGTAATTTTCCTGCGTTCATGTATTTGACATATTTTCTAAAATTTTGATAACAAAGAGAACTGACTACAAAAGAGTACTCAAAATGATTTCTAGCAAAAATTTCAATGAACATGTGAAAAAGCGGAGCGTTAATTAGATATTATTAGCCTCTAAGCCTTAGGTATAATCAAATACGCACTAACTCTTATGTGGGATAATTAAAATTGATTGTTTATCTCACCCTATTCTCTTGAAGAACTATCGCTATCTCGCTCTTACGTAATCAATCAACATCGCCGTGGTAATTACGGTGATTATGCGCTGTTGTGTCTAGTGTATTGTGCACGGAAGGCATCTGATATCAGAACAAAAGCTTTGGTAGATCTTCATTAGGTGTATGTAAGGCTTCGACAACACACATAATATAGAATATAGACCTTATATGTTTTTATTCTAAATCCATTTATCAGCTTGCGTTAAATTTTGTAGAAAAATTAAAACTCTTTAGTCTGTTCACCTAGTCGAACTAGTGTACACAATAATTTCGTCGCGTTTTATTCGATAGAGTTAAACGGTTTTTGTTGCTGTTTAACATTTGCTTTTGTCTTTTGTATGCTATTGTGTGGCTGAAATAATAGTATTTTTATCTTGACTCTACGACCAGACTGTGTTTGGATCAAAATCGTATAATTTAGAAAAAAAACAATAACGATGTCAAGACTCCAGACACAAATTACATCAATAAATACATTTTAGAATAGTTAAGCGTTTAGTATTATACGTAGTATTTAAGCAGTTGGTACTTTCGATACCATAGCACGCCGCAGTGACGGATGGCCTCGCTCGTCCGCCCGACGGAGACGGATGGCCGAGGGTTAATATTTACGCCCATTAGCACCGACCGCCGGTTAAACCTCGACTATTAAACTACACTTGGAACTTTTGACAAGGGTTATTGAAAAAACTATAAGGCTATTTGGCATCTTGTGGAATGGAAGTCCTAGGAGCGATTGTAATGGAACTAGGTGACACTCGAGATTCGTTTTAGTCACTTGATCTGGATTAATTTAACTGTCCAGTTACCAGTTGGTTCAGTGGTGATTCTAATCGCTGACGCAAGTCCCGACTTCTTGCTATTTATATTTGCTGGGACCACACGGCTTCGATCCCCGGTCAAATATTTGTGCAAATTCAAAAAGTAAATTCAATTGAGTACCTTTCACTTGGTTGGTATTGTGAATCAAAGTTCTCTAGAGTATAGGTACCTTCATATGAATATTATACCTACTGTGTTCATAATCAGGTTGATAATTATTTACTAAAATGTAGGTTCCAACTCCGTAATGTCAAGTAGATATGTCCCCTGAATGCAATACCTTTCTATTAAATGATCACACTTAAAACTTGGTCAGACTTCCAAGCTTCAATGAGAAATTATCGCACGTCCCGCAATTTATCCAGTGGTTCCCGAGAGCCTATCAGGTCCGTTCCCGAAGCACCGCCAGCGACAGCGTTTAAACGAATAGCGTCTATCTGTCAAATAGTTCTGAGACCGGACGCCGGCGGCGGCCATGATGGCGGCCATTAGCGCGACCACTTCCGGCCGGAACTGACGCGATTATTCCGGAACATTCCTACGGAGAGGGAGCAACTTCGTGTATTAATGAGCTACTATCAAGCCTCAAGATGAGAGGGTCTTGTGATTGAATATATTCAGTTAATCTGCATTACGAGTATAAGGCTTGTAAGACTCCAAATACATTTGATTCTAAATTAATCAGTGCGTTAGCTTTAATCATTACCTTATTCGTTTGCAGCCTCGTTGGCTCAGATGGTAGTAACTCTGCTTTCTGTGCCGCAGATCCCGGGTTCGATCCCCGGCCAGGTCAAACATTTGTGTGCATGAACATGTCTGTTTGATCTGTGTCTAGGTGTTATACGCTTATATAAGTATGTATATCAGTCATCTAGATTCTTCTTCTTCTTTCTGCTTCTAGCCTATTTTGGGACTAGATGACCGTGTGTGGAAATTGTACCATATTATATTATTATTATATTCTCAATCCTTGTATTACTGACTCATTGGTGCAGTGGTGCAAGCTCATATTGGGTCTTGGATTTGATTGCCATGTCAAGCAAAGAGTTATTTTCCATCAGATTTTTTTAAAATAACAGCCTAGGGTTAGAATAATATGTGCCAGGTTGATGATAATAGGTACGTCCACTATAACTGGTGAAGTGTTACCTACTGTGCGAATGGGTACATCTCTGCCTAACCCTTCGGGAAAAAGCGTGATGCTATGTTAAAATGTTATTCTTCATCCCTATAATAATGTATGAAGTACCACGATTTTGTTCAATATGCTGCCATGACATTTCCGGTTAGGAGGGCATAATAGCCAAAAATTACTGGCCACGAGACTAACAACTCTGTCAGATTTTTCTTGGATGACTTGTTTTACAAAACACACTTTCCTTTGAACTTCGCATGGATTTTAAAGGGCCAGCGAATCCATTTATCGAGCTAACGTCTTAGTTGTCTCTTTTACTTTATACATAAAAACCAAGAAAAAGGACATGCCGGCTGCGTAATTAAATTTTCTTGTATATATCGTTTGTGGAAACCAACACGCATTAAGTGTATCGTTACTTTTCTTGTTCTCTATCATCAGTCATAATAACTTGGACATTAAGCACACGTGTGGCCCCAACACTATTTATGTCCAAGTGTCAGCTGTCAGTTTGAGTTGACACATAATTTGGGACACATTTCTTGTCCTCTTTTCCCATCAGTTGACGGGGGTGCCTCTGACAGCCTGGTTCATTTTATGTTGAATTTATTTTATGTTTTTGTATGGCATATTTGACACGGACAAGCGTTAAGTTTAATAAAAACATTTCTCATAATGTTATAATCTTCAAAGGGTTTTTAGATTTTAGAAATATCTTTGTCTATGTATCAACTCTTATCAACATACCATAACATAACGCCTTTTTCTTGGTCCCCAGGTCTTATCTCAATAAACTGTGCCCGGTAGATGGCAATAGGCTCGCCCCCTATTACAAGGGACCAAAAACATTCTGGCGAAATGTGGATACTACTATGGGATTGAGTCCGGAGTACACCTCTGCCTATTGCCTACTGCCTCTGTTCGGGAAAAAGGCGTGATTATATGTTATGTTTTTCTCATAAAGGTAGGCAGAGGTGTACCCAGGACTCAGTCCCATAGTAGGTGCACCCACATTCCGTCAGTTACGTTATTCAAGTCCCGTGTAAACAGGGGGCGAGCCTATAGCCATAGACCGGGGACAATTCCAGGCTGTCATTGTGAAAATTATAGCTGAAGAAATCCAATAACACTTTGTCTGACCTGCGAATCGAAACTGGGAGCTCTTGCATCGCAGACATCTGTATCTACATAGATATATAGATATATAGATATATCACTACGAGTAGAACCTCCTAAACTTTTACTTATTTGGTTTCACCTTATCTTTAAGTGTCCAATCAGCTCGTTTATCTTGTTTATTATATACGCATTATCAATAACTTCAGTCAAGAAAGTCACGATATAAATTAAAACTGTGAAGAACAGCTGAAGTCCCTTGGAACAATATTTATAGTAACCGCTACGCTGTGAACAATTCACGGGGAACGAAGGTTGCGTTGGGTCGAGGGCCGAGGGCTAGATCGACCGCGGCCAGCTATATTGTCAAGGACGTTTACTTTCGATCGCTTTTGGGCACAGCTGGAGAAATATACTCATGAAACTTTATATTTATTAATTAATCTATTTAAATAGAATATAGAGAAAATCTTATAAGAACTATGAAATGTCAGAGAAAAATCTTATGACTAGGTTTATAAATTAGGTTTTAAAATTAGAAAATTAGGATTAGGTTTTAAAATACTTAATACTGTTTTCATGAGTTTAGGCAGTCCTATGCTATTAGCCATTTACTTAACAATGGCAGCATATTTCAAGATAATTTGGCCTATATTAGGTACTAGATATACTAGATGTACTTAAGACTCATGGTAGTATAGCAATACTACCATGGGTCTTAAGTACAGAAAGCTCCACGAAGGAGAAGATTTCTGTCACACACACGCACCCACCCCTTCACACACGGCCGTAAGACGTGACGTCCACTGCTGAACATAGCCCCCCTCCCATAATACGCTTGGCATTAAATTAATCATTTAATAATTTGTACTGGCATAAAATATGACGGTACAAATTGATGCATTATTATTATTATATTAAATATGTGAAATGCATTTTGTACATAAAGACCAAAGTCCGTTATTATTTAAACATAGAATCGTTTTCCAAGATTTCCAACTACCCGCAATCAACATAACACTTGCGAACAAGTATGTAGGGTAAACCAAGCGAATAACAGCAAATTGGCAAATGGAACCCATTGCAAATAGCTGGCTAGTTTGTGGCCATATCGAATATCGATATTGGTTAAGGATTTACTTTGTTTACCGAATATTGTATCGATACTAACTGGTATAAATAATTATTATGTCGTTAGTCGTTACATTCATATCAAAGCTATATACCTAATGGATAATATTTGATATTGCGTAAATGTAACAGATTTGTGATTGTTAGGAAGTTTATTACAGTAAAATGTAAGCATCATCTTCAATCAATTCAAAGAAAATCTAAGAAAAATTTGAATCAGTTTGTTGTAAGATGCCAATACAAAATATTAAAGCTTTGTTGTAAGTACCTACTACCTACCTTACTTAGGTATATAATAATAATAATAGGAAGTTGTCCTATTATTATTATTATACACCACGCACGGTCATCTGGTCCCAAACTAGGCTAGAAGCCTGTACTATGGTAACCAGATGACTGATATACATACTTATACATAACTTTTAACACACACAGAACAAACAGACATGTTCGTGCACACAAATGTTTGACCTGGCCAGGGATCGAACCCGGGGCCTGCGGCACAGAAAGCAGAGTTACTATCATCTGAGCCAACGAGCCTGTCAATATATGTTTATTTTGTTTAAATTTTCTTTCCTTAAGTCCCTTGTAACTCAAATTCCTATCTACTGACAGAAGTTTCGGTTCCTCAAGATTTAATCTCCCAAGTTTCAAGTCCTCTTGAAAAATATTTTCAAGTTGAAGACTCACTTCATAGTTGCCAACATCTTGATGATTCAAACTCCGCTCAAAGTTTAAACCTTATAATCTCCAATGAATTTTCCAACCGATCTTATCTGAAGATCTATTAATCTGTACTCTATACCTGCAAATTATTTATTCCGTTTAGGCTGGATTCTACCAAGCTTGTAACAGCCTTTATCTCGAAGTTAAAATCAGTATTTACTTAGTGAATAGCGGGGGGTTGTCCTATAGTAGAAACTCGATGAATGAAACCACCGGAATCCTGTTCTGTATTGGATTTATTGATTAAATGCCAATAGAAGCCCTTCCCCAAGGAGCTCGATACACGATTCTAAACATTTAATCTTATAATTCGCTAATCGCTCCTGAAACGGGAAATACAAGAGAGGGACCAGCTAGCTCTTCAGAACGACCTCGAAATAAGTGGAGTGACGGAGAACAATGGAGAAAGCGTCTTTCAAATTGCAAGTATTTTGACCACTAAACTCGGAGTTAAGGTCGATGAGCGCGATATAGTTGACGCGCGTCGTGTGGGACACTCACGCGTGGGACAGGATGGCAAGCAGCGGCCGCGGCCTATTGTGCTGCGTGTGACCAGGCGTGCCGTGCGCGATCAGGTGCTGCGCGGTGCGCGCTCTCGCCGCGGCTTGACGACCGCCGACATAGAAGTAGCAGGGGCTCCGCGGCCTATCTATATCAACGAGAGGCTGTCTAAGGAGAACCGACTTCTCTTCAGTAAGGCCCGCGCTCTGTGCAAACAGCACAACTGGAAATACGTCTGGACACGCGAGGGGAGTGTCCTTATTAGAGAGGTTGATGGGAAACCGGCATTTCGCGTCCGAGACGAGAAAGAATTTAGCAGAGTATTTGGAAAGTAAATTAATGATTTCTATGCTATTAGTTATATTATTACTGTTGGCTGGACAATTATTTTTTAGTTATTTTGTAATTTTCTATTATTTTTCTCTACTTAAACGTCTGATTACTATTGTTTTACATTTTACTATGGTATCACACACTCATAAACACACTCATCACGCATTCACACATTCACTCACATACACACATAGATCAGTACACAAAATTACTCCACATTTTCTATTTATTTATTCAGAATATGGATAGTACAAACAATAAGAAATTCTGTTTGAAACTGGGTCTCCTCAATATTCGATCCGTAAATACGGGAAGGGATGAGTTGGAAGCCACTATGATCACTCACCAGCCTGACATAATGGCATTGAATGAAACGTGGTTGAAAGAAGGTCAACAAATGATTGCACCTGCAATACCTGGCTATATATTTAAACATAAAGGTCGTAAACATAGGAGAGGCGGTGGAGTTGGTTTTTATATACGCAAGGGACTACGCGCCAGGGTTCGCGAACATCCAGAATCACAGCTGGAACAGCTGTGGCTGGAGCTTACGATACCCGGTGGGGTTCGTCTAGCTATAGGAACAGCTTATAGACCAGAAAGCATCAAGGTAGACACTGCATTGGATGCCTTAAGCGAATCACTTAGTGCCTGTGCTAACTGTGATAATGTCTGCATTTTAACGGATTTTAATGTCGACCTTTTAAAATTTGACAATCCTAAATCTAAAGAAGTAGTAACTTTCTGCTCTCAGTGGAATCTAGAGCAAGTAGTGAAAGATCCGACAAGAATAACATCTGAGACGGAAAGCCTTATAGATCTGATTATCACAAATGTTCCCAAAATGTGTAAGAAAATCTCTATTATACATAACCCATGTCTAAGTGACCATGCGCTAGTGTTGACGGAATTGACTATAAAAAAACCTAGACCAGTGCCGCGATTTATCGAGAAACGTTTGGTTCAAAATATTAATATTGATTGTTTTAATCAAGATCTACAAGCAGTTAACTGGGACGATATAATGTTATCAACTATTACTGACCCACAAAATATGATATTAAAGATGAATGAACTTATTATTTGTATATTTGATAAACATGCGCCTAACAGACGAATTAAATTAAAAGAATGTCCAAAACCTTGGATCACTAACATGATTAGGTTTATGATGACTCTACGAGACAAGGCACTTGATAGAGCCAATATTAAAAAAACAAAGTCTTCTAAGGAATACTATAAGAGTCTCAAAAATTTAGTCATAGGTGCCATAGAGAGAGAGAAAAAAGCATTCTTTACGCAGTACATAAATAAAAACATAAAACAACCCAAACAAATGTGGAACAACATCAAAAAGATTAACCTATTTAATAATGATTATACTCCAATTCCAGAAAATTTAAACGACCCTCATACTATTAACAAACACTTTTTAACTATTCCAGGTGACGGCATTATAGATGAGGCAACTAAAATATTTTTTGAGACTAATAAAGCAACAAATAATACCTTTTCTTTGGAGACTGTACCTCCTAGCATTATTAGTAAAATAATTCTTAATATTCAGACAAATGCAGCAGGATATGACGGCATTAATGCCGATATGATTAAGCTCACCCTTAATGAAACTCTGCCTATTATAACGGCCATAATAAATAGATCTATTGAATTAAATATTTTTCCCGACGCATGGAAACGAGCACTTGTTAGACCTATCCCGAAATCACAGAATATAGAACAGCTGAAAGACCTACGTCCAATTAGTATCCTCCCAGTTCTGTCCAAGGTTTTGGAAAAAGTCGTCTTCGACCAGCTAGACAAGTTTATGTCAACCACAAATGTGATACCTTTACACCAATCTGGGTTCAGGAAGGGTCACGGAACGGAAACCGCTCTTTTGCATGTGACCGATGACATTCTAACTGCCTCAGATTCCGGGATGAGTACCATTCTGGTTCTCCTCGACTTTTCCCGCGCGTTTGATTGTCTGAGTACAGATATGCTCGTCGCTAAACTCTCTTACTATGGTGTCTCGGAGAACGCATGTAGGTGGTTCCGTTCGTTCCTTACAGATAGACTACAATTTGTAGAGACGGAAGATCAGAACGGGAACAAAATTCAGTCAACCGCTCTAAACTTAACATGTGGAACTCCTCAGGGTTCCATTTTGAGCCCTTTGCTATTTTCAATTTTTACAGCAGATCTACCGAGTCACATAAAATATTGTAAGTATCATCTTTATGCAGACGACACGCAAATTTATTTCTCCTTTAATGCCAATGATACCTCAAACGCGTTAGAACTTATTAATAGTGACTTATCCAATATTTATGAATGGGCTCAGCGAAATTCTCTTATTTTAAATCCCATTAAATCAAAAATGATAATTTTAGGTACTAAAGATCAAATTCAAAAAGTTAAAATACAAAACCCCAGATCACATGTAAATAATATTGATATTACTATTGTCACGGAAGCTAGAAATTTAGGTCTTATTCTGGATGGAGAAATGCGTTTTATAAACCATATTAATGAAAAAATTAGAACTAGTTTTTATAAATTAAAAATTCTGTATGGCATCAGGAAGAATATTTCGAAGGAAGTCAGAATGCTTTTGTGTGACTTACTAGTGCTGTCTCCATTCAACTACTGCAGTGCTGTGTACGGTCCAAGACTCCACGCTAAGACAGAACAGGCAATACAGAAGGTACAAAACGCTTGTGCTCGATTCTGCTACAACATACCCCGAAGAGAACACGTCACGCCTTTTCTTATTAAAAATAATGTTCTCAACATGAAGACCAGAAGAGAAATTCACCTAGCCTGTACTACTCAGAAGATTGTATGGAGCAAGAAGCCAGAATATCTTTTTGAAAAGCTGACATGGACGAAGGATATTCTTTCCGTTAGAACACGAAGTACGACTCTACTTACCATGTACATACACAAACACAAGACCCCTCGATATAAAGGTTGCTTCAAATACAGCGCGGCCAAAATTTGGAACAATCTCCCTCCACCGCTGAGAAAACAAATGACTATAGGTGTTTTTAAGAACAAATTAAAACTAATACTATTTCAACGCAACAAACATATATTTGAGGCAACCTTTAAGATAACATGACTTCATACATACGCACATACTGTACACGTATATACACACACAAACACACCCCCCCCCCCACCCTCACACCCTCTCACACACTCACAAACACACCCCAATATATGATACCTGTTACAAAATTTAAAACGTGTTATGTATACTAACCATGTAATGCTTTTCATGTTGTGTGGAATCTATTTTTATGTAATCCCGCTTGTAACATTTTTTTTTCGTTGCTCGACTAACACCCATGCTCGAGCATGGTGTGTGCTGAAAATCAGCGCTGCACAGGATCAACTTGTGTGGCACACAGCTGAGCATATTCCATTGTCAGAAATTGTGTATATTTAAATAAGTATCTGTTCTTTTATATATATAATTATTAAGTCATTATTTTCCTAATTTATTCTTAGATATTTTATGTTCATTAGTTTTCTGGCAATAAACAATTTTTAATTTAATTTAATTTAATTTAATTTAATAGCAGTGAACCAAACGCATGTGAGTTTTAATTACGTACAACGCCATCTAGTTGAGAATCGAGTAAACTTTAACTTTTAATTGGCTATGTATTGGCGTAAACATACCGCCCACCAAGGGCATTTAGTGAGGAAATGTCCTTCATTAACTCTCTACTCCTTGATAATAATTACTAAGTGATTTCCTGACCTTATGTGCTTGGTGGTGGTGAACAATTTGGTCTCTTTAACTTGAAACATATAAACATACTTCTTGAATTTGAAACATATTATAACACACTTAAACTATTATTGAACTTACAATAAATTACACTTATATAACTTGATAGCATTCTTATTTATGAACTAAGCTTATGAACTACCTAATCACTTATTGGCAACTTACAAATTTTCGATATTGGTCTTTTAATTAGGGATGTCTTGACCTTCAATGTGACCACACGGGTTATACCATCTGCCCCAGGATGCTTGTCTACTACACGTCCCATCAGCCAACGACTGGGTGGGAGACCGTCTTCCTTAATTAGTACTACATCCCCATTTTTGATTTCCGGTACATGAGTATTCCACTTATATCTGTTGACCATGTAGGACAGATATTCATGGGACCAGCGCTGCCAAAATCCTTGAAGCATCCTCTGAATATGTTGCCACCTTGACAATGAATTAAAATTTGAATCTATATAATTACTGGCTTCTGGCACAGCCAGCAGTGGACCCCCAATCAAAAAATGACCCGGTGTCAGCGGACGTGGATCACCAGGGTCTGAACTGTCCACAGTTAGTGGCCGCGAATTTAAACATGCCTCTACCTGACTCAGAAGTGTACTCATTTCCTCGAATGTGAGCGTGGACTCTCCTAGAACTCTCTTTAAGTGGAACTTGGTGGATTTCACTCCGGCCTCCCACAGACCACCAAAGTTAGGGGCGTGGGGGGGAATGAAATGCCACTCAGTTCCATGGACTTCAATATGGGCAGCAACCTCTCTCTGCTGCGCCCGCAGCTGCTGGAGTTCCTTCGCCGCGCCGACGAACGTCGTTCCGTTGTCGCTCCAGAGCTGCGCACAGTGACCTCGTCTCGACACAAACCGTCTGAAAGCAGCCATGAAAGCTTGCGTGCTCATATCGCTCACAACTTCTAAGTGGATGGCTTTGGTAGCCAGACAAATAAATAAACAAATATATCCTTTATGAGAATGATGACCTCGTCCTTTAGTCGTTCTTATTTTTATAGGGCCGGCATAGTCGACTCCGCTATGCAGGAATGCTCTAGCGGGCGCACATCTTACTGATGGTAGAGACCCCATGAATGGAGTTTGGACTTGGGCCTTCTGTCGAACGCACGTTACGCATCTGCGCACATGTTGCTTGACCTGACTCTTGACACCGAGAATCCAGTACTTACTTCGCAGGTGATTCACCGTCAGCTGGGTTCCTCCGTGCAATGTACTGTGGTGTGCATCTGAAATGACAAGCTGAGTGAAATGACCGGAATGAGGTAGTATTATGGGATGTTTAGTGTGCTCTGCCAGTGCAGACCCTTGTAGTCGACCACACACTCTCATTACTCCAGCCTCGTCCAGGTATGGACACAATGCCTTCAGCTTGCTATTCTTAGTGTTTAAATGACCTTTGTCCTGCAATTGCAAATATTCATCCTTGAATTCTTCCATTTGAACTTTCTTGATGCAACATACTAATGCTTGATCTATCTCTTTCTTACATAAATAATTTGAACGTTCGGTGCCCTTAAGAAACCTTCTACAGTAAGCTACAACTCTTAGTAGCTTTTGTAGCGAAGAGAATCGTTCAATTATTGTGTCCTCGGTAATTGTAGTGAAATGTGATTTCACCGCTTCCTCTAAATTAACCTTCAAATCTTGTGGCCTTTTATAAGGTATGATTCCTTGTTTCAGAAAGTCTGGTCCAGAAAACCAAAGGTTGTTTTCAGCTAGCGAGCCCGGCTGTACTCCTCTTGAAGCACAGTCAGCTGGGTTTTCCTGGGAAGACACATGGTACCACTGAGAGGAGTCTAGAGTAGTCAGTATTTCAGACACCCTATTAGCTACGAAAGTCTTCCATCTGCTCGGATGACTGTTAAGCCATGCGAGAACCACAGTTGAATCTGTCCAGGCTTTGACCTTACTCTTGTCTATAGACAAAACTTCTGCAACTTCCTTCAACAGACGTGCTAACAGTACCGCGCCGCAGAGTTCCAGGCGTGGGATACTGACCTGCTTAATTGGAGCCACTCGTGTCCTTGCGGTTAATAATGAAACCTTTACAGTACCTGTGCTGTCTACAATCCTCATATATAGTACTGCTGCATAGGCCAACTTGGAGGCGTCAGAAAATCCGTGAATTTCAATATCAGGACCTGTGGCTGTCGTGCCTAGCCATCGTGGGACTCTGACGGTAGAAAGTTGCTTCAATTCCCCATGGTATGTTCTCCATTCTGTACTTAATTCGCTTGATATGGGTTCGTCCCAGTCGTTACCCGCTAGCCATAATTTCTGTATGAATATTTTAGCTAATATTATGGCAGGGGCGATCCATCCTAATGGATCATACAGTCTTGCTATTATAGATAATATTGTCCTCTTAGTTTCAGGTCCAGTCGGCGTCGTGGGCAGATTCACCGAATACTGGAAGTGGTCTTCACGGCGATCCCAGGTAAGTCCTAGAATCTTAGTTGTATTATCCATTTTTTCTTCAATTTTCTTCACGTTTTTTTCCATATCTGTGTCCTTTAAGTCCAACTTGACCTTTTCCTTTAGTGTACCTGTTATGTTCTTTAAATTTGTCCTTATTTCCCAATAGTCTTCTTGAAAATTGTCCTTGTTATCCCTTTTGTCCTTATTGTCCTTTTTGTCCTTATTGTCCTTTTTGTCCTCAGTGTCCTGTTCCTGGCTTTCCTTATTTCTTATTGCCTCTAATAGTTTTCTACTATTAGTGTCCCATTTCTGTAGTTTGAATCCTCCTCTCTCCAGTAGTCCTTTCATTTGTTTGTAGAGTTCAAATCCTTCTTCTGCGTTCTCACTTCCACCCATCATATCGTCCATGTAATAAATGTGCGGTACCAGTGGCGCCGCCAACGGGAAATCTTGTCCTTCATCAATGCTAACCTGGTTTAATGATTTTACCGCTAAGTATGGTGCGCATGCAGTTCCGAAAGTTACCGTCATTAATTCATAATCTTGTATTTCGTTTTCCGGCTCCTCTCGCCATACGATGCGCTGATATCTCGCCTCCTGTCCTGAAATAAGTACCATTCTATACATCTTTATGACATCTGAAACTAGCACAATAGGATGCACTCTCCAGCGTAATACAATGTGTCGTAGGTCAGGCTGCAATTTGGGCCCAATCATCAAGGTGTCGTTCAAGGACACTCCACGATCATTCTTGCTGGATGCATTGAAGACTACGCGCACCTTGGTGGTAGTTTTATCGTTCCTGACGACGGCATGGTGAGGTAAATATACGGCTTTGTCCTTGTTGTCATTATCTTTCTTTACAGGTCGCATGTGTCCTAAACGTAAGTACTCATTTATTACCTCCTTATAACTTTCCTTTAAATCTTTATCCTTGGCTAATTTTCTCTCTAATGATTTGAACTTTGTTACAGCTATCTGTCGCGAGTTCCCGCCGATGCACTGTGGTTCATCCTCTCGGAACGGTAACTTCACGACGTAGCGGCCATCTGGTGTTCTCTTGGTTGTACTATTGAAGATGTCTTCACACCTTTGTTCTTCATCTGTAAGTATTTTATCATTAATACTACTTGTTTGTTCTTCCATTTCCCAAAATTTTCTTAGAATATCGCTTTCCTTTACTTGAGCATGCATGACTGATATATTTGGACTCTCATTACAGATTTCCTGAACTGCGCCTGACAAGATCCATCCTAACGCCGTGCTCTGAGCAATAAGTTTACCATCTGGACTCTTTCTTATACCTTCCCTCATGATATGGCTAAACACATTGGCTCCTAAGAGCATATCCACTTTGTTGGGTACATTAAATTGAGGATCTGCCAAATACAAGTCATGCAGATCTGCCCAATCGATTGGAGCTACATATTGTTCAGGTATGTGCGATGTTATGTTCTTGAGAACATAAGCATTGACCTCTACGCTGAATTGTGGTTCTCGAAGTGACCTTAGATTCAATGTGACTACATACCTTGATGTTAAGCTTCTGTCTCCGCCTAATCCAGTTATAGTTCCTTTTATAGGTTTTCTCTTCAGATTTAAGAGTTGCACTGCCGCTTCGGTGATGAAGCAGGCTTGAGAGCCTTGGTCGAGTAATGCTCTCACTGTGTAACTTGCACCAGCTTCAGACTCGGCATTCACTAGTGCTGTGGCTAGTAAAACCTGTCCATGTGAAGATACCTTGCGTGTCGACAGACATGACACTACATGGGGCGATCCTGATGCTGAAGAACCAGCTGGAGTTACTCCAGCGGGCTCCTTGGTCGCTGAACCAGTAGTTGAGTCGTTAGTCTCAGGCTGCGACTGGTGTAGAAGAGAATGATGACGTTTCTTGCAGATGCGACACCTCGTTGGCTTAAAACAATTGTAAGCAGAATGGTTACTACCCAAGCAGTTAAAACAGATTGAGTTCTTGGCTACGAATTCTCGTCTCTGGGTACACTCCTGTTTTGCAAACTCTTTGCAGAAACACAACTTGTGATTTTCAGAACAAAATTCACATTTAATATTACCCAATCGAGCATTATTATTATCAGTGACCAGTAATGCTTTAGGTCGTGAAGTGGTACCACTGCTGTGCTGCACCGAGGGTTTTTTCACGTCAATAAATTCTAAGGCACGGAAACGATTTTCTAAAAAGCTTTTAAGTTGTTCTAAGTTTGGCAAATCATGAAAAGTTGAAGTATGAAGTTCCCACTGTTTACGAGTTTCAGAATCGAGTTTAGACGCAACAACATGTATGATAATAGTATCCCATGTGCTCACATTGATGTTAATATTAGTCAACGCATTAATACAGTCAGAGGTAGTATCTAATAGTTCCTTTAAACCTGTAGCCGATTCCACATTCAAGCATTTTTGACTAAAGAACCGCTTCAATATGCAATCTGCCAAGTATTTCTTATTATTATAGCGCTTATCTAATAATGACCAACATGGTTCATAAGTCGCTGCTGTGATCGGCGTGTGTTGAATCAATTGCCTGGCTTCACCTGTCAAATGAGTTTTTAAATAATGTAATTTCTGTACATTATCAATGGACTTATTGTTATGGACGAGTGAAATGAATAGATCACGGAAAGTGGTCCACTCAGAATAATGCCCAGAAAAGCAAGGTATGGATATTTTGGGTAACCTTACCATTTGACTGGCCTTAGTATCCTCCGCGTCACACTTCTGTGCTGGTAGTGAGACAGGCTTGAATCGCTTCAACACCGATCTCATCAGCGCCTTGTAGCTAATGTATATCTCCTCTGTAACATCGTAAATGTCCTTTTGAATATAGTTGGATCCTGACAATAACTCACTATTTGACATTTCGTACAATTTAATGTGATTACCTCGAAACGCGGACCAGTCCCTCTCCAAATTCTCCAATCTAGCTTCCACATATTCCAAAGTTATTCTGTCCGCGGGACTTTTCTTAAAATTCTTCAATGCCTTATCAATTAAGCTGTTCAACTCGGATTGCTTAGACAACAGCGCCTCCATTGCGAACAATTTTGCTTATCACTTTTTCCTCAAAATACACTGAATTCGGACTAAATAATGTCGTGATCGTCGTATGTAACGTGTGAAATAACTCTTAACTTAACTTTTCTAGAAACTTTAGGCAACGATTTGCACATAAAATAACATAAACTTTTGACTTTATTCGGTACATATAATTTCGACTTTCGACGCTTACGCAAGTCACAGAGTAATCTATTTTAACAATTAATGACACAGAGTGTAACGTAGAACACAAATTATTTTTACAAGTGTTTGTGGTTGTCAATGTCAAACTCGGGAAAAAATCGGGCATAGGTTCGCGATTCCTTCGTTTTTACAATATTATTATTAGTCTATGGCATGCACTAGATTTAAATGTTAGAATTTACAATCACTCAATTTCAATTTCGAACTATAGAGTCAATAATGTCAAAAGTACTCACGATCTTGACTTGTCGCCTGTCACTTATACTTCACTCCACTGCTAACGTCAGATCTTCTTTTTTCTTTCTTCGGATGGTGCGTGCAGGTTTGCACGTTTGCCAATGCCGGAGATAAATATCCCAAGTCTCGTTCTTTGCTTCAATTTGATCTTCGTAATAGCTCAGTTTCAGCTTGGCGCCACTGGCGCCTTTGTAAAGCGCAAACAATATTAAATGAAAAAGTAAAATTATGTGTGAGTTAGTTAACCTGAAGTTAATTTTGCTTAAATTTAGTTTGTGTTTAAGGTGAAGTGAGTCCCAAAACCCACGCTTTGACTGTTCGGAAAATTAATTTTAAGGCAACAAAACTTCGAATTTTAATTTTTAATGACAATTATTATAACTTTAGGATTATATTCAGTAAGTTATGGGAATCGATACACGATTGACTAATTTTGACTCTATACAAAAAAATCGCGAAGTTTTCTCTATATCGTTATTTTCAGAGAGATACTTCTACGGAAAAGCAGTTTTATTTGCTATAGTTATTTAACATATTTCATATTATTTCGTTTACTGGTTCCCTATTGAATATTTTAGACGTTTACGGTTTTATGTTATAACGAAAGGGTATTATTTTGTAGCAAAAATACATTTATTAACAGCATCCAGTGAAATTGCGCGCGGGCCGGCCATCACTGGCCATCAGTCACGCAACCACGATCCCACTTCACCTTAATAATTATTGGAAGGAAGTTGTAGATCGGTAGATAAGCCGGGGATGTCTAGGATTTATAGCCGACCTAGACTAGACAAATAGTAGATGATTGGTAGTGTGCTAGGGCTAGCGGTGAGCACTGTTATTGATCCAGAACCTAGAAATAGATCTAGTATTGAACTTGTAATGGTGCTGAGTGACCTACTTTGATATGTCATTGAAATATGTAAAGTCGTTAAACGTATACAAATTATACATGATTATACTACATAAATTATTAATTTCAAAAACAAACTATTTCGTATACTTTTCAGATAATTTGGTCCAATGTAATAGGGGGCGAGCCTATTGCCATCCACCGTGCACAGTTCTAGTCAGGCTGTCATTGAGATAATTATTATTCCTAATGAAAAAATCCAATAACACGTAGCCTGACCTGAGGATCGAACCCGGGCTCTCATGTTCGGCAGTCGATCACTACGCCATCAAGGCGGTTGAGAATAAGTGCTTTAAAATTCAATAAAAAAATTTGACCCACCAGGTACATACAAACATTGCAAGTTGTAGTAGTAGGCCTCTTTATCAGGGGGCGCCTGGAGAAGTACCACACCTTTATCAGTTATTCATACCCCAAGCAGTAATGTGCAAACATTACTGTGTTCCGATCTGAGGGACAATGTTACCAGTGAAATTACTGTGCATGATAAGATTCATCAACTCATATCTCAGGGTAACAGGCGCAGTGCAGTGCCGCGTAGAATTTTGAATTTTAAAACTGGGTGGCACTGTGTCTGATATGGGCAACCATAATGCTTACCATCAGGCACCTGATTTGCTCGTCTTGTCACACTCACTATCATAAAAAAAGTGAAATAAAAATTCTTGACAAATGCATAACGAAAAGCACGATAAAGTTTCGTAACAATTACTTATCTACAAAAGCAATAAACAAAGTGTTATTACTATAATATTAAAAGTAAGCCTAGATTGTTCAATAAAGATGAACAGGTTACACTTGTGAATCAAATCAAATCAAAAATCATTAATTTTTCTCTCACAAATAGGCATCATAAGAGCTAGGTGGTACAATATTAATATCATGGTTCGTACTTCGGTAAAGTATACCTGCCTTGTGAGAGACTGATGACTGTTGTAGGTTTAATTATAAACCTGTGTTACAGTCACTATTGCCCCCCCTCGTCAGAGTGTACATACAAGTAGCTATTAAATAGCATATTTACAGTTAACCCCAAACCATATTATTATATAATTTAATATAATCTCAGTTGTACTGGATTCTAATTTAAGTATTATTATGTATTTTCACAAATGATCTTCCTTATCTAGTTAGTATTAATATAAATCTAAAAATAGGATTAAAAAATAAATATATTTTAACTAAACTAATTTATGCACTGAATAGATAAGAGGCGTTGATACAATAAAATGAAGCCGAAGCTCAATCAGACGGCGGAAACTTTTCTGTAGCCCATTTCGTTGCTAAACCTATTACAGGCGCCGCTGACACGTGTTCCAACCGATCCCGGCTCGGGCAGTTGTCCCACCGGTGGCGGTAAGCGAGTTATGAAAGCTAGTTTTTAGTTTTATCGCATTTCTTTTTCTAAAGAAATTCAATTCATGAACATTGAATTACTTGAACAAGTTATAAATTTTATTAATTGACAGCCTTGTTGGCACAGATGGTAGTAACTCTGCTTTCTGTGCCGCAGGGCCCGGGTTCGATCCCCGGCCAGGTCAAACATTTGTGTGCATGAACATATCTGTTTGATCTGTGTCTGGGTGTTATAAGCTTATATAAGTATGTATATCAGTCATCTGGTTACCATAGTACAGGCTTCTAGCCTAGTTTGGGACCTGATGACCGTGTGTGGAAGTTGTCCCATAAAAAAAAAAAAAATTCTTTAAGATTTTACCTTGTTTAATACCTACTTATTATCTGACCTTTATACCTGACGTTTTAACCTGTTTCAAACATTCCGGTTCAAACTGCCAGTGTCCGTGGACACAAGAATACTATCCCAAAAAAAAAATTTTGTATCTTCATCTTTTCGAGAGTAATACGCCTTTAACTATGTGTTGACTCGCGGACAGTAGAGCAACAGACCAAACGCGTCCTTTTGTCTTCACGCCGGACTTATAGGCTCGAAGAGATTTTTATATCCCTCTGGGAGTACTAGCAGATTGGATGAGACTTCCAGCCAATTCAATTGGCGTGCAAAAGTGCTTCGCTTGTGGTACTGTTGAATAAATTATTCGAATTCGCAAAAGAATTCGGCGATTGATTCCGGCTTAGGAGCTGTCTGTCAAGACAGTTGAGGTTTCAGGAAAAACAGTGCTATGTTAGATAGTCATTACGTTGAGCAGGGATTGTTTTACAAGAGGAAATTGAAGATTTAACTTTAATTAGTGAAGATATGATACCATCTTTAAAGTTAATGCCAAATATCCATAAGATATTATAACAAATTATATTCTACTAATTAAAGCTGACATTTGACAAGTAGAATAAAGGAGCTTATAAAACCTAAAGAACACAGGTGTGTAAACTTTTAACCGACTTAAACCGTGTGCACTTCTAGATCTAATTGATACTGCACTTAAAAATTATAATATTTCATAAGAAAAAAGTAGAACGTTGGGGGCCAATTTTATGTCTAAAGGAAGTTCGTTAACATTTTCGCTGCCTAATAAAACATATGAACAGCATCTGTCTCGCTTCTCCTTTGTAATTTTCCCCGTTATTGACTCCACGATACACGATGTGAAGTCAGTCCATAAATGATATTACTCGATCAGACGACAGTGTGCTTTAGAGTCGGCGACATTTGAATCATTCAAGTGTTGCAAGTCCTCCTTGGCACTTTCACTTGTCAACACTTAGCCCTAACCCTAAAACTAAGTGTGTGTTTTTCATTATGAAAAAGGGAATGTCGTGAAAATACGCTAGTTTATTTATAATGCGGTGTCAGAAATTGCTTATTTATAATTACAATGTCACAGTATGAGAGTGATAAAATCTTAGAAGCCTAACTCTAAAACATTGATAATTTACTCTCTGGAAAAGATCGCTCGCAGCAAATAAGGCAGTAAATTGTACTTGTTTATGGTTTTGTTTTTTTTATGGTGTTTTTACCAATTAAGCGGGCAGGCCATTTCAGTGCAGGTCGCTTGGCTCACCAAGCGACGTACTTACATATATTTCACGAAAGTATCTGTATGAAAACTTTGCAGTCTGTGTAGTATAGGTATAGAATTCTTACCTATTTCCAGTTGTCTGTTGTCCCATTTATTAAAGAGTTTAACAACTGCCTCGCACCTTCCGGGCTCCTTAACCCGATCCGATGAGCAGCATGAAACGTTCCCAGAATTTGAGAGCTAATCGTCCCTCAGACCGGATATTGTGTATACTTGAAGGGCATTCTTTTGATCGCATCCTTCATCCTTGATTCATCAAAGCCACCACGGCTTTGATGAATCAGAAGGGTTCACCGGCTTTGGAAATTAACTGGAAACTTAAAACTTTGCAGACCGATCAGCAGATAATATTCAAGAACAAAATATTTAAAATCACATAATAAAATTATGTACGAGTTATTTACAAATGCGAAAATCTCTACATAGCATAAAACAAAGTTCTCGCCGTCTGTACACTTGTATCATATGAACTACGAAGCGGATTTAAATGCGGTTTTCATCATAGACAGAGTGATTCAAGAAGAAGGTTTATAATATATTTAGGTAATGGTACCAGGACTGAAAAAGGGCAGGTCGCGACTCGCCAGTCAATAATAAATCGTTCTACAGAACAAAACCGCAGCTGATATTATAATGTAGGCTTAATATATAGTGAAATAGAAGGTATGCTTTCTGTGGCTTTTATCGAAACGGTGTATTATTAATAATTTAAAAAATAGCTGAATACGTCGGATAACACCTTGATATTATTACATACGCTACCTGCAGGTAAATTAAACTTTTTGCATATAAATGTTTGATTCAGACGGTTAAATTTCATATTTATTCATGTTCGCTTCACAGCGCTGAATGAAAAAAATTACTGCAATTTTCCCGAGCTGTTTAACAATTTCACATTTCAACAATAACTATTTTTTCAATATATTTTTAGTTGAAATCATAAGTGGGATATGCGAATATTTATGAAGCATAAGTTATTATGAAACATTATATAGAAATAATACCTCCCTCACACAGAGGTTGTCCTTTATAATGACAACCTGTTTACCACTAACGATAATAAAATATAGCTTTTAACTTCCTTAACTTTGTAGACGCGACGAAGTTTAAACTGACTGAGAAATTTAGTTTCCAAGCAGTTATAAAACTAATTGCTGTACTTGAACAAGTTCTGATGCCATAAAAGTGTCATTTTATAAATAACAAAATAAAACATCGGCTTTAACCAACCACCCGAACCGTAAAGTTTAAACATAAACGTAAACTCGTTTGAAAAAGCAGTAATAACTTCAAGACATTATTTCATCAAATTAATGAAAAGGATACCTATTCTCTTGTTTTTCCCATATTCATCGTTTCAAAATGTCCAAGCGTGTAACTGAAAACTCAAGCTGGCTAGTGTCAGTGTTCAATAAGCCAAGCCAAGCCGAGCTGCAGAGCCGGCTCGTCGGATTATACCGTCAGACAAGTTCCGACACATTCCTAACCCCGCTCCATGCTGGCACATGAGACATGTGAGCAGACGCAAGCCGGACACGAGCTTTTCACAGCTGGAACTGGATTGATACCTTTGAGTCTTTCTTACTACTGATATATTGCTTATTTGTGAAGAACACAATCAGCTTTTAAATAGATGGATACAATATAGTTTATTAAGCTGGGAGATTAAATTTTATGTAACCAAAAATATATAGCGAGGGCGTGTTTTTGTGTCTCTAGGAACCGCTACGATTGTAATAGCCTGGCATATCTCTTTTAAGATTTAATATTCAAAATGTCTGGATAATTCGAGTGTTATCAGCATAAAACTTAAATCAAGGTAAATAGCATACGTTTCATATTCCGCTTTAAAATACTGCAGACTTCGTAAACAAATTGGATTCCACATGCCACTGTATCTTAAGGTACAGTGAATGTGATACTCGAAACACAATATCTCGCTTATTGAAACCCGTCTACTTTTAAAGATAACTTTTATTTGCCCTCGCAAAAGTATCGAGATCAATTTGGTCGGGAACAGAACCCATGTTGGGCCCCAATGTAACTTAATACTGCATGTAAAGTGGGTATTTCTTCACACTGTATAGGTAACATTGGGGAATAGGAAACGCACGTTTTGCGTTTACTTCGATATTACCTTTTCTTATCTTATTTTGTCTCTCTATAAAAGAGGTAAAAATTCTCTCAGCCCCTTGTTGGGCGCCATAAATAAAATACGAATATATTTTTAAATGACGTACTATTTTACAGGAGTACCGATGAATCCAGGTAGATATCATCAAACAATATATCTATAGATACATTAAACATGTACTTACTCTGATATAAACTTTTATGACGTCATAACTTCCTGAATCCCGTCTGTTTCGAAAGCACGTGTCGTTGGCGCAATTAAAATGTTTAAAAGCTGTAGAGTATGGAAGTTTAGGACGGCATTAATTCGGATGTCTTGTCGACACTCAGTTATTACATTATATACTTCTATATCTTGAGTATTCAGTGATATAATAATATAAAACAACGTGTATTTTTTATAATAGAATAATAGAATATTCCATACCAAAAGCAGACAAATTATGGTACAAAAGAGAAAATACATAATATAATTGTAGTAAACAACAGATGGATGGTCTTATCGCATTAAGCAATAAAATATAAATTTAAGTAGTGCATTTTTTCATCAAACTGCTCTAAAAGCATTTCATGATTCATGAATCCAATATGTATACTCTGCGTGCGAGCTATGTGTATTGTGCATTTTTTACTATATATTTTCTAAAAATGTTTTATTTCTAATACTATTTGGTTTAGTTTATAACTTAAAACCGTTTAATTTTAGTATACAGTTAAATTGATTACAAATATTACACATTAAAGAAGAAATAGAGTAAAAGTGTTACAAACTCCGCGCGCGGACTATTATTAGGTCGCAACTTTTTGTAATATCCAATATAAATTTTTTTTCTTATATTTTTTTTCCATCAACGTACATCATCATTAGCTTTATTTGTATATTTCAACCTTTTGTGAATGATATTTTCAAAAGTTTTATTGTAATGGATGGATGGAACACACGGGGGAGACCACCTGTCTGACTGTCTGTACCTTTCTGAATTTCCTTTTAAGGTTTGTTTGTGGATTATTATAAATGGGATTGTCATGTTTTTACGTTTTGGATAACTTTTGTTCTCTGGAGATATTTTCAAATATGTTTCTTAAAGCTATTGTGTCTGTATGTAATGAAAACGTACATGATATTATAAAAAAAATGTGTAGTTTTTTACCTGGCCTTAGGATTTAGGATATCTTTATTAATATTAATATTGGATTTTCTAAGATTTATTATAGTTTTATCCAATATCCAACATTTACTTTCTGCGGCTGAGTCGAAGATGCTCATCATCATCGACTCGACATCATCATGATTTAAAACAGAGCAGTCTTTTATATCTGAAACTAAGTAAATGTAAAATTTTATAGCTTCGTAATAGACAACAATATTCAACCATAAAACGTCGTAAAATTCTATTTGTCAAGTTTTATGTGTTAATTCTAATGGAAATACGGTTTACTGTTACGACGAAAGGTTGAGGAAATGTTTTCCTAGAATATTTGTAAATAACCAAAAGGCCAAACAAGGGGTGTAGTGACAAACAAATACATCTTTCGTTTGTTTCACCTTTATTTCACACGTTTATGTCATCGTTTATGCCTATATATATATATGCCTTAATACCCTAGCAAACACTTTCATCACACCTCGATAATATTACATTAATTGGCACAAATATTGGGAATTGGCTTCATTTTGGAAATTCAGGTTTGGTTAACTACGGAGTTCTGAAGTAAAAGTAAATACGTCCATGAATGGTGTATTTATTTGTTTTATCATCATTTCAGCCGTTGGAAGTCCACTGCAGGACATAAGCCTCTCCTATAGAATTCCATCTACTCCAGTTGTAAGCGGCTTGCATCCAGGGTGTTCCTGCATTTTTATAGGGCGTTTGTGCTTATGGGTTTGAATCCTACGCTGCGCTTGCCGGTCCGGAATCTCTATTCGAAAACCTTTCTCCATCAGTTCTACGTACTAATTATGTGCCCTGCTGAGCTATGTCGGTGACTTTTGTTCGTCTACGGATCTTCTTATTTCTGCTTCGATCTCGTAGAGAAATCCCGAGCATAGCTCTTTCCATAGCTCTCTCCGTAGCATATTTGTTATAACTCTTCGTTTATTTTCATTTCAGTTTCTGGATGATTATCGCTTCGATTTGGTAGATCTAGTTAACTATTGAAGTACTACCAAATCATTTATAAAAATCTCTTATATAAATTGACTCGTCGTCTTGAGACTTGCGTGCTCGGTTGCCATTTTAAAATTATAACCTGCATGCGATAATATTATGTTAACGTAAATCGATCTAATAGACAATAGGTCATCCATGAACCATATCATACACATATTATATTAACACTCCTAACTAGTTTAAATCTTTAATAAAATCACCACAATATTACATAATAACTTCTAAAACATCTAACTTAAGTAACAGAAAGCGTAGTAAGTGAAAACAAATATTTTGAACGCCCTCAGGGGTAACGTTGACCGATCTGATAACCAGGCCATAGTAGGCATTATGACGAGGGTCGTAAGGATTAAAATCTCGCGTCATTATCCATTAAAAGAGCTGTGTAGAGTGGGGCTTTAACTTAATTATCTTGCATATTTATTGGCTTTTTTAATTAATAAATATTGTTTTTGTTGCAGGTACGTTGTTGCTAAACGAAAATGAACACGAGTGGATAACAAATACTTAATTATTGGATAAATCTAAAACGCGCTCTGTCTGTGTCCTAAAATGGAACTAACGTCATATTATTATCTGTTCTGTGCTAACCAAATATCATTAAGGTATAATATAACGTTCCGCTATAATCAGTAGCTGTGAAAACGCTCTAAGGCATAAACACTAGCGCCCTCGAACACATTTATACAAACTATGTAACTTGAGTATCTCTCTCCCACTGTAGGTATATGACGAAATACATAGAAAATGTAATGAAATGTACAAAGTAAATAAACAAACACGCATGAACGCAATATATTTGATGATGTTGAGTAAACGTATGAATGCCAGTTAGATTGTTTCGATTAAAGCTTACATTATTTACATAGGCGTGCTTAATTATGTTTTAATTATCACTGATTTAATGGAGACTGATTCCAAATTATACGCAATTATAAAGATAACAAACAGCTTACTATTGCCCCCATGGAAGTAAAAAGCAATATGAATTTAGTAGTTTTTCCTTATATTAAAAATACTTGCCTGCCTCGGTGGCGTAGAGCAAGCTTGACTGCCGATCATGAGGTCCCGGGTTCGATCCCCAGGTCAGGCAAAGTGTTATTGGATTTTTCCATTAGGGATTATCTTAATGATAGCCTGGAGACTAGAACTGTGTCCGGTAGATGGAAATAGGCTCGCCGCCTATTACATAGGTACATACTGGCGAAATGTGGGTGTATGGGGCTCTCCTGGGTACACCACTGCATACCCCTACGGGAAAAAGCCTAACATCACGCCTTTTTCCCAAAGGGGTAGACAAAGGTGTAACTACGGCCTAGTCCCATAGAAGATACACCCACAGTTCGTAAGTATGTTATTGGTCCCATGTAATAGGGAGCGAGCCTATTGCCATCTACCGGGCGCAGTTCAACACTCCAGGCTGTCATATAGAGATAATTCTTATTGGAGAAATCCAATAACACTTAACATGACCTGGGGGTCGAACTCGGGACTTTACGATCGACAGCAGAGCTTGCGACCACTTCGCCACCGTGGAAATGTAATTGGATTATATATTACACGAACTTCTTTCGAGAGACTAATATTCACAAGAAAATTGTCGTGAATCAATTTCCTTCGGCGCTCGTATCCAATCTGAGCCAATCCTTCGTCACATCAAGGCACACGCCACGGTTTTTGCTTAATTCTCACCCTCTTCAACCCCCTTTACTACCTCCTCAGGGAGAAAGCGAAATTGGGGCATATCTTTTAATATGAAAAAAATTTAAGCTTGTAGTACAGTGCATTCAAAACAATCTTGAATATAGATTGTAAGAACTTTGAGAAGTAATTTCTGAATCTATTGAAGCGATTTATAAAAAAAAATTTTTACTGATGAAGTTTCTAAGTTAATTCGCTTTTCTTTGTGCCGTGGAGTTACCGGCTTTAGAATAGTGCTCCACCCTTTACACGTGGTTGCCGTAAGAGCCGGCTAAGGGTTAACAGATCCAGAAGACGGGCAGCAGCTTCCTCTGCAATAAACCATCGAACTGCGCTCGACAACACGCCTGCCAAACGTGTCGGGTATTGGCAAAACCCTCCTTTATGGGGGAGGCTAAGTAGTTCAGTAGTGGATTACCAACGGCTGAGATGATGATGCTGAATTAGCTAAAATATGTTATATTAAATGATAGTGCCTGCAGACGAAGTTGTTAGAAATAGGTCAATGAAATAATTAATATAACTAGTAGACTAGAACTTAAAACACGGTTATATTGCACGGTTGACAGCCTCGTTGGCTCAGATGGTAGTAACTCTGCTTTCTGTTCTGCATGCCCCGGGTTAGATCCCCGGCCAGGTCAAACATTTGTGTGTATCAACATGTCTGATCTGTGATTATTATTGTTGCAATAGAAATTCAGCCCGTACATGGTGACATCTTACGAAATTCATGCTAAAATTTTATGCGTTTTGGTAGAGCAACGAACATTCAACCTAGGAAATATGATGAGGAAGCCTATTACCTCATCATATCCCCTTTTTCATTCGGTTGTCTGGATAAAATCGCTTAAGAGCGATAAGAGCATTCGTGCTCCTGAGAGAGCCTGAGATTAACTGTGCTTACATATTGTTATTATGTTCTATGTAACGTGTACAATAGTATTGTTATATCAATCCATCTAAATATATAAGAACATTAAACCGAAATGTTTGTTCCCTTGGCTATGATGTAAGTCAATCTTGAAATCTATGAAGCTTCTTAAGCTGTGCTTTTTAAGAGATTTTTGCACAATTTTTAGAGATATAACAATGATTACAATAGAGTATACATGGATTTCTATGGATATATAAGCATTTGTTAAACTAACAGATTCTTGAAAATTTTATCGTTTAACAAAAGTTACCGTGTTAACACGTTACTTTTAAATTAATCTCTCCTCTGATATATGGCCCTTATTAACTAAGAAATATGCGAAGGTTAAATCTCGCAAATGATAACATAAATTATCAAATCTACATCGTTAAGGACTTAGATTAGCAGGACTGTGACCTTTTAAAGGTTTCTACGAGCTTTTAATATGCCAAATGTTAATAAGAAAGAATAATGTTATAACTGAAGTCCCATTTATTTTTCAAATGGTAGAATTTTTCGTACTTAAATCAATAATATATAAATCATTTGAACCTATAGTTATCTAGCATAAAAGTAACTTTATATTGTTTTAGTGTTGTTTTCTACTCAACAATAATATGTTTGGCTATACCTACTTAATTGTTTATTATTAATTTCCGATCGACGCATATCGTCAAATGTATTGATTTAGAAGTTGGAAAAATCAAAAATCAGGCTATTAAAGCCTGGTTTTCAGTCCCATTAAAATTACTGACTAATCAAAATTTATCTTGTAGTAGTAGGCCTCTTGCAGGGGGCCGCCTGGGGAAGTACCACACCTTTTCAGCCAATTATTCATCCGCCAAGCAGTAATGTGCAAACATTACTGTGTACCGATCTGAAGGGCAATGTTACCAATAAAATTACTGAGCATGACGAGTTTCAATAACTAATATATATCTCAGGGAGACAGGTCAGTGCCGCCCAGAATTATGAATTTTAAAACACTGAGTGGCACTGTGTCTGAAATGGGCAGTCATGATGCTTACCATCAGGCACCTGATTTGCTCGTCTTGTCACTCATTATCATAAAAAAAACCATTATTATGATTTTCCTGTACCGTATCCTAATCTGGTTTGAACACGGAGAGAAAGTAAACGTCTGTTCCATAATTACCTTTAATTTTAGTCATTAGCCGCCGAGATATCGCAACCTTTTCAATTATAACAAACAGAAGCACAACCGATGATAACTTCAATACGAGTGGCGTAAGTTTCGAGTTTTGTTGGCGCCCACCGTGGGGCCCGCTTCATGTTTCTACTCTGCCTCTATCCACCCCATGACGGGTATATATAGGCCTCATCTTGTTCACATCACACATTTCGGGTCCACGTTTTCCGATAAATTGGAGAGTACACCCCAATAAAACTTCGAAACCGTTGTTATTCGTACATTTGTTTACGTGGCTTCATATTTTGAAGCGTACCTCTCAATAAACAAAAAAATAAGGATTTTCTTTATACTTTGTATTTAATATTTGGTAAATATTATCGATTGGTTTGATTGTGTTTGTATATTAAGTATTATAGGGTAGTAATTTCGTACCTATGGATGTGGACATACTCCATTTTGAGGAATTCTAACAAATCTTATTATGTAAATTGGGACAACATCGGTAGCATTTAGTGTTACGGCTTTTTTCATCGTAAGGATTTAACTATCATTCGACTATAACACTGATATTAGTCGATGTAATCCTTAGAAACAAGACCCAAATATATATATTGTAAATAGCGCTTAAGAATGTTTTAGCCGATCTTAAAGGTGACATTAACAGTCAAAGAGTGGAGGCAACAACGCGTGGAATTAGACTAAATCGAGTGAAGCGAATTTGCAAACAAAATGGCGGACGCCCGTTACGCCACCTAATGGCTCATGTAATAGTGCTGTATATTATTTTAGCCGGGATTTTGGCAAATAACTGTTTAGCCGTTTGTTTACCCTCTAGAGGCCATTCTCTGCAAGACGTTAAATTAAAAATTAATGTATAAAAGCTCTTATTGAAATTGACTTGTTAGTATGCGAGTGCTACGCTTGGCTTTTCTTTTCACTTTTTCTCTGAAGTAGCTTAATAATATCTGAAATGAAAGGTGTCTGCAGGTTTATTGCATGCAATTACTTTTAAATATAATTTAAAAATATATTTACGATTTCACAAACAAATGTATGTTTTAAGTGACGTCTGAAGATTAGAAGCTATATTTACCTAATGGATATGTTCTTATCTGAAAAACACTATATCTTCTAAAAAAACATAAATTGTTCAGAGAAATAAAATTAATTTATAACCAAGTTTAACACTAAGTCTATACAAAACGACTCCATACAAGTCCATTTAAATTCAGGACTCTAAACGAGTTCCATCCCACGGCTTAGGTCCGGAGTCCGGGTTTTAATCTCGGTAAATTAGTTTAATAATCGCCCGCTCCGGCAATAACCATAAAAAACTTGGTGAAGGGTGCTTTCAAGGTGCTCCTATAGTAGACACTTCAGACCGGCGCCCCTATTATGCATGGTCAAGCGATAGAAGTAAAAGTAGCAGAAGCAGTGAAGTAGCAGTAGCAGTAATTGCAAAATGTCACTTTGAATTCGAATTACGCATGCTTTCTGCACTGCTGTTTTGTCGCTTTGGCACACTAGCGGCCTAATGGAATATTAGCAGTAAATGGAACTAATTATTGCGGTTTAATTTTTTTTATCTGTGGGAGGCTGCTATAGTCTGTTCTATTTTTACCTTTGATTTCATCAAATTATTTATCTTCTATGGGCACGGGCCACTAAATCAATGAGACAGAAGGACGGTTACTATATCACCAGATATTCGAGTAATATATTTTCAACTTGGAGTAAGCGCACTACATTTATTTTTAAGTGGGTGCTTAATTGTTATGATTGTTTTAGTTAAATATTATTTATAGTATAAACTTCATACAGAAGTCCGCAGTCTGTACTACATTAAAGTTCATATTACCTATTAACATCCAATCTATTCATATCAAAATACGGACACAATATTATATAATAATATCTTCGGTGCGGGAGAAATCTCCAATCCCCCAAAAGTGGTTAGGTCAAGTTGAATGGATAAAACAAAACATAACTTTAAAAATATACCTTTTCTTCTTTTTCCTTACCCTTTCCCCCTAAATTCGTGGCTTGAGTCACAGTAGCGGCACAAAAATAATATCTCTTCGGCAGATGGGCGGGAAGGGTAGGAGGTAATCTCCCTTCTCCACATACTAGCCAATTTTGTGCTATTCGATTCCAATTTCTATTTAAATATACATAAAAATCGAAGCCCTGGTAGAGCCGGCTTTCTGTTTGATTATATTATGTGGCAGCGTTGATGGATTACCTAAATTCTAAATCTGACAACATTATTAATTATCCATTCATAATAATGTCCAGTCTTAATTAATTACTTATATCCTTGTTTAATATCTCACTTGAACTATATTTCACCCATATTAGCTGCAAGAGAAGGTAAGTTACGAACGCATAGATTGCATATACCTACTCCAACTGTTGTTGTTGTTTACATATTATCGAAACTAATATTACTACTTGTTAACAGGCCAAACGTAAGGCTCCAGTAGCCAGATGGAACTATATACAGAAGGATGAGGCAGAAACCAGGGGCCGATGTCGTACTTATCACCGTCGTACTGTGGCGGAACGTAAACACCTACCTCTGAGAGGTTGTGGCATAGGCCTCGCGTTTGATTTGGCTGTAAACGTGCTAGAAATAGTGACTGTGACGCATACCTACTAACTAGCTCGAAAGAGAGCACCCTAGGGAACTAATCAAGTGTGCAAGTAACTCATTGAAACTGGCCCATAATAAAACACATATAAAGCTCCAAAATCTTTTATTTTCTCCTACTTAGGTGTGAGAAACAGATAAGTACGCGCGTGTAATAATAAATAAGTGTATTTTTAGTTAGTGTGATCATATTTTAACATATGTTAAAAAATATGCATATATAAGATGCGTGGTCGCGAGCGCTACTGTTGACCTTGAGGTCCCGGGTTCGATCCCTAGGTCAGGAAAAATGTGCTATTATTAAGTATGAATTTTCTCAATGACAGTCTAAGTCTAGAGTCTGGAACTGTGCCCGGTAGATGATAATGGACTCTGGAATTACGCTAGTTATTTTATGTTATTGGCAATAGTAGTTAACTACATGTAAGTAGGATTATAAATCCTACTTCTTACTAATACTGCAAGCTATTCCTACCTTTCACTATAATACAGCTTAGACCCTGAAATAACACATAGTCTAGGGTACTTTCCAGCGCATAAAACACAGGTAGTATAAGTATATTATATTCTTACTTTCCTTTTTATTATTCTTTTAATGACAATAATTATGTTAAATAAATCTATAAATTCTATAATAAGTAAAAAATAATATGATTATTATCAAAGAAATTCAATTTATAATAGCAAAACAGAATAAACTATGAACAGCTCTATTGATAGTCAGTAATTAGTTCTGGACCCTCAATCCCTAAGTACAAATTATGGGTCTGACGAGTCTTCTTAACAGTCTCTTCTCTCATGTCTACTTGTCTCCATCTATTAAGTGGACATCTCTTGTAGCTGCAAAAGTATAAAATTTTACTAAATAAATAATACTTAAAACAGCCCGATAGCCTGTTGGCTCAGATGGTAGTTACTCTGCTTTCTGTTCCGCAGGATCCGGAGCAGGTTCGAACCCTGTCCAGGTCAAACATTTGTGTGCATGAACATGTCTGTTTGATCTGTGTCTGGGTGTTGTAAGCTTACATAAGTATGTATATAAGTCTTCTGGTTAGCATAGACCAGCTTCTAGCCTAGTTTGGGACCAGATGACCGTGTCTGGAAGTTGTCCCATATAATTATTATGTATAACATGGAGATAAAATAAGAATAATAAATACCTACACCAGTCACTGGGTGGAATTAAATATAAGCTGTGTCCAGTTGCATCGAACCTACACAAGCACAAGAAAGAATCGAGTGGCTGAAAATGAAAGAGATTCTTAGACCTCCTGTATGGATCTTTGAGGATGTTATTGATTGAAAGAGAAGTTGTTGTGTCGAGTGTTATATAATTGTTTAATATACTAAATGAGTCGCATGTAAATGATGAAGTGATTGATTGCGAACTGGTAAATTTAGGCCGCAGCAGTTTGATTTGCAACCGCAGCAAGACGCAGGTTTGGTTTGACCGTACACCTCGAGACATACTTATTCAACAGAAGGATATTTTATGATATTAGGTAGGTACATATCTAGGCTGAATAAAGATAATTTATTAGGTACCTGGTAAGTTAGTGTTTTATCACAATAAACGTTTGCATGTTATGAATTTAATCATTCAATAATAATTATTTATAGGCACCTACCTAGACACATTAAAACAATAAAAAATAAGGCCAAATTACCTTTCTGATGTGTCTTGAGATTCAAATACTTAATTTCTCGTTAATCCTCAACTTTCACAATGGGTAATATTATGGTTTTTGAAGCTGTAAACACACCAATAACCAAAATAAGGTGTTTGAGTTCGACTCAACGACTTGGACTCTTGTTTTATGGGTCTTGTAAATAAGTTTATGCAGGTAAAACATCACGATTTTGGTTAGAGTTTTTTTGATTTGGATAACAATCTGAACAACAATCTGCAAATAGTAGTCGCCTTCTGTCAGTCCCATTTCGCGCTGCTACTTCTATCGCTCTGCTGTTGAAACGCTTCGGTAATTCCGAAAATTCAGCCTTAGCAGCAATTTCTGCCACAGACCACAAAGATTTCTTCACTAACGACCAATTTTTGGTTCCTTTCCCGACGGTCAGAGGGCGTCTTGAATCGAGCTAGCAATCAATTGCAAGTTTTTTTGGGTAATACGAAACATGCCGTTTGACAGCAGAAATTGAGCAATCTTAAACGCTTTCCACACTTCTGTTGCGTCCGTAATAAGCCCGCCGCTCTCTTATCAGATTGTGGAGAGAAGTGCCTTTGTTGACAAACTGACGCTGATTGTTGATAAAGTCTTTTTCATTGAACGTTTAATATTTACTGCGAAATTACGTGATTTTTTGTTAAATATCCTAACTGGTGCTTGTTATTTATTTCCTATAAAAAAATCCTTAATGAATAAAACATAGGTCTAAAATGTAAATGCCGCTTCGATGTGTGTATTTAGTCGCCAAAACTACTGAATCGTTTAAGTTATTCGGTATGTAGGCAGCTTTGTAGTAAAGTACATTGTTTTATTCAAACAGATCTTGTTTGAATAAAACAATGTACTTTTTGCCGTTAGAAATCGCGCCAAAAAGCGCGCTTTTAGCTGTAAATAATAAATGTCATGATGAAATTCGGCGATAGATATTTGTCAAGTAAACAAAGATGAAATCTTCGAGGCTTAGCTCCTCCCACCGTTCTTTCTTCGATTCTTTGATCTGTCTTAGCTTAGTACAGACTTATTGCCACCGCGTTGTTTTCCTTCATTTTATTTGCCTGGCAGTCATAAAATAAAAAGGTCCAATGGGATCAGGCCAAAACGTATTTATCGTATGAGGTTTTGTAAATCTTTATCGCAGTCTTTGAGACTGAATATAATTTTATGAAATCGTTAGATAAGTTTTTAAGCGTATGATTCTTAAACGTATGAATGCAATTAACGCCTTCCTTAAGACAGATCTACCCTCATAATTATGGTTTAGAAAACTATTTTATAAACGTTTTGTTCCAACAGTTTTATAAAGCTGTTCTTAACCTATAAAACTTAATTGATAAGATAGGTACCTACCCAGTTATACTTCGTTGAACAATTTGATGTTATCTTTAGGAAAGGCCAGGTCAAAAGTACCAACAACCGACGAGCATGCATGAAGAATGTGATGAAAGTGGAAGAAGCGAAAGTTGTATGTCAGGATCGTAGCAAGTGGAAAGAAATAGTCTCTGAAGAAATAGTCACGCCTTGTTCCCGTTGGGGTAGTCCAACGGGAACAAGGCGTAACTGTATGTATGTATGTATGTATGTATACTTCGTTTCCTAACGCTGAGCTCTTATGTTAATAAAGAACTTTAAAAATCAAATCAATACATACCTACTTGTGGATTTGTAACAAACGACTAGTGCAAAGCTACTAGTATCAGTAAAATAATTTTCAGAATCAGATCAAAAGTTTCTTAAATTTTCAACCAACATTCGAACTACGAATTCTCAACTATCAACTAAGCTTTCCAAAATATTAGTTTAGTGTGATTTAAACTCCGATACCCAACCAATGAATAAATTGGAGACAGATAGCAATAACTCACGTGAATTTTGAAGTGGATGCAGCCAACTCTGATCTAGGGAAAGAGTTTCGAGAAGTTCGTTCTTGGCTTGCAATCGGCATATCTATAACTATATCCAACTTGAGCGTTCCGGTTACTTGCACATGACAGGTTTCGTAGGAAACCAGGAACCAAGCTGGCGACTGTATATTGTATATATATGCCTGAATTGGAAAAGGGTTGTAAAGCATAATAAGTAAAACAAAGGATGAGTGATTCAATTTACGACATGTGTACTTTTCCGGCAGATTTTTTGCGTTAAATTATTGTACGTGGATTTTACCAGGTGGGTTGGAGTTGAAAGTGAAACAAAAAAAGACTTTTAATAGCATTAAAATAAAGCTCTTTCTGAAAATATTACGCGGGGAAAAAAAATTTACAAAAATATTATGGTACGTAGTATAATATTATGGTTACACAAAATTTTCTAATAATTTGGCTATTTACTGATATTTTTGATGTGCTAAAGTTTCAATGGAATTCGTATTTATAATGAGGCTGGGGGCTGGGCTGGGACCGAACCGAACCCTCGTGAGCCGACTGATGTAATTTAGCTGAAACTCTTGGAAAATGTTTCTTTAAGACTTAATATCTCATTTTGGACAGAGATAATAACATTATTCTGACAAAGATAATTTAGAAAGATGTAGTAATACTTAAAGACCTACCCGGCAAACTGAACTGCTTGCAAAACAAATGTTTGCATGATTCTTCTACACCTGTATTTGTTACTCCTGGTTTATGTCGGTTGTTGCACATTCTTCACAAAGACGAATAATAAATTGATAGATGCATATCAAATCCATTCATAAATTGTCACTATACATGAATACACAACCATTATATAATTTCCATTAGTTCAGTGAATTGACTTTCAGACGTGCCAAATGAGGGCTCACAAATTATTGGGGATTGCTAAATTGTTTTCTCCCAACAATTTATCGAGATTATCGTTTATAAATTAGACAAAGGATCTATTGTATTAAATTCAATCTGTTTACTAAATTATGAATTATTTTGACTTCAGATGAAACAATAATAAAATAAAACTTCTACTCAATTATTAAGAAAAAGGTTAAAATAATTTCAATAAATATTTATTTGTATATGAAGATACTTATTAGGTATTGGAAGGTAAGTATTTGCAAGTACATAGTATGTTTTAGATTAGTGCTTGCAGTTATTATCCTACCGACTTGGCCAATTATTAGTGTTGTAATGTAACTCAATCATGTAATATTTTGTACACTTTGGACTTATAACGAGCTTATAAAGTATACAATACAATGTAAGTACACTGTACAATCATAAAGTAGCCAGTAAAAGAAAAATATCTTTTACTGGCCAATAAATTCCACCAACCCATAGAAACTAACATACTCAAGCAATGTCTTACAAACACATTATGTAAGATGTGTTACAGCAGATTGTGTACTTAGGTATAAAGCCGAGTAAATCTGGGCACTACCTCTATATATTATATGCTAGCTCTCATCCCTCGTGAGATTTCCATGTGATGTGAGCAGTTTTATGTTACGGTAGGTGTCTGGATTACGAACTCTGGTTTAGGTTATTTTCTCTATTGAAGTGGCGTAGTGCGTAGTAAAAGTATATTACGAATTGTAAACATCTTGAAAGTTCCTTTAAAGAAATTTTAGTTCCGAGAGCTTCTTTTATCGCTATAACAACTATAACTGCTATAATAGGTGCCTTTCAAAGTACTGGTAGCACTCAAAGTAACATCCCAATAGTACCCATCGAAATAAAAACAGACACAAATTTTGTTTCCTCCGCGTTAAGCATACGACGGGTAAACTCAAACAATCCATCAAGAAAGGCTGAGTAAGCAACGCCTACAGGCGCTGCAATCTTATAGTGACTTAGTGATCTAGAATGATTACTCATCTCTAGATTAAGCTAAAAAATGACGCGGCTGACATTTTGACATGATATGACAAATGACACGGGTCTCAGTTGATAGATGGCGCTATTGAGCCGCGTGTGATTTCCTCGTGTATTTTAATTAAAAAGTTTTGACCGAACCCGGACCGAGGATGGTAATTTCCGTGGTTACAACGCGCATAATTCGCCACCTTTTTGTGGTCAGACTTTGAATTCTTTTCATGTCACCATAATATTTTCCATTGGCAACTTTGCCTCAAATTCCGATTTATTATGGGAACGATAATATTGTGTCAATAACTTGAAGTTCATAACTAGTGTTTGATTTTCCATTATTGCGGCTCTCTTTCACACCTAGCATATTATTTATTGTATGTTCTAACGCTTATTTACATCTATACTTGGCATCATACTTATCGCTGTCTATCATTCAATAAGAACGCTGTATATCCATTTATTTTGCTCTATTTTCCGATTCACATTATTGTAAAATACATGACCCTTGATACGAAGCCTGTAAAATAAATGTACAATAACTCGCAGTGCTGCCACACAACTGGTATTAGGAAGTCCCACGTCGTCGGGAGAAAACCACGGCAGCCGAGGATCATAGTTTTCATTTTCTAAATGGTTTTCATTGTAATAGAGACACTATCGTTTTCCTTTTTCTAGGACGTTGTCCTAGTTTAAACCCTCACGTTTGATTGTGGAAGAATACCTCTGAAAGGGATGTTTTGCTGCGAAGACCATGTGGAAATCTTTTCATAGTTGATATTAGTTACATTGTGCTAGGTACCTTAGGGAACCTTAGAACCCAAAGAAATAATTTAGGATCTAGGTACTAACTAGGTATTCAATAAATCATATTAAACGTACAAATGACGTATGCAATATCTCCCAGGAATAAAGCACTTCGTAATAATTAATCAAAATAAGTTTTAATATATCAATAGACGGTCAAACTACTATATTTCAATAAATAAATTGAATGGCAATATTGTGGAAAAGTTGTTCTAGTTGGAGACTTGTCAAACAATGACGATATCTGATAAGTTTAATTATTTTTTAAATCGAACTATTGGTAAACGTTAAATTATTATGCGTAAAATCATAGCGTTATGGTAGAAATTGTATCAACCTTGCTTTAATTTATTCCGCTTTTATATAATACTAGTGGCCCGCCCCGGCTTCGCACGGGAGAAGTAGAAGTGAACGTTTTAACAGGAGTAAATTCGTGATACATTGTATTTTTATAGGTATAACCCTAATGGTTTACGCAGCGCACGCAAATTAATGACTATTTCTGTTACAGTGACCAAACCTTAACAGATGGAAACAATTTCCGAGGCCTATTTTGATGATATATAAGTACTACAAACCACTAGTACATTATTTCTACCACGATTAATTTTCATACCGCATAAAAATATGACTTCTTCGATTATTGTGACTAAACCAAAACAGACTGATATAATGTCCGTGGACTATTTTTTGTAGATAGTGATAATTACTACAAACCCATAGCCCTAGAACATTACTTTATTCTACCATGAATAGTTTTCACCGCATGCATATAATGACTGCTTCGATTATTGTGACTAAACCAAAATAGATGGATATAATTTCCGTAGACTATTTTGTAGATATTGATAAGTCCTACATACCCCTAGTACATTACTTTAATCTACCACCAATAGTTTTCACACTGCATGAAAAATAATGACTACTTCGATTATTGTGACTAAACCAAAATAGATGGATATAATGTCCGTTCACTATTTTGTACATATTTGTAAGTACTACAAACCCCTAGTACATTATATTATTCTACCATTAATAGATTTCACAGCGCACGCAAGTTAATGAATATATTTGGTAATTATGTGACACCTTAGTTCACAATATTGCAGATTTCTTGCGGACTAGGAATAAAGACAAAATAGCTGTACCTAGCTTTAGATTATCTAAAACAAATAAAAAGACATTCTTAGGAAATAGTGTACGTTTCTATAATAAAATCCCAAAAGAGATAACTGGGCTCTCAGAGGGTAAATTCAAAACCTATATAAAATCTACTTTACTAAAGAAGGCATACTATAAAGTCAACCAGTACATAGAGGACAAAGATGCCTGGAAACTTCTGCATAGTCGCCTCGCGGCACCTTCAAAGAAAATGAATGTAAGCAAACCAAATATTGTGAAACTATCTGTTGAAAAAATTAAGCCCTACAAGTTTCTTGTGCGTTCTTCTTGTAGAGGTATCTTTCCGAACGCACGGTAGACTCAGTACTGTATCTTCATTGACGTACAAAAGTGTCAGATTATGACCTATTTGAATAAATCTGTTTGAGTTTGAGTTTGAGTTTGAGATCCCTAATATTTTTCAAAACCTCGTAATAATAATATAGCCTATGTCACTCACACTGAATTAAGCTCTCCATAAGTAAAAGATTTTTCCAGTAGTTTCGGAACCTATTCGTTGCAAATAAAAATCAAAGTTTCTCACTTTATACTATGATATTGGTATTGGTAATAGGTTGAATAATCTGGAGACATATACGGATTACGGAAACAGTGAAAACAGTAAGAAGAGCATTCATAATTCGATGTTGTTGCAACCCAGTTTAATAGAGCTATGATAAAGAGAAGCGAAATCCTAAGCGACTGCCTCTATGGCGTAGACGGCGCAAGCTCGATTGCCAATCAAGAGGTCCCGGGTTCGAAACCCAGGTCAGGCAAAGTGATAAATATTGAATTTTTCCATTAGGAATTATCTCAATAACAGCCTGGAGTCTGGAACTGTGTGCCCGGTAGATGGCAATAGGCTCGTCCCCTATTACATGGGACCAATAACATACTGAATACTGGCGAAATGTGGGTGTATCTACTGTGGGACTGAGTCCTGGGTACACCTCTGCCTACCCCCTCGGGAAAAAGGGCGTGAATGTATGTTTTTGTTATGTTTTTTTTTTAAGTCATAAGCGCGTTTTAATTATTTACAGAACGCCATCTATTATGCAATGTTGGAACTAAATTATCTAAAAATGTTGCTTTAGGGTAGTTATGTCTTGCAAGAAAATATTGAAATTTTTCTGTAGCGCCATCTAGTAAGCATTGTTGGAACTAAAATATTCATAAGAAACTTTAAAACTGTATTTTTCCACAAAAGGGCTAAAGTTTTTGAAAACGCTGAAACACGTGTTTATTTATTTTCATTTTAGAATGTTTCTACAAAATTTGAAATTAATCGGCTGAAAAATGAAGTCTACTCCATACAAACTTTCAACCCATATTTAATACACTTAGGGGTAAAATTTTGAAAAATCCTTTCTTATTACTTGTCTAGATTGTAAAAATAATCTATTGTCAAAATTTCATCATCATCGGTCCAGTAGTTTTGGCTCTGGGTTGATGAGTCAGTCAGTCAGTCAGTCAGTGAATCACTTTCTCTCTTTATATAATAGTTTAGATAATACCTGGACTGCCGATAATTAGGTCCCGGTTTCGATGCCCGGTTATAGTGAAGTAATGTCCCTGTCATTTTAATTTTTCTTATAAACCCTTGGTTTTTTCATAGTGAACTTCCAAAAATCCCAGTTTTGCTCACGTGATTGGACGTTCATTACAAAAAATGTAACGTTTATATACAAAAATAAAATAATAGGGACATACATCTTTAAAATATCAGGATATAAATAGGTTTACTGAATTCGGAGGAAACCGTATTCCCCTGTTTCCTCAACTCTCTCTTCCTCAACTCAACTCAAATATCGATTTAGTAAATTTTCCAAAATAATACTATAGCATAATAGAAAGTTCAGTATAAGGCAGTAATTTGTATATCTTATACTAATTGATTGTCCCATATTTTTTTAAGGCATACTAATAATTCGTATAATAGTCATGTGGCATAAAAATATATTGCAAATTCGAATCTCGGGAATATCCGAGCACTCGCAGTCATTCCCAAATGTCAATGTAAATTAGGACTCAAAAATTTATGCAAGCCAATATTAATGGGCTTTTATGACAAAGAAGACTATGTTGAAATATCATTATGCGTTTATAATCTTATGCTTTATAAAATTATGCTTCATTACTATTATGCTAATAGTATTTATGACCATAAACGTTATGTCAAAATATTTGTGCCTAATATTATAATGCATAGTGATCATATTGCTGAATGTTGTTATGCCAAAGGTTATTATGACAATACATATTATGCCTTTTATTAGTAAACCTAATTCATCAACCATCTCTTATATTTCGTTTTTCATCAAATTATCTGTGTATTTTCAATTTATATAATGGTAACCCTAGTCTGTTTCGACATGCCCCCTCCGAAGAGGTTTAATATTAGAGGGCATGCTTTGCAGCTGAAGCATATGAATTTTAAATGTATCACGAATATACAGAGAGATGGTAAATGTAATTTTGGTAATGGCAACGACATGGTTAAATAATATGGAATTGGTGTTTGATATGTCATACTATTGCTATATATAAACATAGGTTTATTCTCGTTTGTTCACCTGGGTGAATTCAACTCAAGGAAGTTTATAAGAAAAGTTAAGACATGATTATTGAAGGTACGAGAGCACTAATGTCTTTGTAGACAGTGCCACCAGCTTACCTGTACAGGTCGGCATAATGAAAACTACGGCCATTTATATAACTTGACATTGGCAAATACACTAACGCGTGAGTCCATGAATGTCCCGTGAAAGCAGGCTATAAATACAAAACTTGATACTGGCAATACATTCCTGTGGGTCCATAAAAGAAGAAAAAAAAAACCGGCCATTTTGAGTAACGTCATTTACAAATTTTTCCCTAGCCACGCTCTTAACTAAACAGATAAGATTATGGCTATGGGAATGTATGGAACGTTAATTCCATCTCTTGTTATATTTAAAGACCATAGACAGAATATAACGATCTTTTTTTTAACAACCTTTTCAAAGAGCATAATTGGGCTCCACAAAAGTACTCAGTACCTCACTGTTGAGTGTTTTCTATACCTTAATGCCTGAGCACCCAGTTTGCCAAATTAGCTCTTCCTCTAGTAACTAAAGCAAGCACAAAAAGTCCTTTCAGCTGGAAAATACGTTTCACTTAACTGAACCACACTTCTATTCTTTGCAGCTGCTTGGTTCATTTGGCTTTTTACGCTTTCAATTTGTGTTACCCAGTTATTTGTGCTCACAGAACGAAAATGTGGAAATATTATACCTTACAACGCAAAGTATTTTGGAACTGAGTCCTAGGTACACCTCTGCCTACCATTTCGGGAAAAATGCCTGGTAGTATGTTATGTATATAAACAATAAATAAGTGATGATGAGTAAGTTTTAAAAGAATAAACTGAATCCTATACAATTTTATCAACATCAATAGCTTTTTACAGACCAATTAATGAAATAAATACACTAAAATTGGGATGAATACAGCTATTAAAGCAATCGGAGATGTTAATTAGGACACGTTTAATTAAAACTTCAATTCAGTTGATAGTGTTAAATAAAATTGTTATTGATTGCATATTAAAAACTGTACTTTGTGCAGTTTCTATTGGAAAAATGTCAATAACCCTTCGCTGGACCTAGGGATCGAACCCGGGACCTGATGATCGGCGGTCGAACTTACGCCTACCACGCAAGGCAGTATTAATTATTCAATCAATGCTCAAAGTTTATGTTATAATAATAGTAAGGCATAATTTGAAGTCTATAATTAGGCTGAGTAGTTCAACCGTCTTATTATCTAATATGTTTAGCTAACAGTGTCGCTTAGTTCTAGTGCAAACAAGATATCACACTGGGCTGTGAAAAGAAAACATTTTAAATGGATTTTAATAACGTCTGTAGCGCTTACAAGATACCTAGGCCTATTTGAGTGTAATGTCGATAAGTTTATTACTTCTTTTGCCAGTGGTGAAAGTAACGACAAGGAAAAGTTATACTAAAGGAGTTATATCTATAACCTTCTTTAGTATCACTACAACTTTTTCAACTCTTATAATAACCGGTTCACAAACTTATTATATTCAGTAGTCGATAAGATATAGGGATAAAAACATTCGACCATTCGATGATGTTGCCATATCTATATAAAATGCTGACACGTATTTGGTCCACGCATTACCGATTCGTCCCGCCAGAGGGAGCCATCGATCACGTACGCAACACGTGTACCTAGACGCGACATGAATTATACATCTTTTGGCTTGATTCTCTAAGTTTACTTAATAAGTTCAATGGTGTATGAATTGAGTGACGATAGGCTGTCGGTGGAATACGAGTGATGTGTTAATGGAAATGGCTGAAATGAGCTGGTTCCGAGCCATTTCATTTTGTTTAAAATCCGTTACATTGAAATAGTACTGATAGTCTGCCGACGCCCTTATCGATACTCAATTAAAATACAATTCAATTTCACTTAAAGTTTCAGAATCGAGCCCCTAATTTAAGCAATGCTACTGAATAAATATAAGTACTGGCAATACCCGATAGTTGCTGTCCACGCTGACGATCGACGCGAACTAACCACACTTGATATATGTATAACTTTTGCCGAACGAATATTGCCCCATCTGAATCTGAAAGCATTTTTACTCAATGAAAACTGAAAAATTTGCGAGGAATTTCGGAAAACTGACTTATTCATTTTTCTCACAAAATCTGTCTTTTCTGCGTAGCAGCTAAAATATTTTCATCTAATGAAAAATAAGTGACAGAAACCCTTTCTCGTAGTTTATGTCTGTAGAAAATGGGCCCAGCTTGTTTTCTAGGCCTTGGTCTATTCCATACTCTTAATTTTGTGTTGTAAGTCTTCAAGATATAAGGAAGGTTTGAAGGTATTACCATTTTACTTCTATATATCTACAGCTCTATACCTACAGCGTATTGAAAAGCTCTCCATATCAAATCTTTTATCTCTATTATTTCTCAGGAGGGTATAACGAGTGCGAAAGAGATGAAACCGTCTGAAAAATAAGCCACATAAAGTGGTGCGGGTGCTAGGTCTTTTAAATAATTTAGCATCGGGTTTTATCGGCCGTTTTCGTAGTTATCCGCATTTATGGCGTTTGGATGGGCCAAAGGGCTCTTCTCTATGACAAGTTGTAAAAGTTGGATGAGAAGTGGAGGGTTTTGTGTGCTCCCGGAGAGTTATAGCATCTGACTAAACAGAGAGTGAGCAATTTTCAGAACGGCTCAGATAATATGATTCTTTATTCATGTCACAGGTAACTTAGTCTAAAGACGAGATTTTAGGGTATGCAGTGCTGCATAACCGCTGGCCCCATTCTTTTAATTTCACATTAGTTTCAATGTTGGCGCATGATATGACATGACGAATTATGTTTGAAGTAAAACGATCCAGTAAATAATAGTCGACCTCTCCCGCACACCGCCACATATTGAGGTTTTTTTCTTTTTATACTAAAATTCATTCAAAGGCTGAATGAATTTTATTCTTTGGGTTGAAATGTCTGAGATTTATACTTCATATTCATCTATATTTCCACTCCATACGGGAGTTACGGGATCATGAATGCCAATCATGATCCCGTAACAAGAAGGGCCTATAAAATATTTCTTATCATTCCGTTCGTTTAACGCTGAAGGTATTTTCTCCAATGATTAATGATAGGTCCATTCAATCACGACTTTACCCTTAAGAGGTTTTTATGTAGTCTTCGCTGAGTTATTTATATAAATGAATGTTTGTTGGATAAAATAATCTATAAAATATATCAATAATATTAGCATCCTTATAAATAAAAACAATAACGAGACTTGTTGAGTTGCATCAGTATTGACCAAAAGCTATGTTCTTTTTTTTCATTTTGCGTACCCTTTTCATCCGGCTTATTTCATACCAACACATGGTTTTTCGCAAATAATACCTTTCTGTGTTTGGTGAAGGACGTCTTATTACGAGTACTTTGCAAAACTGGCACCCAACGTGGGGCGAGGGAATCTTTCGACTGAGGCACGACGATAACATTTACAAAGGATGCCCTCTGGTTGTGTACGGCTCTTTGAACACTTTGTCCGGACACTGCGAAAAATGTTATTGCTTGTACTTGTTTATATTATGTGCAAAGAGAAACGACGGTTCACATCCTCTGTGACAAATTTCAAATTATATTAGTTATGATTGGACAAGCGAAAATTGCACTGTTGAAGAAAGGTTATTTTGCGACGAGGTTTTGATTTTTACCCGACTGCGAAGAAGGAGGGTTATGTTTTATTATTAACATTTCAATATTTAAGGTACGACAATTAATTTTCTATGAGATTTACGTATCTGTCATCACGAGTCTGTGAGTCTTTTAGGACTACTTCAACATCGATTTGCTATCCCTTTATTCTTCAAACTAATCACTTAATTATCCGCCAAACGCGTTATTTCTCTTAAAAATATAAAACCAACGTGATGTCAGATCTATTTGGGAGATATCTTATGTATCTATATCTGTAAGTTTGCGTTTCAAACCACATAGAAGGTCGCCTATTGGCTCGATGCGACTTGTTCACAGTGCAAACATTCCCAGGTTTCCAGCATTCGTATTTGCTATCAGACCGTTTCTTATGCGGAGACGTTAGGTTTTTGGATCGTCGCATGCCCCCGGGCCAGGACTAACGAGCGATTTGATCCCATCTTAGGGTGGTTTGGGAATTTTATGCACAAAGTTTTTTACTTGGAGCTTGGGACAAAAGAGGTGGCTCTAGCAGTTGATATTTGGGAAAATCTGTCGTGTTCGCATATAAAGTGCATTTATTATTAATAATTAACCTACATTTCTGTCGTCTTATGTAAAACAGTCCTAATTCCTAATTGTGCGGGATTTGCCTTGAGCTCTCTTTAGGGAGTGCAATAAGTTCAGCTGCGTCAGTATACACGTTTTAGGTAGTTAGGCGGTTTCTGCACAGATAATACTTGATGACTACTAGTTCCTATATTTCTTGACTTTTTTTTATGATAGTGAGTGACAAGACGAGCAAATCAGGTGCCTGATGGTAAGCATCATGATTGTCCATATCAGACACAGTGCCACCCAGTATTTTAAAATTAATAATTTTGCGTGGCACTGCACTGTGTCTGTCACCCTGAGATATGAGTTGTTGAATCTCATCATGCAATCAATTTCGCTTACTTATTACTTATATTTCAAGGCAAAAACGGTAAGTCTTCTCGTGACCACGGCTGATGCAACGTAGCTGAAACGTCTATGTAAATAATTTATGTTTTAGAGCGTCCAAAGCCATAAAATAAATATGTTGTAATCGCGAAAGTAAAAAATTACTATCTTAACTTATTCTGTATTATATCTTCCACAGACACTCCATACCTGGAGCTGGCAGAGCCTGAGGAGGGCTACCACGGTCTGATCAGAGAGAACGAGACCCTCGTGGAGGTGACGCCGCCGATTCGAGCGCGCGGACCTCTCTGTTCCTTCCTAATTCTCAACAATAAGCATCATGGGGAGGCACCATTTGAGGTAACCATTTTACCTACTTCTTATCTTAAACTTGCCGTGCACGCTAGTGGGGTTTGTATTCGTTTACCGCAGGTTTCCACACATACTCCGGTTTATCTTTTCAGGTAAACTATCAGTTACACCCTAACGTATATGGTCAAGTTTAGTCGTGATCTTCAATAGTAAAGAACATGTGAGAGGCGAGTGAGCCATTAATTACTCTTTGTGTAAGACTATGTCGCGTAATATTGTACTCCACAGTTAACATGACGCTAAGGAATATAATTTCTTTCGTTGCATTGGTAATAATCATCCGTGAGGTCTCTTTCTGTCAACCTTGCCGATTCTTTTTTACTTTTACGGCTGCAGATGTATATTGTACAAATAAAAACTATAAGAACACAAACACTTAGATACTAGTTTTTAACCTATGTCCCTTTGCCATTTCGCTTATTTGCTCTGATGGAACAATAGTGGACAATAAAATTCAACGGCACTGTGTAAAGTTGTCCTGTTACAAAAATGGTTAAAAAGATACACCAGCTGAAATAGCTAGTCGATTGTAACTATATACATGTGAAATGTTCCAATATTCTCCACGCGAGGGCGTCGAAGCGCGCCTGGAGCTCGCAGTTCGCTGCTACACAATATTGCTCTGTTACAAGCATAAGTTTCAAAGCCAATAACTCGTTCGCAGCTCGCGCTTTCTAGTTTAGCATGATGGTCCACCGCCGGCGATAAGTGATCAGCTCATTTTCACGCTAACTTCTAACCCTTCTTAATCAAATAAGCCTTTAAAAATTGATTTGAACCTCATAACTAATGAATTAACAATGCGTTCGGAAAGATATACCTTGCTCATGTAATGGTTTCTTGTTTCACCTACGCAGTGCTGGCTTCTAGGTACTGTGAAAACTTCGCGATGGTTTTTAAGAATTAGGAATTTTAAGTTTAAATTTTTGTCTCGGTCCAAGTTATTTGGAATGGATTTTTTCACTAGCTTGCAGATCCCGCGTGAGTAACAGAGAGAGTGATCTAGTTATGCCTATTTCTTTTACATAATATACGGAATCTGGATGTCCTTGTACGACCAATGTTATTTTTGTTTTAACGTCCACGAAAATAAGTAAATCGAACTTAAATTACACACTAGCTCTAGCCACGGTAATAATTCTAGCACTTAACTGAGTCTGTTCCTGAGGAATGGGAGCGATGAAGGGTGACATCCGAACTGCCTCGTTATACCCCTCCCGTGCCGCTCCCATGTCGCGCTAGAGCTATATAGTTCGTATCTTGAGCGAATAAATCGCTTATTGCAGACTCGCTGGTGGTGGAACATCTGCTTTATAACTTACAAGTTTTTTTACAATTTTCCGTCTCGAAACAAGGGAAAAAAGAAAAAAGATATTATTTAGCAGCTTTCCAGGCGTCGCTAGAGGAAACTTTACCGGTAAAGACTAACTTGTTTAAATTTCATAATTTTACGACGTTAGAAATTGTCAAGCCCTGTTTGGGACGCAAAAGGTTTATTTTTGATGATGTTAGCTGCTAGTAATTTTGGATTTTAATGAATAAATTATATACCAACTCTTTCTGAAAGTTTTCGTGGCAATGATAAAAATCTTAAACCCGCTTTTTCTTCCGCTTGTTAGATTAGATAACACTTTATTGATACCACAATACAAAACAATAATAACATTAAAAATATTAACTAGAAACAGTAACAATTGGCTTGTTACTGTAAGATCCGTTTAAAATCATATATTTAGTAGGTAAGTAATAAAAATTACTAGCTAGGAGGATTACTGATTCACAAGCATCGTGGTTTGGTCCCAAAGTCAGACAAAAATTGTGGTGATTATGTATACTAACATTATGGACTCTGTCCGAAATAAAAACTTTTTGAATTTTAAGTGTTTTTGAATTTTTTTACATTACTTATTTTCTCAATGACGACAACCAGCCCGCCTAGCATGGCACGGGGATAACTAGTTTTCCCCGATTTTTCTCACTTTCGCGCCCGAACAATTCATATCTGCTATCTCGTTTTAACCCCCAGGGACTTCGTTTTCCCTGATCACTATGCTACCGGGGCTGGAGTCCAGAACTGTGCTCGAGATCTCTCGTCGAGCCTATTGCCATCTGGCACTTATTATCGACGCTTATTATGGGACTTAAAAAATAACTGGCGAAGTGTGGGTGTGTGTACGGGTACTTGGGTACCCCTTCGGGAAAAAGGGGTGATATTACGAGACAAGAATAGAAAATAATGTGGGCTCAATAACATCAACTTATTCATTCATCTCAAGTGCCATCTATATTTTATTACAATATTATGAAATGATCCAGAAATCCTGCAGTAGCCTGTTATAGGCACTGAACTCATCGAAAACGTTTAGGTAATAGTAATCTAATATCGTTTTGGGTAATATTTGACTGTGCTACAATGTTAACGCGACTGGAAGAATTATATTTACATCCTCTCGGATGACTGGATTTGGTATTGTATTTTGTTAATGTTGATCTTATAACAGTAGGATAACTTCAGGCATAAATTTTAACGTACTTCTTGTTTATGTTTTGCCACTGTGCCCCGCGGTTCACGCGTGTAGACTTCGTGTCCATTGGCTATCAACATTTCAGTCATAGGTCGAGGCTGGCATCCAGCGTGTTTCTTATCTTCAGCGTGTCTTGATTAGTATCAGCCCTCCCTCGGTCCCGTGGTCCCGTAGAAATATCGAGTTGAAAAGTATCTTATGTCTTTTCCCAAGGGTCTATTTATCTTTATCTCTACATCTATCATTTCAATACCAAAATTCATCAAAATCAGTTCGGCGGTTTGGGCGCGACAACGTTAATTTTGCATTTATAAAAATGTAATTAAAAATATTTTGACAGCATGGAATTTTACTGTAGTGGGACCCTTAATAGGCCCTTTAATTTATACTAATAATAAGAGTAATTAATTATTTATGTTATTAAACGACTTTACTCACGTTTTTAAGTCAAAAAGAAATACAATAAGTATTAGGAACCCTCGCGGTAGTATTCAAAATCGTAACGCATTATTGTCAGTTTATTTTTCTTTATACATTTGTAGCAAGTTGTTCTACTGCTAATATTCTATACAGTGTAGTAATACATAGTGCCGTAAGGGTTTCGATGGGAAATTGGTATTAGTGCCGGGTATTTGTTCCCGTGTAACGCTATAGTGTAACGATTCTATATATTGGATTGGTTGTGTGTTTGTTTGACGTTGTTTATGTTACGGATTATAGGGAATTGATTTCGTCGAAATAATTGTTTGGGCTTACGAGAATAGGGTCTTCATCATCTTGCCGAGTCGGTCTGCGGTCAAACATGTCAGGATACGAAAATATAGATGAAATTATACGAATTTAAATAAAGTTTAAGTTGTGGTCTATAAGCACTTCCACAACAAAATAGGAATGGAATTGAATTGAAGTTGCAAAGTTTTTAAGGCCTTTTTAAGCAGTTAGCCTCCTTTTAATGCGTACGTCTTAATTTATTGGAACAGCGTTGAATATTCTCACCATTTCAATTATTCCCAATTCTGGATGGCTCCAGAGAATATTGAAATGTCTCACAGTGGGCATTCTGAAATCGTGAAATATCTAATGTTTTCATCACGATCTTATCTGAGAAAAGATTATCTTCTTTGGCTCCATAATAAAAGTGATTAAAAATACAAATTCTCAGTTGTTTTTTTTAGGAATTTTAGCCGGTTACTTAATGTTATTTATTGATATTTTACATGTTATCCACAGATAATGGTGATAGACGAGAACGAGGCTCGTCTCAGAGTACGATACCCACTCAATTGTGAAAAGAGAAGGAATTATAAGTTCGATATCGCTGCAGTAGGCTGCGACGGCTCCTATTCTAACACGTAAGTGTATAAATTATAAGTTCGATATCGCTGCAGTAGGCTGCGACGGCTCCTATTCTAACACGTAAGTGTATAAATTATAAGTTCGATATCGCTGCAGTAGGCTGCGACGGCTCCTATTCTAACACGTAAGTGTATAAATTATAAGTTCGATATCGCTGCAGTAGGCTGCGACGGCTCCTATTCTAACACGTAAGTGTATAAATTATAAGTTCGATATCGCTGCAGTAGGCTGCGACGGCTCCTATTCTAACACGTAAGTGTATAAATTATAAGTTCGATATCGCTGCAGTAGGCTGCGACGGCTCCTATTCTAACACGTAAGTGTATAAATTATAAGTTCGATATCGCTGCAGTAGGCTGCGACGGCTCCTATTCTAACACGTAAGTGTATAAATTATAAGTTCGATATCGCTGCAGTAGGCTGCGACGGCTCCTATTCTAACACGTAAGTGTATAAATTATAAGTTCGATATCGCTGCAGTAGGCTGCGACGGCTCCTATTCTAACACGTAAGTGTATAAATTATAAGTTCGATATCGCTGCAGTAGGCTGCGACGGCTCCTATTCTAACACGTAAGTGTATAAATTATAAGTTCGATATCGCTGCAGTAGGCTGCGACGGCTCCTATTCTAACACGTAAGTGTATAAATTATAAGTTCGATATCGCTGCAGTAGGCTGCGACGGCTCCTATTCTAACACGTAAGTGTATAAATTATAAGTTCGATATCGCTGCAGTAACTGTAGGCTGCGACGGCTCCTATTCTAACACGTAAGTGTGTCTGTGTCTGGGTGTTATAAGCTTATATAAGTATGTATATCAGTCATCTGGTTACCATAGTACAGGCTTCTAGCCTAGTTTGGGACCAGATGACCGTGTGTGGAAGTTGTCCCGTATTATTATTATTATTATTATTATTATTATTATAAGTTCGATATCGCTGCAGTAGGCTGCGACGGCTCCTATTCTAACACGTAAGTGTATAAATTCAAATTTTGAATGAACCCTATGTGTTTCATGTCACACCCCAAATCTATTTAGACCTTTTTTTCTCTTCCATAATAAGCCAATGTTTTACAAAAAAAAAATAGAAACTCAATGGGGACGACAGGCCGAATGAATGACTAAAAAGTCAAGAAAAATGTTACCGACCGAAACAAAATTAATCAGCGTAGTAAACTGGCATTAATCTTAAAATCAAGTGAACCAATATACCACCACAAAAATCGAAAAAAGTTAAATTAGCACCGGGCGTATCCTTATCCCATGTTAATTCCAAAAAAGTTATTTCCATCAAGCGTAAAATATTAAACATTCTACAGGGTTCCCGTCCACATAACCGTAACAGACGTGAACGAGTACCCGCCAACGTTCGCGCAAGCGTCGTACGTGCGGTCGGTAGACGAAGGAAGGATATACGATGAGATACTTCGCGTCGAGGCAGTGGACAAGGATTGCACGCCGCGGTACGGTGACGTCTGCAAGTACGAGATACTGACCGATAGGAGCCAACCTTTTGCTATTGATAATGAAGGTAAGCACATTTTTAATATGAATTGGAGGAAAAAATAAAATGTTTTACAGAATATCCAGATACTTACCCACTTAACTCGGAATTGGATATGCTTCAGCCTTACCTTAGCTATGATAATAATACCTTTAGAGCGTATCCGAGCTTCGAGAAATAATACACAATCCTATGCAAATTATACCTAATCGATGTTTTGTATTCCTCTGTTTCCTTCGAATATAATTAACCCATTCTTTAAATTTATATCCTGATATTGTTATAGAGAAGTAAACAATGTCCCTGTCGTTTTAGTTTCTCTTATAAACTCTCGGTTCTCTCATAGTGAACTTATAAAAATCCCATTTTTCTTGCGTGATTAGACGTTTACCTACTACAAAAAAAAATATAAACAAAAATAAAATGATAGGGATATAAATATATCAAATAGGTTTACTATATTCGGAGGAAACAGGGGAATACAAAACATCGATTTAATAAATTTTCCATAGGATTGTATCAAACCGCTAAGAGGTCCCCTTACCTGTTAAATGACGGAAAAGCACGACTTGCTTCTCATGTTGGGGTAGAACATTAAATTTGTTCTAAGTCTAAGGTGCAGTACAATGGACGGAGATCCCTTTAAACTGTACATACTTGCCAGTAGAAAAAAATAAGCCTCACAAGTTTCTTGTCTGTTTTCGCGGCGCGCTTTTTCTCTGCGGAGGCCGCGGGGAACGGACCCCTATTTGCAGGTACCAGGAGGGGGTGGGAGGAAGTCACTCCGGCCCGGCGCTGGTAAGTACCTGCCCCTTCGGCGATACCGGTGGAACCCGGGAAAAATAGCGGGTGTAGGCAGGTGGTCTTCCTACAGGTTGTGAAGGAGAACTCCCAGTGTATTCCCCAACAGCAAGGAAATAGATAGGAGTCCTCAGTTTCCCGCCTAATTTTCCAAATATTAAAGAAACTGTTACCTGAGGTCTCACTCTCAAATCAAAGTCCTTGATTCTCAGGATCACTATTTATTAAAATTAAAAATAGCACTGATTATTCACTTTCACTGGAGAACTGATTTTTCACTGTTTACTCCGACTATATGCAAGGACTGATTCTTCACTGTTTTAATTGTTAACACTTCCGCTGTTATAAGGAGACTGATTTAAGCGCGGCTTGCGCCGGCTTTTATACTAGGCAACCGAGGCTCTGATTGGTTGATAGTCTCTGTCTATCCTTGTCTAGACTATCTCTTTCTAGCACTTCCAGAATGTTCCCGAGTCTACCTGAACTCTCTATGGTCCCATACTGGGATGGGTCCCTTCGAGAACATTCCAGAGGCTAATATTCTAGAAAGTTCGCGAGGTTTCGGGAAGCTTCTGGAACCTTCGAGTAAGTTCCAGAGCTTTCGCGAACATTCGTAAACCTATAAATAATATCTAGAGCCTTCGGGAACCGTCTGGAACATTCCAGAAATTTCCACATTTTACCATAAATCTCATAGAACTTTCAACCTCTCATGGAGCCTTTACAAACTGTATGACCTATAGCTATAACTATTGACTTATTCTATACAAGTCTCGAATATTCCATGTAGTCGTCACAGCAAAGTATCCCGTTCGTCGCCAACATTCTCCCCCTCGTGCTGAGCACCAATTTCCGGGTCTGGCGACGTTCTCGGTACCAGCAGCACCAGCTTCGACGTCGGTCTCCGCAGCACTCCACCTGAAGTCCGGATGTCCACTACTCTGGTTCGGCCGTCTGGTCCAGGATACGTGTGGACCACCTCTCCTCTCGGCCACGTTCCTCGGGGCAGCGTAGCATCTACGAGCAGGACGATGTCTCCCTCACAAAGGTTTCTCTTAGATGTCGCTCCCGGCGCTGTTCTCCTTGGTAACAGCGTCGGCAGGTACTCCTTGACCCAGCGGCCCCAGAAGTGGTCCGCTAGGCGCTGTGCTGTCTTCCACGCTTGTCGCCCGTCGATATCTCCATCGGTGAACGCTCCCAGCCTGCGCGCGCCGCAGGATCGCCCAATGAGAAAGTGGTTGGGAGTGAGCGCCTCCTCTGCGCCCTCGTCGCCGATGTCTGTCAGAGGCCGAGAGTTTACGAGATGCTCGGCTTCCAACAGAAGTGTGTGTAGCACCTCCTCCTTGGGTGCTCTCTCCCGTAAAGTCGTCGATAGCGCTATCTTCCCCGACTGGACCATTCTCTCCCATGCGCCTCCCATGTTTGGCGCTCCGGGTGGGATGAACTTCCAGCGCACGCCGATTTCTTCTATCCTCGCCTGCATATCACTCGTTTTCATTTTCGCGAACTCTTCTTGTAGTTCTCTGTTACCACCGACAAAGTTAGTCCCGTTGTCGGAGTAGACGACTTCCCCTCTCTTGAAGCCCCGACATATTCCCTGGGTGGCGTTGATCCTCCCCCTCAGTCTGAGTAGCCCATCTTCTTCACAGATGTCTACTCGACGGAGTCTGCTGCCTCTATCTTTTGGACGATCCCTCCGTAGCGATTTGAGTTCCGCTGCGAAGCTCTCGCCTTGGACTCTCTCTCGGTTGGATTCTTCTGTTATTTCCCTTGGGACGGACTCTCGATTGGCCGTCCATCCACGTAGATTGAACCCTTCCTTTTCGTGAACGAAGTCTACTTCTCGCGATACCTTTGAATCCACGTCTTCTGTCTTGAAGCTTTGGAGGTTATCGTCCATGCAGTGGTTTCTCTTGATCACTTTGGCTGCCTTATAGTTCTCTGGCATTTTCTCTTCCGGGCTCTTCCATAGTAAACCCGTTTTGAAGCTTCCCTCTAGCTGAAGCCGTTGAGTTTTCTCTTCTCGTAGTGTCCTCGCTCTGCCTACTGCATCCATGCTAGGACGACGTGGTTCCACTCCCAGTGTTTCGAGGGAGAAGTTTTCCCTCATAAGCGTTTCTCTTTTCTCCCCCGATGGTGCCAAGTGCGCGCAACTATGGAAGCGCACCTCTCTCGCAGGCACACCGTTGTTTCCATGCAGGACCCAGCCCAAAGACGTAAAGGATGCAACTGGCTGATTCGTTTTCCCTTTTCTCGTGTATCTCGATACGATCAGCTCCCAATTGTCCTGTCCAATGAGCATTTGAGGTTTCTCTTCCTCATAGGTCAGCTGCTTGGCTATCTTCTCTAGATGCTTGCAATTTCTCAGTGTCTCTTCACTCACTCGCTGAGACGTTAGGTTGATGTCGGCTATTGTCCTCACGCCCCGTATCTTCTTTCTTCCCGATTGATGGGTTCCTCTAATCTCCAGGTCGAGGATCATTGACCGATGATTGATCAACTTCTTTCCACCGACTGTTTCGAGTGTCAATATTTCCTCGGGACCCGTCGCACCGATCTTTTTTGCCACCTCGGAGTCCAGTAGTGATACCGTAGATCCCTCATCAAGAAGTGCCAGAACCCGTGTTTTCCCTTTAGGCCCGAAGACTTCAACCGGAATCATCTTCAGGTAGGCTCTGGAGCTATTCACTGTGTTTACCATATTGGATACCACCTCATTGGTTTCCTTCTCTGGTTTGTCCGTTGTGTCTCTCTTTGGCCATTCCTCATGCAGTAATGAGTGGTGCTGCCTGTGACAGACCTTGCACGATGGCCTTATGCAGTTCTCTCGACGATGTCGACTGGTCAGGCACTTGAAGCAGATTCTTCCCTTTTTCACGATGTTCCACCTTTCCTGCTTTGATGCTTGCAGGAATTCTTTGCAGTCCGGCAGCTTGTGATTCCCTCTACAATGAAGACATCCTTCTTGGTTGTTTTCTCCCTTGTCACTCCTCGGAGGCACTTCTGAGGTTGCGTGTACTTGTTGCTTCTGTCGTCCAGTTACACGTCCCTTCTCGACGGGCTCTGTGATGGCATGGACTCCACATCGGTCTGCTTCTCTGTTCAGGAACTTGGAGATCATCACTAGGTTGGATGGGTCTTCCTCTTCATGATCAGCCACATAGTCATACCATCTGAATCTTATCACCGATGGTAACTTATCGATGATGAGCTTCAGGGTCTCTGGTGAGTGTAGGTATTGAGGCTTCTTGAGTCCTTTGATGGCTGCCACGCAGTTGCTGAGTTGGCTTGCAAAGATGCAGACTTCCTGCGGTCCATCTCCCAACCTTGGCAATGTCTTCAACTTTTCCATCTCGGCTAATGCTAGGGTGTCTGGTCTCCCATAGCGCCGGCGTAACTCATCCATGACTTCTTCCGGTGTAGCCGTCGAGTACAATACACTCTTCACTGTATCCCGTGCTGCTCCCTTTAAGGCTCTTCTCAGGCGAGCCATGTTCTGAACCCCGCTGAACATTGAAGCTGTATCTTCATACACAGTTTTAAAGGCGAGCCATTCTCCACAGCTTCCATCGTAGTAGGGTAATTCATGTAAGTACTTCGGCGGTGGTGAAGCCTTTGATTCCCTTTGGTGGATGGCTTGGACGATCGCATCAGCTAGCTCTCTCGCTCCCGTAGACTCATCACTCTTGTGATGGACTGGTGGATTCTCGAATTCCATTGACTTCTTCTCTGGTGCCTCCTGGATGGGCTTCTCTGGGATTGTCTTTTGTACCCATTTTTCAACTTCTCTAGTTCTGTCATCTTCCCCTTCTTCGATGACAGAACCTTGTTCATCTTCTCCTTCCACTATTTGCAGAAGTTCCAGTTGAATTCGGACCATATCTTCTGCTGCCTGAGCTGCTTCCTTCCTCTGTTTTGCTGCCTCTAGTTGCAGCTCCAGTAGTTGTCGCTTTGTATCCGAAGACTTGGATGACCTCACTGATGTCGCTCGCTGTGGTCGGTCAAGCCTCGCAGATACCAGGGTGGCTTGTGATGACTCTCCCTGGTCGGTTGGTGTTGTCTCAGTAACACCCGTTGTGGCGGTGGTGGTGGCGGTTGTAGTACACATGGGCACACGTCGCTCCTCCTCCTCCCGTCCCACTCTTAACTTGGTGATGCTTCTCGTCACTGGCATCTTGAATCTCTCTCTGGTCTCCTTGGGTTCACGATGGAGACCTCACTTGGTAGCAGTTCCACTCGCTGGGTCAACCAGCACGCAGGATCCGGCTCGAAGGACCAGCTGTTTTCGCGGCGCGCTTTTTCTCTGCGGAGGCCGCGGGGAACGGACCCCTATTTGCAGGTACCAGGAGGGGGTGGGAGGAAGTCACTCCGGCCCGGCGCTGGTAAGTACCTGCCCCTTCGGCGATACCGGTGGAACCCGGGAAAAATAGCGGGTGTAGGCAGGTGGTCTTCCTACAGGTTGTGAAGGAGAACTCCCAGTGTATTCCCCAACAGCAAGGAAATAGATAGGAGTCCTCAGTTTCCCGCCTAATTTTCCAAATATTAAAGAAACTGTTACCTGAGGTCTCACTCTCAAATCAAAGTCCTTGATTCTCAGGATCACTATTTATTAAAATTAAAAATAGCACTGATTATTCACTTTCACTGGAGAACTGATTTTTCACTGTTTACTCCGACTATATGCAAGGACTGATTCTTCACTGTTTTAATTGTTAACACTTCCGCTGTTATAAGGAGACTGATTTAAGCGCGGCTTGCGCCGGCTTTTATACTAGGCAACCGAGGCTCTGATTGGTTGATAGTCTCTGTCTATCCTTGTCTAGACTATCTCTTTCTAGCACTTCCAGAATGTTCCCGAGTCTACCTGAACTCTCTATGGTCCCATACTGGGATGGGTCCCTTCGAGAACATTCCAGAGGCTAATATTCTAGAAAGTTCGCGAGGTTTCGGGAAGCTTCTGGAACCTTCGAGTAAGTTCCAGAGCTTTCGCGAACATTCGTAAACCTATAAATAATATCTAGAGCCTTCGGGAACCGTCTGGAACATTCCAGAAATTTCCACATTTTACCATAAATCTCATAGAACTTTCAACCTCTCATGGAGCCTTTACAAACTGTATGACCTATAGCTATAACTATTGACTTATTCTATACAAGTCTCGAATATTCCATGTAGTCGTCACAGCAAAGTATCCCGTTCGTCGCCAACATTGTCCATTCTTTTTTGGAGGTACTATTAAATGCAAAATCCATATAAAATCAACTTTATTAAAGAAGGCTTATTATAAAGTTAACCAGTACGACATAGAGGACAATGACGCCTGGAAACTTTTGCAAAGCCATTTCTCGGCACCTCAAAAACAAACCCTACAATTTTTTTGTGCGGTTTCTATAGATATAAAGGGTTTTTTTTTTTCGGAAGCCCAATAGACTTGGTTATTTAGTTTAACAACTCTTTTTGATACAAAAAATGGCTTTCTGAGACGTTTGATAATATATTTCGAGTTTGAGTTTGTGTTTGAGCTAGACTACCTTTCCGTTTAGTTTTTTTAAGGCAAAATAATTTTATAAATGAATGAATGTTTTATCATTCTATGAAAATCTTTGTAGTGGTAGGCCTCTTGCAGGGGGCCCTCTGGGGAAGTACCACACCTTTGCCACTTATTCATCCGCCAAGCAGTAATGTGCAAACATTACTGTGTTCCGGTCTGAAGGGCAATGTTACCAGCGAAATTACTGGGCATGATGAGTTTCAACAACTAATATCTCAGGGTGACAGGCGCAGTGCCGCGCAGAATTTTGAATTTTGAAACACTGGGTGCCACTGTGTCTGATATAGGCAATCATGATGCTTACCATCAGGCACCTAATTAGGTCGGCTTGTCTCTCACTATCATAAAAAAAAGATACATACTGTTACATGAATGTTATAGAAAAAAATAAATTTTTAAGGCATACGTATTTATGCATGATGTAGGGTTCCATACCTAGATACCAAGAACATATGTACAGCGTCATATATTAGTTCCTTGTGCAAAGTATGAAAATATGCAGTGAAATAGCCATAACTTTTGATTGCATTAACTTAGAAGTATGGTTTTTTTAACAGCCATAAAGGACCGTAGATCTGAGTAGTTGATATCAATTTCAACTCTATACCTCCACGCTTTCCAGTTAAAAAGTGTCTAGACAGACAGACAGACAACAAAGTAATCCTATAAGGGTTCCTTTTTTCCTTTTGAGGTACGGAACTCTAAAAATTGAGATCTCTATGTCCGACCTTGTCAGCGTAAAGAAAAGCAATAAAATTAAATATAAATATTATCAGAATTAATAACAAATTATAAAAAAAAATTAAACAAAATAAGTAATTCATAACATAAATTAACAAATTAATTTATGTTATGAATATATTTAGTGAGTTTTGAATAAGAATGCGATAACGTTCGTTTCAGGAGTGATCCGCAACACAGAGCCCCTGGACTACGAGAAGTCCCACAACCACATCCTCTCGGTGGTGGCGTACGACTGCGGCATGATGCAGTCGGCTCCTGTCATGGTCACCATCAAGGTTAACAAGCCATGCCGCGCTGGATGGAAAGGTAATAGGCTACTTCAAGCCTTCGTGGTAGACCTTTAATTATCCTACTAATACCGGAAAACCTGCTGAATGGATTGGGTTGGAATTTGGTATGTAGGTAGGCTGGACCCTGGAATAACAAATAGGGTACTTTTTTCTTGATATTCCCACGGGAACGATGTCTACGCGGGTGTGGGTCAGACCATGGCAGTAAATGTTTTTGATGGCAGTAATATTATTTAATATGAAAAAAACAATATTCCCCACCGTCTGACCCATTGGAGACCATTACTGAAATCAGTATTAATTTATGTTAGTATAGCTATTCCAAGTTCTATAAGCCATCAACATATCAAACAGCCTAACAGGCTCGGTAGTTTTGAAGTTAAGAGGTAACAAATATACACACATAAACTATTCCTTTTTTAATAATTATTAGTTGAAATATTTTTTCATCTTATAAATCTTTTTGACAAATCGTCTTCATTCACAAAAAGTAGGTATGTACAGATTTACATAATAAAACCATAATAACTGCTTTGAAGCTGGTTTTAAATAATTCACTTGTTTCTTTACAGCATAGCATAACATACAATCACGCCTTTTTCCCAAAGGGGTACGCAGAGGTGTACCCAGGACTCAGTCCCATAGTAGATACACCTACATTTCGCCAGTATGTTATTGGTCCCATGTAATAGGGGGCGAGTCTATTGCCATACCGGGCACAGTTCCAGACTCCAGGCAGTTATTGCGATAATTCCTAATGGAAAATCCAATATTTAACACTTTGCCTGACCTGGGGATCGAACCCGGGACCTCATGATCTTCTTTACAGAATCGGCAATAAAGCTCTCGAAAAACATCCAATTTAACTATTCACTAATAGTGTTTTAAATGTCCACTCTGTACCAATCAGTCCTCTACAACTCCAGGAGTAGCAGAACGTGTGGACTACGCCCCGGGCACGGGCCCCCTGGCGCTGTTCCCGGCGGCGCGCCTGGAGACCTGCTCCTCCGACGAGCGGTGTCCCGGAGTGACCAGGATCCAGGCCGCGGTGACGCTGCAGGCCTCCAGGGCCGGCAGCGGGTGCGACCGGGACACTTACTCCGTGCACGCGCAGAGGAATATTTGCGGTGAGATCTTTTGAAGATGTTTACAACATCACTTTTGACGTCCGTTTTTCCACCGGATATGCAAAAAGATACATTGGAATACAATATGTCCGGTACTATTCCTCCGGTTTTTTCACCGGATAAGGTACCGGACGTATTGTTAGCAGCGACTACGTCCACATGGAATTTATATTAATTCTTAGCTATCAGCTCTGGCAGAGGTCAGTGAAAGTCTCATCAAAATCGGTCCAGCCGTTTCGGAGATCAGCGGTAACAAACAGACAGACACAAAAAGGTATTTATATTATTGGTATCGTATAGTATACTGCCATATGTGTTTAGTAAAATCCTGTAATTTCAAATTAAAAACAGACACTTCACATAAAATTGACGTGTGGGTCACATTCAACACGGTCCGGCAAAAACAAATTGATTGTCCGATGGGTTTAAAATAGGCCGGTAACATTAGTTGTTAAGTTTTGTATGTCCAGTGATGTCTCGCTATTCTTTAGGCCCATTCAATAGGCCCGGCGCACGATCAATGGGCGAAGACGAACAAATATTGTATCCAGCCTAATTTTCCGCATTGATTTCGAAATCCCTTCAAATATATTTCTACAGCATCCTAAAGTTCAGTCCACTGGCAACTATTTAAAGATGTATATAATAGCAATATTTTCGTTGTGTTTGTTTCAGGTCTGGAGTCCAAAACGATCGACCTCCTCCCGAGCCCCGGGGCGGGCAACGAATGGGCCAAATCATTGAAACCTGACTCAGGTAAGTAGCTTATTAATATTGTAATTTAGTTGAGCTGACGAATGATATTCCGTTTTTCATTAGAACCGAAAACTACATATAAAAAGATCTTCAGGTTTTGTCAAGATGTATGGTGGCTGTGAAACGAACAAATGGTGTTTGTAAAGTTCGATCTAGGGTACTTCCTGTTGACCTAGATCCCTGGAATTTGTCTAGAAGCAATATCTTACACACGTAGACAAAAAATATCGAACAATAAGCTTTTTGTAGATACATTGTTCCTATTTCCATGGCGACAACCAACCAACGGCTTAGTTAAGTTTGCTCCTCAAGGTCAAGTCAATTTTACAATTTATTTTAAATAAGACTACCGATCATGAGGTCTCGGGTTCGATCTCCAGGTCAGGCAGTGTTATTGGACTTTTCCATTAGGAACTATCTCAATGACATCCCGGAGTCTGTAACTGTGCCCAATAGATGGCAAGAAGCTCGTCCTCTATGACATGGCACTAATAACAAACTAGCGTAATGTGAGTGTGATGTACCTACTATGGGACTGAGTCCTGGGTACACCTCTGCTCACCCCTTCGGGAAAAGCGTGATTGTATCTAATGTTAAAATATCTAAGGATTCTACTCCGGTTATAAATCGCATCCAGCGTTCTGCTATCTTTCTTAGATCGACTGTTCACCTTGTTTATGGCGGAAGCCGTGGACGTCCTACGGCTGAGATGAAGATGATCTAATGAATAAAACAGTTAAATAAAGCAGTTATCTTAAGAAAAGGCCAGGTCAAAGTACCAACAACCGACGAGCATGCATGAAGAATGTGATGAAAGTGGAAGCGAAAGTTGTATGTCAGGATCGCAGCAAGTGGAGAGAAATAGTCTCTGCCTACCCCAACGGGAACAAGGCTGCACTGTATGTACGAGTATGTAATAAACCAGGTCCATTGTCCCAGGTCGCGACGGCGAGCAGATCTTCGAGTTCGACGGCGAGACCACGTCAGCCATAGTCCCGGAGTCGGTGCTCCCTCACCATCTCACCAACACCTTCACCATATCCACGTGGATGCGACACGCCGCCAGAGCCGACGGGGACCAGCACAGGAAGGAACACGTGCTGTGCCTCGCTGATGATCATAGTGAGTTCTACTTATACTCACCTCCCCCGCTATTAGTGTTCCGGTATGAAGGGCAATGTTACCAGTGAAAAACTAATATCTCGGGGTGACAGGCGCAGTGCAGTGCCGCGCAGAATTTAGAATTTTAAAACACTGAGTGGCGCTGTGTCTGATATGGGCAATCAGGATGCTTACCATCAGGCACCTGATTTGCTCGTCTTTTCACTCATTGTCATTAAAAAAAAATTCCTATCAAGGGTATCATGAATTATGAAGTGGTAATATGAATATTCTAGTTCAGTTGATATCACTTCCTGGTTGCATTCGTTGGCGGGGCCTCGTTGCTGTAGTAGAGTAAGCTTATGCTTGCACTGAGCATTTCAAATTAACTCAACAAGTGGATAATTTTTCCGTTTTATACTATTATTTACTGGATTTAAACTAGGTAGATTTTGCCGTTAGGGGAAACTACGAGTAGTTACTTGTAAGTGTGTGACATTTAGATTTTTAGTGTGAAATTTTTATTACAGAAATGAATCGTCACCACTACGCACTATTCGTTCGAAACTGTCGGCTCATTCTGCTTCTGCGTCGAGACTTCGGAGAGGGAGACCTTAACATATTCCGACCTGCCGAGTGGAGGTGGAAGATTCCTGAGGTGACTATAACGTATTCCTAGTTATACTAACACCAGAGACAAATTATTTATACGATCGCGACAAAATTATTGACTTCTACTAGAATTAGTGCCAATTTTAGTGATCATGAGAATAATTCAAATTACATTCACATCTGCAGCTGACGTAACATTACTTTCCCTTCTACTAAATATATGTTTTTAGTAAAAACAGGGATCAGGAATAGCCAACCAGGCTTGTTGTGGATTTACGACGATGTTACTGATTGTAACTTCAATTGACTAGGTTTACTGGCATGATAAAATTGAATAAATGATATAAATATTTATTTTTATGTAAAAATACATATTTTTGGCAAAAAAGAAAAGTTTTACCTAATATTAAAGTATTTGTGTAGGTGTGCGACGACGAATGGCATCACTATGCGATAAACGTCCGTTTCCCGAACGTTGAACTGACCATCGACGGAGAGCCCTACCGCAGCACCGACGGCAAGGGACCAGAGGTCATCGACGACTGGCCGCTGCACCCCGCACATGGAGTCAACACTACTATGGTAGTTGGCGCTTGTTGGCAAGGTATTGTATACTTTAGTGTTATATATATTTTCATACGCATTTTTCTGATTAAAAAAAATCTAGTAATATGAAAACTATTGTGATTCGAACACATTTATCTTTATGAAAAAACACGAGACTTAACGCGCCTTTTTATTTTATTTTGTAAGTTTAATTATGTGGACTATGGATGTAATGTCTGAGAATAAAACATTTTATTTTATTAAACTCCTAGAACAAGAATATTTAGTTTTTAGTTCCGATTTTTTGTGTCAAAAACAACATGCACAGTGCACCGCCCTCCCGCCCGCAAAATTGCATGCAAAGAGGAAATGCTATTACGTATTATTGTTGTTAGTGACACCATTCATATATCGACACGTGTTTCGCGTCTACACGACGCATCATCAGGAAATAGACTCTGACTCCGCTGTAGGGGCGACAAATGTTAGTACGACCCAGAGATTGGACTCTGGGTTCAGCGTTCAGCGAGGTAACATCTCGAGGAACGGCGTCGTACTAACATTTGTCGCCCTTACAGCGGAGTCAGAGTATATTTCCTGATGATGCGTCGTGTAGACGCGAAACACGTGTCGATATATGAATGGTGTCACTAACAACAATAATACGTAATAGCATTTCCTCTTTGCATGCAATTTTGCGGGCGGGAGGGCGGTGCACTGTGCATGTTGTTTTTGACACAAAAAATCGGAACTAAAAACTAAATATTCTTGTTCTAGGAGTTTACAATGGAGTTCCGAAAAGTAACGCCAAATTCAATCAATTATTTTATTTTATTATTTATTTATTTAAACATGAATTATTTATTGACCTCGACGTTTCGTGGTCACTAAAAACACGGTTTAGGCGCTTCGCCGACCACTGCCGCGGCACGCTAGCTTCGCTCTTTCGGCTATATTATGATCACAACTAAACAAATATAATCTACAGAAGTCGGACTACTTGGAACTCTATTGAACAGAAATGATTTCTGTTACGAATGAACTACCGAAAGATTGTGTCAAATCAATATATAATATCTATCATCCAATTAACATTATATCCATGGGAATTATACCAATCATTTATATACCAAATACTTACGCATAGGCTCGGAGCAATTATCGTAAGTTGCACTCATTCATCAAATGTACTTAGTACTGCAATAGAAAGAGACGACACGCTGCAATTGACTTAAGCGGTCGCATCCAACGTGCTCCTGTCGTACTTATCGGATCGTCCGTCCACCTTGTGGGAAGACGTCATACAGTCCGTGGTCTCCATTCGAGAACTTTACAGCCCCATCGGCCATCAGTTCTGCGTGCTATGTGCCGCCCATTGCCACTTCAAATCCACATGTGGCCTTTTTTATTCTAGTCCGGAGCAATTATCAAGCCAAATAACACACGCGATGGTCACCAAATTGGTGATCACTCGGAGCGATTAGTTGAAAAAATGACTTCATTGCATTTCAAGATAGTCGAGGTGATATGTCCATCTCTTTACAGTATACATTGCGTTTCGCGTAAGGAAGAAAGGTCAAGCCTTTATACATGGGTTACATACTTTGTACATGGGTTTATGTTGCCTGAATAAAAACTATTTTATTTATTATTTATTTATTTATTTATAGTCCAACTTTTCGTTATTTCTCCAAGTTTGTTAATTGTTCCGAGCTCCCCATAGGTAGATAATTATTTTTTTTTTCTAAATTGTTAATTACCTCGGTGCCTCGAGGTTAACTGCCTCGGTGGCGTAGAGGGCGCATGCTCGACTGCCAATCAAGAGGTCCCGGGTTCGATCCCCAGTTCAGGCAGTGTTAAATATTGGATTTTTCCATTAGGAATTATCTCAATAACTGCCTGGAGTCTGGAACTGTGCCCGGTAGATGGCAATAGGCTCGCCCCCTATTACATGTGACCAATAACATACTGGCGAAATGTGGGTGTATCTACTATGGGACTAAGTCCTGGGTACACCTCTGCCTACCCCTTCGGGAAAAAGGCGTGAATGTATGTTATGTTATGTTATGATAATTATTATTGTTTGTCTAAAGGAACAGAAGGCGACATGAAGCACCACCTGCACGGGTGGCTGGCGGGGCTGGGCGTGGTGCGCGGCGCCGTGCAGACGAGGCCGGCGCTGCTCTGTGTGGCGCGGTGTAGAGAGGGCCTTAGTCTCGCGCCCGATCTATGTGAGTTCTAACACTACTTATATTTTTAGTTATTTTTAAGGCCGTTATTCAACATCGCTTGACGCTATACTATTACTATTTTTTATTCTGTGGCTATATTTGCGACCAACGATTAGTGCCTGATCATATTAGGTATGGAATCCTACGCTATGCATACATACGTATGCCTCAATGACGTTGAATTGCTTTCTTACTAGTGTGCCTTAACAGTTTATTTAGGATTCCGTATTTAAAGGGTCCTAAACGAATTCTAGTACTAAGCCTCCGCTATCCGTCCGTCCGTCCGTCACAGGGTTTATCTCATAAACCGTAATAGCCAGATACTTGTAATTCTCACAATATATGTATTCCTATTGCCGCTACAACACATAATAAAAATAAAATAATGTTCATTAATAAAGGTGATGTGTTTAATAATAATATATCTTAATTATCTCGTAAACAGTGATCATAAATTAAATATATATTAATTGAGTATTTGAAAAAAAATCGTATTTTTAATTAATTATAAGCGATTCAAAATTGATAAAGTTCCATCATGAGACTTGATTACGAACGCGCCACGATTGATCGCCATTTTTGTGACGTATTAATGTTATAGTTATGTATGGTCTGGTACTTTATCACATTGTGACGTCACTACAGTCACGAGCTCGTTCGGGTACTATCGGCGTGTTTTCGGTACTGGATTCAAACTCAAACTCAAACTCAAACAGATTTATTCAAATAGGTCATAATCTGACACTTTTGTACGTCAATGAAGATACAGTACTGAGTCTACCGTGCGTTCGGAAAGATACCTCTACAAGAAGAACGCACAAGAAACTTGTAGGGCTTAATTTTTTCAACAGATAGTTTCACAATATTTGGTTTGGTTACATTCGTTTTCTTTGAAGGTGCCGCGAGGCGGCTATGCAGATTAAAAATGATTTTTCTTAATTTGATATAACTTTGTAAATATAGCGAATAAAAAAAAAAAAAACTAAAAATAGTTTTCTTACGAATCTTTCCATTTTTGTAAAAAAGAAATATTCAAATACTCAATTGTGTTGTGTGTGTTAACAGATTTGAAGTCAGTGTCAGTGGAAGGCGACGGCGTAGCAGACGTGGAGACGTTGTTACGTCGCGTGTCGTACGGAGACGCTCGAGCGTTCCCTACGCCGGGCCGGCGTAACGTGCACGTCGCTACCACCATCACGTATGTTTACATCTCATTACTGTCCTGATAACTACAGCCAACACTCACGAAAGTTGTCTACGTAGTTTTTGTACTTTGATTTATTTATTTAGCATTCCACATCATATATATTAAAATAATACATTTTATATTTTGCTTTTGTAGAAAAATAACAGATATAAGTATATAACAATTAAAGAAATACATAACTTTTTATGTCGATATACTCTTAATTAAAGCTAAACATTATTAAATTATTTTATAAAGTCATACATTATGAAGTCTTAATCAACCTCAGAATCAGAGATATTAAGCTGGATTTTTGTAAATACTTAAAATCGTAAATCTTAGCGTTCTAAATGTCTCAAGTCTCATAAAATCTCGTGTCTGCGTCGAAAGTTATTCAAGGTCAAAGGTAAAAAAAAACAGTTTTTCGCGATTATCTCGGTTTCTATTGTCCCAATGATATTTACCTCTATAATAAAATTGTAAAGCATAAAATTTGCGATATTTTTTTATGGAAAAATTTTTCTCAAAATTTTGTGTTTGTCGTTTGTCTAGTTGGTTGTCTATTGCTTACTCCGTGACCGAGATCCCGCAGGGCCGACCCTGGTCGGATTTTTGTTCGAAAGTTAGCCCTCCTAGCCTTCCATGCCATAAAATTTCATTGGGCATGAAAAATATTTTTTTGCTCGTTTGTGACTACGATAATCTAACCTCTTTGCCACTACCTTATAAAGGGGTGTAATCTTACTTTAATTGTTGGCAGATGCGACAACGGGCGCATAATGTCAGCCCGGCCCGCGGAGTCGTACATCATGGTGCTAGCCCCGCAGACCCCCAGCATCCTGCTCAACGGCACCGAGGACCTAGCGCGAGACTACGCTCACTTCAGGGCTGGCCTCACAGTGTTCCCCGACCTCATCGTAAGGGTTGTCGCCAACGGAGTCAATGAATTACCTGGTGAGGACTTTATTTATTATTGTTTAAAAATTGGTTGTCTGTAAAGTCGGTTTACTGACGATAGTTGAACGTGACAACGCGCTCACTCAAGTAGGAGAGAGACGGATGTCGAACGCTGCCGAACGGAAAGGCCGATTGTGCTTCTTTGTCGCTCGTTCCGCGCTCTCGCTTGCACTTCAAGCCTTACATGGAACGCCTCAGAGCGAGGTAACGCCGCATGAGTCATGTTTTTTCGTGCGTGCAGCCAGCTCTATCGAATTATAAGACGTTGTCACGTCAAAAACAAAACGTAATTCTTAGGGAACTGTGCACATTTCTATAATAAAATCCCAAAAGAGATAACGGGGCTCTCAGAAGGTAAATTCAAAACCTATATAGGTAAAATCTATTTTACTGAAGAAGGTTTAGTATACAGTCAATCAGTACATAGATGACAAAGATGCCTGGAAACTTATGCATAGCCATCACGCGGCACCTTCCAATCAAACGAATGTAACCAAACCAAATATTGTTAAACTGTCATACCTATATATACAAGTTGCTTGTGCGTCTTGCAGAGGTATCTTTCCGAACCACGGTAGACTTATTACTGTTTATCTTCATTGACGTGCAATATTATGAAATTATGTATTTTGAATGAAATGATTTGACTTGAAAGCCAGGGATACACTAGGAGACAAACGGCGCGACATGTTGCACAACAAACTACGTGTTGTCCCGAGAGACAATGCGGTGGAACATTAACGCGTGCGTGCGCTCTCGGAGCGACATGTCCCGCGTCACGTAAAATGTTGCGGTACTTGTTGCGAGACGCTTTGCAACGTTGCAGCGATACGTAGATGGAGTGTGGCGCGTCAAGTTGCGGATTATAATGTCCCCTAGTACTTATATCCGAGGCCTGTAATTGATGAGTGTGTGTTCCCAGAGGAGAGTCAGAAGTTGGACTCGTGCGTGGTGTCCGTGTACCCGGCACTGAACCCGGACCACGAGGCGCTGGCCCTCCGCGGCGCCGCCACGCTGCCGCAGCGGTACGACATCCGCGCCGCCGTCACCCGGGACGGAGTCATCCTCACCGGCGCCGACACGCACACGCACTACCACGAGGTATGTCCTGCACCCGGCACCGAACCCGGACCTATACGGATTACACCCGGACGGAATGTTTTTGGCAATTATTTGGCACCTTGGTTTACGATATGGCAGTTTTCTTAAGGATCTTACGGACCGAATTCTAATTTAGCTTATGTTACACTGAATGAAGCTTTCCATAAGTGAAAGAATTTTTTGAAATCGGTCCAGTAGTTTCGGAGCCTATTCGTTACAAACAAACAAACAACTATGGTGTATGAGTACTAACCCTTTTACGGAGTATATGTGTATACTTATTTATTATAGTTAATAAGCTTCTACTTCCTAAAATTCTTAAATCCTTCTCTTATCCAAAACAGTCGTCTATAATTTGTTCTCGTCCTGTATGGCGACCCTGCCAGGATAAAAACAAAAAAAAAGTTTCTCTTTTTTAATTATTTCTCTTAGCATCGGAGGTCAAAGTCATTGCTGCGTCGTTATCATAGATGTATGCAAAGATATATATACCTATAATAATCAATAATACCAATTTTGGTTACATACTTTTGCCCCATGATCTATCATAACAGCGTATCTAATAATGAGCTACCCGTGCGCAGGTGCTTCGTGAAATAGAGTACAGCAACAAGAAGCCGGCGTACTACCTGAACCGCGTGTTTAAGCTAACCTGCTCAGAACTCAACGGACGATTCACCAGCAACGAATATGTTCAGACGGTGAGCTACCTTATACCTCTACACTCTACAGAATCTACAATACGGCGTATATTGTCGAGTCTGAACATAGGTTCTGCGGAGCGCATGTTAACTGGTAAACAAAACTGTTATATATAGATGAACAAAAGAAGAAAAAAAAAGAGTATGTTATGAACTCCTTACTGAAAATTATTATAGGTATAAAGCTAGAACTACATCTGGCACACGTGTGCTACGTACGCCGATCTGGGCGCGTCGGAGCCCATATATTTTGTATGGCGACTAGCTGTTTAGAGCTACATTAGATACACGTCTAATGCGTGTGCGTAATGTAGCTCTAAACAGCTAGTCGCCATACAAAATGTATGGGCTCCGACGCGCCCAGATCCGGCGTACGTGGCACACGTGTGCCAGATGTAGTTCTAGCTTTATAGTAGTACTAGAGTTTGGGTGGTGCGCGAGCTGCGAGCAGCTCGCGAGTGGTGAATTCCAAAAAAAATGAGTTTTTTTCGAACCAAAACCTCAAAATATCACCGTATACAAAAAATCATCCAAATCGGAGTGACTTGGTAAAAGGCCGCCATCTTGAATCCGCCATCTTGGATTTTTTCCAATTTCAATTTGTAGTCATCGTCGATCTCGTACATTTTTGTTAAAGAACCACCTTCCTATCGCTTATAGTTTAGGAATTATAAGGAAGTGAACTTTGGCATCCGCCATCTTGGATATTCTTCAACTTTAATTTGTAGTCGTCATCGACCTCGTTTATTTTTGTTCAAGAACCACCTTCCTATCTCTTTTACTTTAGGAGTTATAAGGAAGTGAATTTTGACATCCGCCATCTTGGATTTCAAAATATTACCCAAAATCGTCCCAGGGTTTTAAACATTTTCGTCTAGAGAATCGTACTTCCAAGTCTTTTAGTTTCCGAGATCTGTAGACCAGTTCCAACTACAGAAGGTGCGCTGTTCGCTTCGCAGCAAGCTGCTCGCGTGGTACACTCGCGGTACGCTCGCAGCGTTGCTGCTCGCGTACCAGCTCGTGCCACCCCCAGTCCGACTACAGAGGGTGCGCTGTGCGCTTCGCAGCAAGCTGCTCGCGAGCGTACACTCGCGGTACGCTCGCAGCTTTGCTGCTCGCGTACCAGCTCGTGTCACCCCCAGTCCGGCTATAGAGGGTGCGCTGTGCGCTTCGCAGCAAGCTGCTCGCGTGGTACACTCGCGGTACGCTCGCAGCGTTGCTGCTCGCGTACCAGCTCGTGTCACCCCCAGTCCGGCTATAGAGGGTGCGCTGTGCGCTTCGCAGCAAGCTGCTCGCGTGGTACACTCGCGGTACGCTCGCAGCGTTGCTGCTCGCGTACCAGCTCGTGCCACCCCCAGTCCGACTACAGAGGGTGCGCTGTGCGCTTCGCAGCAAGCTGCTCGCGAGGGTACACTCGCGGTACGCTCGCAGCTTTGCTGCTCGCGTACCAGCTCGTGTCATTCCCATTCCGACTACTACTCCGCTAAAATAAAAAAAAAAAAATTTATTTTTTTAAATTCAAAAAAATTAAAAAAAAATTTCAAAAAAATGTTGGCGATTTGGCGGGTTGGCGTGTTGGCGGGTTGGCGGATTGGCGATGAGGCTATCCCACCTACAGAGGGCGCGCAGTGCGCTTCGCAGCAAGCTGCTCGCGTGGGGGCACTCGCGGTACGCTCGCAGCTGCGCTGCTCGCGTACCAGCTCGTGGCCGCCATCTTGGATCCAAAAATCCATTCCAAATTTGAAATCAGAACCACCAAAAACCCCCGAATCCAAAATTTCATCCAAATCGGAGCAACCTTGTATGGCGGCCATTTTTTTTTGTACGGCGGCCATCTTTTTTTTGGTCCGGTCCATCCCACACCAAGGTTTTATGCAACTTTAGTTCCGGCACCCCCCCCCTAAGTCGCACCGTTTCGGCGGGCCGTCGACCTGTTCCACCGGAACGGCCCCCCGGTGACCCCCTTCCAGTTCTCGAAGAGTTCCCTCGAGATTCCCTATCCAAAGGTACCACGCGACCTCACCCCCGACCTCACCCCCGACCCGTAGCCCCCATCACAACCTTCAAACGAATTTTTTGTATGGCGGCCATTTTTTTTTTGTATGGGCGCCATCTTTTTTTTCGCGCCATCCATCCCAGACCAGGGTCCCGAACAACGTTTGTTTTACGGCGTAACGGAAAATGTGCACTGAATCGGCGGGCCGTTGAGCAGTTCCATCGGAACAGCCCCCCACCCCGTTCGCTGTATTTTATGGAGGGTACTCGTAAAATTCACTATCCAAATACACCAAAAAATCTCACCCCCCCTCAACCCCCCGACCTCCAACCCCGATCATATGTGAGTCAGTGAATCAGTCAGTGGACATCGAGCTATATATATATAGGATAGGAATATTATTGTACAGTTGACGGTGATCCACCCGCACATGTCGGAGCCGGGCGTGTCGCGGGAGCTGCGGCCCAGCGGGGTGGCCGACAAGGTGGACGCGGTCGCTAGGGATATACTGGTACGGTATACTGATATACATTTATATTATTAGTACCAAATGACTTAAATAAACTCTAATATTAACTGATATAGACCGCATACTATCATCAAAAATATCGACATGTTGAAGCTCGTTAGTGAACGCGTTCAAGACGGATAATGTTCGACCCGAGAACGGTAAATGTCTGCGACGCTCGGTTCGTAGGTTATACTGTTTAAGTATGCAAAAATGGAACCACGGCCTGTCAGGTAGTGTTGGTTAAACGTCGATAGTCAAAACGGTTCATCGATGGTATTATAGAAACTAAACATAAGCCGTTTTCTTTGCAATGTTTTTAAAATATCCGCTAGAGGAAGCAATACAGTATAGTAAATGTGGAACTTTACACATTTCTGCCAGTAAATTCCATATATCAACCAATAAAAACTCAACAATTTGTGTCCAGCTAGTGCTTTCTCTAGCGGATATTTTAAAAAACTTCAGTGCAAATGGCTAATTGTCTGAGAAAAGTGCCGATACATCGTTTATCGTTTCCAGCTCATTTTTTACTCATTTTAAATGTGAAAATCCTAGAACGGATGTTAGATGTCTCTGCTGGGAAATCTCGACGGAACCTTGTAATTTACTTCTACGGGCAGCGTCGCTAATTTGTAGAGAATTCCTCAGAGGATCGAATAAATTCACCAATACAATATTATTATAGGATTTGCGAAAGTATATCGATTCGGTGACAAAACCCTTCTGTCAAGCGGGGGTGGTATACGAACGTGCAATCGCGTAACAACAGCAGTAAATTCTGCGGTCAACTTCATTTTTTGAATGCCGTTTGACAGCAGATATTAAGCAATTCCTGAGTCCAGAGGTATAAGACTGTGTCTAGTTCCGTATATAAGGCAGCGGTGAACATTCCAGCCGGAGAGCGCGCACGCGCACCGCGCGCCGGTCCCGCGCGTGTTCGCGGCGCACGCGCAGCGCGAGCAGCACTCCGCCGAGCTGCCGGCCGCGCGCCTGCTGGACCTGCGCCAGGACGCTCCGCCCAGTACGTACTCCACTGTAGGCTGTAGGCTGTAGCTGCTGCACTCTCATCTCCGCGAGCAGCACTCCGCCGAGCTGCCGGCCGCGCGCCTGCTGGACCTGCGCCAGGACGCTCCGCCCAGTACGTACTCCACTGTAGGCTGTAGGCTGTAGCTGCTGCACTCTCATCTCCGCGAGCAGCACTCCGCCGAGCTGCCGGCCGCGCGCCTGCTGGACCTGCGCCAGGACGCTCCGCCCAGTACGTACTCCACTGTAGGCTGTAGGCTGTAGCTGCTGCACTCTCATCTCCGCGAGCAGCACTCCGCCGAGCTGCCGGCCGCGCGCCTGCTGGACCTGCGCCAGGACGCTCCGCCCAGTACGTACTCCACTGTAGGCTGTAGGCTGTAGCTGCTGCACTCTCATCTCCGCGAGCAGCACTCCGCCGAGCTGCCGGCCGCGCGCCTGCTGGACCTGCGCCAGGACGCTCCGCCCAGTACGTACTCCACTGTAGGCTGTAGGCTGTAGCTGCTGCACTCTCATCTCCGCGAGCAGCACTCCGCCGAGCTGCCGGCCGCGCGCCTGCTGGACCTGCGCCAGGACGCTCCGCCCAGTACGTACTCCACTGTAGGCTGTAGGCTGTAGCTGCTGCACTCTCATCTCCGCGAGCAGCACTCCGCCGAGCTGCCGGCCGCGCGCCTGCTGGACCTGCGCCAGGACGCTCCGCCCAGTACGTACTCCACTGTAGGCTGTAGGCTGTAGCTGCTGCACTCTCATCTCGGACGCGATGGTCAGGAGAGGAGGCATATACCCAACGGTGAGCGGATACGGACTGAATAGTACACTACTAAAAGTTTTTTAAATTATTATCGACTATGTTATTATGTATGTTTTATTCGTAGCGATCGGCATGAGTGATATCTCTTTCTCCCGCACCGTCGTCAGATCTTGGTCACCGTCTATCTGTAACATATTCATTGAGACGATTCCGATGATCCAGGTAAAATTATCCAGATGTAGGTGCTACGATGCCACAGACGGACGCATAGACACAGACACGTGAAACTTATAAAATCGATCGACTCGGCCGTCGACCGCGCTGCGGCCCGACGGACGAAAAGTGCGTTGCGATTTGCGGTTTTACACAACATTAACGGCGCACGCGAACACTACGAGCGTACAGTTTGATACGAGTGCTACCGACCGTTTCTCGTTCTTTATATTACGTGCGTATAGGCATAGCATAGGTATATCATTATAGGTCGCTTCACGGTTTAATAGCGCTCGGCAAAAGTCCAAGGGTGTTTTGCGCGTGTGTTCAGTCGCGCATATAATTATTAAGCGAGTTTTTTAGTAACTACCTAATTTGTCAAGTTAGTATAAAGGTATGAAAAAGGTGCAATAAGCAGTTCGGCTATGCGCAAATTAAACAAATTGTGGTAATTTATTCCGAGAGAGTAATAGACTCAGAATAACACGTCTTTTCGTGAGATGGTAAATTAAAATTAAATATGTAATACAATTTCGGAGTGTTCAACCTCATATAGACTGTGTTCATTATCCGAGCTGTGATCGCTCCCACCCCACTACTCCGTATGCTCGCGACAGTACGCAGGACTCTGGAGACTAAAGACGCATGAACGGGGTAAGACGGGGTGAAGACGACCGAGCGACCAATGCAGCGCCTCTCCCGTCGCACCTCATTCCTGTTACTAAACATCTAAAAATCGATTTAAGCGCATTCAAGGTCAGCGCTGTTAAACAGTGATGCGACCTATAAGAGCTGTGAAAACTGACAACGTCGAATAAGCCGCAATCCACGAGGATTCTTCGACGCGCTTCACGGCTGCCTGTAACATATAATATTGTCTGCGGTCAGATCACGTGGCCCTGCTGATAGGCGTAGTGTCGGTGGGCATCGTGCTGCTGGCGGGCGGCGCCGCGGTGGCGCGCGCGCGCGGCCGCGCCCCGCCCCGCGCCCGCGCCCGCGCCCGCCCCCGCGCGCCCGACACTGAGATGCAGTGGGACGACTCCGCGCTCACCATCACTGTCAACCCTATGGACGAGGTCAATCTCACTATAATCACAGAATATTAAAGGGACAGAAGGGACACTCCACAAAATCATTCAAATTAATAGCGAGTTTAGCTCTGACGCAATAAAATTGCAATTCAGGTCGCACAGCACCTAACTATCGTTATATTAACATGCAAGCTGCCTCTCTTTCTATCGCGTATCTCTTTATCTTTTCTCTAGTCTAGGGCTTCAGCGGATTGTCCCAGACCTGGTACTATGTAAAAGAGTTACCTTTGTAATTGGTGAACAAAACGCTAGCGTGTTCTGACTCGACTTAGCGCCATCTAGCGCTGATTTTTGTGTGTATGTTTGTTCCCTCTTTACGCTAAAACTACTGAACCGATTGGGCTGAAATTTAGATAGTTTAGACTCTGGAATAACACCCAGCTTATCTATTATTCCAGGTTCTAAACTTTACATACCGAATTCCAGCCCAATCGGTTCAGTAGTTTTGGCGTGAAAGAGTAACAAACATTCATCCATCCATCCTCACAAACTTTCGCATTTATAATATTATAGTAGGATTTGAACACAAAATGATTATTTTGTTAATATTAGTGATATATATGTTTTAATCTCATCAAATAATAAATTATCCAGTATGTATGTGTATGTGTGTGTGTGTGTATACAGACAGCGGCGCCGACGTGCGGCACACACGCAGCCGCCGACAGCTCGGACGGAGAGTCCTGCTCCGACTCCGACACGGAACATAACTCCTCCGACGATGACGACGACGAAGGTATTGACTTGACTATCTTATTCATAATGTTAATGATTTAACTCGATAAGATCCCGGTCTTCGAAAATACGAAACCTCTATGTTTTAAAAGTGGACTCATTTATTTTAAAACACTAAATGTTTGCTGTGTAACTTTGAATGTTTATTTGTGTTGTAAAAAATACTGGTTTATATGAGTCTGATGTAGTATTATCCCACTTCTGATGTGACGCATGCAAAACATGTTTAACATAATATTTCCACATAAATGAATATCTTTCCACATAAATGATATATTGTTAAATTAACTTTAACTTAAAAAAAGTTGTAAACATACCTTTATAATCACACCTTTTTCCCGAAGGGGAAGGCAGAGGTGTACCCAGGAATTAGTCCCATATAGGTACACCTACATTTCACGAGTATGTTATTGGTCCCATGTAATTGATGACGAGCCTATTGCCAAGAAGTTGTAGAAGTTGTAACATAATATGAATTCGTTATTTACCTATCCCACTTCTGATATGATACGTATCCAAAATATTGCATTGATTTAGACTTCAGACCACCGTATTTTTGCGTTTATTGTATTTGAAGTAGATTATGCTATCTCCCGTGCGTTCAGAAAGATACCTCTTCAAGATGAACGCACGAGAAACTTGTAGGGCTTCACTATTTCAACTGATAGTTTTACAATATTTGGTTTGGTTACATTCGTTTGTTTGTGTCGGTGCCGCGTGGTGACTATGCAGAAGTTTCCAGGCATCTTTGTCCTCTATGTACTGATTGACTTTATAATAAGCATTCTTTAGTAAAGTAGTCCATAGTTCATATAGGTTTTGAATTTACCCTTTGAGAGCCCAATTATAAATTAAACGGCGATAATGAAAGGGCTACTTTCATTACTACTATGTTTGTGAATATTAATGCGAATAATATTGTCTACCCGACAATATAATTTATAAACGTGAGGCAAGCTTCCTTGAAAAAAACTATATATCCTTTAAAATAAAGCTGATAATTTATTTGTATTGTACCTATTAATTTTTTACGCATGTATTTTTATTCCAGTGATCCCAAGCAAGCAACACAAGTACAGAAACATAAGCCAGTTGGAGTGGGACAACAGCACGATGTAAACTACCCCCCTTCGCGGCCCGTACTTAATTTTATACACCCCCCCTTACCACCCCGCGCGCCGCCCCGTCCCCCCCCCTCGATAGCGGCGCGGATATGTTACATACTACATACTACATACTATGGAAGGTTTATGACGAATTTCTGACACTTTTCTGAGACAAAAAAAATATATTAGGGAAATTATTATTATATTCATAATTGTGACTTATAAAATAATGCTCTGCTGAATCAAATTGACAAATACGCCTTGTAAAACACCTTTGGAAAATTAAGCGAGCTTTCAGGCGAGTTACACATACAAATTAGCACCAGACCACGCCGCGTCGCGTTAGCGTCACGTTGACGTTGACGTTACACCGACGTTCGTCTGAAAGCTCGCTTATGAAGTTTCTATTCTTTCGTAGCTTTACGAGAAGAATGAAAGAGAAACTTGTAAGGCATTTGTTGGCAAAAAAACTTGACTACACATTCCGCGAAGTTAATTTGATTTATTCAAATATGCCTTAAAAGCACTTTTTGAAATCAACTTATGACTTTGTTATTTGACACGAATGAGCAAAAAACTTATAGGACAATCGTTGGCAGCTAAAACATTTGTAATAAAATTGCTTTTTTTTGTGTGAAAAGTGCACAAACTCGTCATAAAACCTAACAGAAAAAGGAGAAATGTTTCTAAGGAATTGATTTACAATCTGTTGGTACCTCGTAGTAAGCTTCAGCACAAACACGCGGCACAAGACTTCCGTGGCTTTGGATCGGGATCTGCACGGGATTATCAACTGTATACATGTGGTTATAAAGACTAATATTGAATTTAAACTAAACAATTTGAGTCTACCCACTTTTTTGTGTTACTCTAAACTTTTTGGCAATAAATACAAATCACACAGAAGATTTCGTATTGCAGGCAAGTGCGCAAATTAGGTATATTATGTAATGCTCGCAACTACATACAGAAAGTACAGAAAATATTTGTGTGCGAATTGTATTTGTATGTACAAAAAATATTTTATCATCGTGATTTTAATGGGACAGTAACGGCCTGTTTTATAGTTTTGTATGAAAAGGCTGAATGATTGAAGAGAGTGCAAATCTCGATACGAAACCACATTTTATTTGTAATCTATTGTTACTAAGGTCTCAAAAATGATCATATCACTTTATACGTAACAGACTATTTGTTTCGCTTGCTTTCATAGAAAACTCTTCTCTTTTCTAATTTTTACGCGTATAAGTAAAAACAAGTGTATGTAATAAAAGTAGATGTTGTAATTTCGTATGGAGTCGGTACTAAGTATAGTATTAAGCGATCAGACACTATATTGTATATTATATTGACTACTTAAGAGGACCCGCGCGTTGACGTTCTGGTTTTACTTTGCATTTTCAAGTTGCCGTTACTTTCCAAACTCGACCAGTTTTCATTTTTGTGTTCAATTTGATGGGTCGATTCCGTAACTTTAATTGAGTTCAACGGAGTATCAAATAATTGTCAGTGTCTTAGTTAAATTTACAGAATTGAGCCGTTACAGTACAAAACCGAAATGCATTTATGTTTTGTAACGTTACAAAAGCTTGTTTATTCCAATGAATATAGTTATAGACAGTCGACAGAGTCCAACTTTGACCTTTTATGAGCTTCTCAACAAATCGGCTTAACTGTATTTTAGGCACAGAGTTATTTGAGGAAAATAACATAGTTGTAATAAAATTATACACATATTATACAGATTATCAGTTTAGGATCAGCTACTATATGTAACTATATATATATTTTGAATGCGTTAAGGGATTTTTACTAACAACTTAGATATTAAGTGGCTAATTAGTGACGCCGAGGGGAATGGAAACGAGACGCGTCGTCGGTTTGCGCGACTTTAGGCACGTGTGAACCGGTTAGAATAAGTGTTAGGTTATCTATTCGTTTCTTTAATCTTTGAACGCTTGAGTGTTGCTGTCTCGCTCGCACGCACGCGGACGCATCGCTCCGTCCCTGTCATATCAAGATCGTTTGCCATATTAGAATAGAATAATGGATCGTAAGGACACTCGACTGTAAAATGTAAGATCTTTAAGCAATTTCTTGGACATAATCATTGGTGTACCTATTGTAGATGTCGTTCATGTGTTGTGTTAGATACTGACAAGTTGACTTTTTTTAAACATGATATTGTTAGCAACTTTTGATATCGGTGACAACAAATGGAATTTAAACAGTATTGCATAAAGAGATCGCTATAAAATAAATGGGAAATGACAAAATAGCCATTACAAGTAAAATGCTACAAGAGCGGACAAAAAAGATTGGTTTTTGATTCTAAATAATTTATTACGATGTCATGAATCCGCGTTTTACCAACATCTGAATAACGAAAACGATTTTACGATAGCAAAAGCAATCTCCTAATTACAATCGACTAAAAAGATCTAACCTTTTTATCATTAAAATTTGTTGTAACTGAGATCAAACTGATAAACACAAGCAAACTATGCGCTTAGGAATAATTTTCCAAAATTTTTTTTGTTTTAACAATTTTTGTGCCATTGTTTTTGATTATTTTCGTGCAACGAATTATATTTTAATATCCAAAGCGCACGGTTCCTTTGTTAAGTTTTTGTTATTCCTTACACTTTGTACCGTCCATGCCATCTCCCCTTTCAACTTTAGATCTGATTGATGTTTTTCAAATTATGGCTCAAGAAACGAACCAGCACAAATGCAGGCATTTTGCAAGAAAAAAAAAACAGTTATCAAAGATAAAGTATTACCAGAGGTAGCTACTTATATCTCCTATTTTTATTATACATAATAACTAATATTTTTATTTCTTTCTTTTATATCATCGCGGTATTATTCTACTGTATTATTAGGAAACTTCTTTGATGTATGAATTATTATATTTTAGCTAAAAATAAAGTTGGTTTAAAATATTTAACGGTGTTTTATTTCATTAGTTTGTGTATTATTGGTACGAACATCATAAAGTATGTAATAATACAGTGCCACCAAATTATCCGTTCAGGTGGGCAAAACTACAGCCTATCAGCCGCCATTTTGAGAACGTCATTACCAGTTCTCCATTAGCGTCGCTGTTAACCAATGACGTTGAATCGCTTCCTTCTACTGTTAACTGAACAGTATAAGATAGTGGGACTGTATAACAAAGTTCTCACGTGGCCTAGTCTTCACACATTTATTATGTTTAACGACTTAACTCACGTTTAAATAAAAAACATGAAACGTTTAAAAATCGTACAGTCTTCACACATTTGCCAGGTTGCTTTGAAATTTATGCTTTGAAGTTAATGCTTTGAACCCCGAAACTTAAGTAACAGAATAAATCAGTATCTAAACCCTTCTTCTTTTGGGTCTAAATGGCTAGTGGTTTAAAACGTTTTGGTCCAGTATTTTTGCCAGATCTACGGCGTTTTGGTTTGCATCGAAGGTCCTTCATCATCGCTGTTGTGAGACAGAGTACTGCAGGAGGTGAGCCATTGACTGGACAGCCCCACAATTACGCTCGTCGCTAGAAAAACATCACCGTTGGTAAATAGTAAGCCTTCACTGAGGGTTATGTAATAAGTACATTATCCACGCAACAGATGGCACCACTAGCGATGGGACCATGTTAATGTAGAGGGCGCTTCATTCTACATTAATAAAACAGACGGAGCATTATTTTGGAACATTTTTAGAGAGGGCGTTTTGTTATAGATATACACAAAACAAATAAAGATAATTATTATATAGATATTTTATGTTTGACTTATGAATAAATTCGAATGCTCATGAAACTATCAAAATATCGTCTTTCATACTGCGTTTACGCAGTATGAAAGTAACAAGCTATATGTTAATCAAAAAATAGGGATCCGTAAGAAAACTAAATGTGAGTAAACTCAGGTGTAAAAATAATTGCCTTATTGTTATTTCTTAATATAAGATGTGAATTACCTTTTAAATTATTCAAGCGGACCTTATATAACCGCTGGTGACACCGCGGGGGCCAGCTAGTTGTTTTATATAGCAGTCTCTGAATCTCACTACTCTACATCGACTGCGCAAACGTCATAAAATGTTCGCCAAACATACTGCATAATGCAGCGTCAAGACCCGCCTAATGAGTGCGAGCGAGAGGCACATACCCTTACACAACGCGACAGAACGAGATGAAACGAAATGCGCAACTAAGACGAGCGAGATAGCATGAAATGCGCAACGCAAACGATAGAGACGGGGATAGCTTAGGATATATATAAGGGCACTAAAGATGAATACAGTTTTTAATTATTTCAGGATCTGTGGTGGAATTAACTGCTTGGCACAGACATAAATGGTGTATATTTGTATTTAAAGTCAAGATTTCGTTTGTGTGGCGACGATATTATAGTAAAATAAGTAGTAAAGATGTAAATTTGTGTTCAACTTTAGTGGCTGCAACTGTACAGAGGGGCGAGGTTTACTGGCAAAAGGGACTTGCTCCAGTTGGTGGAAATGTTGAATTATTGAATGTTGCGACCGCCCTTTGGGCAGCGAATGGCGGGAGGGAGGGCCAAGTGTTTGTCATTGCCGTGCGCCTTTCTGACGTCGCACCAATTCCAGACGGCCATATTTGGTCAAAAAACGTCGTTTAGTGATGATCATTTTGGTGATAGTTTTTGAACAGTGGTGGTGACGGTGAAGTGGTCATTAGGATTGGCGGACATCAGGTTTGTTAGATATTTCACTTTTTTGGTTTTTTTTTCAATCAAGTTGACTTTAATTTGCTTTTGACATTCAAGTTAATGATTTATTGACTTTCTATTCGGAGAGGAAATGCAAGAAATAATGGGTAGGTATTTACCTAGTCTTCAAAATATTAGGTATATCTATACTTTATTATTTATTTAATAGTAGGACCGCCTAGGTCATAGTCATACCTATGCCTAAGAAGCTCAAACTACTTAGGACTAAGGTAGTAAGAAAGGTAATGAATGTGAACTAATTTTACTACTTAGGTCGTGAAATAATTCCACAGCAACCCTTTTCTACAATCATCCGCATAAATTAAATTATCTCTAAGTAAGTAGGTAGATCCGTAAGAAGGCACTGCCCAATCGTATACCTACTGACTTTGTTACTTACCTACCGATAGGTACGGCACATCATCATAGCAGGAAACTAGAAACCCGTAGTTGCTGTGTCTAGTAGCGGCAATCAGGCACAATCGGCTGTTACCCGTTACCGACATGGCTTACCACGCAGCACCGTGAGGAAATTGTTAATAAAGTAGGATTGCTTGTGGCTTCAACTGACGACTTTTCCTAGACCTAACTAATTTCAGTTAATGAATCGCAGTAGGTTAGGGGTACAATTATTGCGCACAAACGTTTTTCGCACGTTCATATGTCGCGGTCGCGTATAGTGGAGCCCTCCTAGACCGAACACATTGATTCATGATCGGTTTGAACCAAGTGGCAAGCGCAATAATAACACACTAGGCTAAAAAATCGAACATTTTACTACCTATAAGGTTTAACAGGTCATGATAGACCTAATTTTTGAAAATAACAAAAAATTCTCACTCCAAAAACTAAATATAAAAAAGTAGCTCTAACATCAAACAAAGTGTTTATCCGCGATGTCCGGTGTTTTAGTTAGGTATTATTACTTACCTCGTTACAAACAGTAAAATCCGATGTAATCCTTCCTTAAACACGATAATCTGATATTGTGCAGGCGATCCTGACACGGCATTGTGTCAGAGTGTCAGGATATTGGCAGGATGTTTGCAAACAGGAAGTCGGTCGATGATGGATTTCAAACGATGCGTTGTAAGCCGACAAGGCTTTTGTCAATTTGGAATAAATTGTTGATAATAACCGTTTTCTATAAGATTCCGGGTTCGATCGTCAGTTCAGGCAAAGTGTTATTGGACTATTCCATTAGGAACTGTCTCAATGACATCCCGGAGTCTGGAACTGTGCCCAGTAGATCTTAAGCTTTAAGCTCGCCCCCTATTAGGTACATGGAACCACCTGGTGGTGTACCTACTATGGGACTGAATACATCTCTGCTCACCCCTTCGGGAAGAGCGTAGGTTTTTTTTTTTTTTTTTTTTTTTTTTTTTATGATAGTAAGTGACAAGACGAGCTCATCAGATGCCTGATGGTAAGCATCATGATTGCCCATATCAGACACAGTGCCACCCAGTATTTTAAAATTCAAAATTCTGCGCGGCACTGTACTGCGCCTATCACCCTGAGATATGAGTTGTTGAATCTCATCATGCCCAGTAATTTCGCTGGTAACATTGCCCTTCATACCGGAACACAGTAATGTTTGGACATTACTGCTTGGCGGATGAATAACTGACAAAGGTGTGGTACTTCCCCAGGCGGCCTCCTGCAAAAGAGGCCTACCACTACAAACTACTATACTTAATTGTATGTTATGTTAAAATATCTAAGGATTTTCTACCCTGGTTATAGGCGGCTTGCATCCAGCGTTCTGCTAGCTTTCTTAGATCGTCTGTCCACCTTGTCTATGGGGGAAGCCTACAAGAAGAACGCACAAGAAATTTGAAGGATTTAATTTTTTCAACTGCGAGTCACACAATATTTGGTTTGGTTACATTCGTTTGGTTGTAAGTGCCGAGTGGTGCCAGTAGATTTTATATACCTAAGTAGGTTTTGAAATTACCCTCTGAGAGCTTCTCTTTTGGGATTTTATTAAAGAAACGTACCTACACAGTTCCCTTAGAAGGACTTTTTATTTGTTTTAGATAATCTAAAGCTAGGTAGTGTAGCCGTGCCTTTTCCATTAAATAATACTCGAACACTTCAGCATATTATTTTAAATGATTTATTCCAAGCCCACCACCTTCAATCTCGCTCTACAATCATCTGTCGCGCTGGCATCCACCTCCCCGTGTTGCCATCGCGCCCTCGCACATGCCATAGATCTTCCTTAAACTACACGTTGCCATTAATACTTTCCATAAATCCACCAGAAATCGTAGCATGCGCGTCACAAAATAACATCAACCCTACAGTAGGTACAGCTAATTTATCTTAATTCCTAATACCTTCTAAAGTAATTATTTACAATTAGGTATATTTAAGGACCAATAGGTATACTTACGAACATAACATACCTCTAAGTATCACCAATTTCACCATCCAACTATCTCTATTCCCGTCCCAAGAGATGATCACGAGCTACCATCCAATTAAAACGTGTTAATATTTGCACAGTTCTATACCGCGCGGAGACTAACGCCTCTCCATTGTCTACCGACATTTGATGCGTGTCATTGTTGGCGCATACTTATACCTATGTTTGTTAGATAATATACTTAGATTGACAGAAAAGATATAAGTAACTCAGTAATTTAAAGTGTAAGTTGTGTGCGGGTTCCCATCGAGTTACAGTCACATTGTGATACGTTGGGAGTTTTTTCCCATCGAGTAACACTGTTACTTGGTTCATTTGTTTAATTCTTGATAGGTATTTGTATATGGGAAGTCGAATCTGTTGCGAATTTCGTAATTCTTTCTTTTGCATACGGATGTTGTTTAGATCCTCCCCCTTATGAGCTTAAGTAAGCCCCTGTTTCCTCCGAATATAATTAACCCATTCTATAAATTTATATTCTGATATTTTTATAGCGAAGTAAACTATGTCCCTGTCATATAATTTTTTCTTATAAACCCTTGGTTTTATCATAGTGAATTTCCAAAAATCCCAGTTTTACTCGCGTGATTGGACGTTCAATACAAAAAAATGTAGACTTTATAAACAAAAATAATTTACTTTTAACTTTAAGAGTTCAGGATAAGTATAAATATATCAAATAGGTTTAGGTACTGTATTCGGAGAAAACAGGGGAATACCAAACATCGATTTAGTAAATTTTCTATACTTAGGATTGCGTCACACTGCTAAGAGGTCCTGTATCACGATAAGTACGAGTATAACTACTAACACCTTTTTTTAACTCGTGCTACAGTGGTGCCTATTAGTCAATGTTGGTCATCAAGGTCAACCGAATTTTGGTTTTTAAGTGTACTTTTTACGCAACAAGGTATCTATCTAGAAAGAGATAATTAGTACTAGTAAGTAGTATTTACGTATCAGTTTTGTAAGTTAAAGCGCTGCGCTCCTAAAATTTCCTCAAATGTTAATATGAAATTAATGATTCACATTTTTACGGCATAAAATAGGTTCAAACCTCCATCTAAGTTAGAGAGATTCTATTGCTATTAAATGATCCGTTTTGGATCTAGCAGATACTAATATTACTTACTTATTATCCATCATGGACATAAGTTTGGACTATACTCGTAAGCCAGATTGCGTCAAACCCTTACCTATACCCCTTTTTACAAAGGGTTTACGTAGTCAGAAAACAAACCACTGTGCAGAGCTCAGCCCACCCAACTATAATCACCCTGTCAATTCATTTTATTTGCATTTAATTTATAATTTCCACACCGACGCGTTTGCCCCATCGTATGCCAAAGCTTGCTAGGGGTGTCATAATCCATATGAACCCTTTCAGGTTCCTTCTGCGTGTCTTGCTCTAATTGGGTGACAATGACAACCCTTCGGGAGGAGATCACTCTTTACACCTGACACTATGCCACGCTAGGGCCTAGGGCAACACGGAAGATTCATTAGGTACTATCTACTTATACGTATATTAGCGTCATTGACTTACAAAAGTGTCTTCTTAGAACCTACTTAAAAGTATTTTAAATTGAATTTTAGTATACCTACGCCTACGTACGTGAAAGAAAATTCACTCAAAGAAAATTTATCTTAACAAGTCTTAAAAAGACATTTTTACACGTCAATAAATAATAACAATATAACTAGTAGATATACTAACCTTATGAATCTACCGTGCGTTCGGAAACATACTAAGGGACAATAATATGGGACAACTTCCACACACGGTCATCTGGTCCCAAACTAGGCTAGAAGCTGTACTATGCTGTACATGTAACCGCATGACTGATATATACATACTTATATAAGCTTATAACACCCAGACACAGATCAAACAGACATGTTCATGCACACAAATATTTGACCTGGCCGGGGATCGAACCCGAGGCCTGCGGCACAGAAAGCAGAGTTACTATAACCATCTGTGCCAACTAGGCTATCTGTCATGCATCTACAATCTTATACAAGAAGGAAACTTGTACTTAGGGTTCAAATTTTTCGTCGATTTTATACAGGTTTTGAATTAACTTATATACTCTGAGAGCCGAGTTGTTTCTTTTAAGATTTTATTATAGAAACACACACACAGGGAAAGATCTTCTAAACGGTGAAGTGTTTACAGTCAGCATTTTAACATTTCTTTTAATGATAATAGTGATTTACCAAACATGTCATGAAAGGCGGAGGGCATTCAATTAGCCCTTACACCCTACACCCGGCGCGGCACCCCGGCACCCCCAGGCAGCGGCGTCAGCGGCCCTCCGACCTTCTACTTGACCGATCATCTATAGATCATAACATGATTACTGATCCCAAGATGTTATGACATCATTTAATAATAGAGATTATTATAAAGTGCGTGTAAGTTTGTCTAATGGCTATTACATATTAGACTCTCGGGACATCATTTTCACGTAGGTTATATAGGTAGGCAGATAAATGTAGGTAGGAAAGTTGGAGCTACCTTATGTCATTATCTCTTGTTATTTATGGTCTTTATAGGTTATGTACACTGTAATATGTCATCACGCCCACTTCGATATATGTTTAGTATTTTCATTTTTAAATTTGATTATAAGTATATCATTGTGACAGTAATATTTATTATCATTAATGTCCGTGAAGTCACCAAAGCGGCCGCAACGGAAGACCAGCGCCGGTCGTATGGCCGGCAACATACTGAGTTGCGACCGTTTCGTGCTACACCGATATGTTTTTTTTTTTTGCTCATATTATGTGAGTACATTTGTTCTAAAATAATTATGTGAAATATCTTTGTACACGAATAAAATTTCATTCATTCATTCATCTCTTTCCATAAAATCGTAAAATAATGTAAAAATCCTAAATAAAATGAAAGTGTTGGGCTTAGAAGTAACTTACTTACCTACTTACTTATAATAATTCAGTATCAACCAAACTTAACAAGTAATATAAAAAGACGATTGTTTTTACATATCTCTGATTTTTATTTACTAAAGTACCTATACATAAAATCTTATTTTACAGATCGCATATTTCGTTGACTTAAAATTAATTTTCATAGCATATTCCTCGAACATCTTGTAAGGCAGTTACGTTATTACGTAAGTACGTTCTACCATTAAATTCCACAACACTAATAGATACATAGAATCACGCCTTTTTCCCGAAGGGGTAGGCAGAGGTGTACCCAGGACTCAGTCCCATAGTAGATACACCCATATTTCGCCAGTATGTTATTGGTCCCACGTAATAGGGGGCGAGCCTATTGCCATCTACGGGGCACAGTTCCAGACTACAGGCAGTTATTGAGATAATTCCTAATGGAAAAAATTCAATATTTAACACTTGCCTGACCTGGGGATCGAACCCGGGACCTCTTGATTGACAGTCGAGCATGCGCCCTCTAAGCCACCGAGGCAGTCGAGGTGATTTTAATAATAATATAATTTATTGAGACGACGCGTGATCAAAATGTTTATCTGGCTCAACGTATAAGCATTGCTTTTCAACTTGGCAATGCCGCCAGTATCTTGGATACGCTGCCATCTGGCTGTGGTTTAGAGCACTTGGATTTCCTATAGGCTGACATATCGGCCTGTCGGATTTTCGATGTGTGTATTAAAATGTCTTTATGGAAAAACCCAATAACGCTCTTTGTGCCTAACCTGGGGATCGAATCAGGGACCGCATGACAGTAGAGCTTGCGACCATCACATCATCCAAGCAGTCAAATCATAACTTTTCTTACCTGACTGTACTGAATGTTTTGTATGACATTAAATATGTTTACAAAATTGTATCATTCGTTCTTTAAAACATAAGTAGTCGATTTTCGTTTACTGTCAAATGGCCCGCGGTCGTTTAATCCTTCGGTCCTTTCAAACGTAGTACCCATAAAATCAAATGAGATAGTTTAAGTAGGCAAAAATCTATGCTCTGTCCTAAACATATCGATATTAAACCACGCGTACATTAATAAAGTTGTATTACAAAATTAAAATCACGATCGCAAACATCCCGTGCGGTGCCAAAACGAATTATAAATAAATCGGTAAGAGGAGATTATTTCGCTGTCATAATCCCGCCCACTTGACGTCACTACGGATTCTTGTCAAAACTCGGGGCATTTCTTTCATTCTTTTTGTCGTTGCGAGAGGTTAAAATCGATCAAGTGTGTATAAAATATTTTGGGTGGAAGATTTCAATGACAATTTTGAAGTTGTAAATAATAATATGCTTACCTACTAATTGTTATAAAAAGTGTTTGAATATTACAGAAATATTTTGACGAATAAGTTCTTAATTATTCGCAAATAGTAAAATGACAAAAAAACGCTATTCCGTAGATCTAAGCCTACGCCGTGCTACGGTAGTCGGTAGTGCTACGTTACTACGCCGTAGCAAATGCTACGGTGCAAATGCTGTTTCTAGGAAACATTTTGTTTTTTTTTTTTCACATCCATTATTTTAGAGGAACCAACAAGAAAATTATTTTCCATTCTACCCTCCCGATTTATTTCTCACACCACAAACAATTCGCACCCAATAATAGATTTCCAATTACATCATAACATGAAGTAAACCGACATTCAAACAGTTTATGCACCCTCCTTAACCAGCCAAAATATGTAGTCCTCTCGCTTAACTATAAATGTAAACAATTTACTTCAACACGACAGGTCTGCTTACGCTGGTAGCTAGCTAATGATGTAGAATTGGGAAGGAGACGGGTATAGTGGGTTGTGAGGTGTTAGAAAGAGAGAGGTGTATTTATTAAGGCTAGGATTATGTTTGACGAAGTGTCGCCAACATGAATGATTAGATTTCCCGCCAAATGCGATGGTAATGGAGTCTTGAGTTGACAGATGTCACGATGACGTCGCAGTGACGTCTCGAGTGACTCCCATTAATAGAACGATTATTCAAATCGAATAATTCGAATGATTCGCGAATATTGAAGTGGGTATTGTGGCCTGGGTCCGTCCAACGAAATAAGAAGCACTACAAAAATATAGCTAGCATTTTTATTAGAAAAAATTTGGAATGACAATTATTCATCTGGTTTGAAATCTTGAATATTTTTTCACTGGATAATGGACCGTGCGACGCCATATATTCAACGTGTGTAGTTTGAAATATTCTATGATTAACTTCCTATTTTTAGGGTTCCATACCCAAAGGAAGCAAAGACCCTAATAGATCACTTCGTTGTTTGGCTGACTGTCCATCTGTCTGTAATGGACTTTTTTAGTCCGATACTTCGTCACCTTTAAAAGAAAACAAAAATAAATGGCACATATACCTACATCTAAAAAGCAAAATCGCACATTTTATGCATTTTTTACTCAGCAAAATAGTACTTAATTAACCTTTTTTCCCAGCTAGAAAATTATAAAGAACCCTCAAGACCGCAACAAGATAAGCTCAGTAATACTCTAATGGCCCATATCAACATAATCATTACGTAATCCGCCCATCTCTACACCCTTCACGGAAGATGCTTATTATCTCACATCTGCAAACCGAAACACACCTTACATCTTCACAATACAGTTTCAATTTGTATGACAATTTAAGCACCATCGTTTTATTACATTACGCTAGATTTGAAGTCTTGAAGCGAAGGCGTAGAGTTGATTTTTGTCTGTGAATGAGGTAACGATTGAAACAATGCTGACGGTACAAAGAAAGCGCCGAACGAATTTAAGTCGTACTGTTAAGAGTTTAGGTTCAAATTACCTTATGCGTATTGAAGTAAGTGATTTGTGCCCAATCTGGTAATCAGGAAGAGTGGACGGGATCAGATCAGATGAGATGGTTTCGTGAGATATCTGGTGTGAGGAGTGAAAAGTGAAGAGCCATCAGGATATTGACTGCGATAAACTGATACCTTTCAGAATGGGTACCTAAGTATCTGATGAAAATTCTAAGTAAGTTTCATTATAGATTACAAGCTGGTGGCCGCGATGTACCTACGTACACTCACTCAAGTTTATATATATTTAAACTACAAACCCTTAATACATTATTTTATTCTATACCATCAATAGATTTCACAGCGCACGCATATTAATGAATATGGTTATTATGTGACACCTTGGTTCACAATATTGCAGTTTTCTTACGGATCCCTATTTTTTTCAAAATCTCATATAGCCAATGTCACTCACACTGAATTAAGCTTTCCAAAAGTGAAAGAATTTTTAAAATAGGTCCAGTAGTTTCGGAGCCTATTCATTACAAACAAAATATAAAAAAAGTTCCTATCTTTATAATATTATTATAGATATAGATTAAATAAGCCTAAGAGCATTTTTATGAATCAATGAAGATAATAAATATGAATTCCGTTCGTTCGGAATAATATATTATAATAATATATTATACTTCTTACCTAAGTTCTAGAAAAAACTGAGATAATATGGGCACTGCAAGTAGATTTCATCAAACAGCGGGATTTTTGTTAAAAAGTACTGTTACGGAAGAGTTTTTATATTTACTGTCAATTTGTCATTCAAATCTTTACAGTTTCGTCCCGTAGAGCTATTATAGCGATTAAATTTATAATTACGATTAAATTGAATCTTAATCATAATGAGTCAGCTGAAAAATAAAAGTAAACGATTTATGGAACATATACCTACAAGAATTAAAAACTCCAGGTGCAAGTACCCACTAGCACAATATGTTGGCACAATAATACGCTCTCTTGCGCTAATACAATACAATACCAACTCGATTATAATAATATCGATACTCGAGCGAGCGATTGTTTTCAAACAATCATTCGCTTTATTTCTATAGTGAAGTGGGGACCGTTACGTTTAAAAAGTTAAGTTTTTATTTAATTGAAGTCCCTACATATTTGACATATTATGCTGGTAGCTAACCGAGAATCAACTGATTCCCGCGGTTTTACTTCTTTTTCTTTATGAATCGGTCTGATCTGATTTACTTGAATTGATCCCATCACATCGCGCAAGATCCCTGACATAACCCAAGAACCATTCACTTTATAGAAAAACCACGCCGATCGATTAATGGCAGAATTTATTATGATGATGATGATGTCGATCGATTATTATAGCATCACGCCTTTTTCCCGAAAGGGTAGGTAGGGTGTACTCGCAAGACCCAGAGTATAGGTACACCCATACTTGACCAGTTACCTGTGTGTTTGGTCCCATGTAATAAGGGGCGAGCCTATTGACAGATGTCAACCGAGCACAGTTCCATACTCCAGGCTTTCATTGAAATAATTGGGATAATTCAATAAAACTTGATCTGACCTGGGGATCGAACCCGGGACCTCATGATCGGCAGTAGAGCTTGCGACCATTACGCCACCGAGGCAGTCGATTATTTTACCATGTATAAATCGATGTCAACTGATCGATTAACGATCGATGAATTAGTGTGGTACCTAACTCAACTGATTATGTCCTTCAAATGCAATTAAAACTAAGTACCTAATTCCAATTTACAATCACAGAAACAAACAAGCTGACTTGACAAACAATCAAAATACGCTCCAAGCAATCACATTAGTTACGCGAGCACGAGAGACGAGACAAAGGGCTCGAGGTACCGGAGAGTCTAGTCGGAGGGAAGGGTGGATCTCATACCTATTATTATTTTAACATAAAAACCTCCATGCACGACCGCACGACCATATTCCACGCGTTAGCATTGTACCTACCTCAAACCACAACATAGACAAAAACAGAAGGGGAGCTACGGTTATATGTACATATAATAGGTATGACACACGCGCACACATTTACATGGCACCAAAAACATACAGGAAAAATATGGAACTGAATCCTGGGTACACCTCTGCCTATACCTTGCGTGATTGTATGTTATGTTATGCGCACACTCTTGCGCTGAGTCTCGAGTATGCATAGGTACCTATTACTAAAATAATTTTCCATCATTTATTTCTACCTAGTTTAGAAATAAGGAACATTCGTGAAGTCACCGGAACAGGTACCAACAACCAAAACACAACCAAAACCAGCGCAGGCTTTATAATTATGCTGAGTTGGATACAGTTTCATGGAATACACATTTTATTATACGCCTATAAAGCTATAATAATAATATTTATGTTTGTTTGCTTCTTCTTCTCCTTCTTCCTATAGCAATTTTCCGGGCCATAGTCAACGGGTCTGATTTCCGGCTATTTCTCCTCCACTTTGCTCGGTCTCACTAGAATCGCTCCCTTTATAACATGGGACATACATTATTTATAACAACCTGGCAAAATGTGGGTGTACCTACTATGGGACTGAGTCATGGTCACCCCTTCGTGAAAAAAGCGTAATTGTATGATTTTTCGCTCGGTCTTGTGCATCTTCTTCGAAGAGCTCATTGGCATTCAATTTGTCCCTTACGACATCAAGCCAGCGTTTAACTTACCGCGAGATCTTGCTCCTGTGACAATAAGGTCTTGGCACCTGTTGTACCACTATGCTGGTCTACGCAAGACATGGCCATAACATTTCAGGCGACTCTCCTAGGCGACACGTACATGAAAGCTACCACGGAAGTATTCGTTACGAATACATCGAGGAATATTACGAATACGTCCCGTCTTGTAACGTTCGTTTGCAGTGAATTATATTTTTTCTTTATTTCACTCTCAAGGGACGAGTCTTTACTAAGTTACTTTCGCGATCGCCTAAAGTGTGCGCTTCTATGTGTGCGAGCGTTACGAACCGCTCAGTACCTTCTGTTTGTATATATTTGTGGTACTCTACAACTACGAGGTGTATGAACTTGCACGGAGGCCGCCGGAGGCGCTACTATCTATTTGCTCGGATGATTCTATCCAACGGAGCTTATAGTTCCATATTTAGCCACGTACATTCATAGATTTTTGTCTCGATTGTGCAGTAATTGGCCTCCCCGCGGTGACATTGTTTTATGGTACTTAGGGCCCTTGCATTGTTGTGCTGCGATTTCTTCGTGACAGATTTTTTGCGTGTTCAATAGAATATTTTACCGCAAAGTCGGAAACAAGATTTTAGCAATAATAAATTTATTGGATATCATATTTTTATCTATATACAAGATTTTTTCTTTAAAATCAATTTGAATTTTACTTCGATGAAAATCACGGCCGTGAATATACGCATAGAACCGACTATCTAAATCGCATTATAATAATACTAAATACATACATACAGTCACGCCTTGTTCCCGTTGGGGTAGGCAGAGACTATTTCTTTCCACTTGCTACGATCCTGACATACAACTTTCGCTTCTTCCGCTTTCATCACATTCTTCATGCATGCTCGTCGGTTGTTGCTTATACTTTTGACCTGGCCTTTCCTTAAGATAACATCAACTTGTTCATGAAAGGTACAAATGTGAAAACTACCTTTTATATATGGTGCATCGAATTTTTTCTCTAATTAAGCGAATATATATAATATCTAATTAAGCTAATTAAGCGAATAAGTATTATTATATTAATACTTATTCGCTTAATTAGAGAAAAAATTCGATGTACCATATATAAAAGGTAGTTTTCACATGTATACCTACCTACTCGAAATCGACCAATGGGGAATGTCCAAATTATCTTGACCTCCATTTTTATTTTAGATAATGAAAATATAGAGCAATATAAGAAACTAATTTGAATATTTTTGCTATTTTCGTCGTAGTTATTTTTAAACATTTTTAAAAATTTTAGAATTTTTGGTGATGATGACGTCATCATAAGCTTTATAGATGGTGACTGCGGCCTCGACAGAAAAAAAAAAAGGCAATGTAAATCAGTTTGTCAATGTCATTATATTATCACAACCTATAACTTATACTTTTCTAAAAAAACTGTTCATGGTTTTTTTTTTTCTTCTTTTATGGACCCACACGAATGTATTGCCAGTGTCAAGTTATATAAATTTTCAAGTTAATATGGTCAATTCAGTCAGGGCAAGCCCAGTTAAGTCACAGCTCTAGTAAAGTGGTGGTCTTTACAAGAAGCTGCCAGTAAACAATAAAATCACAGTCACTTTCTAAGATTTTGCAGTCGGCTAGATAAAGGTTATGTTTACATACATCGACATTTGACAACTTAATGACATAAAAGGACATTTCACTCTTTTATTTTTTTGTTTAGGCTCACACACGTTTTTCCATTAATCCACGTGTGACGTCATCTAAGGTCAAATGAAGGTTATTCAATTAAAGCCGAAAATAATAATAATCCGTGATTATTTTCTGTTTTTAAGTATTGGGTAGTGATCAGCAACCTTATTCCTCCAAATGGTTTTGAAATTACAAAAAACAAAAATAAATAGACATTCCCCATTAGAATTTCCTATGAGGTTAAAAATAATTTAAAAAAATTGCTTTGATATAATATGAAATGATGAAGGCAATCTCTATAGCTCCTTTTTCATTTGGGAAATCGTCAGCCGAAATAAAATTACTGAGGTTGTACTAAAAATAATACTATACAAAAAGGCGAAACACCTCCACCGCAATCAGCGTGCCGCGATCAAAAGAATCATTTGACGCGAGGCGTAGAGCTTTCATACTCTATTCTTACCAAAACGAATGTTTGCAAACGATTTCACTACAATCTACAACTGTTCACAATGCCCTCCGTTCGGGAGCAGAGAGGGAAGCTACGGCGTCAAACACAGAGGCTTTCCAATTTACTTAAACAACGAGGACACGGCACAAAGGTTAGCACTTACTCGCGATTCCTCTATTCTCAATCGTTTGGGTGGTTGTGAAGTTGTTTTGAGTTCTATTTTTGTTTTAGTGGGTTGATGTGTGGGCGGTATCTTGTTGGACAGGTGGTGCAACGTATCGGTGACAAAGCACGCGAATTACAAAGCATTTTCTATCTATAATAAGATATTAATCTACTGATTATATAATTCCGTATATAATTATAGTAATATTAGTATAAAATTTAATAACCACACACTGGTTTTCATTTCTATTGTGAATCTTTTTAGCAGTTACAATATTTTACTAAGAGAACATTCTCGTTGTCGCCAGATCCATCATGCAACCGTTCCAATCGAGCGCCCGCCCCGAGGGCCCCCGGGAGTCGTCCCCCGAGCGAGCCAAGTCTCCCGACACCCCCGCAGCTCCCGTCCTCAACTTCTCCATCGCTCGCCTCATGGAACCTGACAGGAAGAAGTCCGCATCTCCCGAGCCACCGCCACCCCCCGGCTTCCTTTCCTACGGGGCTCAGTTGTTAGACTCCGCATTCAAGCAGTACATCCCAGCGGCGCGGAGACAGCTGGTGTCACATTACCCTCTTCTCTACTACGGGCCTGACTTGATGTCCCTGACGTACGCTCACCAGCTCCACCTGCCCCGTCCCCCGCCGGCGCCCAGCCCAGTGCAGCGTCCTTCCAGCCCGCGCCCCCCGGCCGACCAGGCAGTATCCTCCACCACCGGCCCCACCTCCTCTCCTGCCAAGAACAAGAGCTTCGCATGCGGCGACTGCGGGAAGGTGTTCAACGCTCACTACAACCTCACGCGACACATGCCCGTCCACACCGGCGCCAGGCCCTTCGTCTGCAAGATCTGCGGCAAGGGGTTCCGTCAGGCCTCCACCCTGTGCAGACATAAGATCATCCATACCTCGGAGAAGCCTCACAAGTGCCTCACGTGCGGGAAAGCATTCAACCGCTCGTCGACGTTGAACACGCACGCGCGCATTCACGCCGGGTACAAACCCTTCGTGTGCGAGTTCTGCGGAAAGGGGTTTCACCAGAAGGGCAACTACAAGAACCACCGACTCACGCACAGCGGGGAGAAGGCGTATAAGTGCAACATCTGCAACAAGGCTTTCCATCAGATATACAACCTGACCTTCCACATGCACACACACAACGAGAGAAAGCCCTTCACATGCAACATCTGCGCTAAAGGCTTCTGCAGGAATTTCGACCTGAAGAAACACACGAGGAAGCTGCACCTGGGGGTCGGGGGGAGTTCGAACCACAATGACTCGTCCCTGGACACGCAGGACGAGTCGACCCAGGAGGCGTCCACTAGCCCCGTGGAGGAGACGACCAGCAGGGCCGCGTTCAGGCCGTTCCTGGGCTCCCCGTACTCCAGGATCCTGGACCCCGCGCGGATCACATCTCCTAACACCTTCTTCTCGAAACTGTTGTGACCTCCGGCCGGATACTTCAACTATGCAGGTGATAACGAGTGAATTGATTTATTGGATTTGAATCAATTGAAGGAATTATGTAGATTGTAAATACTGAATTTGTAGATTGATTGTGATATAACTAAATACTCAAATATTATGAAAGATTTGGATAAATAATAAATGTGTCATTACATACCATCTTATAAAATAACTAATAAATAGGTAGGGTGTGTATCTCACTATGAAAGTTATTATATTATGCTTCGGCACACATTATAAGAATACTATAATATTAAAAAAGTTGAAAAAATAATTTAGTTAGCTGTGAAATCAGAAACTAAACTTTTTTCCGAGTGGCTAAATAAATGGCTACGATATAGTAATATTTTGCTCCAGTACATTAAAGAATATCGTATACGTAGCAACCTAGAAACAAGTGAATTGTGTATAAAATCATCGATAGATTAATTAAAAAATATTATTAGTAAGTAGGTAAGTATATATACCTAATTAGTTGTAAATATTGGAATTTTAGAATAGATAAAATGCAATATTGACATTCAAAGAAAATAAAATGAAATTAAAGAATCTGCGTAGCTTTTTATTTTATAGAAATACCTACTTAATTTAGCGCCATAATCCAGCTGTCAAAAGTGACATGTAAAAGTAGAAAGCCGGGCATTCATATGCCGACTGCCGGCTGCAGCTACCGACTATCAATAATTAGTGGGACCGTTAATGGGAGGTATTATATTTAGCGAGCAAGTTCACGCTGAGCTTTGTGCGAACTGAACAGTCGAACAAATTATAGACTGCGCCCGCCTCTTGTGACGAACGTATGTCAGAGGTTAAACACATTTGGACCAGAGTTGATGTAAAACTGGTACAAATGGGGCTTAACAAACGCTAGCCTAGGGCTTGGGACCTAAGAGCAATCCGACTGTGAAGCTCCGTAATAAACCATGGCAGTTTAGCTCGAGTTTACAAATATCGCTATATATATTTAAATGTATAGTGATCAGATGATCACTAGATGCACACATAATGGAGAGCCTCTTTATAGTGCCACTAAAGACTGCAAACGCATTAAACGTGGCTACACGGGGGTCTATCCTATGAAGCATTGACGCGATAAGAAGAGTTAATAGATGTAGTGGTAGAACTCTTTTGCAAGGGGCCGCCTGGAGAAGTACCACACCTTTTCCAGTTATTCATCCGCCGAGCAGTAATGTGCAAACATGTTCCGTGTTCCGGTCTGAAGGGCAATGTTACCAGCGAAATTACTGGGCATGAAGAGTTTCAACAACATCATAATTGCCCATATCAGACACAGTGTCAGCCAGTGTTTTAAAATTTCTAAATTGTGCGTGACACTGCAGTGCGCCTGTCACCCTGAGATATAAGTTGTTGAAACTCCATTTATGTTGTTGAAATTGCCCTTCAAAACAAACGATAAACAAACTTAACCAAATGTTCTCAACCCCTGTCCTCTAAAAATGCACGATAAGTCAACGGCGAGTAACCCGACCTGCTAACAATAGTAATTATCGTGATTTCCAAATAATAGATCGCGCAAAAGTAATATCGCACTGCGCTTTTGTGGTGCGCGCGCGCATTGTCGGAGGCGGAAGTGATGGAGCAACGGTTTTCTGTTGAAGGACGCCATATTGTTTTGGCACAATGATTGTGTATGGCGGTTTTAATTAGAGAATGTGAACAATAAAGCAGCTGTTTTTTTTACTGAATTTAGTAAGTAGGTGTAATAATGATTTCTTTGCATGTGAATAAAGGTCAAGATCGACTCTACTCTGAGATACGGAATTATATTCTGGGGGAATTCGAAAGACTTTCCGACAGCTTTTAAAGCGCAAAATCGATGTAGCGCCATGTTTGGGCTGCAGACTACGGATAGCTGTAAGCCATACTTCACAAAATATTACATTTTAACACTTCCGTCCTTACCTATATATTTTTGAGGTGTCAATTATTGTGTACAATAACTCTCACTTATTCCCACTAATGTCAGATTCTAAGGATCGAAATTAGCGCGTTGGCTGTCTGCAACGTATACGTATACGTGTCTGCAACCGTCCAAGACGAGCACTACATTAATGCAGAAAATTTATTATGTAGGGTCACCAAATTTCTTCTAAGGCTCCAAAGATATAGAATAAAATACCAAATAAGATACAAGAATTAACATCCGAATTATTTATTTGTTCCGTTTGCGGTAGATACCACGGGACCATGGGACCAAAGAGACCAAAATAGCTACTACTCACCTTGGCCAACGTATAAGTTTGGCCATACAGAGTACCAGAGGGGTACTAGCTTTTTCCTCACCTGAAGACGGCAACCTTAATAATATTTTTATGTACAATTAGTTACTATAAAGTTGTGGTATAAAAAAAGCTATAATAAATTATTTAAAGAGAAATTGAAAACAACATAACATAACATACGTTCACACCTTTTTCCCGAAGGGGTAGGCAGAGGTGTACCCAGGACTCAGTCTCATAAGTAGATACACCCACATTTCGCCAGTATGTTATTGGTCCCATGTAATAGGGGGCGACCCTATTGCCATCTACCGGGCACAGTTCCAGACTCCAGTCAGTTATTGAGATAATTCCTAATGGAAAAAACCAATATTAACACTATGCCTGACCTGGGGATCGAACCCAGGACCTCTTTATTGGCAGTCGAGCATGCGCCCACTATGCCACCGAGGCAGTCGAAAACAATATTGACATATAAAGCATACATTATACCACTAATGAATTTCTTAATGATAAATTTTCGTGAAGTACTGACCCGTAGACCAATCGGTATGTTCAACTATAAGTTGAACCAACGGGACGAAAATTTACCTGTGGTACAACTGGTTGTTCCACGGTTACATACGTTTACCGATAGCCCTACTGGTTGGTGTGCCACTTTGACTTTTACTTACCTATTTAATTGACACTTGATTTATTTATTATTCAGCACAACGCCAGGACTAACTTAATACTAAAATAGCATTTTCTGCCAGTTATCTTGGAGACTGGAGAAATTTTGACTATTTTGACATCAAAATTGTATTTTAGTTTATTATAGTTTAGATATACAGTTTGATTTGATGCATTTTAAATTTTTAATGCTATTATTATTAAATTTTAAATCATAATATTCTAAATTTCCATACACCAATATGCATAAGATGTGCATAAGCATGTTGACAACAATTTATAACGTAACTACAAAACATTGTAATAATGTAACTTTTTTTATGATATGTAAGTAACAAGACGAGCAAATCAGGTGCCTGATGGTAAGTTTTAATATTCAAAAGCCTGCGCGGCACTGCACTGCGCCTGTCACCCCGAGATATTAGTTGTTGATACTCGTCATGCCCAGTAATTTCGTTGGTAACATTGCCCTTCAGACCGGAACAAAGTAATGCTTGCACATTACTGCTTGACGGATGAATAAGTAACTGGCAAACTTACTGAAATAAATATTTAAATCTTTAAAATGAAGCTATAAGGAAAGTCTTTCCAGACATCTTCAGATGAAGATGTAAGTAACAATTTTGACTCAATAAGGATACCTAATAAGATACAACTGTCATAGCGAGACATTCCCCGCCAACCTCAGCGGCCCTCAGCGGCCCGCGTTATAAGAAATAAGCCGAATAAGATCCCGAGTGACACTCTGACACGCACACAATGCACGAACCATCTCAACAGACGCGGTCGAGGCGTGACGATGACACCGACTACACCCGGGACTCGGGACTCGGGACCCGGGACCCGCCTCGTGTGACGCAGCGGGACTTCTCACATTTACTCTTCAAAGTTATTATTTATAATAATAATAATAATAATAATTCATTTATTTCAGGCAATAGTGCGTATAATAAATTATACGCACCAGAGGCCCATATTAATAAATACCTTACAGACTAACATACATAAAAAATATAAATTTATCATTTAGGTTTTATTAAAAAAATATATATAATAATATTATGTTATCTGTAAGATGTACAATAAAGTGTTTATCTATAGTAAGTTAGGTAAGTGTTATTTTATTAACTTTATGACAATTATATAATTTACAAATATGTGCATTCGAGGAACTAAGTAACAATATTCTTACATGCCAACTTACATCTTTGATAATACGAGTAGGTGATTATGCTCGTATAATATGTGTCTTTTATAATGATAGTACCTAGGGGGCGTCCATAAATTACGTGAGGTGTTTAAGGGGGGGAGGGGGTCGAGTCAAATCTCATCTAATCTTACGTTAGAGAGAGGGGGGGGGGGGGCTCTCGGCAAATATCACGCATTTTTTTTCTGATAGAAACAAAAAAAAAAAAATTATTTTGGTCCATTTGATCCAGATAGTACACGCTTAAGATTAAATCTTAAGCGTAATCGTAATACGATTAAGATCATTCACTAATTCGTTCGAAAGAAAATAATTTCAGTAGTTTAAGTATTCTATATTGTAAATTTTTTATTACACTTATAATTAAACTCTCAGCAATATTGATTACTAGTCTTAACTAGTCGTAAATAAAAGCACGAAGAATTATTTTTTTCTTATTACAATAACAATCCAACGCGTTTACGTAGAGTGTAGGTCCTTCAACATATATATTATCTATGCAACAGAAATATATATCCCACCAAATACATTTTCATATAAAATGTTGCCAAGACGAGACCATATAGCTCGTACTGTCTAAAACTTATCAGATCCCATGTAGAGCTAAGCCTCTAACTCTACACTCTACACGCCCTAACGTCACAAGCCCGAACTTCACAAAATTAGTCTAAATATGTGGCTTGACCGTTTCGCTAAAGTCACATGGGCGTAAGGTGAAAAATGTATATTCACTGTTCATTACCTTTCTGTTTTTCAATAGTTCTTGTAGTAACGAAACATATATTATTATATTATGTAAGTATGTATCTTTTATAATTATAGTACCCATAGGTGTAGGTACATAAACATATATAGGAAGAATATATAACTATAGTTTCATCCACTATATAACCTACTTAAAAAAAACCAAGATGTTCTTAAAACATCAATAAAATTAAACGTATCAAAACAACAAACCTCTCTCCCTCACAGATTAAACAAATACCCTCAGAAGTGTGAAACAATAGGTCGGCAATCAAGCGTGCCTAACGCGACTCGACGCAGAGTACACGACTTATGACGAGCATATTGCACGAGTTTTTTGTTACCCTTAGGGCAAGGGGTGCGAGGGATGGGCAGTGGGGGGAGGCAATAAAATCTGCTCGCTCTTGACGGTGGCGGGTTGTTATAGAATGTGTAACAAATAGAAGGAACAACAAATTACCTAAAGTAGATATTTTGGCCTAAAATTGGTAATAGGTGTAACTACTTACGACGCGTATGACACAAGTTACTATATAAGTACATACCTAATGAGTAGGTATGTCGAATAAGTAAAGGTGGTGCTGGACTTGTTGAGCATTTACTAGTAATGTAACATGCTTGCGAATGGTACAACACAGGGTAATAAAGCTCAGTCTACAAGAGCATTTCCATGTAATGTAATATTCTTGCGAATGTTCGATGCTCCGCGCGCCGAAATGGTGAGTGAGCAAATCATCAAGCGTCGTGTTTGATGTTTGGTTTGATAAAACTGAAAATCAGCGAATGGTCGATGTTATACTCGAGTGAATGCTCATGTCTGTCACCACCTTAAGGAGCGTAATTATATTGCGAGTGTTCAGAGTACCTACTTAATTGCTTTTTTAATAATCTTTTGTTACTGTAATGTACAAAGGAGTATTAATGAAACTGTAAATAATGTAACGACGCTAGACAACTGCGAAGTGAGAGAACACAACAGAAAGGCTTACCGACAAGAGATACGCTACGCCCCGTGTCTGTAGTTGAACATTGAAAAATCGTATCTAAAAAAAACCCTTAGCCTATAAAAGTTTTGTTTGGCAATTTTGTTTATAACCTTTTTTTTTATTTTTTTATGATAGTGAGTAACAAGACGAGCAAATCAGGTGCCTGATGGTAAGCATCATGATTGCCCATATCAGACACAGTGCCACCCAGTGTTTTAAATTCAAAATTCTGCGCGGCACTGCACTGCGCCCGTCACCATGAGATATGAGTTGTTGAATCTCATCATGCCCAGTAATTTGGCTGGTAAATACTTAAGTTAACATAATATTATATTCATCAAGAAGCGCACATTACAAAATATTAAAACTTGTAGCCAATATTTTACAGAGTTACCTACCTACCCAGTTAGTTCCTATACTCTCTGTAATGTAACAAATCTTTGCAACACATAATTTCCACAGCGGTTCCGAGTGGCTCTCATATTTATTGTGCAGCGGCGTGCATACATGTTTATTGCTATATTAACTGTTTATAATGAACTGGGGTCAGGAACATTATCGTTGTTTCATAGCCTGTTTCTGTTTTGATTTGGTTCGATCGTTGATTGAGTACTTGACGATTTGAAAAGGTCATAATTAATCTGATACCTAATGTTATTATTATTTTTATTAAAAATAGCTCATCGTAAATAGGTTTATGTATTACATGCATTGTATGCATACGATTACTTATAAAACTAGGTACATATCTATTAGGTGTTTCAAATTTCTATCCTAAGTATTTTTAAGTATTTTTGTAAGGTGGGATAGAGAATGAAAGAACATAAACATTCACGCCTTTTTCCCGAAGGGGTAGGCAGAGGTGTACCCAGGACTCAGTCCCACAGTAGATACACCCACATTTCGCCAGTATGTTATTGGTCCCATGTAATAGGGGGCGAGCCTATTGTCATCTACCGGGCGCAGTTCCAGACTCCAGGCAGTTATTGAGATAATTCCTAATGGAAAAATCCGATATTTAACACTGCCTGACCTGGGTTTCGAACCCTGGACCTCTTGATTGGCAGTCGAGCATGCGCCCTCTAAGTACGCCACCGAGGCAGAATGAAAGAAATTTGGTGTAATTATTAATATGATAGAATGTTATGAATTTTCGAAAAATAATATAAATGCCGTGTGAAATAACACGTGGAAGCTTGTATCGAAGAGGTAAACAATAATATGTCTGCTTTAGGTGGGATTGTATGAAATGGAGAGTATTCTGGTCCATTCCTAATTTTCCTAATTATTCCTAATTAGGTTAACGAGGTTTCTTTAAAAATATGTTTGTTTATATATTCTTACACAGGATTACACAGGATAGGTTACTTTACACAGGATTAACCTATTGGGAGCCTTTTATCCTAATGTGCCCCCTATGATTTTCGCATAGAAATATTTCTGTAAAAATTGGCAAAATAATCAATAGGTAAAAAACAATCATAAAACATAAAATATTATCATTAAAGAGCAGCTTGCTGCGAACGAATTAATATTCTAGGATTTGGAATCACCAATGAACGGCGTGATTTATGAGGAGTTGACATATATTTATAGAATAATTTTGGTATAGGCAATCAAATCGGTAAACTTGAGGGCCCCCCTCGATTGCGGGACCAACTGGAAAAGAGGGGTATTTAGGAAAATAGGAATGTACATTAAATGAAAGACTCGATACATAATATTGCCGTAGAGTCGTGGATATATATTATAAAACGATATAAAGTTTGTCTCATTTTCTATGAACCAGTACTAAATGCACCGCATACATTATACTTATAATTTAATATTTATATAATAGAGATGGACTCGACACATAATAAATATTATATTGTATTAATCTGTGAGAATAAGTCCATTGCATCTGGTCGTAGCATCGGCCGCCGTAATTGTGCAAAAGCGTGTATTTCTGGAAACCGCTACAATAGCATTAGTCGATACAATCACAACACGGGGACTATCGTAGGTGTACCGTACGGGCCCACGGAACCCGTGCTCAGGGCCCTGTGAGTAAGCCTATTACTACTACTTAACTATACTGTGACGGGATTGAGAGAGCACCCGGACACGGAGGAGAGGTCATATGCTTTATTTATATTTGATACTAGCTGTGCTCCGCGGTTCCACCCGCGTAGTCTTCGTTCCCGTGGGAATATCGGAATAAAAAGTTCATTATACGTTATTCCAGGGTCTAAACTATCTACCTACATACCGAATTTCAACCCAATCGGTTCAGTCGTTTTGGCGTGAAAGAGTTAGAAATATCCATCCATCCGTCCATTCTGATAAACTTTTGTATTTATAACTTTAGTAAGATTGTTTTTGATTAATTAGCTTTATTAGGTTTAAATAATTAATAATTCATTTCAAGAACTCCTTCGAAACATGTTCAGTGTCACAAAAGCAACATAGGTGTAGCCTACGCTGTTAAATAGTGATTTGAAAAAATAAATAAAAAAATACTATTCCAGTAACCGAACTTTAAATTTTAGAGGCTGAAATTCTTTAGAAAAGGAACTCATTCTTATAGCAGCTTCATAAGCATTCTCAAATGTATTGATATCAGACAATATTGCATCAAGAACTTACGCCTGCCGCCTTCGCACAATCATACAGAAGCAGGAAATACTTCCTTAAACTTCTATAATACGACCACAATATAACCGCACGGAACCGGATCAAACCGGAGCTAAGGTTTACTCACACAAAACGCCGACTTAACTATTCAGTTTTTTCTGGCGCGGCGCGGCCTATCTTTGTGCCAGTTTCAAAAAGTATTTAAGATTAAATAATTGACAAGTAGCCGGCAACATTGTGTAATCTGTGGATTATTTTATGAAGTTGCATGTTTGTGGGTGTTGGAATCAATTAAATTGTTTGAGGATTGGGGCCGGCGGTGAGATCGACATAATCTTACTAAATATTCTTTACAAAATGTGTATAGAGGTGGTTTATTGCGTTGATAAGTGTGTGACCGCGACAGCTGAACGGGTATCTACTAACGTGACAACATTTGCTTCAGAAAATATCTTAGTACACAGAAAAACAATTAACTTTACTGACGTAGGTAGACCTAATGGGACCTAATTTGAGCTATCCATTTTCGAGAAGCCAGTAACTCATCTCCCCTTATCTTTAAATCAATGCGTGCTAATGACAAAAAAATACGAGGTGGATATAAACACCTTCCTACTCTCTCCCTGTACTTAGGTTCCTACTTATCCCACTTTCCCAGGGACCAACTTTCCACTGACTTAAAATGTACGTAGACTCTCTGGAATTACACATTCAGAGCAATTTTCAAAAACGACGCAGCTAATCTACCTAAGTACTATTACTTACTTAAGTGTTCGATTAAGTAAGTAATAGTTTATCGCACTTATAGTCTCTAAGAGTCACCCTGTATATCGTACTTAATTTAATAAACGCCAAGCAATTCAACGTCATTGAATAAACGTAATCTATGTTAATCAAAGATGTAAGTAACCTCAGGATAGTCTACAGTGTTGCCTACCGCCGCATTTTTTCCACACTTGCACAGCAACACAGCCTTATGGGAACTCTGGTAAGAATGGTGGTATTATTATCAAATAATAATTAGGCAACATTCTAAACACAAAATGGAAAGGAGTTCATTTGCACGATGGTCAATCACTGTAAAATTGGACAATTTCTGTAGAGGTTACCCCTTGGTTACTTGGTTACTATATGGTTAAGTACCTCGGTACAACTGTTCACAGTCCATCTATTCAGATGAATAGATAATAAGATCAACATGATAGATGAATAGAATCCGATGATAAGATATTTTTGTGTGATAGATATCTATTTATCACACAAAAATATCTTATTGGCTATTATTTTTGGTAAGTTCATTACCTACGAAGCCAAGCTCAGACAGAATGAGTTTATCTATAGGCAGGGGGTGTATGGTGTGGTGTGTAGTGTATCCAATCCCATAAACGAAGCAATTAATGTATCAATCCACCGTTTACAGTTAATGGGGTAGAACATTACCCTCCCCCGACCTGCGGCTCCTGACCCCCGGCATCCGGCGGTTAGTAGGCGGGGTAGGTACAGACGAGTGGACAATATCTTCTTTAAAAATAAAATTGAAAGTTAAAAGAGTTGGAATGAATAGAAAAGTGAAAGTTTGCCAGTTATATTCATCCGCCAAGCAGTAATGTGCCAACATTACTGTGTTCCGGTCTGAAGGGCAATGTTACCAGCGAAATTACTGAGCATGACGAGTTTCATCAACTAATATCTCAGGGTGACAGGCGCAGTGCAGTGCCGCGCAGAATTTTGAATTATAAAACACTGGATGGCACTGTGTCTGATATGAGCAATCATGATGCTTACCATCAGGCACCTGATTTGCTCGTCTTGTTATTTCCTGTCATAAAAAAATATTAATTAGCAATAGACAAGGAATATTTTTATCCAAAAACTTTTCCCATTGAGTGTACTAGCAACTCGTTACAAATGTCAAGTAGGTCCATACATGCCATCGTGGAGTGGTTGCAAATATTATAAATATTTGTTCGAATTACTTTAACAAACATACAATATAAGTATAACCTCCCGCGGGATGTTGCATATGTTGCGATTTTTGTAATGATTGGTGTTGTTTGTTTTAGCTACTCATTCACTGATTTTTAACACACTAGCTGCGCTTCGCGGTTTTATCTTTTGAAGTACTTTATATTTGGATTCCTGGTCCAAGGACAACTAAGTAATTAGATACCAAGTTTTATATAAACAAATCAGTAATTGACTGCCTCGGTGGCGTAGAGGGCGCATGCTCGACTGCCAATCAAGAGGTCCCGGGTTCGATCCCCAGGTCAGGCAAAGTGTTAAATATTGGATTTTTCCATTAGGAATTATCTCAATAACTTCCTGGAGTCTGGAACTGTGCCCGGTAGATGGCAATAGGCTCGCCTCCTATTACATGGGACCAATAACATACTGGCGAAATGTGGGTGTATCTACTATGGGACTGAGACCTGGGTACACCTCTGCCTACCCCTTTGGGGAAAAAGGCGTAAATGTATGTTATGTTAAATCAGTAATTTTTGCGTGATTCAATAACAAACATTCTAAACTTACAAACTTCCACACAACATAACATACAATCACGCCTTTTTCCCGAAGGGGTAGGCAGACGTGTAGGTACACATAGGACACATAGTGGGTACACCCACATTTCGCCAGTATGTTATTGGTCCCATGTAATAGGGGGCAAGCCTATATTCACCTACCGAGCACAGTTCCAGACTCCAGGCTGTCATAGAGATAATTCCTAATGGAAAAATCCAATAACACTTCGCCTGATCTGGGGATCGAACCCGGGACCTCATGATCGGCTTTCGCCCACAACGCCACCAAGGCAGTCTTCCACGTTTGCCCCGCGGTTTTACTCGGGTTTACACATCATGCTAGGACCGAAGTGGTGGCTGTTTAAAGGGGAAGCATCGAAAGCAGGCGAATCCAGGCTGGAACGTAGTGTCGGCGCTTTGTGACGTCGGTTAGAGGTCGAGGGTGAGCTGGGCGTGACGTCAGCGGAGATGGTAGACTCGCTGGATGTAACAAATGAGATTCTAGTATTTATTTGTTAGCCCTTTGTTTATGCATTTATTGTGCGTAGTGATTATAGTTGTGCATTTATTTATAATAGGGTTGAACATTTATCATCCTTTAAAAAATTACTAAAATCACTAAAATCAGCTATTTCATGCATTTTTTTCATGGTCAAGGAGCCTTTTCTATGAAGTAGCAGATTCATTCGCGATTTCAAAGTAGATACCATAAAGAATGTTTCAAAGAGCAGTAGAATGACCCCCCGAAGAAGATGACTCGTCTAACGTCAAGGCCTTTCCACCATTTCCCTCCAGACATTGCTCCAGACATTGGGAAAGGATTTCTCCAAGATTTCGCTGTCGAGGCTGGAGGCTACGCGGACGCAGACTTTCAAGTTATACTTGCTCCGGTATCCGGCGAAATACAAGGAGACGTTCCTGGATCCACAATTTTGGCCTGAAGGCATCGTTTTCCGTCGCTTCAGGGAGGCGAAACCGAACCATGATATCCCTAAGCCATAATAATTAAGTGTCTTATAGGGTAACCTACACAATCATTGGCACCTAATGGTGACAGATGTCATTCAATATGGAATAGTTTCAATAATGCGTTAATAGTGTTAAATATACTCATGTCATTTGATTTGTTGATTATTGGTGATAAATTAAATAAATAATTCCAGTTCGAATATTATTAATATGTATTCAAAATCGACATTTTTAGCAGCAGTGGTCAAAAAGTACAATCATTGGCACTCAAGTACAATCATTGGCACTCAAAAAAAGTACAATCATTGGCACTTAAAAATTTTTTTTTTGCTTTATTCTGATTATTTCCTCGTCTCTGATTGGATTTATGTCTGCAGATTTAAGAATTTGTCAATTATTATGGTATACAAGATGATTTTTTTAAATGGGTATTTAGGGCGTTCTCCGAAACTACCGGGAATTTCGAAAAAACAACTTACGTGACCGATTTCAATAGTAACTAAAACATCATAATCAAAATTTTAAACGGTTTTATTAAACTATTTGTAATGCCCATGTTGTGCCGACCCCAGTATCGATTGGAAACTCGATTCTAGAAGTTGTTGACTCATACGTCTACCTTTTTTTTTTTTTTTATTGCCCGGGGAAAAATGCGTGACGCATACCACCCACACCCGGGGGAGCGCAGGGTGGTTATGTGGGACTCCCAGCCGGCACAACGCCGTACGTCGGTACGTTGCTGTGCCGGCGGGTATACCCACTAAAAAACCCCGGGGTGTTCCTTCGCGACGCCATGTGTCGGGGCTACGGGTACGCCGAAACACTCATCCGCGGCCCCGACGGCGTTTGGTCCTCCATGGAGGACCCCGCCACGGTGGGGTGAAGGTAATCCTTCACCCCAACCCTCCCAAGGGGAGCGCGGAAACACGCGCGCGCCTCCTCGCAGGCCCTTTAGGTGGGCAACGGATACCCCCGCATGCGTTGCCCGGGCCCCAGGATTCTGATTCTCCGGTCGCCACCGCACAGGAGTTCTGCATGGAGACGAGCGGAGAATCATCCTCCACATCTCTAAGAGCTTGGAAGGGCGTTCCGTGCCCTCTCGAACGCCTACCGAACGTGCGAGAGGACACAGAAGGCCCATTCCCGCCCACCACTACGCGCAAATAGCGCAGGAGGCTCTCTGGTTGCCCCGGTACAGGGGTAGATCTGCACAGGGGAAAGCAGAGAACCCTCCTCACTCTAAGGGCTTGGAAGGGTGTTCCGTGTCCTCTCGAACGCAATAGATTACATGCGAGAGGACACGGAAGACCCATTCCCGCCCACCACCACCGCAGGGCTCAAGTGAGCCCCGCCTGCGCCATCCACTGTGCCCTATGCTGCCTTCATAGGGACACGCGGAGGCGCAACCCACACCGCGGCAAGCCGTTGGCGTTCCGCCCCGATTCGGTCGCAGAGGATAGGGAGAGCGGCGCATCGTAATACCGACACTCCTCTTCCCCTGCGACCCCACCGCCTTCGCCATCTACCAGTGGCGACCCCGTTTGGGCCGCGGAAGGCAGGAAGAGCGGCGCACCGCAATACCGGCACTTCTCTCCCGCCGCGGCCCAAACATTCAGCCGCGATGCGCTACGTTACGCATCGCGGCCCGCCTCAGTTGCGTTGCGTCCTGTGGGACGCACCGCAACCTACTCGGCCGCTCACACCTGCCTGGAGGAAAGTGAAGCGGCCGACCACCTCGGGCTCCTCTTGGCTTCACCGTGGGATCCGTACCACGGCTACTGACCCCCACCGCCGCGAGAAGGCGGGAACCCATCGGGGGGTCATACGTCTACCTAGGACAAGCAGTCCAACTCGGTAGGTAACTTCGAGAAAGAGGTTAATCGTCGAATCCAACTAGGCTGGGCAGCGTTCGGAAACCTACGCAATGTCTTCTCGTCCAAAATACCTCAGTGCCTCAAGTCGAAGGTCTTTGACCAGTGTGTGTTACCAATGATGACTTACGGATCTGAAACGTGGTCTCTGACTGTGGGCCTTATCAGCAGGCTCAAAATAGCGCAACGAGCTATGGAGAGGGCTATGATCGGAATTTCTCTGCGAGATCGAATCAGAAATGAGGAGATCCGTAGACGAACGAAAGTTATATAGCCCAGCGGGTTAGTAAGTTGAAGTGGCAATAGGCAGGGCACATAGCACGTAGAACTGATGGCCGATGGGGCTGCAAAGTTCTCGAATGGAGACCACGGACCGGCAAGCGCAGCGTAGGACGTCCACCCGCAAGGTGGACAGACGATCTGATAAAGACGGCAGGAACACGATGGAGGCGGGCCGCTTGCAACCGGACTGAATGGAAATCTATGGGGGAGGCCTATGTTCAGCAGTGGACGTCCTATGACTGAGATGATGATGATGGTAATTAAAATTTGACCGTAAGGCTTCGCTTAGCTTCGACCGTGTTGACCCTTTTAAAAATCACATTAGATCCTGGCCCCTTTTCATTTTATTACATAATATAAGGTTCCATACCTCAAAGGAAAAAGGGGTATGGATATGGGGTATGGTAAAGGGTATGAAGTGTCAATTAATATCTAATACCTAGGTTGTCTGCAATTGCTGCCGTGTCTGCCTTGGAGCTAAGCAAAAATAAAATTTTGATATGTACGCAAACAAAGGTACGGCGATTAAATATAAAGTAGGATGTGGGTTTTTCGATCCTTAGCTAAATTTAATCATAACTTAATATTTCAGCTCGGTATTGAACCCTACATTAATCAGAAATAGTTAGGCATACCACCCTGATAATTATTAATTTATTATTTACGTATGGATTTGCGGTTTTTTTACCTAAAATACTTTACATTGGTTATCAGTAAATCCTATTCCAACGAAAGAAATACACTAAAATGGCCAATATTATGCCAAGGTACAATCATTATCATTGGCACACGCCACGGTATAATCATTGGCACTGCCAATGATTGGATTTGATCGATAATATATGTTTAATCCATGCGATATAAATTCCATTACAATGTAAATGAATTTCAACACAAAATAAGTCGCATTTTAAAAAACATTTAAAAAGTACAATCATTGGCATTGGTGCCAATGACTACACCGTCATAGAGTTCATAGTGCAATTATTGGTATATCAAAAACTGGCAAAGTAATCATTGAATTGCAAATCTTACACAAATATCCCAAATTATGCACCTTCTCTTACGTGAAAATAACAAACATTAAACAATACTTACATAAATATAATTATTTTAACGCAGTTTTCTTTTCTACTTCTCTAACTTTTTTCAAATCATCAGCAGCAATGGCGCGCAAATTTATGAAAAAAATAAATCCCGCCAATTTAACTGTCAATGTCACTTACAATTTGGTTTTGGCAGACGCTAAATTTAAAATACTATTTAGGAAAAAATAATAGAAATGGCTACAGTCGTGTTGTGTTATAATATTACGATTAAAAGTTGAAAGTGCCAATGATTGGGGGGGTGCTAACAATACTACCGGTTACCCTATTTTTATGTATGTTAGTCTGTAAGGTATTTATTAATATGGGCCTCTGGTGCGTATAATTTATTATACGCACTATTGCCTGAAATAAATGAAATTAATTTTATTTATTGCTGGCCTGCGCCAACAGCTTAGATGCTCCTGGAGCGTCCAGCGTCAGTCGTGTGACTATAACATCTTGTGGGAGAGCGTTCTCTGCCTCTCTTACCCTCGACACAGACAGTGATTATTAATAAGCCTTTCCACACTATACCTACACTATATACACTATAGAAAGTAAGAATGTACTTATGTATACACAATCTATAATGGTTAATCAAAACATGAAATAGGTTTTATGAAAGTGAAGGACCTACGTAGCAGTATAATCGCGTGCGTTAATACATTCTTCTCACGATCGAGATCGGTGAGTGGAGTCGGAACATAAACCAATATCCGGCACGCGCCTTCCCTAATCACCCATACACTTTACATTAAGTATAGACAATCAGTTACTTTAGTATTACCTGCCTACTGTTTATTTTGATTGGTGAAACTAATAGCGAAAAATAAACGTATACCGTGATGAAGCAGGTTTTCAATACCGTGCCTTATATGTGTGTGGGGATACTTATTAAAATATTAACAATAATGAATATAGGTACTTACATAATAACATAACATAATCCTGAATAGTTTATGGCGTTCTATGGGGGAGGCCTATGTTCAACAGTGGACGTCTTCCGGCTTATGATGATGATATAGTATAATAAGAATATAATATAGATAAAATCTCCATAATATTATGTTTACATAGGACAAGGAAGCATGGTGAAAATTGAAAGGTGTTCAAAATAATGAGTTTGTAACCCATAATACAATGAGAATTTTCTTCACAAAAAATTTACTTACTGGAAGACGGGAACAGTATGATAACAGGATGATATAGTATAATAAGAATATAATATAGATAAAATCTCCATAATATTATGTTTACATAGGACAAGGAAGCATGGTGAAAATTGAAAGGTGTTCAAAATAATGAGTTTGTAACCCATAATACAATGAGAATTTTCTTCACAAAAAATTAACTTACTGGAAGACGGGAACAGAACAATACTCAATAATAGGTGTCCTACCTACTTATTAGGCAAGTTTCTTGTGCGTTCTTCTTGTAGAGGTATCTTTCCGAACGCACGGTAGACTCAGTACTGTTTATCTTCATTGACGTGCAAAAGTGTCAGATTATGACCTATTTGAATAAATCTGTTTGAGTTTGAGTTTAGGCATTATTGTCTTGGTACTTACATACTTAGGTAGCAGTATAGCAATACTTAGCAGCTTACCTACCCACTTATACCTTGACCACGAGAGAGAACCCCGGGACCCGTTGATTGAATCAGGAAGCCCCCACACTTGACTAGCGTCGCCGCTCGGACCCGCATGCTTGATGCCGCATCATGGACCGACCACAGATAACCCATTCTAAAGTGCCTCAGTATATTACGAGCTCAGTGGTGTCTTGAATTATTCCTTTTTGACACTTGTTTTGTCCCGTTATTCGTTATATTCAAAATAAAATTAGCAAAAAACATCTCTTATTAAGCATAAGAGTAAATACAAAAGCAGACCCAAGACAGGAGGCCCACCTCCGATCCTGCGAGACGATAGCTCTATAGAACTCTAGGACAGAGCGAAGTGGAAACGTACAATGGGTTCGTTACTAAGAGCCACAGTCCCGGAGAGGCACAACTTCAATTAATGTCACAATTTTTCCTACTTGTTACTGTACCTACAATCAGCTCAAATATTGCTAACGAAGGCTAATTACGTCTGTTTATTGTCGACTTTTAACAAAGCTCTAGTTGTGTAGGTAGGAACTTAGAGAGAGTAAGTTAAGTAGGTACCTACATGTACATATCACGTGACAGAAACCAATAAATAAGTAGTTTTTCCGATTAGACGGTCAATCAGCATGTAGCCCTGGAAGTAACAATGTAAACACGGCACTCTCTGATCGGTCACGTGTCCGACACGCTTCCGACACGCCACTGACATTCCTAATTACCTGGTAACATCTTTATTGCTTTCAATTATAAATCTTATTACAGCGTTAGGTGAGTAAGGTAGGCCTATATTGCAATATATGAACCATATGTTCATATAAACTCGTCTGAAAGTAAATTCGTCACGCATCAAAAATATTAAACTCAAACTCAAACAGTTTTATTCAAATAGGTCATAATCCGACACTTTTGAACGTCAATGAAGATAAACAGTACTGAGTCTACCGTGCGTTCGGAAAGATACCTCTACAAGAAGAACGCACAAGAAACTTGTAGGGCTTAATCTTTTCAACAGATAGTTTCACATATTTGGTTTGCTTACATTCGTTTTCTTTGAAGGTGCCGCGAGGTGACTATATGCAGAAGTTTCCAGGCATCTTTGTCCTCTATGTACTGGTTGACTTTATAATAAGCCTTCTTTAGTAAAGTAGATTTTATATAGGTTTTGAATTTACCCTCAGAGAGCCCCGTTATCTCTTTTGGGATTTTATTATAGAAAAACGTACACTATTTCCTAAGAATGTCTTTTTATTTGTTTTAGATAATCTTAATTAAGTAAGTAAGTAATTATATTACTTACGTTGACACGCGGCCATTTTTATGAGAACGTTTTCTGATTTATGAAAATGTTCCCTATCCTTGCTGTTTTATGAAATTAACTTGCAGTGCAGTCAGCTAGGTAGACCCATAATAGATAAGTAGTTACTTACCCATGTATTCAAGTAAGTAAACTTGCGTATATACTAATACTAGTGCCTTTTCGCATACCTAAGTACTTATTACTTCCAGTCCAGCGTTCCTAGTATTATACCTATCTTAAATCGTTAAGACCTAAGGCTATCGACTTATTACTTACTTGATTATTTATTTTCATTATCTAAGTGTATAATGACAGATCGCTCCAGAAGTCATTCCCTTTCTAGCGTTCGTGTGTTCGATTCCCGTCAAGTCCCATATTCCCAAACCGATTACCCACTTCAAATATTTGCGAGCATCACCCTCCGGCCTCCAGTGCCCTGGCTCCTCTCTGTTGTCTGTCCTGTCCTCTCTGATTATGATTATATTTATATAGTCGGCATGATAGATTAGGGGTGATTTCTATTAGCATGTTGTTTGAGGTTATTACGGTAGGTAACAGCTCTGAGACGTGGAAAACTGCTTTAACTAATAAATATAGAAACGTAGGTTATAAATAACTATTTGTTTAAAAAGTCTCTCCACCTGTGTAGGTAGGGTCAGTCTGGGTAACCAAACGCAGTGGGAGATCTGACAGTCCAGAACAGAGCAAAGAAAGCAGGTTTCAGTCAATCAAAGGCACAAAGAGATGACACAATCACGAGTCACTTTTATTTCCAAAACATTGGTTTTATTGGGACTATTTGTGCGAATCGGAAGTAGTGCGAATCGTGCCTCATTTAAACTTTTCTGTATTTTGTAAAACATTGTTAGTTACCCACTTACTTATATAAAATTGTAATATAAAATTGTACGCAACTATTTTTATTAAAAAAAACACTTCTTTTATTGAAACGTAATGTGAACATAACTTGAGGTCACAATGACATGGTAGCACTATTATTTTTACCTATTCTGTGATCACATTAAGTATTCAGTAGTAGTAACGTCCGTGGTCCAGCAGAAATATGCCCGGATTAAAATCCGGAGTTCCTGGATCGAATCTCATCATGTGGACTTTTCGCCTGGACGTTACCGTGTTTGGATAGCACGTTATACTGTAGGTCCCTATAGTTTCATATATAAGATATGTTGAGGGCAGTCGTTTCGAAGCCTTGTAAGAATCTTCGCGACCTAAAAGTTCTGAGTCCTAATTAAGACCCTGAAAAGGATACGCTCTTATTATATTAAAAAAAAACCTATGGCATGTGCAATATCACATGCCTAAAAATAAAAAATAATAATAAATAAAATAGCTAAAATATCTAAAATGTTAGATATTTTAGCTATTTTATTTTGTAAAATATATTTCCTTCATGTTATGATCATGGTAAAGTTTTGTGCGGAGTTTGATATTTCATTAATTTTATAACGACTACTTACATAAGGTAAATTTATAGACTCAATGAGTAGGTAACAATCGCAAAAATGTGTAAACTCACTGTAATATAAGTACTTCTTAGATATCTATTGAATCAATATTATATCCCAACACCTGGACTACTCATTATACAAGTTATAATATGCTGAAGTAGAGAATATTGACATAATTCCTTACTCTACATAGTCATATGTAGAGAGAATACATGGAATGCTCTACATAGACCTAACTTTCAAAATCGATGTGCGAAGGCTTTCAAGGAACGTGAAAGGGCGTACGCTGCTAAATTATTAACCGAGACACACTGAGCATCTACACCTCTCTCTTTCTGTCGTAACACTTGAGTATAGTTTCATCTCTTTCATGTTCTGTATGGAGATGTTGCGCTTTCGGCCGCCATACATGATTGTCTCGCTCGCTCTTGTTGGAGCGGTGTGTGTGTCTCTCGCTCGCTCTCATTAGGTTAGTCTCAGTGGGGCATGTTTGCGCGACGCTTGCCAGTCACATTTCGTATGTTGGTGCAGAGTAGTGATACATCAGAGAGATAATTATTGTTTGGTTCCAGTTCAAATGTTTAAATTAATCAAAATAATGATTAAGTAAATAAAATAATTGTAAGTAATTTATAATTTAACAGAACAGGTTTCCCATATAACTGTCCATTAGGTACTTACGTGTCGTGTGGATAACACATAGCACAACAAATAAATCAGAGTTTCACAATACAAGATTTCGAGGCCTCCGACATTAGCTAACGACTGCCCCCTACATAGGCCCCCAACTTATCTGATAGACCGGAACAGTGCCCGGTTGCGGTTTTAACGTGCCATCCGAAACAGGGTAGCATGCTCTACCACTGAGCCACGGACGCTTCAGAGTAGAAGTAAGGAGTATAAGTAATGTAATGACCCTTTTAGAAAATTTATTACTTATAGGTAGTAGGTTAGCCTGCCGATTAGGTAGGTAATAAATAACCTGGGACTGGAGATGTTACCTAGGTAGGTAACAGGTACTTAACATAAACTAGTTATTGGTACTATATCTACCTAGTGACGACTTTTTTTTGTCTTCACCGCTAAACTTGAAATGAAATGAAATGAAATGATATTTATTTGCATTGTCATAATACAAGGTGACATTGCAATAATAAATGAGGTCCACATGTTTCACCAGGATCTGGTATACAAAATTGAATAATTGACTTTAATCCAAATTAATCGATAATTACATAAGTTAAAAAATATTACAATATGTCAAAATTAATAAAGCATGTCAAATATTGTCATATTAAAATAATTATAATATTACGTACAATAATAATAATAAACACCTTAATATATAATTATGTCGTGAGAATTTTCGTTTTGTAATTCCAGTATTCTTTAATGTCGTAAAAACAATTGTTAATTAACCATGTCCGAAGCTTATACCGAAATAGTTTAAGAGGCAGTTCTCTGATCTCTCTAGGTAAATGATTAGGTACCTATAGATATTGAAGGCTTAAGGTATACTTACCTACTTATATATCTAGTTATTTTAGTTTTTAAAAGCTTTTATTTAACTTGCAATGTATGTTTGTATGTATGTTTGTTCGGGTGGAATCTTTGAACTCAATTTTGAAGTAGATATCTTCAACCGATTGAGCTGAAATTTTGTATACCTATACGTTTAGTTTGGATGACAATGCACGATATGGTGACATCATTCTAAATCCAATATGGCGGACCATCCAAGATGGCGGAGTAGTTATTTTTAATGCACTTCTACAATATGGCAATCAAATGAAAGGGATGGTTGAGAGTAACTCAAAAAATAATGTGATACCTAGACAGCGATAACCAAAAAATTAAAAATAAATTAAAACAAAAAAACTTTTTTTAAAAACAGCTTTTAAGTATTTAATTCTAAGTTTATAAAATCTGCTTTACTAAAGAAGGCTTATTATAAAGTCAACCAGTACATAGAGGACAAAGATGCCTGGAAACTTCTGCATAGCCGCCTCGCGGCACCTTCAAAGAAAACGAATGTAACTAAACCAAATATAGTGAAACTACTTATCTGTTGAAAAAATTAAGCCCTACAAGTTTTTTGTGCGTTCTTCTTGTAGAGGTATCTTTCCGAACGCACGGTAGACTCAGTACTACTGTGTATCTTCATTGACGTGCAAAAGTGTCAGATTATAACCTATTTGAATAAATCTTTTTGAGTTTGAGTTTGAGTTTGAGTTTGAACGCTCTAAAAAGAAGAAAATATATTTTTCCTTAAAAATTTTAACTATGAACTTATAACCTCATTATATACAATTTATATGATCATAAAAGCTTGTCGCGAGGTTTAATTACCTACCTATCAGTATTTAATTAAATTGAAATTGAATATTAATCATACTTATTCAGCAGTGATCAACGTTCATTTCAGCGCGTTTAAGTAAGTACCAGCGGAACGGAGCTGAACGTATCTCATACAAAATCGTAGTTTTCAATGGACTAAAGCTGAACAGAGCTGAATATGTGTGATTAGTCTGTGGTGCCCATGATCTTGGGGAAAACTGAAAATAGGTATATCGGCAAAAAGTACCACAGAGAGATTTATTAGGTATTAAAAATAGCGGTAAATATTAATTCCTGAGACCTGATGAGATTAACAAGGTCATCCGTAAAATGTATACTTACTTATCGTAAGGTATACCTAGTAATTCTATTTTATCATCGAACTTAAATCAGTTTAAGGCTTAGATGAGACCCAATGAGTACCAGAACGTAACCACACCTAATTTTGTTAAACTATCAGTAACTGTAGGTAATAAAAGAAAAGATTAAGCCCTACAAATTTCTTGTACATACTTACTAAGTAAGTACTTGTACCTAGATGTATCTATAGCTTCCCGAACGCACGATCATGCCGTGCATACCGTGTATACTTATGCCTATACACTTTAACTTCATTCTTGGGATTGTTGAATAAAAAAAATTGAGCTTGAGTTTGTGTACGAGTTACCTACTTAATGTCTTAAAAACTTTATACTGATATTGGGGCATCCAACAGTACTTACCTAGGTATATACTTATATAACAATCAAAAACTAAAAATAAGCACCCGCCAGTAGTTATAATAAAATATCAAAGCGAATCAACCGTAAGCACTAGACGTCGCGTCGGTGACGGTCGGTGTATAGGTTATATCTACGAGTCGGGGGGCTGAGGGCCGCAGCGGCATTACTGATCGGAGGCGGAGAGCTGAGAGCGGCGACCACTCGATGTCTGCCTTTGATCGGAGATGATGCGACCTCTCCTACTCTAATGTTGACGCATCGGTGACTCTTGACGACTGAACAACCCTTGCCTCGCACAGATGGTTTGTTATCATTATAATAAGTACCAATCCTAGAATAGTAATATTAATTATTGTACTCAGGAGAGGTGTAAAAAGATATAAATTGTTAATTTTTTATTTATTTAAATAAGTATACACATATAAACACACAGCTGAGCTTTCCCAACTGACCAATTAAAAGGATAGGTACTAAGTAGGTACTTATAAACTACGAATAGACGATCGAAAATGGTTCGACCGTACCTACCACATGCACATCAAAGCCGTAGGTACCGTACCTAGTGCCTAGTACCTACCAAATAGGTAATAATAATAATGTTCACCGGACAGTGCGGCAGCCAGTTCGAACGTGGTGGCGAACCAAGTTCGTGGTACGGCCGTAGGTACCATGTTGGATCGTCTATTTCCAGTTAGTACCTACCTACTGACTTAGTATCTATAACCGATTACCAGAAACCCTGTATTGTACCTAAGCAATGCGAAACGAACCAAAATAAAGCATTGTTTTTTTAAAGAGCCAGTAAACAATTTGTATAAGTAATGTCGCTGTAGATCCTCCACTCTCCCTCTCCACTAGACTTGTCGCTCAGTCATGGTAATGAAGACATCTGCATCGTAAAGGGAGCACTCTACACCTGAGCGGTGTTTTGTTTTTACCATATATACCTACCTACCTATACCTATTAACGTATCCTTTATTTAACACAAGTTTAGATTATGTTTGACAGCCTCGATGGCTCAGATGATAGTAACTCTGCTTTCTGTACCGCAGGCCCCGGGTGCGATCCCCGGCCAGGTCAAACATTTGTGTGCATGAATATGTCTGTTTGATCTGTGTCTGGGTATTATAAGCTTATATAAGTATGTAGGTAGGTACCTATATCAGTTATCTGGTTACCATAGTACAGGCTTCTAGCCTAGTTTGGGACCAGATGACCGGGTGTGGAAGTTGTCCCATATTATTATTATTATTATAAAACTGTAAACTGACACTCTTATTAGTTTTTATAATATTATATGTTGCCTGTCCGGGCTATTTATTAAGTACCTGTACCTACCTTATACTTACCTATTACTCGTATATCTTATCAGTCTCTACTACCTACCTAGTCACAATTTATTTTTATAACCATAATACTAAGTAGGTATAAGTATTGGTTGAAAACTAGAAGAAAGGTACACCCATAATGTAACCTTGCTAGGTGAACTGCGAATGAAAAATTAATGTATTAAATAGGTAGGTATGTATTTAGTTTATATTAGGTATATCCTACATTTTGTAACAAAGAGCAAAAGTGCAGCCTACCTATAAATAAGTACGTACCTAGGTATTATTATTATTTTATGCTGTCCATATAGGGGCCGTATAATGTATTATTAATCTATTGTGGCAGCCCGTATGGATATGTAAAGTATATATAATTTACTGCCCAAACCCACTGAATCTAGAAATTTCCCAATTTTCCGGAGATCTCCTCGGGGCACATTACTTATATGTCGTCCCAAGTGGATACTTCTATTGAAAATGAGCGGCCCGCATTCAGAGAGGACGTGCATAGCCGTTTCTTCTTCAAGGCAGATCTGCACTCAGCTTCCTGGCCTAAGCCCATATTCATCAAATGTTTGTTCAGCTTGCAGTGGCCGCAATAAGAATTCTGGTTAGTGAACCGGTTTTATATCTACTGAGCTGAAGGAGCTCCTCTGATATTTTAGTATTTTATCCTTTAATGACGGCTTTGGAATGTGTTTGTCTCTCTGCAGGGTCCCACATTACCCTGGGCTCCTAGATGCATTTTTTATTTACCTACTTAGTAGATTGTATACCTACATAATTGTATTTTTGTTATATGTAAGTACCTACCACAATTATGGTTCAAGTCCGATTTAAGGGTTGTCGGCTCCTTTTTTGCAAGCTCATCCGCTAATTCGTTGCCAACTATGTTGCAATGTCCGAGCGCCGGGCAGTCATTGAAGTGTTACCTTATTGGTGCTACTGAGAGCATTTAGATTGTTTGATATGAGTAAAACCCACAGTCAAACAAAAATTGCGACCACTTTTGTGTTCAGTTTCAATCAAAGAACGTAGACACCCCGCGGGAGGCCACTCGATCTTTTGATCATCATAAAACAAAAACCGTGTTGACTCCACACTCCACCCTAAGATGTCAATAATGGCGCCCAACGCAAGCTCTATGCAATTAAGAGAATAGGTACCTACTTTAATGTCAAGTAGGTAGGTGCATGCGTGAAAGATCAAAGCGTCCTCTGCCTATCTGCTAGTTGAGTCATATCTAACATATTATTATATTGTTATTAACTTGATAGTTATTATTCAAATGTTTCGTCATTTAAAAAATATAAGAACATCGACGAGTCCCTCCCATTTATGTTAGTACCAAGACGTCGAGACGGTTCTTAGGAATTACCTAAGTATAGGTATACCTACCTATATTTAGTTCCAAGCTTTCGATTACTACGAAGTTATTAGCTTGAATAGAAAAGAGTAGGAACGGAAATGTTTTGTAGGTATGTATAGCTTGATCTCTGCAACCTGCAGCTAAACAAAAATCAACGTGTTGTGTAGCGTTGATTTAATTGATTTCCCACTCCTCTTGCTCAAATAGTCCCGTCATTCTTGCGTACTAGAGGGCTAAAATAACTTTTCAGGCTCTAGGGTATAAAGTATTTCTATTCATAATTGCTGATAATGTGTTTTTTTTTAATGTTCTTTATAATATTATAAACCCGCAATTGTAATGACAGTAGCACTTGCAAAAAAAACAATGTATGCGTGTTTTCAGCATTTAAATTGTGTTAGTTTTTGTCTGTTAGGTACCAAAGATATATTTTTTTGGAGACGCACATACAGGATATAGCCAAAATGTTTTGATTAAATTAATAATTTTCTTTTCTCACAATCGTAGTGCAAAGTAGTGTAACACGCGGCGCTATAGCCCATTTTTACTTACTCGGTGTCTAATATCCCTTACTAAAGCTGGGGAGTAAAACTATCTCGTATACTTAGAATGGGTCTATTTTGATCCTTGGGTATAGCTCGACACTAAAGAGTAGAAACGGAACTAATTTAAAGTGTATGTGTTGATTAAATTGTTTTTAATGTTGTAAATGACAGTGGCACCCCCATTATTTTCTCTCTTTTGTGTCGAGCTATAAGAAAGTAACAACCTACTATTATTGTTGAAACATATAGTGGCGCCCCTCTTTTTATATTGTATTATTTTCTACTCTTTTCTGTCAAGCTAACTCTTCTCTGGAATAGACTCTAATTGCTCTAGTTTCGTTTCTGGATCTTACCTCCCTCAAACCAGTTTTAATAACACCTGTAGGTATAGTCAGTCGACAAGTTTCAAAACTTTTTTTACACAATGAGGCGTTTTTTTTTTAATACAGCACAGCAAACAATCTGTTATTGAATGCGAAAAAGACTAAATGTTTGAAATTTTCTTTGCCTAACGTCAGAAGTATAGAACCAAACATAGTTCTTGACGGTGAAAGACTCAATATCGACAATGCAACTTTGTTCCTTGGCATACATATAGACTCTAAACTGCAATGGAGCACTCATATCACCGAGCTCTCAGGGAAACTAAGCTCTGCAGCTTACGCGGTTTACAAAATTAGGCAACTAACGGACATAGCCACGGCGAGATTAGTCTACTTTGCATATTTCCATAGCTTAATGTCATATGGGATTTTGTTGTGGGGGTCAGCTGCAGATATAGAAACCATCTTTATACTACAAAAACGTGCGATTCGTGCCATCTATGAGATGCGTCCACGCGAATCTCTTAGAGAATTATTTAAAGAAATAAACATACTGACCCTACCATCCTTATACATCTATGAGAACATCATGTATGTGCGTAAAAATTTGCATAAATTCAAATTAAATAGTGACCTCCATAATTTTAATACTAGGAATAAAGACAAAATAGCTATACCTAGCTTTAGATTATCTAAAACAAATAAAAAATCATTCTTAGGAAATAGTGTACGTTTCTATAATAAAATCCCAAAAGAGATAACTGGGCTCTCAGAGGGTAAATTCAAAACCTACCTATATAAAATCTACTTTACTAAAGAATGCTTATTATAATGTAAATCAGTACATAGAGGACAAAGATGCTTGGGAACTTCCGCATAGCCACCACGCGGCACCTTCTAAACAAACTAGTGTAACCAAACCAAATATTGTAAAACAATCAGTTGAAAAAATTAAGCCCTACAAGTTTCTTGTGCGTTCTTCTTGTAAAGGTATCTTTCCGAACGCACGGTAGACTCGTTACTGTTTATTTTCATTGACGTACAAAAGTGTCAGATTGTGACCTATTTGAATAAATCTTTTTGACTTTGACTTTGAATAGTTCTCAAAGGAAGGAAAGATGGCGTTGTTATCTACGAAAAGAAAAAGTAGCTTTCAACATATACAAAAACTACAAAAATCTTCAATAAAAACTTTATATTTACCTCTAAAGTATGCATACTTTGGCTTGATTATGTACTTGATATCATTGTCCATTTGTTTGCATGTGATGCATAACATTTAAATAACGATAATTATTAGTGACAAAACATTGACATTTATTTCTTTTCTACATTAACGCCATCTATTATTCCTTCGAGAACCCATTTTTTAAGAAAACGCCTCATTCGTGGCGTATCACTATTATCACCTCCTCAAACCATAAGTCTACGCCTCCCACAAACCAGCTCATATAAGTAAATCTGGTCTGTGGTAAACTGTTATAACAAACACTTTGATGATTAGGAGGTAAAGAACAACATTGGATTTTTTTTGTAAGTTCTTTATTTTTTTGTCACCATTTATCGTAAAACTTTCCTACGGCACACCGCGCGTCGCAGTCGCGCACCAATATTCTGCCTTGTGTATGTCGAGCGAGGTATCCTCCCCGACCGCCAGGTGGCGCCACACAAGCACACACAGGCACGTACACATCTCTCGCAACACACTCGCGCAAGGCTCATCACTCAACACGTCGGTTACAGTCACAAACTTACAGATGGCGTTCATATCAATTCCGAACGTGTTGACTTTCCGTTAACAACATAAATGATTTACACCAACAGAAGTTTTACATAGTTTTTTTTAATAGAAAATAATATAATGATATCCATCGTAAGTACACACAAGCACCATCCTCTAGCTGCAGTTTTACTGCCTTACTCGTACGATATAAACTCTCCGCGCTCGAGTTCTTCGAAAATTGCTTAGCAAACATTGTTTTAAACGCTCGAGCGGGATCCCATACGTTCCAAAACATCGAAAATACATATCAAAACAATTTCATAGACACAATCGTTTCCTTCCAGTAACAACTTCGAGTATTATTTGTTCGGCTGTGTGGCCTTCTTTTACAATACAATACAATTTAATACGATACAATGACAAGTCAATACAAAAATTCGATCTGAAGATCTGCCGAAATGTTCGATATATACTTCCAACTAGTCAAACGATATCTTTAAAATAACAAGTAAGTATATAAAATACTAGTACAATAAAAAACCTATAGGAAGTTATACATCACACTACAATCTTTGGATACAAAATCTTCCCACCGCCGCTGCAGCATCGTTTATAACAACCCCACCGTAAATATCGCTTACATCTTGAACAAAACCGTTTCTTTCCATAGACATAACATTTTTGAATATGCGACATCTATATTTGAGCAGAGTTATAAATGGTGGTACAGCAGCGCCTCGGAGGGCGGCAAGCCGGTTCCGATGCGAGAAATAATAAAACATGTAAGTTCTCTCGGTCCCGTTGCCAGCTACCAACCGGGTCACACCAATACAGTCTCTAAATACGAGCCGTGTCATACACGAATTGAGAAATTTAGATAATAAGAAAAACAAGTCAAAAAAAAATTTATCCTCATCAGATGAGCCATATCAGTCACACAGTTATACTCTTTACGATATCAAAACTTTATCGACTAACCCTCGCGTCGGGCGTCCGAGCTACATCGCGATACTGTCGCAGGAGGTCTCGGGGACGTTCGCTCGAACGACTCGACGATATACTCTCTCCCTCTCCATACACACGACCCAATATGCCGTCACCACTAAGCTTAACCAATATTTATACATATTCCGATTTAGTTATTACAACTTAGCTCTTCTCCATTCGCGCTTATTTACATGGGGGACGCCATCTCGCTTCCTTGCAATTTCTTCGACAAAATGGCGTCGGAGATGCGAGCGAGGCTGCAAGATGGCGGCCGCTTCATGTGCAAACCTATCTATATATCGCCCTGTCGCTTCGGTACCCTACAGAACACAATTCGAATGTATCCGTCGTCTCGCCTAATGAAAACATTTACATGGTGGCTGATAATGTCCAAAATTCGTTCAATCTGACTAAATAAATCCTTGTTACGACTATTGTCCCGAGTTCGGTGATGTGATAGAAGGCACAAACTAAAGTGAACATGCGATTGTTCCGCCGCTGAGAACATTCGAACGACACCAAGCCACCGCATACTGATACTAAGTAAGTAAACATACAATATTAATAGGACATTATATTCCCAAATCGTTAGCCTACGAATCCATTAAGTATAAACTACAATCGATTGGCAGTATTTTTTCATCCTCCACTTTCCCGTGATATTAGTCGAGTCATTACTTCGCTCTATACACTTATCGACTCTACCCTACAGATCGCCCGCGGGTACGCGCGCACGACAGCGCGTGCGCTGACTCGTACGCGCGAAGCGGCGGCCGCACTTATCGCATACGTTTAAACAGAATCCTAATAGGTTAAAATGACACGAAACCGAACCTACCATTCCCTCCCGTGGACGTAATACCTACCCTAGTTTACAATTTCGACTTTTTTCTGAATGTGGCAACCTACTGATTTATACAAGCGACTGCAACGCCGCAGCCGACATCAGAAAAAAATGAAAACCACTGTCCGTTTTCGTCCAGTGTGATCCGCCGCAACGACCGGCGCGGCACTGTGGCGCCCCGGACACTGCCGCGGGACAAACGTGTATGGCACGTCCTTTACAATTTCATTCATAAATGTGACGCGAGCGGCCGCAGACGCGCCTGCTTCTCTCTTGTTCATCGCATCCATGATATTATATAGCTCGTCGAATGTACGCCAAAAGACGCCAATAAAAAGAGATCAGTCTCAAATACAACAGCCCCTCGTCAAGCTCTCACAAACAGATACACCCGCGACCGGCGTCCGCTCGCGCCGCTCACATCGAGATATTATCAGCTATTCTAACGCCTATCACTTCGATTGTGATCCCTTCAACCGTTTTACATTACACTACCGGGGGCGAGCGAGCGACGCACTGTTCGCTCCACACATAGTGAGCGTCAGAACGTCACAGGAGCGTCGCTCACGGAGCCCCGTGTACCTGTCGACCGCCAACGAATTTCGTAAGCGGAATTCCGGAATTACATCCGAAATTCAAATCGAATCTTATTATCGAACCCTTAGAAGCCTATTACTTACAACCGTTTGAAACGAAACCGATAACAAAAAAAGGTATAACCTAAAACCGATCCAATACGTTGCGAACCCATCCTGGCTGTTAGTATTGACTGCATATCGATAACCGCCATGTATTTAGTACAACCACTATTTTCCCGTTCTATTACAATATTTTATATATCATTCATCTTTTTATATAATTTTTCAGGTACTGTGGTATTGCTTATATGTAAAAATAATATATCAATTTTTAGGTTATCCGTTAAGTATTATGTAAATAGTGGCGGTTAATTATTGGTGTTTCATCTTCTCACTAGAAATATAAGTCAGTTGGCAAAACTTATGTTAATGGTGTTATATTTTATTTAGTTAACTAACATGTGGGTATCAACGAGCAAGCACTTATGACTATGTTTCTAGTGAGACATATGTAGGTAATAATGCTATTGCAGTGTATAATATGTTGGACCTGTTCAATTACAAATGGTGTTACATTAATATTCATAGCTTTTAACAAATTATATTGTGTTAGTGTCCGTGTGTAGTGTGTCAAAATGTGTGAGGGTGTATATGTGTGTGTTATATGTGTTGGTGCGGCGGATGCTACGCGCTTACACCCACGCTATCAAAACGTAACGCACAGATAAATTATCTTTTAGCAAAACATCAATTAATATCAGAAATATAATTAAAACTAACGTACTATTATAACTCTGAATTATTATTTTTATACTTTTTTTTATTATTTTATATTTATTTTTTTCGTAGTAGATTCGTTCCGTATGACCTATTTAACAATAATGGAGGCGAGAGGCGGCGCGGGGAGCATCGCTTCATGTCACACTCACATCATATAACCACCGTACATACTTTACTTTAACAATGTATCATATATTTGAGAACAACGTTCTAGTGAGATCCAGAGAAGGAAGATTGCTTAGTAAACAGTGAGGCACTTTATGCACACGGGGACGTCGCCACCATTGGAAAACTATCTATATTGTTCAAAACAATTGCTGGAAACAAAATACAGATGGCGCTGCACATAAAAAGGGTGTCGAGTCATGACAGAGCGTGACATGAGCGATGCGACTATGAATCACAATGAATATCATGTAATAATTGACTATCACACCAAAACTGCACAACGAATCGCACTCGGCCGACAAACAAACAAACATGCTAACATGTTGACCACTTCAACAAAAAACAAGCAGACAAATTGGCGATAGGACACACATTAAGACTCGGGAGATGAGAATGATTTATAAATAAACCTATAGCTTAAGTACTTAAAGCTGCCACGGTAAGAAATCTAAACCAAAGAAGTAACGATAGAGTTGAGGGAAGGAGCAGCCTGACGATGGCTCGATTCTGTATTTGAATTATTGATCATTGTCCATTGACACTTCAACGATATTCTACCGACCATAGAACTTAAGTAAAGTTATAGAATCTAGGCCCTGTCTTCCAACTTGGTCATACTGATGAAAGGACTGTTCACACCTAAAAGGTGCCGACCAGTGGAATACTAGGTGTCGCAGACTGTGGGCTTATTTGAGGAGGCCTGAAGGGATACTGATAATAAGGAGGAAAGTGTGTAAGGGAGGGGCGGGGTGAGGACGGGCGGCGAGGTATCACAGGTGCAGCACTTAAACACGCGGACACTGCGACTTAACCGGATCCGGATACACTTACAACCTACACATTATTACCTCTACCATATCACCGCCACCGCTAAGAAACTAAGACTTGAATTTACTTGCAGCGATTTGGCCGCTTTTCACCACTTCACACACAAAAGCTACGCCCTAATAGACGCGACTCTATATGCGACCACACGATCACCGCAAGTTCGCGCGAACTGGTACGAATCCGCGATCAAATACACTGATGTCGCGATCTGTAAGGACATCAGGACGACATCAATATGTTTGATACCGGATTCGCAAGTGAAATTCGTGCGAACTCCATTTAAACCAGCCGCGGCGATGAATACAAAATCGCCAATCGCAGATGTTAAAAGTGGCAAGTTTGCTTTGGCCTTTAGCCGTGATATTGTGGAGGTCGTAAGTAGTGCCGCCGGCTTGGTCCATGGTCTAACTGAGGGTGTATACGACTGACAACCAAAGATCCAGAACATTCCACGAACAACCTATTCTATTGCCGACGAAACTCACACGAAACTAGCTTCAACATATACCTACTATAACATTTCATGTTATATATACATCATAATATAATATATTGACAGAATTGCTCAGCCAGCACAACCGGCGGGAGGTTATAAGTTAAAATACTCTTTTAAATCTTCATCTAAATATAAACTCTGATCTTAAACATCTATGGAACTAAAATTACATTTTGTACCATAATGTTGATTAAAATGAAGCCAACTGTCGCGGGAGGCGCACGCTTACTAACATGGACCAATGCTTTCAAATAGATATATTTATTCTAACAAATTTTGCGAGATCGCGGATACTTATAAAGGCAAGAACAGCTTTAGATGAAATACGTTCAATGACACTAAACAAATGAAACTTTTTGAAATGACAAGCGCAGCGTTGTTCGTCCTCCCACAAGGTAGACAAACGATCTAATAAACACAGTAGGAACACGCTGGATTCAAGCCCCTTTCAACCGGACTAGATAGAAAACTATCGGGGCAGGCCTATTTCTAGCAGTGGACGTCCTACGGCTGAGATGATGATCACGATGAAGCCTAAGACCAACACAAATGACACGTATGTAAAATAGCAAGAATCGAAATAAACCAGTTCACTAACGACGCTGTGAACTGAGCAGTTAATATTGTAATGTAAGGTATCGCCTCCCGCGAGTATCCAATATATGAATATAATATAATGGCACAAGACAAGCGATATGAAACACTGAGTAAAGGTCGCGCGAGCTCCCTCACGCCCTCGCGCAGCGCACAGGAACCAAGCTACCACACGCGAGGAGTCGACGGAAACTCACATATACCACGTATTACTAGAGGTCTTCTAAAACTTAAGGAGGTTCATATGACAAACTTACAGAAAAATAAATTTCTCGAAATTATACGTCTTTCGACCAAAATGTATCAGCCGATCGGTGAATTTGCAATGACGTCCATTACACAATACGTTTTTATGTCAGTAACGGCTATAATTAATGGCACAATTAATGGTCTATGGCCTATGGTCTAATGTGGCGAGTGACGTTAATCAAGCCGTCCTTCACTCAGTAACGATTGATTGTTTTTCATTTCACCTCGGAGGAAGATATATAAGGAGACGGCACACACAATTACATACAATATAGTGATAGACAGATCAGCCATCTTATGCGACAAGTTTAATGTTACTTGAACTGTCAAACCTTAGCCATGGCAGCCACCTTGTGCGACATTACGAGTTGTAGGTGTTCACCCGTTTTTTGTAGGTATCTGTCTTTGACCTAAACGATAAAAACGTCTATCAATCAAATACCATCAATGTATTGTTTATGTATAAAAGTATGACTGCCTGAGAAGGTGACATTAGTTCGCGTATCATCGTGCAATCCTTCAGCCAGTTCAGTTCAGAAGTTGTACCGCCTTTTGAGTATTACAACACCTCTGTATAATAGAGTACATGTGCAATGTATCCTCTACCTAAATGTCTAGCGATGGTCCCGTCGACTCCATATAAACAAAGTTAGTCTAACTTACAATTAGGATGGAACCGACCGCGCCCCCGCCCACATAATATTATGTATTTCTATCTTTACACAAATGATCTTCTATGATAGGTAATATTTCATTTGTATCGTTTTCGGACGTCTCAACTTGTCACTCTATTTTTAAAGACTTACCTGTTAGAGGAAAATGTACTGTAAATTAACCTACGCAAGGATCGTGTTAGATTGCATCCGAACGAATGCGAGAATGCAGTCTAATACGCCCGACTATTTACTATTCGTCGAGATAAAACTATTTTTTTTATTTTATTTAAAACACCGCACTGGGCTTCTGTCTGGGCATTCTCCATCAGATAAACTGGCATAAAAGTAATTACGCTTAGAGTTACAAGTGATATCTTACATCGGATTCGCTATTATTTTACATATAATATTTAAAACGTGTCTAAGATTGTTTTACTCCTTTGAACCGCGAGTGAATTGGATCAAAATATAATTCATTGAAATATGTGTTATTTATGTGGTAAAGCGAGGGTACAACAGAAAATAAATCTGTCTATGATTGTGTGGAACAAGTTATTAGCAATTTCATAAAACCATAAACAAGTAACACTAAATAGGTGTTCACATTCGTTGCGATGGAATTCATGTTTTTATATGAAATCAGCAGAATTCACCTTCCAATGTGATCTTCGAATATATAGCACTAAGGTACTTTCAATATTCATTATTTCCTGTCAATTGTGTCAACGGTAGCGCGTCAAATAGTTTATGAAAACATATATGGTCTACTGGGCACCATATGGCCGGCAGAAAGGAAATCCATGACATTTCCATAGTGCGATATATTCAAAGAATGTGGCAGATAAGCGATACAAAGCGAAAAACTAACAAATATAATGATAATTAATATAAACTTATAGAAAATATGTCAAACCGGCGATCTAGTCACTCTAAAACTTCTTAAAACGATATTATTATACAACTACATTGACTCAGTTAATAGGAATAAACGAGAAACAATCGCTTGGCGATTATGTACATACTACTGCTGGAGCTACGAGGTAGCAAACAGGTGTAGTGATACTCGAGAGGGTTCGTCTACTCATCGAAGTTGAGAAAGCGAAAGTCAAGAGAGAAATACACGTATTCAATACTTATGTAAGGTACTTTGCTAAGTAAAAAATTTCTCACCGTGTTCGTCACGGGAGGAAATTTCAATTTCAAATTACTATTGGATTTACGGGCCCTATGCGTTCTGGCCATCATAGTATTGTTCTTGAATACTGGTCTCTGCCTTCCACAAAGTAACATAATATAGTGCAGCCTGCATTGTATGTATCTACTTATAAAACTACTAGCAAAAAAACAGCTAATCACTTTATCTCGATTAACAAATTCTTTCTTTGTAGTGTGTCTGTTGCACGGGAAGATGCACCCTCTTGAATATTACTATATCTTTTTGTTACTCTGCATATAACAACCATTCTTACAATATAATTGTCTACGGTGCTCATGGATGCGTGAGAGGGCGCTATTGTCTACGCATTGGCGTATATTAATAGCTTTTTAAATCTCAATCGGCATTCGATAACAACCGTAGACAGTTTGTATCGAACAATTCGACACTAAAATGATTGTTTCACGTGTCTCGGGATAAGCGACATCTGTCGGTCGAATATGTGAATAATTTCAATAGAAGCGCTCTATAGAGCTGCCAAATTTTATGTGTAGATGGACCTTAAATAATATACAGGCCGACCACGATCATAGCCGGAGAGCTACAGAACTATGAGCTCATGTTGAAGCGTTTTAATGAACACCTATTATGATGTTAGTGTAAAAAGTGTGCCCTCGTTTATTGTGATCGTGGTCGTACTATATGCGATGGTGCGACGGCCGCGCGCAAAGCTACCAATAAAGGGTGAAACTCTCCAAGAGTTATAAAAAAAATGAAAACAAAAAATGCATATTATATAATGTAATTAGAAGGCACGCCCGACGCCCGCTGTAGTTCTCTACCTATAACTACTGCGTCCCGCGCACACTTGCACATTTCGTACATATTATATACTATATATACACGCACACACGCACGCACTGCCGCTGTGTGGGGAAACATTAGGGATTTCGTTGCATCTCGAAGCTAATTTAATTACATTATAATAATAACTGGCGCTTGCATGATCTTTGTTAAGAATTTCATTGTATTTTTAAATTACTTAAAAATGAAGTCATAATAAAAGAATTTCTAGAGAATTGATTGAACAATAAATTTTTGAAATAAATTTTTTATAGCACGTGTTACAAAAAGATGTAGAAATATACTCAATCCATTTAGTGTGAGAAGACGAAAATGTTTTGGTAATTTCGAAATTCTTTATTTTGATAGTCGTTCAGTACGATGGGCAAATAGTACACCCTCAAGTATTATTACACCTTTTTTAAACATATTGTATAATATGTTCAATGTGAACCGTTAATATAGTACATTTTAAATAGTTTTGCATATGAGAAACTGTCTGCCAACCCTAAGGCGGGATTGTATGTATGTTTTTGTACATTTTCTCGTAATCACAAAATCAGGTCCGATGAAATCGAAGGGAAATCTCGTAGAATTTTGCAGTGTTGTAAAAGTTCCCCACACAGGCGTGCATAGAACACGGGGTGCTTACAAAACCCATCCTTACCCTACCCCGGACGCGGCCGCTCTCATACATACATAGGCGGATAATTTAGACAACTGTCAAGGCAACGCATACGACTTTTCTCTAATGGCAGTGATTGTTACTAAATGCTAAATTCATTTAACTGGAAGATTTATTAAAATTCTTCTCTCCGCTTCTCTTTCTGGCAGAGAACGTCCGAGCGAGATAGACTGCTCCATTGGAGGAAATTCGACGGATTAGTGACATTTAAAATTATATAGACATGCTTAAACTAAAAATAGTTAGACATGCATGCAGCAAATTTGTTCAAGAACAAACATATTTATAGTTTCGAGTCGATATTAATGCCTTGATAAATTTAAACCAAAACCTCCCCACACCCCGCGGGAGACCGACTGCGGTCGCGTCCTCTATACATATTACAATGATCGTTCGTTCGCGAGCTAGAGAATACAAGAGAGTATCACAGCAGCACGTCTCTTATCTTATATGATTCGAGTTACAACCATTACACATTGACCTCTGCACTAATTGTACATGTCACCACCGATTACTGTCAAATGGCATCTAGTCTAGTTAAGCCAAGGCCTAGTCTGGGTTCCATACGTCCAGAGACAAACTCTAGGTACTATGCCATTGGATAACTTTTGTAAAAATAACTTCTTGCCGAAATTAATGATTCTTTGACAACGGGAAGTATTTTGGAGGTTTTATTTAACCTGCACGAAATATGGGGTGAAATGTCCGTAAACATAAAAGGGTTCCTTTTCGGTAGAAATGTACGGAACCACGAAGTTTGCATAGTTATGAAAGATCTGAAGGGTCAGCTCAAGTATCGACCGGTAACTATATAGAACAGATACGGGTGGTAGAGATATCTTCTAACGGACGTCAATATTCGCGGTTGTTTTTATGTGAGTGCGTCGATTAACAAGGTGATTCATTTAAAAGTTAGTATTTTAATAGTTAGTAATAGCTAAGCTAACATTTGTTAAACTGACTATAGTTTTTCCCATCCATTGCTATCATATATTGAAAAATAACCAACAAATGGAGGTGGAGATGAAAAAACCAATTTTATCGCAATTTCACTATTCATCAAATATTATGTACTATTGTTGAAATTGTCCAGATATCAATAAACTCAGCCGCAAGTGATATAATACAGCGCGCGAGGTCAATATATAATGGATATGAAGCGACCCCTGTAAACACCCGGTGCCTCGTATAATACAGAGCCGACTCCGCACACTTCAACATCAACTATTAGATTATTATTATTCTATTAACGAGTTAACGACCAACTTACACATGGATACCAGTAGTTCATTATTCAACGTGTTACAAACTTATAATACTGAACAGGGTGCGCGTCTTTCCGTCAAACTGAACAAATTACAAAGCAAATGCAAAATTCTCGAAAATCATTTAGACTGAAAATGCTGATCCATTTCGGCCCATCCGTTTTAGCTGATCCATTATGAACGGTATTTGTTTGGAAAAATATTTTTCAAAAATTTTATAATTTGTTCTGATTGGGAGATGCACCCCCCCCCCCCCCCCCCCTCCCTCAGTTATCATCTTCATCATCGTCAGCCCACATTATCATCCCACCGCTGGGCCTCATTAAGCGAAATAGGTTTTATAGGAATATAAAATAAAATAATTATAATAAGAAAGGCGACCTCATAGCAATTTGACACCACCCTATGGAAAATTTACCATTTCGATGTTTTGTCTTCCCCCCTTCTCCGCAAATAGTAAACCTATGTAGTATACATTTACATCCTGACATTTTGTAATGAAATTATGTTCCTACTATAAAAATATCAGAATATAAATTTATAAAATGGGTTCATAATATTCGAAAGAAACAGGGGAAAAAATCGAATTGGTAAATTTTTCATAGGATTGTGTCAAATTCCTAAAAGGCCGCGAACGCTAATGATGTCGTCGACCCTCGGGCCCTAAGTTGTACTACACCTCCTTGTAAAACGTATAATGTTTATTGATCATTAAGTAGAAGTGTGTTAAAGCATGGTGCGAATACGGAGCCGGCCCTGCCACGGCCGCGCCTCACAACAACGTGAATGAACAAACTAACATTAAATTATATGAAAACATTAAAAAAACACTTTCACCTACAAGCTAGTCGAGAAGTATTATATTATGTACGTCATATAACCCACCGCGCCGGCTCTGTCATGACAACATACGATACCGAACAACGCTATTTACAATAACTAGCCGAAAACATGATACTTTAAGAGATATACAGCTTTTAGGAGTTTTACACAATCCTATGAAATGACAAAGCAAAGATTGCATTCACCAGTTTCCCCCGAATATAATATAATTATTGTTTTAGTTACATTTATAACCCAAAACTATCTCCCTGTCATGTTCTTTTTTATAAACTCTTCATTTTTAGGGTTCCGTACCTCAAAAGGAAAAAGTAACCCTTATAGGATCACTTCGTTGTCCGGCTGTGTGTCTGTCTGTGTGTCTGTCTATCCGGCTGTGTGTCTGTCTGTCTGTCTGTCTATCCGGCTGTGTGTCTGTCTATCTGTCTATCCGGCTGTGTGTCTGTCCGGCTGTCAAGACCATTTTCCAAAGGTGCCTTAACGATTTATGTCTAAGAGAACGTCTAACGCGAGTAAAACTAGGCAAGTTAGACGGTCACTACAAAAAATTGTTAACGATTAGACGTTAGAATGGCTTAATAATGTTCGAAGAAAATAGGGAGATACGAAACACCGACTTAATATTCATAGAATCGTGTGAAATTCCTAAAAGCTGTATCCTCTAATAAGTAATATCATTACGTGAACTCGCGACCCTCTCAGAGAGATCACGGTACAACAGACATACGAATTGTTATTTTTATTTATCAATTTGGAAATGAAGACGAGGTCTCACACACACAACCCCACCGCACCGTCGCGAGACTATCACTATACATATTATATACAATGTATTTAAAAATCTCTAGTAATATTTAGGGGGGCGCCTCCCCGTCAAACGGAACAACTCTGTACAGAAGAATTGTGAAATTCGCAAAAAATTCATTAAGTATTTATGAAAACAAAAAACTTCGTATTTTTCAATTAATTTTGAAAGTTTAATAAAAATTATGTATCATCTGATCCAAAAAACACTTCAAAAATATATTTTTTAATTAACTATAAGCAATTCAAAATTGATCAAATTCCATGAGTCACTTGATTACGAACGCGCCACGATAGATCGCCATTTTTGTGACGTAGTAATGTTATAGTTATGTATGGTACTTTAACACATTGTGACGTCACTACAGGTCACGAGCTCGTTCGGGTACTATCGGCGTATTTTCGGTACTGGATTAAAAATTAATTTTTAATTTTATATATAGCTTATATATAATTTTATATTTAATAAAAAAAACTAGAAATAGTTTTCTTACGAATCTTTCCATTTGTGCAAAAAAAAAAAATTCAAATACTCAATTGGACTTCCCATACCAATTTGCCGATTAGCTCAGTCGAAATATTTTTGGGAACTTCGCAATACTCTCTATCAAAAATTGTTCAGTTTGAGAAATAGGGGTGCATCCCATTAAGTGTTGCTATACCTTTTTAACTACGTTGTTTAATTAATTGGTTAGTTAATTAATATTCCGTGGAGATGCAAACATTAGTGCTACAGGAGGCCCTCACTAGACCTCCTGCAGTCTCGCACCGACAATATATCGCTTAATACTCGATTACGAACAAATTATAATAAAGCTCAAACATTTTTATCACATTACCTTAACTAATTAACGATCGAAACGCGGACCGAACACTCCCGGGGGCCCGAGATACAGAGGTGTGAGAAATTCACGAATAATTCGTCTTCTCATACAAAATAGGTCAGTGGATTGACTTTGTATGGAAAGTCGAATATTTTTGCCGAGAAATTTGCAATTATTCCTTTTGCAAGTTGTTCGGTTACACTCCACCTTTTTGTACTCATGATTTTAATGATATCTAGATAGAGCGGTAGATAGTCGATGGAAATTGCTGAAATTGACCTCGAAGATTTAGTCTGTTAATTTTAAAAGAGACATTCAATTGACACGCCACAGACACCCTATCGAGACCCCTCACGAGTTGCCGAACGTCGCCCCCACAGTTAAGGTGCAGTTCCGTGCACGTTTCGACCGACACTAAGATTCCGTAGCGTGCGCCACTTCAAAACAATTTAGAATAATAATCGAACCGACGACGCCCGATCATAATATACTACATTAATAATATACTATATACACATACAGAATGAAGCATCGCCACCACGGTACTACGACACGACACGACACGACTTCGACAACAAATCGCACGACACACAAAAAACTGACGAATTTTTCCCAAACTTTTTGTTTTTTTGCCAAATTTTCATGTGCGATTGTTCTTCCGCCTTGTTCGCCGTGAAGTCACATTGTGTTAGAATGAGTAAGTGTTATAGTCTCTATGTGTTGATGTATGGGGGGGGGGGGTGGGGGGGTCGAGGGGGGTGTGGGGGGAATCAAATCCTACTGCCGCCGCTGCCGGGAAATGTCTCCTGCAATACATAACACTCATCAATATTGTAGGTCTTGGATACAATGTGTCCGATCGAGGGGTCACTGTACGCATTATTTGAAATAACTGCATCCATGGAGACAGGCCGTGTGGTTCCCGGTTATAAAATAGATCCACCCCTTTCTCATCAGGGGGGAGCCGTGAGACCCGACACTGACATATTATATTGCAGTCAAGCAACAACTGAATAGGAAATGAATAGTTTATGGCGTTTTATGGGGGAGGCCTACGTTCAGCAGTGGACGTCTTCCCGCTGATGATGATGGAGACAAATGTGGAATCGCAAAAAAAGCAAGCAGTGACATTTATTCTCCAACACTGAAGGTCAGACAACACTAGGTATATGAAGTGTTTGTAGATAACTTACAAGTGATATACTCACAATATCTGTGGAACAAAGCGCGGGCTGCGCGGGCCGGCCCCCCGCTCCCCCCACACTGCCCCCGCCCCCGCCCCCACCCCCTCCTACGCTCTGGAAAACATTAAAACATTGTTTACATTAACTGTAAACTCAAATTACAATAAATTACTCGAAGGTATGTTTGTCTAATTTGAATCTAGGGCCTTCTCGATTAGACAGATATAAGAACAGTTGCGTTACTACCAAAACGAATCCGACTCGAATCCGTTATTCGGAAGACTGAATTATTGCTTTTCGCACTACCTCCGATCTAAATCCGTGACTCGGTCCGGACTCCGGACGCAGAGCGTGAGTGTTCATACTAATGAAGCTATAGCTCCTTCGGTCCATCGTCGATATCGTCTCCGAAACGGAGATTCACTGATGACGGAAATCGTATCTAGTGCGTTACGTTAGCTTGACGCGTCATGCACGCTGTGCACGCGGTACACGGATGCGTGTATAGCATGCAGTAGAAACGTAGACCCCTCAAACAAATTACTTCACGCAGCTAAAATGCGCCGCGGTGGGTTTGACTGTCCTGCCTTTCTTACACACCAAAGTATGTAATAGTAAAAAGATCAAACCCCTAATAGACAAATGCCGACGCCGCACTCTGCGCTCGGTACGTACTACGCACAGTGTGGTTTTTGGTAAAAATTCTTTCAACCTAAATAAAACTTATAAAATCACAAAAACTTAGATTTAACCAGTGTAATATAATGTTGCTAGAATAATAATAATAATAATAAGATGTGTATACTTATATACTATTATGTACGTACCTGAAGATCGTCGGCGTGATGTCGGCACATCTTATCACAGTAGTCGGCGAGTATGTCCCGGAACCGACACCAACACTTCTCCGGCACTGTGATCGCTGTGCGGAAGTTACTCTTCACCTGCAACATTATCATTTATTGCTTACGCTCGAGGACCGGCCACATCTACCGACCACATCTACCGACCACATCTACCGACCACAACTACCGGCCACATCTACCGGCCACATCTACCGACCACATCTAGACCACCGGCCACCGACACGTCACTACACGACCTATCTGCCTATCATGGTATAAAATCAAATATGGTACGATACGAAACTAAAAACAATTGAGTATTTCAATTTATTTTTTTGCCTAAATGGAAAGATCATATTATATAAAGAGTCTTTAAAACTATTTTTAGTTTTTTTTTATTCGCTATAATTACAAAGTTATATCAAATTAAAAAATCATTTTTAATTCAGTACCGAAAACACGCCGATAGTACCCGACTCGAGCTCGTGACCTGTAGTGACGTCACAATGTGATAAAGTACCATACATAACTATAAAATTACTACGTCACAAAAATGGCGTTCAATCGTGGCGTGTTCGTAATCTTTATTTGAATTTTATCAATTTTGAATCGCTTATAATTAATTTAAAAAATGTTAATAAAGTGATTTTTGTATTAGATGATACGTAATTTTCATTAAACTTTCAAAATAAATTAAAAAAACACGATTATTATTTTTTTTCAAATACTCAATTAGGATATATGTGTTTTAGGATTTTCCATACAATCTGCCTCAAGCCGTCGCTGGAAGGTAAACACGGAAGCTAGAAATATCGTGTTACTCGATCAAAATGTACAGAAACTACAAAACGGGGTAATAAACAATATAACTAGTCACTGATCAACACTATTTCACATTATTTTCTCCACATTATACAAGTTTCATAAACATACGATCTCCATATTGCATTTGAAATTAACTTCAAATGCGAGTAGCCGTCACGCACACAGGCAAGGCTTACCAGAGCTATTAGAGGCAGCGACGTCATTAAATGTTGGATATAACATGCTCTGATTTCAAATGATTTCACTATTATGTTTGTATGGGGAACCCTGCGGTCGCCGCGCCGTTAAGGGTGATCGACTTCCATACTAAAGAAAAATTCACGAATATGAAGAAAGAAAGAACAATTTTACACTCAATCGTTTGCATTTGTCTCTGGATCTGGCCTTTATTTCGGGAAAACATATTTGCTAAAAGAAAACCTTACGGTTTTTTCGTATTTATGAAAGTTGTAAAAAAGTGCTTTTTAGGTTACGAGAAAGTTTTTTTATAAATATCAAAAGCACGGTGTTTTTGATATTTATAAATATTTTTAAATTATAAAGGTTTCTTTAATCAAATATGTTTTGGCTCAAACAAAGGTCACACATCCAGAGCCAACCACAAATAATTGAGTTAAAAATTATTTTCCCATTCTCTAGATTTAGGACATTTCATTTAGTAGAGCGACCACCTTAAACGGTTTCATTCAGCTTCATCTGTTTATTTAGGTATGTTTATTTGTTTGAGTATAATTAAGTAATTAAATGAAATGTTACCCGTTTCCTGTTATAGGTTGAATTAATATTAGCTATACATCTTTAGTTCTGATGACTAAACAATAAAATCGTTTCAGAAATTTGTTTTTTTTTTTAATTGTGCTATCCTCCTAATATTATAAAAGCGAAACTTTGTCAATGTGAGTATGTTTGTTACGTCATTACGCAAAAGCTGCTGAACCGATTATGTTGAAATTCGGTATGTAGATACCTAAGACCCTGTAATAACACATGGAGTACTTCTTATCCCGATATTCCCGCGGGAACGAAGACTACGAGGGAGACATTCTTGGATCCACGATTTTGGGCCTTAGGCATCGTTTTCTGGCACTATAAGAAGGCGAAACCGGGCAATAACTTTTTTATTTAATTATTTTTTTATGTATTTTTTATGTCTGTAAGGTATTTATGAATATGGGCCTCTGGTAGTTATAATTTATTATAAGTTCTTTTTATATTTATAATTATTTATTATTACGTCGCTTCAAAACACGGACTACTGCCCGGTCTTTTGATAAGCGAACACGGAGACCATTTTTTTTAAAGTTCACCTTGCATCCTTTGAACTTTTAAACTAAAGGTAATGGATAGCACCTATCGCGGTCCATCTCTGAAACCAACTACAGAAGATGAGCTCAAAGCCAGCCCCCGTCAGGAGCAAGGACTATTGTGAATGGACGGGAACTACTAGATCGGTCTATATATATATGAGATGAGAAATATGACGGCAGGCGATGACATAACATAACATAACATACATTCACGCCTTTTTCCCGAAGGGGTAGGCAGAGGTGTACCCAGGACTCAGTCCCATAGTAGATACACCCACATTTCGCCAGTATGTTATCGGTCCCATGTAATAGGGGGCGAGCCTATTGCCATCTACCGGGCACAGTTCCAGACTCCAGGCAGCTAAAGAGATAATTCCTAATGGAATAATCCAATTTTTAACACTGCCCGACCCGGGGATCGAACCCGGGACCTCTCGATTGGCAGTCGAGCATGCGCCCACTGCGACGGACCCCCCATAAAGGCCGCCACAAGACAGTAAACGCTAGAGAAGGTTATAAGAATGGCAGCGTGTCCTCACCTCGCTGACCTTCATATAGATCCCGCGGTTGTTCTGTCCGATGTCGAAGTAGAAGTTCTTGTTGTCGACCCTCAGGTGCCGGCCCTCGGGCAGCTCGCCCTTGTACCTGTCCACATCGCACCCCGAGCTGTGTTACATCAGTGCCGAGTTCACTCTCCGTATCTCACTGTCACACTTATGACTACATCACATCACATCACTAATTACTATGTAGATGAGAAGTGTCCTTATTTCACATAAGAGATACACGCACATTTCGCCGCAGTTATGTTTTAAGTACGAGTCGATAAGGACGGCGGGAACACGTTGGAGGTGGGCCGCTAACGACCGGACCGGATGAAAATCAATGGGTGAGGCCTATGTTCGGCAGTGGACGTCCTCCGGATGAGATGATGATGTTTTAAGTCCCATGTTATAGGGGGCGAGCCTATTGCCCGGGCCCAAGTTCAGACTCCAGCCCGCTTTTGAGAAAGAGGAAATCTAGATAGTAGTATTTATACTACAAATTCACAATACAATAAAATTATCTATATTGGCACCCTACGTGTCAGACCAAGGAATATTAAAATACATATTGATTGCGAGGGAAAATGTGTCCGGCATCGAATCCGGAGCGTCAGGTTCGATTCTTATCACACATAGAATTAACCACACTGCCACAAAATATTAGAGAAGACTAATCTGGAATGTCGCGTGTACCATCCACAGTAGTCTTCAGTTCTTTAGAGTATTATCTGGGGAAGACCTTTCTTCGTGAAGTCCTCGCGAGTGCGAGATTGTGTTTTTGAATCGTTGAACACAATATTATTATTAATCTTACAAGTTTGTGAGACGGATGGACGTCTGTATGTAGATAGTTTATTAGACCCTGTAATGTCCAACCGGCGCTCTAAACCGCCGGGGCTCGCAGTTTTTTCCCAGACCCCAACCATAGGCTAGTTTCACTAACAAATTAGTGTATAAGTGCTTTACTAACAATTTATGGATGTCTAGTGCTCCGCAATAAATGTTTTTTTTTTTATGAATGACCCATTCCAGGGTAATCTGTATCCGTAGACCCCCTCGCGACCGCGTGGACTCACCCTCCGTCGTCGGCTCCGAAGTCGTCGAGCAGGTCGGTGAGAGCGTCGCGGAACTCGATCATGCCCTGCGCGGGCAGCGCCACCTGCGAGCGCGGGCCCCCGCGGGACACGGTCTGCGACACGCGCAGGAACCGACCGCGGGAGTTCTCCTTCAGGTCCAGGTAGTAGCGCCGGTTGTCCTGCACCACACGGCGGCGTCACATCATCCGACCGGACGTAGGCCTCCCGCCTCGTTGGCTCAGATGATAGTAACTCCGCTTTCTGTGCCCAGGGATCGAACCCGGGGGTTCGATCCCCGGCCAGGTCGAACATTTGTGCGCATGAACGTGTCTGTTTCATCTGTGTCCGGGTGTTATAAGCGTATACAAGTATATGTATATCGGTCGTCCGGTCGCAATAGTCCGGGCTCTGCTTAGTTCGGGACCAGATGACCGTGTGTGGGAGTCGTCCTATATTTATATTTTTTGTGTTGTGCTATCCTACATCAGATCGCAAAACATGCCGAAGCCCACCTCGGTCGGTGGAGTTGTTTTAAGGTTTCTAGATCTGTTCTAGATGTTATCCATAGGTAAGTAGACATTAAACCGTATGCATCACTCAGAGAACGAACGCTTGATTGACATTATATTTAATCCATCTATGATTTTGACCAGTAGTTCTTAACAGATCCGTGGACCACTAATAATTTTTTGGAACATTCGATGTGATCGGCCAGGCCATCCAAAAAAACTTTAATATCTTTTCTAAATTATCAAGTAATTGTTTACCTATCATTGTTTTTATTCATGTCTATGCGAGCAAAGATCCAGAAGTTAGCTAGTGGTCCAATAGAAGACAGAAACTTTGTAAAAATGGTCCCTTTGTAAAATGGTTAGGTTGAGAAGATAATGTTAAAGATAAAGATAAATTTATTGTAAGCATAGAAAATAATACAAATTTAAACATTTCACAAAAATTAAATAAAGTTAAATTACTACTAGCAATTGGGATATGCTCAGCTTTGTGCTGCACAGGGTCACCCTGTGCAACTGATTGGAACAATAAAGTTCGGTACATTTTCAAATTACTATATTGCTGGCCGCTGGAGCACGCCAGATAAGAGGGAGCCGGCCACTCTCTGCCCCAGTGCTACAAGTACGATATAGGCATCTCTATGAAGATTGTGTACATGTCTGAGAAATAGATAACATTCACCTTGAGCATCATCTCAGACTTGAGTTTCCCGTCCTCGGGCACGTTGTCGGGGTTGGGCGGGCCCAGCGACGAGTAGAAGTCGCTGAAGGTGGACAGGTGGTCGCGGAACTCTGCCGCCGTCGACATGGCGAGGAAGATCTGCGACCGGCGGCCGTCCGCGCCGATCTGACACATACATACCACATCACCCTATCAACACGCATCTACTGGATTCTAGAGTTAGTTCTAGTGCCGTAGGCAGGCCTCTTTTGCAGGGGGCCGAATGGGGAAGTACCGTGGATGGATGGACGGACGTTTGTTACTCTTTCACGCCAAAACTACTGAACCGATTAGCCTAAAATTTGTTATGTAGGTAGCTTAGACCCTGGAATAACTATAATATATTATTTATATAGGGTATTTTTTTCCCGCGCGAACGTGGACTGCGCGGGTGAAACCGCGGGGCACATCAAGTTTAAAAAGGATTGTTAAGGCATACGTTTGTATATTTGTATTTTTTTATGTATGTATTATTAGTAATTAATTTATTTTAATTATATATTATGAACATCATTGGTAGTATAAACTGTTAAGATGCGTCACCGTCTTTCTGCTGTAAATAAATCCTCTCCATCCATCGGTTGTCTGGAAGAAATCGCTTATTAGCGATAAGACCGCCGCTTGTACATTTAAGTTTAGTTTTGTCCTGTAATGTTATTTTCTTTGTGTGTGGTGTACAATAAAGTATTATCTATCTATGCATAGTGCAGGGTTCCATATACCTAGATACCAAGAACATACGGCGCCATCTATTAGTTGCTTGCGCAAAGTATGGAAATGTACAGTAAAATGGCCATTACTTTAATTACTTGGATTTCAATTTTGATTTCTTATAAGTATGATTTTTTTTACAGCCATATAAGGGACCGCAGTTCTGTGTAATTGATATCAATTTCAACTTTATACCTCCAACGCTTTCCCGTTAAAAGTGTCTTAACAGACGGATAGACAGACAGAAAGACGGACAACAAAGTGATAAGGTACGTGTGCGTTGTAAGGGCACATTAAAAGGATATTATATAGAAAATAGTGATGGGCTTAGATATGATTGAAAAGAGTTGCGGAAATATTAAAGTTTATTACTAACTGAAACACTATGACTAGTCTATGAATGCACTGATTATGAAAATGATCTGATATACCGCTAGAAACTGATAATGATATTAATGATAATTGAGTGGTTAGCCCGATGGCACCGATCGCACTGATGGAAATGTATTTCAGCCGCGTAAACTGCAGCGACTGCAAGAATCGACAATATGTATGTCGAGTGCTATGTCCGGTGTTCGCTGACCCGAACAGTACGAACCCTAAAAAAGATGCGTTTTTCATAGTATAACATATATTAGGTATAGGCTATATAACGCTTTATTATGCTTTATTATGTCTAAGATGGCATAGTAGGTACTATATTCCGATAGAATCATTATCACACCGCTTGCGATATTAGACCACCAGTAAATAAAACACCAGCATGAAACAAAACATATTTTAAATTCAGTCTCATTTTAAATTGTAATATCGATTTAAATAAATGCGAGAATATGTTAGGCATTTCAAGTCTATGGCTAGTGAGCGTTTTAGGATCGCTGCAATATCGCCACTCTCTTTCACATTTACTATCTTTATTGCTGTTGTATCAGCCATCAGCCAATAGCAGCGCATTATTTCTGATGAATAAAAAACATTTAAGAACTAAACAAACATGATATTATAGTTTCTTACTTTGGTGGAGAGCGATATGTTCCGGGATTTCTCTACGGGATCGAATCAGAAACGAGGAGATCGGTAAACGGAAGAAAGTTCATACATAGCCCAGCGGATTAGGAAGTTGAAGTGGCAATGGGCAGGCCACATAGCCCATAGAAAGTACAACAGATGGCAGACTGAGAATCACGTTGGATACAAGCCGCTTACAACCGGACTAGATGGAAATCTATGGAGGTCTATATCCAGCAGTGGACTTCCTCAAACGGGTGAGATCATGATAATGTTGATAAAACATGATATTAGCTCTATTTGAGTGTGTAGTCCATGATCAGTTTCTTTAATGTTGACATGTCAACATTTGTTATCAATCCACGTGTCAAATAGATAAGAATATAGAGTATAATTAATTTAGTTAAGTATACCTATATATATATATATATATAAATATATATATAGGTAGTGTTGTATATAAAGAGTGTATCAATATTTAAAACAATCGGTCCAAATCAGCTGTAGTAGTTATCTGGAGTTATGTCAGTTCTTATCTAAACTTATGTAACTCTCTTATCCTTGTAAATAAATACTAAGTATAAAGACTTTGCTCTGAAATTATTGTATTTTGTCCAAAAGTTCTAGCATTTTTCTTCAAAACTGGAATCAATTCCAAATAATTACCTCAGCAACTTTAATAAACCGGCCGCGCCTGTTCTGCTTCACGTCAAGGTAGAACCTTTTGGACTGGATCTGCAGCATTTTCGTTGCCAACTCCTGCTCCTGTGGCTGTTGACCTGGAATAACAAACATAACTTCATCGGACTGCTTAAAGTTTGATACGTTTCGGCTTTGTTGAAGTCGGCTGAAAGCGATTAGTATTAGCCAACACATTCATAATTCATAACTCATTATGAGTTGAAATCACCGACATGGCGCGGCGCGGGTTACGAGCTAACCATGTACGTAACGTCACGCATCACTGGCCCCACGATACTTGCTTTATGTATCTTTTTATAACCAGATTTGCATCACATGCATCCATTGGGTTATCCCTATATTAAGTGCTGGATTTATCAGCAAACGCGAAAAAATATTGTCTCACGATTCAAAGGTAAAACTGAACTATATTTGAATAGATAAACGTTAAAAGCCTTTTGTAATACATTTATTCTTATTATTTATCCCATTCATTAAAAAAATATATATATCTGTTCTTTATATATCTTAATAATTCATTAAACATTAAGAGTAATGAAGGTAAATTATTTTATTTAAAAAATGATACAACGTCCTCCAGGGCTCCATTCTTTGGGCCCATAATATTCATCATTGATGTCTAGACGAATCCTATTTAAAGGCGGTTGGGAACAGTTAACATTATAAACTATAATGTATAGATGACAAGCAGCTGTGCAAGTGACCTTCGAGTGATATGCCTTAGTCTGGGAGCGCTCGGGCCGCAGCTCTGTGGCCTTGAGGTTTATGCGCCATGAACACGTCTGTCTGACCGCCGGCGTGTCATGGGGAATGAGCCTAAACTACTTGGTTGGGAGGACAAATATATTAATACAAAAAAAAGTAGAATCGTATGATAATAATGCAGTTATAAAATCGGCCTTTACCGAAATCGGTCCCAGATGCAATACCGAAAATTACTCGCAAATTTATCTGTAAATCTTATAATGTACAATTGTCGCACAAATACAATTGTCACCCGATTGTTACCTTCCAGTAGAAATCGTTCCTTCTAATTGGATTTTATTTTTATGATCAGACTAGCTGTGACCCGCGGTTTCACCCGCGTAGTCTTCGTTCCCGTGGGAATATCGGGATAAAAAGTACCCTATGTGTTATTCCAGGGTCTAAGCTACTTACGTACCAAATTTCAGCCCAATCGGTTCAGTAGTTTTGGCGTGAAAGAGTAACAAACATCCATACATACATCCATACTTACAAACTTTCGCCTTTATAATAGTAATTAGGATTAGGATTAGGATGAGAGTGAGATTCCAATTAGGAAACAGCTTGACAGTCTCGGGCCGTTTAAAATAATTTTATATAATGTAATAATTATATTAAGAGTATATCTATTATCTATCCATATCGATATTCCTTGAGATGTGAAAACAAAACTCTTTAAGCGTGACTATTGGTAATTAGCAATGTGCAATCCAAAATTATATGTTCATTAGAGATTTATGGGATTAACAAAATTTACTGCTAATTAGCACGCGAAGTAATTAACAAGTTATCTGGAATCTGTTGTTGGGACCTATAGGTACAGTGAGGTGGCGAACGAAACAAGAACATTTTTTTTTAATTGCTTGTTTTCGCACCTCAAGTACATATTATTGGTACTGCACAGAACCTCACACACAGATGGCCTCGGTGGCGTAGTGTTATGTCACTACGCCACAGACAATCTTCGGGTCGCTGAGACATTCCAGTCCAGACTGTCTTAAAGTCTAGACTAGAATGTCTCAGCGACCCGAAGATTGTACTAACTACTCAGTCATTGTTATAGGACCATAAACTGAAGAAATGGTTACACACCTGAGTCAAAATTATTTCCGCCCGCGTCCATGCTTTGACCATGATATCCTGAAACAGATTGGACAATACATTAATTTGTGGTATTTTTAATGTTTAATTATGAATTTAATTTGATTTTCTTAGCAGTTATTTGAACACGTGATTCTTCATTAATATATCGAACAATAACTTTGTCTAGGCGGAAGTCAATGACCCCATCGAGATCGTCGGCGGAGGGCGGGAGGCGGAGAGCTGGGTGGAGCGGGGCGGTAGGGAGACTGTAGGAAGGGCCGTGGGGTGCGAAAGGTGAAGACCTGCTGCTATGATAATCATCAACATTACCTACCAGTTACCATCGGCCATCAACGCCCGAATAAATGTAATACAAATTATGTAAACCAAAAAGCCTTTATTCACGAAAATTACTCATTCAATCACCTTATTTCAATACATTAATATGCAAATATTAAACGAGTTAAACCATGACTAATAAGACGAAGGAAACGATTCGTGTAGTCCTTCAGGTATTCTGTTTGTGGAGTCAGTGAATATTCAAAGGTGGTGCCAACGTTCAGGTCATCCGAACATATTTTCCAGGCGCAACGGCATTAAGATTTTAACACCTTCCTAGGTAAAACTTAGATAGTACCTGTAACTCAATCAGGCACAACTAGGAAATGGAGCAGACAGTGGCTATTGACGCCTCATAATGTTTTATCGACCGCGACGACATCATCTACAATTACTAATTCCAAATTATTCACTCAAAATAGTAATGTTTGAGTCGCCTCATGAACGTTTCGCCGTCGTATTTATCATGAATGTTATTATAGGTATTTATACATTTAAAACCCCGCGGTGTCATGTATATTATATTAAATCAGAGCTACACAGTTGACAATGTCACGCAACACAGTTCTTTCATTTAACAAGATAGGTTAGTAAACCAGAAACCTATTTAAAACATATATAGCTTAATGATGGTGCAAATAGTTAACATGCCCCAAGCCGTAAATCTAGGGCGGGCATGGAGCCAACACAAATCATCACCTTTTTCTTTCTGGTTTAAAATGTAAAACTGCAAAGATGCCTTGAATTAGCTAAAACATTAATCAACCTGTGGATGTTTCAAATTCTCGTGTAGGTATCGTATATCGTAGGTGTCGTATAGGTATGGAAAAAAAATGAGGTGTGTAACAAAATTATTAGTAACGAGTATTATACTTTATATATTCTTAGAATCAACTCATAAAGCTTTTCCTGGAAATGTAGACATACAAGGAAGATATTATTCTGTATTTGGTATTCTGAAAGGTGATTACTTTTAGAATAGACCGACATTACAATTTACAAACAAGTAAAAAGTCTGTTGTCACTCATAGGCTCTGTGGCGTAGAAAGCTGGGGCATCATGAAGGTACACCGACCTAATAAATTCAAGTGCAATTATACCACAGCCTGCACGCGATGCACAGAATTAATTGCATGAACTGCGCTCGATTACACACGAAAATATCCAGGTATTGTGAAATGTACTTCCTCTGCAATATTTCGGTAGAATGCATTCAGTTTTTTACTCAGTTTTTCATTATTTAAAAACGTCGGAAATCCACGCCTTCCTCTAATGAGCCAAAATTATTACAAAAATAGAACTTTAGCCAATAATAAATTATTGGATGCTGCCGCATCATCATTATCCACAGCCTACTACAAGCACTGTTGGCTGAAAACTCCTGAAGACTGCTGCTGCTGGGCTCAGGGCTTATTACATTATGCCACTTGACTGTCCTGTGTGTGTGTGATGCGAACCGTGACTTTTTTATGTCGGTTGAACGAGGTGCCGGACGACAAAATCTGAAATCAATTTGCAAAATCATATTGTATAAAAATAGTTGAGCAAAGATCCATAATAATCTAGGACACGAGATGAAGCGAAACTACTTTAGACGCGAGATAAGAAGCAACAACTGCCAATCCATCGCTTTTGCTCCCAGAGCGAAAAACGAAAAAATCAGTCCACGCTGATCGAACGAGATAGACTCGAACTCCTAACCTCTATGTTATATTTTACCCGTTTAGGGGTAGATAATATCTTATATAGAATATAGCGGCTCGCTTTTTCACCTCGCGTATTAGCGTATTCGCGTAAGTATTATCCAGTGCAATGTTTGTCCTTGTCACTGTGGTCTCAGTTAGTAGAAGCACGTAATTTATCCCAAAAAAAAAAACTCCTTTATAGCATCTGTTTCGGAAATACGGTATTCGGTATCAGGGGAGTTCAGAGTTCCGCTGAAGAGTCCCACCACCATGGCCCTGTAATAAACCATGGTATATTATTTATTACCTAACTAAGTAGGTACCCCCGATTTATTGATTGGCTATTTGGTCTAGTGGCAACAAGCGTTACTGAGCCGAGCATGAGGTCATGGGTTCAATCGAACCCAAGAACCTAGGTTCGGCCTAAAGTTTACTGGTTTTCTATTTAATGGAATTTCTAAATAGCATCCTGGAGCCTGGATTTGTGCCTAATCCAATAGGCACTTACATGGGACTTACTCCTTCGGGGAAGCAAGAAGTCATGTTATGTTTTAATGCCATCGAATAACGAACATTTATTTCCCTCTTATTTATATATAAACATGATATAAAAATGAAGCGACATTTTAGACGTTCCATAAGGGCCAATGAACTCTCTCTCTATCCGCATTCAATGTAGTTTGTTGATACAGCTTACAGCTTTTCAAACCGTAACGGCGTGTCTGCGGATTCATTGATTGTTTCATCACAACGAATAGCCAATAATTACTACTTGAAATATAATAATATATAATAATCGTGCTTATTTAATTAATTACATGATGCTTCACAATCCAACCAGAATGGCCGGTCGAAGATGACATCGGGCGAGTAACCGAAACCACACCCACCAAGCACTGTTACACGTGTGTGAACATTTAGCGGAGGCCCCAAATTATTTATAAGAGGCGATCCTGATTCAATTTAACATCAGTTCGAACGATCGCTCCCATACAATCATATTATCCTATATATATAACGGCGCGGGTCATGCAAATGTGAACAGCAGACTAGCAGATTTCATTTGTGCACACCGCAACTTCGAGTAGGTACATCTATCTACGATGGATATGAATGTGAGGGCGTTAATGTCGCTGCGTTGGGTGTTTTCAGAACTTCACATTATGGCAGAACGACGATATCACTTTTGGTCGCATTCATTATAATCCTAGTCGTGAGTACATACAACGTAGGTGTAAATCCATTAGACAATGGGACGAGATTGGAGGGTAGAACGCCCGATTTCACCAGCAAACCTTTATTTCGTGCGACCTTAATAATAAATCGAGCATACAGATGCTGTAGTCCGTCTGAAGATGGATATTACGAGAGCCGAGTAAGTAACATGAAAACATATTGTACAAATTTAATAATAATACCGAGATTTCATTGGGCGAGACAAGGAGACGAGGGAGATTTGTCGTCTTATTGATATTCCCGTTGCCAACCGGGAAACGGTTTAAATGGAAATGATGTCCGGAAAAGGATAAAATCACCTTAATTACAATTCGCAATGAATTGACCCAGATTGAGTGTATGCGTGAATCACTTTGTAAATGCCCAATTTGCTAAAAGCCTTTTAAAACAATTAAGACTATACTTTTCAAACACATGCATAATATTAACAATATATGATTTGTAACCGCGAATAACTCGCTGTTACAAATTTTGATTGGTCTCGTAAAAAGGCTTTGTAAACCAACAGTTGCTGTAATAAAAGCAATCGTATCAGACTCACAAGTAAGATATCGTATGTTCGTACACCTGAGAGTCACAGCCGAACAAGCATCGGAGGCCAACCCCGCGGTATGGTTACATGCACGCCACTCGCCACGGTTCATAATACAGAAAGGTTGCACAACTAACTATACCAACTAATATATTCAATAAGGATAATAACCACACAAATAACTAGCAGCATATTAAAGGAAGAAACTTTAAGAAGGAAGGTGCAGTTTTCCAATTTAGCGCAAATGTAGAGATAGTTGTCAAAACTGGTAAACGATTAAAAATAACATTTATCTTTAGGAATATAGTAACCAGTGTAGAAAAGCCATTGTTTGGTGTTCATCTGATGAAATATGTCCTGAAAACTATAGAAGTTACTGCCACGAACCCTACACAAAGCAAATTATAATGTAAATTCTCTCAGTCTGACGAGATGTACCCGAACTATTTCAAACTCGGGAAAATTTCAAATACAACTTTACCATTTTCATTTAGACTTGAATCAATACCGTAGGTACGTTTTTATCATCGTAATTAAGTCTTAATTTCTTACTCTACTTACACCTTGATCATCGTAATATATTAAATTTTAAAAGAACTACTAACTACAGTGAGTAGTACATAATTTATCAGTCATCAGTATATAAAACTTTTACATGAAGCCTTTGCCAGGCTCGTTTCATTGGTTCATTTCCAGTTTTAATAAAATACAAACAATCACTATCCTACTAATATTTTAATTGCGAAAATTTGTGAGGACGGATGGATGGATGTTTATTACTCTTTCACGCAAAAACTGCAGAATGGATTGGGTCGAAATTTGGTACGTCGATAGCTTAGATCTTTCAATAACACAAAGGGTACTTTGTCTCCTGATATTCCCACGGGAACAGACTACGCGAGTAAAACCGCGCGGCACAGCACTAGCTGTGCCATACTAATGTTAATGTAACATACTAATGTTATAAAATCCTAAATGACTCACTGACTGACATGCAACTCCGAACCGGAACCACTGATACTGGAGACTTGAAACTGTGAATGTAGGTTCTTTTCATTGCCTGGACGTGTGTTAAGAAAGGATTGTTGACTATACTCACATTCTAAGGAGTCTAAAAAGGGCGGCTAGGTTTTGGTATGATACTCCCATAGTTCGAAATTGCGAGCGGGCGAAGCCGCTATGGGCTTTTAAACTCAAACTCAAACAGATTTATTCAAATAGGTCATAATCTGACACTTTTGCACGTCAATAAAGATAAACAGTACTGAGTCTACCGTGCGTTCGGAAAGATACCTACCTCTACAAGGAGAACGCACAAGAATCTTGTAGGGCTTAATTTTTTCAACAGATAGTTTTACAATATTTGGTTTGGTTACATTCGTTTTCTTTGAAGGCGCCGCGAGGCGGCTATGCAGAAGTTTCCAGGCATCTTTGTCCTCTATGTACTGGTTGACTATATAATAAGTCTTCTTTAGTAAAGTAGATTTTATATAGGTTTTGAATTTACCCTCTGAGAGCCCCGTTATCTAGTGTACATCAATACAATACAATACAGGTACTAAAAGAGTAATTAATTTACGATAATATGAGAATGAGTTCAATGACGGCTAGACGAGGTTACGATATGTTAGGTCCAGCCGCAGTGGTTCTCCCGTTCACTATAGATTAGCCGCATTATGGGCTCATCTCGGACACGATATGACAAAACTACGCTAATTCCTACTTGGTGTTCTAAAACTATTGTACTATTGAAGTTTCTCTCTTATGAGCAAGAACTCGTCAACCTTAATTTAGTAATTTACTTTGTGTACTAGTATTGAGTACCTAACTTATTTGAATCAGTAAGTATTTCTTGGTATTAGTCATGAGCTTTAGAGCCTACGTGAACCCAAAATTATGGCGGAGCCGCTGCTGACGAGTTCAAATTAAACCACGAAAATAATTTTACCTAATTCAAAAGAGGTTTTAAATCCAACACTACGTATAAAGTATGATCCGTGGACTACCTTAGTGTTGATCGCGATTTAACCGAGTGTATTCTTGACGAAAGACATCGAATACCTATGTCCGTCGAGGGTTTCGACTCCAATAGGTACATGACTTTAAGTTGTGGTAAACTTTTTTTTTTCAATTTATTAGCAGAGACATGATGCATGAAAATCCGCGATATCAACGAGATGCCCTTCAATTTGAGTGTGGCGAAAAATGCTTCGAGCACCACTGAGTCAATTTCAATAGAGCTAAACACTAAACACCCCAAAGAAAGTTATTTTCAGTTCAGCAGAGAAGTCTCTGCCATCTGCCAGAAACGTGCTCTGAGCTTTTTCGGACACATCATGCTATTTATTTCCCAGACATGAATTTGAGAAGATCATAATATTGGGACGCATAAAAGCGCGCCATGGGCAGAACAGCCAGATGGTCGGACGTGATAAAAACAGCAGTTAGTGGCAGTGGTGGTATAATATATAACGCGGTCTAAGCCACCCAGGACCGAACACGATGGAGGATCACATCACATGTGGTCGCGATCCTCAGCAATGAGGGAACGACGAAGAAGAGAGAAATATGAATGAATAAATATGAAATTTTACTACTGTGAATACATACGTACCAGTCGAGTCATATTATTAAGATTTCGCCCTACATACAGATTTGCGTAGTCTGTTTATATTTAGTGGATATTCAAAGAATTAGGGAACATGTAGGTCATCATCATAAAAACAAAGTGAGTCGGCAGAGCTGGTTACGGACGCTTTATGGTCCGAATATAGTCCTTTGTGTCTCTACGATAAAATTATTAAAACCGTTACACATATTACGGCGAATTCAGACACGTCACACGAATCGACGAAACTTTCAAGTAACGTTATGATATCGATTTGAATATTGTAGTGAATGATAATATGCGTTATAATATAGTTCAGGCAGGGATTTCAGTAACGACTCGAGATAAGAATATACAGAACAGAGATGATGGTTAAAAATTCACTCTAAGCACAGAACATATTAATACAACGCGTAAGCCAGGTTCTACATTATGTTATAATGTATTATATAATTAGGGAGCACTTAGATATGATGGAGAGCGAAATACAATCGCAATAGTTCCGAATATTTCGCTAGGCGTTAGCAACGAGCGTCTACCACAAAGGAAATGTTTAATGAGGTCAGGTGTCGGCGGCGGCAGGCAGCAGGCGGCAGGCGGCCCGCCGGCTCAGCCTAGCTTCACCAGAAATGACGAAACACACAGACACTACTGATATAATCGATTGATTAACAACCGCCTCTTTTTCATACATTATTATGTATACCTATATACATACACAACACCGACACACCGACACTAACAGCCTAATTGTCTGATTAGATTAACGGTTTGTCAAATACGAGTACAAAAAAAATGCGAGATATCCGACTCTGTGGTGGATGTGATGCAATTATCTTAAGATTTCGCGAATCAGAACGTGCAATGAAGGGTAAAATGGAAACGTGCAAGAAAAAACTTGAGGTCAACGATGGCACCGCGGTGCGGCCTAGCAAGGTGCGTGAAACGTTACGCAAACCTTACGAACATCTATCAGAGATGAGCCGGAGCAGTCAAAAGTCAGAATATTGGTATCTGAGGGGCCCCGTAAGGGAGCCCATTGCAAATTCAACGCATCGAGGCACGCCGAGTGCCAAGAGACACCAGCGTTATGTAAGTAGTTCAAGGAGGGTCAGTGACCGGCCGCACCAGACGCCATTGTGGCAGACACTAGCCAGACGCGCAAAAAAGTGAAACCTGTAGTTTTCGCAGAAAGAAACGACCGCGAGTAGAGCCGTGGTGAATGAAGAAACCATGACACGAATTAAACTTCGCTTCGTTAGAGACTGAAGGCGACTCCGATCATTTCTCAAACCTCCACGGATGCGAGAAGAAAAAATGGACACGTAAAATTGTAGTAATTATCGAAACGGAGTGGTATCGGCCGTTACGGGATTTGCGTAACAAAGGGGCACGTCTAACGGATACAATAATGTAGCGAAACGGACTTAGTACGATGCAATAGATTCAACAAGAGGATAGTCTACTTTATACTGAGGGGAATTAACAAAATGATGCAAGGCAACACGTGCGAAACCAAACGCGCATAAAGGGGCCTATACGAGTGTCGCCATTACCGGAATATTAGAATAATTAACATTATTATATTTAGTTCGACTTTTGACATATTTACCAAAATAATGTTGAAACGCGCCTGTGAATTAGTGAATATCCCAGACAGAACTATGGTTCATAGTGAACAGATATGCCTAGGCTAATGCTTAGATAAAAGTTCGCAACACCGCTGGTAGGTTCTCCCTCTGCCAACATGATGTAAACACAAATATATTGTTAAAGTATTCCTAATAGTATGCTTATAGTAGGGTTGCATACCTTACCTAAGTATCTTCTCTCTATATCGCAAACACGTTAGTAATCACTTTTCATCATCATCATCTCAGCCTTTGGTAATCCACTACTGAACATAGACCCCCATAAAGGGGGGATTTTGCCAATACTCGACACGCTTGGCAGGCGGGTTGTCGAGCGCAGTTCGATGGATTTTTGTTTTTGCAGAGGACGCTGCTGCCCGTCCTCTGGATCTGTTAATCCCTTAGCCGGCTCTTACGGCAACCACGGGTAGAGACAGTGGAGCACTATTCTAAAGCCGGTAACTCCACGGCGGACACGGGCCACACGGAGTAATCACTTTTGTTTTTGTAAAATTAAAGGTTTTGGGATTTTTTCGTTTACTTGTGATATAAGTATCTGGCTTCTTGTCAAATTTCATGATGCTGGCCAACGGCAAGTAAGTACCCTAGGTTTTTAGCCAGTTGGGCAAAGTATACAAATGTGCGGTAAAATTGCATTTTTTGGTTGCGTTCACTCTTGCAAGTTGTTTTTCTGAGTCTGTTGTGGATATAAGTTTCAACTTGACACTTCAACGCGTTCCCGGGGTAAAGGATCTTGGCAGGCAGACAGACGGACAGACAGTCATACTGACGAACAACGAAGTGATGCTATAAGGGTCCCCTTTTTAGGTATGGAACCCTAAAAATGTTTGTTTTGATTTTCGATTTTCGTGTGGTTCACTCTAGGGCACTACCTACCTACTTACTGAGCTCTATGCCACTATGATAGTTCACAAAATAAATCCTACTAGTATTAGGTATAAACTCGAAAATGGATGTGAAGATTTTTGTTTCTCTTTCATGCAAAAACTACTGAATGGATTGGGTTAAAATTTGGTAGGTATGTAGTATGTAGGTAGCTTAGTTCCTGGAGTCTGGAATAACACATAACATACTTTTGATCCTGATATTCCCACGGGAACGAAGACTACGCCGGGTAAAACAGCGGCGCTAGTATATACCTAATAAAATCTCAAGCATATTAGATAGCATCATTCTCGTGGGAATATCGGGCTAGAGGGCACCCTATGTGTTACTCCAGGGTCTAAACTATCTACATACCGAACTTCAACCCGATCAGTCCAGTAGTTTTAGCGTGACAGAATAACAAACAAACAAGCAAACATCCATTTATCCATCCTCACAAAATTTCACATTTATAATATATAAGTAAGATAGGATGCGGGGGCCTCCTGGGGAAGTACCACACCTTTGTCAGTTATTCATCCGCCAAGCAGTAATGTGCAAACATTACTGAGTTCCAGTATGAAGGGCAATGTTACCAGCGAAATTACTGGCCATGATGAGATTCAACAACTTATATCTCAGGGTGACACAGGCGCAGTGCAGTGCCGCGCAGAATTTTGAATTTTAAAACACTGGGTGGCACTGTGCCTTTTATGGGCAATCATGATGCTTACCATCAGGTACCTAATTTGCTCGCCTTGTCACTCACTAGCATAAAAAAAATATGATTAAGTTAAGAGCGACAAGCCAAAACATAACAACTCTTAAATTAGCTACCTAATCTGGCAGACCTAGACACAATAATATTACTAATTCAAACAAGTATTTAAATGAAGTAGCCTGAGGAAGCAAAAACCTGCACTCATTTAGAAATAACAATATTATTTATGAATTTTTTAACTTAATAGGTATCTATTAATAGTAGATTAGTAGCCAAGGGCTGTAAGGCATCAATTGCAGCCCGAGATATTTAGGCGCACGAGCGCAGCGAGGGCGCCTATACTTCGAGGGTGCAATTGATGCTTACACCCGAGCTAACTACTCTGCTTTACATCTCGATTGTGAGGTAAGTAGAAAAACACCGGCATTACAAGAATAAAACATTTTAAAGTAAAAGTTTTCTATTCCCGCCTTTTTTCATCTCTTTTTTAAATTATTTTTTTCAAGAACGAAATTGAGCTTCGTAGTTCGATATTTAAAATTGATGACTATTATACTCATACGAAGACAAGGAATAGCGAAGCGACCTCTTTTGTCATTGGCCTGAATGCATGATGTCTATTGCCAGTATGATGGTTAGATGTACGCAAACTTTTTGATAGTGAAGTTTTTTTTTAATTACTTACCGCCCTAGGGCTTTTCTAGCTACATTATTACCCTAGAGCGCTAATTGGTCACTTACAAGCCCCATTTGGGGGTAATAAGGACCTACTTACCGAATATGAGAGATGTAAAATATATATAAACTAGTGGCCCGCCCCGGCTTCGCACGGGAGAAGTAGAAGTGAACGTTTCAACAGAAGTAAATTCGTGATACATTGTATTTTTATAGGTATAACCCTAATGGTTTACGCAGCGCACGCAAATTAATGACTATTTCTGATACAGTTACCAATCCTTAACAGATGTAAACAATTTCCGAGGCCTATTTTGATGATATATAAATACTACAAACCCCTAGTACATTATTTTTACCACCATTAATTTTCATACCGCATAAAAATAATGACTTCTTCGATTATTGTGACTAAACCAAAACAGACTGATATAATGTCCGTGAACTATTTTTTGTAGATAGTGATAATTACTACAAACCCCTAGCCCTAGAACATTACTTTATTCTACCATGATTAGTTTTCACCGCATGCATATAATGACTGTTCGATAATTGTGACTAAACCAAAATAGATGAATATAATGTCCTATATTATGTCCTATATGTATAATAATGTGATGGTTATAATGTCCGTGGACTATTTTGTATATATTAGTAAGTACTACAAACCCCTAGTACATTATATTATTCTACCATTAATAGATTTCACAGCGCACGCAAGTTTATGAATATATTTGGTAATTATGTGACACCTTAGTTCACAATATTGCAGATTTCTTGCGGATCCCTAATATTTTTCAAAACCTCGTAATATAGCCTATGTCACTCACACTGAATTAAGCTCTCCATAAGTAAAAGATTTTTTTAAATCGGTCCAGTAGTTTCGGAACCTATTCGTTGCAAATAAAAAACAAAGTTTCTAACTTTATTTGACAGCCTCGTTAGCTCAGACGGTAGTAGCTCTGCTTTCTGTGCCGCAGGCCCCGGGTTCGATCCCCGGCCAGGTCAAACATTTGTGTGCATGAACATGTCTGTTTGATCTGTGTCTGGGTGTTATAAGCTTATATAAGTATGTATATCAGTCCTCTGGTTACCATAGTACAGGCTTCTAGCCTAGTTTGGGACCAGATGACCGTGTGTGGAAGTTGTCCCATATATATATATATATATATATATATTATAATATGATATTGGTATTGGTAATAGATTGAATAATCTGGAGACATATACGGATTACCGAAACAGTGAAAACAGTAAGAAGAGCATTCATAATTCGATGTTGTTGCAACCCAGTTTAATAGAGCTGCGAATGATAAAGAGAAGCGAAATCATAAGCGACTGTCTCTATGGCGTAGAGGGCGCAAGCTCGATTGCCAATCAGGTCCCGGGTTCGAAACCCAGGTCAGGCAAAGTGATAAATAAATATTGAATTTTTCCATTAGGAATTATCTCAATAACTGCCTGGAGTCTGGAACTGTGCCCGGTAGATGGCAATAGGCTCGTCCCCTATTACATGGGACCAATAACATACTGGCGAAATGTGGGTGTATCTACTCTGGGACTGAGTCCTGGGTACCCCTCTGCCTACCCCTTCGGGAAAAAGGGCGTGAATGTATGTTTTTTTTATGTTTTATTTAAAGTCATAAGCGCGTTTTAATTATTTACAGAATGCCATCTATTATGCAATGTTGGAACTCAATTACCTAAAAATGTTGCTTTAGGGTAGTTATGTCTTGCAAGAAAATATTGAAATTTTTCTGTAGCGCCATCTAGTAAGCATTGTTGGAACTAAAATATTCATAAGAAACTTTAAAACTGTATTTATCCACAAAAGGGCTGAAATTTTTGAAAACGCTGAAACACGTGTTTAATTATTTTCATTTTAGAATGTTTCTAAAAAATTTGAAATTAATCGGCTGAAAAATTAAGTCTACTCCATACAAACTTTCAACCCCTATTTAATACACTTAGGGGTAAAATTTTGAAAAATCCTTTCTTATTACTTGTCTAGACTGTAAAAATAATCTATTGTCAAAATTTCATCACCATCGGTCCAGTAGTTTTGGCTCTGGGTTGATGAGTCAGTCAGTCAGTGAATCACTTTCTCTCTTTATATAATAGTATAGATATTACCTACCTGCCTTATTTTGTACCTAGGTAGGTAAACTCATTTCTACAGACTTTGACAACTCATATTTCTTTGCTGGAACAATAATGTATAATGAACTAGGTATCATCATCCCAGCCGTTGGTAGTCCACTGCTGGACATAGGCCTCTCTCATAACATTTAGCGTCCGTGTTACGGCGGATGCCCATGTGGACTATTCGCCTGGGCTGCTACCGTGTTTCAGATGTAACGTTAAACTGTAGGTCCCTTTATTTACCTATAAGATATGTAGGGGGCAGTCGATAGCTCATGTCGGAGGCTGCGGAGGAAACTTGGCGACCTAAAACTGACAATATGGGTTGTCCACATAACACATATGAATTGACTCGACCAGTGTCATTGGGGTAACCTGTTCTGTTAGATTAAAAATTCAAATTATTATTATTTTATGTAGAATGAGGGGTTTTACCAATACTCGCCGTGCTTGGCACGTAGGTTGGCGAGCACAGTATGAGGTATGGATTCTTAAAATGTATTACATAGCCTCCAGTTTCCAAACCTAGTAAGTCGCTTTCCACATCTGTCTTTTTTCTGTCTGTATCTCTGCTACATACATACATATGTATATATATCTTTTCAAATATAGCTCGATCAATAACAGCTTATCAAAAATCTATTTTAAGGCCATATTATATAAGACATCAAGCTATACTAGACTAGGTATAATTTTTCATTAACCACGCAATGGATTTTGATACCGTTTTCACCAATAGATAGTGATTTTAGAGGATGGTTTATTTGGATAATTAATTAATTAATTATCCTACAAATTGGCTGATATATTAATGAAGAGCTCGGAAAGAAATATGGCGGCGGGGAACTTTATTGGCATGTTGTGCTACATATAACTAATAGAGTTAAAATGAAAACAGTGTATTATGGAATGACTGCTCTTTCCATAATGCCTTGCTACGACCAGTGCAAAGCCGGGGCGGGTCTCCAGATTATAGTTTGGTTGCACTGCTCACACACTCACTCTGCACTCTTCACAGTTTTAAAACCCCATGCCTCCATGATGGTGACTATTCACAATATTGCGACATTGAAGTGAATTGAAGTTTATTAATATTCAAAGCCCATATTATTATGTCCAACAATGTTACACAAGAGCCAATATGTGATTTTGATTCTAAGGTATTCTTGAATCGAGGCTATATCTAAGCATCAGTTGATTACAATCAATCCTCCAACAAAATGTTAGTCTATGAAAGTTCTATGAATGTGTGAGAGGTGTATAATGTAAAGTACTAGACCTCAAGCGGATAGACTTTCTCTATGTTGTTGACCGGTGGTGAAATTCTGAAATTAATTTGATTCCAGAGCCAATGCTCTTTGAGTAGCACTGAACCAAGGACTCAAAAGTCAGGTACTGGTCCAGCAGGTACTGGTTGTGTATGACAGCAACTTTGTAAAATGGTCCTTCCTCACTAAGAGGTTACGAACCATTGCGCTAGAGATATGAAACCTTTTATTATGTACTAGCTGAGCGCCACAGTTTCACCAGCCAATATCAGAATTAAAAGTGTAATTAACCCTGTGTTATTCCAGGTTCAAAACTAACTAGATATCGAATTTCAGCCCAATCAGTTAAGTAGTTTTTGCGTGAAAGAGTAACAAACATCTATACATCTGTATAAACTATCACCTTTATGATATTATTAGGAAGGATTATGGTAATGTTAGTTTCATTTGTGGTCTCATTCATTATATAAACATAAACATAGTGTACATAGTGTTTATCTACTACGAGTAAGTACCAACTAACAGCTGAAACTAATTCACTTTCAAATTCAGCTCAAATAATAATATTTTAGAATGTATTGAATGGTTCAATGACCTCTATGTAGCTCTTGGCCCCAGACAAAGTAGTTTAATGTATTGCAAAAAGGTGATAATATTTTATCAAGGTGTTGGGACATTTACCAGTTTATGGCAACATTGTAATGATGAAATTATTTTGTTAAAAGATTTTTTTAGCTAGGTAGATACTTAATTTTGGGAATAAAATATTTCAAAAAAGCCAAATAGGTATGTTTTGAATGCAGAAATTAAATTCATCATTGGATTTTGTGCAGGATAGAACAAAAAAGCAAGAGAGCTTCACGTGCTCTCAGTTAAAAGGGTCAATGACCGTTTTTCTCTCTATGTTTAAAAGTTTTTCTTTTTATGATAGTGAGTGACAAGACAAGCAAATCAGGTGCCTAATGGTAAGCATCATGATTGCCCATATGGGCACTGTGTCTGATGGCACTGTGTCTGATAATATTATCAGACACAGTGCCATCCAGTGTTTTAAAATTCTAGATTCTGCGCGGCACTGCACTGCACCTGTCACCCTGAGATATTAGCTTGTCATGCCCAATAATTTCGCTGGCATTATTGCCCTTCAGACTGGAACACAGTAATGTTTGCACATTACTGCCAGGCGGCCCCCTGCAATAGAGGCCTACCACTACAAACTTTAAAGCAAGAAATTTTTGAAACGCACATTATGAGAACATTTTCAATAATACATTATCATGAAATATTAGTGAGATTATAACATGTATGGAAAATGACATATTATATATTACAATAATATCTGAGGCGATGCCTACACAAGTGAGTGTAAGTGAGTTAGGAAGTAATTAAGTGAGTATGAGTGAAGTATGAAGTGAGTCCATTAGGCAGTATTTGACTACCCTTGATTGTACTATTGTTACATCAGCAATGTTACATGATACTATTGACTATTGATTGATCAGAGGCATTTGGCTTACAGTTCAATAATATGTTGTTTTAAATGGCCAGCAATTAGAAGCAAGTGGTATGCAGATATCAATTGGTATTCATTGTTTCAGATCCTCTAATATTCTAATATGAAACATAGCACTGATCATGCACACAAAATAAAGCTCATAGGAACAGTGTTATAGGTCATACTTATCCCACAGTTGTTTGATACCATATTCCTGATAGTTTTCTTTGTTTGATTCAATGATATATCAACTTTATCAACTGCTGTCACCAACGGAGGAACACTTGACTCTATCCTGTCTCTACAACATCAACACACACACTACTACTGTATTACACTGATAACCAGCTGTTTCCAACTTGTACTGAGATTCATTCCTTTGTTTGAACTCTAATTTGCAGCAACATGTTATGAAAACTGTTAGTCCATGGGCAATGAGCACAGTTATTGGTCCACATTCACTATTGCACAATCACAGTTGATCACAGAGTCCAGCTGAGAACAAAGAACTGCACTAGATGTTGAGGAGAGGAACTGTTGAGCCGGCGCCGCGTCGAAGGGCCGCAGGACGGGCTCGAGCCGTCGGGCGGGGGTTCAGCGGCCGACTCTGGGACTCGGCTGACGCTGCGGCGGGCGCTCCGCTGCGGTCGCCCGCCGACGAGAGGTCGCAGACAAAAAAATCGATAGGTCATCAACCTCCGGCGGCGCGCGACCGGGGCCGTCCCGGGGCCCGCAGCGACGCCGCCCGCCCGCGCTGGCCCCTCACCCCATGCTTTCCACGAACCCGGACACTTTATATACCCGAAATCGCCATTTTGAAACGGGAACAATTAGTTATTTACTTTTGAACGATAGGTCGACCGCAAACGGCGGCCGCGACCGTTAACAGTTAACGGATTATTTGCCGGTCCGGGCCGGCCTGGGCGAAGCGTCGCTGTTGAAGGATACGTACTCTGACTAGAAATCCCCTCGTCACCGCTGCCGATATCCGACATCGCAATCCACTCCGAAATCTACAGGCGATCCAGCGATCTTTTCGGAACCAACTCGGAAGACTCGAAAAACCTCTCGGACAGGTCGGGTTGTCTATGATTTCTCAATTTTCTCAAGCCATCAAAATTAGGTTACTCAAATCGTCACTTTTTGTGATAGTTCGCAATTATTATTCCACTTTCAAATAATTGAAATAATTTAAGCAGAATATGATCTATAATTCCATAATAAATGACATTTAGTTAAAAATTTAACACTAATATTGATTAAGCACTATGCACCTTTTCTAAGAAACATAATAAGCTTGGTATTCGTCTTAAAATAATCTGGAATCTGGTGATTATAAAATACCTTTAAAAACCTGTTTTTTTGTCTATGATCTTGACATCTTTTGTCAAGCTTAGGCTGTGTTGCCAGAAATATAATCAGCTGCTTCAGCAGCTTAATAATAAAGGCGAAAATTTTAAACGCAAATTTTCATTTTAAGTCACTAACCAAGGATGGATATTTTTTTTTCAATATCCATATATAATTGAATAAGATTAATCATATAGAGCGAAGAACTGTTGGTCCGATCTTGATGAAACTTTGTAGACATGTAGTTTAAAGTGATAATTTTTTTTACTTTAGATAATGAGCAAAATCGGCCGAGGGGTTCCGGATATATAAGAGTTACGAGGTGTTTATTTTCATAAGATCTTTCATCAGACCTTTCGGTCTGATGATAATTTCAAAACCGATGTCCGTTTTTTTTTTGAAATTTATACACATAGTTTAGGACTGCATAAAAATATTAGCCTAAGTTTGTATGTATGCATGTGTGTATGTGGGGGTGTGTGTATGTATGTTTGTCCGACGAGCTTAAGCGGTCATGGGGTTCTAGAGATGTAGGGATTAAAAGAATTCAATCTTTTTTGATCACTACTTAAGAATCGTGAAGTCTGCTTAGTACTGAAATTTGAGGCGAGTGTAAAACCCGGTCCGAATGTTTGCCTGCGGGTGACTATGGTCCATCAAATCTAAGAAGTATCGTTTGACAGTTTTGGTTTTGCTTTGTTTGAAGGGTTTGAATTTAAATTTAGTGATTTAAAATAATATTATATTATTGTACATATTGGGATAAAATTCGTAATTCCATGATTTTACGGCAAAGGTTATTGAAATTGTGTGAGTTACGGCTATGCAAAGTTATTAAACGTATGATAGTGTATGAAATGTCAAACGAGACTTCTTAGATTTGATGGGCTATAGTTTTATAGCTTTATGAGTAAGTATCTACTATTGATTGGCTCCTTTCATTTGGATCCACAACTTGAATACTCAAATACTCATCCTAGACTAGCAGGTTCTTAATAGAAGTGATAGATCTCATCAAGATCTTTGTTTCAGATGACAGCTGTCAAATTTTAAAATGATTTTAGCTCTAGGATCACTTATTACGGGATATTTAACATGATTCTCCGTTTTTCGTTTTAAATCATAATTTATCTTGGTATTCGGCTATTATTCATCTTAGACTAGGAGTTTCTTCACAGATGTGATAGATCTCATCAAGATCTTTATTTTAGATGAAAGCTGCTAAACTAAAAATGGCATTACCTCGGAAACTAATCATTTTAGACCAGTACTTTCTTTACAGAAGTTATAGATCTTATCAAGATCTTAGTTTCGGGTGACAGCTATCAAAGGAAAAAAGGCGTTATCTCGGTAATTAATCATCCTAGGAGTTTCGCACCAGGCATAAGCAAAACTGTCAAACTGTACTTCGTATATTAGATGGACTGTAGTCACCGGCAGGCTTTTACGAATATTAAAGTTAAAGTTGTCATACCGATTTTATTATTAGTGTCTCAGTAGCGAGATCTCAGTTCGCGGCGAACTACTAGTTAATTTAAGACTATTAAATATCTTTGTTTACTGTCAGTACTTCCGTACTTACATCGAGGCCAGAGATCGAGAGATCTACTTTCTATAACTGCTCTAAAAAAATCTCTAAACAAAGAATAGAACAGCTTATGAAAACGCTTACAATCACGCCTTTTTGGGCATGGAGCATAGAAGTACCCAGTTTATATGTATTATATTATATGGGAGTATCCAGGACTCAATCCAGTCCCATAGTAGGTATACCTACATTTCGCCAGTATGTTATTGTTCCCATGTAAAAGGGGGCGAGCCCTTTGCCACGCCTTTTTGGCATGGAGCATAGAAGTACCCAGTTTATATGTACCTATTATATAATATGGGAGTACCCAGGACTCAGTCCCAGTCCCATAGTAGGTATACCTACATTTCGCCAGTATGTTATTGTTCCCATGTAAAAGAGGGCGAGCCCTTTGCCATCTACCGGGCACAGGTAGAATAGAATAGAATAGAATATATTTATTTGCTATAAATGCAGGTTACATGTAGGTGTTTGGTACATAGTAATACAGAGTCCGTGTACATTTAGTCACATCGTGACATACAAATATTATTATTAGGTAAGTACATGCATTAAAATTATTCATTATTATTATTTAAAAATTTTGAATAATTAATATTTAGGTAACAACACAAAACACTATAAATTTAACCAGTCACTTCCGTCTATTATTTTATTCTACTATTTGGCCAACTTCTACTTGGTAGTTGGTGTATTACTGGCAACCCCTTTGCATTTCTTTGAAAGTGGCGTCGCACATTTTGTGAATTTGCTTAAATCACTACAAAATAAACTGCCACTTACGCTCTACAGGCGTGGCGCTAGTTTCAATGTAGTCAATGAATGACTAGAGACGCCCGTATTTAATTTACTTGTTTCGAATTCATTGATACAGAATTACAGCAAAAATCTATTGATTGTACGGATACCTCATTACTTTCTGATACTTATTACTTACTAATATTATTATAAACTCTCAAATCACAGTATAATGTAAAAAAGTTACGTTTTTATAAGGTAAACAAAACGCTACCGAGTTCTATAAACTCCAGCGCCACCAAGATAACACAAAACTTGTCAAATGCGTAGTGGGACTAGCACGTGAAGGGCTCCTCACCACTCTCCACCGTATGTTCCTACTTATATACCTGTAGAAATCACGTCTCCTCATTTTTTATTATTATTTATTGTTATAGCTATTATATTGCTACTTCCTAACTTCGAGCAAAAACACGATCCTAGTACTACTGTTCGGACTCTATGTTCCTCTTTTAGTCATCTGGCCTTTCATCCTTTGAAAACAATCCTCAGACTTTTTTGTCAATTTTTGATGCTGTTCATGTACTTTGTTTATCTATAATTTTTACGTATTGCAAATATTTAGATATCATATTTTGGGGGTGTTTAGTTATGGGAACGTTGTTGTTGTTGTTAGCCTATTGTGTCCCACTGCTGGGCAAAGGCCTCCCCCAAGTCTTTCCAATGTTCTCGGTCCAGTGCCGCCCATTGCCACTGAGCACGTAACCCATTGCCAGCCATTAAAGGAACGTAGGTGACAATAATTTTTGTTAAAACATGAAACAATAAGGAAGATTGTAAGTAACCGTCACATCACATTAAGGAGATTATAAATACTATAACATAAGATACGGTATCTTACTCGTATAATATAAGGTAGATAATGCTGTTATATGTGTATTGCCAAATATTGTTTGAAATCTTCTTCGAAAACTCTAATCAGAATTAGACTTATTTGATAATTAACAATATAAGTCGGAAAAGTGTCTTGTATGGGAAAGAAATGGTCCTTGAATTTTTGAATTTATTTAATTATTAGGATTTGTTGTAATAACTATTATAGTTATAGTTACCGAAAAAATATCGTGATTTGTATGAACGCTCCAGTTATTTATTAATTTCGGTTTAAAGATCTTTATTATCAACAAAGGCAATTTGCCACTTACGTGATAACATCATTATTTGAAGTACAATAGTTATTGTTCGTCGTCGCAATATTACAAAAGTTCAATATAAATAGTAATTAGATAACTAAGTTGTAGGGTTGTTGTAAATTAATATCAGGATAGGTAAAATGTTTACATCAGAATAGAATACTGGCTCGTTCTGCGCATTTTTAGATTCGAATTAGAAAAGTTAATAAGTTAATATCATAAGTAAGCACTTAATAATGGCATGGTATTATTAACCTTATTACATTGCTCATACGATCTATTATTTTATTCGATAATTCGTGTTGAGCCAATCGGTTTTTAAATGCGAAAAATGAGTCTGCACGCTTTATATGTGAAGGTAATTGGTTATAAAGTTGCGCTCCTTCAACAGTGAGCATTGCAAGCAAATTTTATTTAGTTATAATTATTTCTTAATATAGCAATCATAATCATTAACATTCCGTGAAAAAATCAAATACCTAGCTGATGCCGTTTTCACGATACACGAACGAAATCGAGAAATAAATTTTGAGCAATAACACGTTGCTTGTATGGAGAGTACCTAATTATAAACTTTTTTAATTTTATTATTTGTCGTTGTAGCGGCGTTAGAGATACATGTTTTGTGAAAATTACAAGTACCTAGCTTTCTAGGTATAATTGTTGACCAACACTGTAACTGGAAAAGCCATGTAGAGTATGTATGTTCCAAACTTAACCGATTTGTTTTCGCATTAAATCGGCTAAGGCGTACGGTCAACATGAAGGCAGCTCTCACTGCCTATCATGGATACATAGCTTCGGTTCTCCGGTATGGACTTTTACTTTGGGGAAATTCCACTGAAGTCAATAAAGTATTTATTGCACAAAAAAAATGCGTTAGAGCTATTTTTTGTGTGGGTCCACTGGTTTCATGTAGGCCTCTGTTCAAAGAATTGAATATTTTGACTCTGACAGGCTTATATATAATGCAGATTGGACTTTTTGTTAGGGAGCATTCTCAATTGTTCGAGAAAATAGATGAGAACGAGAATCTAAGATTGTCGAGGAGAGATCCTTCAAAACTTAAGAAGCCCATTTGCAGAACTGCGCTTTCGGCAAAAAACTGTATTAATATGACAGTAAAAGTGTTTAATAAAATTCCTATGGACATAAGAGAGCTCCCATATAAATATTTTAAAACGAAATTGCATAAGTGGCTATCGGAAAATTGTTTTTATGACTTGAATGAATTTTTCGATGTAAAATCATGAGTGCTTTTATAGGGTATCTATAGTAATTAAAATGTGTAATAATGCTGTTGACATTGGATTTGAATCAATTTTGAATAAAGACGACATAGTTTTTTTTTATTTATTTATTTTAATTATTAATTATCACTGACTTTGACATTCGACTTAATTTTTAACTCCAATTCTTAAATTTAAATACAATTCCTCTTATAATTCAATAATGATATTAAATCCAATCTCAATTATTATATCTTGACATAATATTATTGTATTTCTTATATTTTGTACGCCAGAGAAACTGGCAAAACATGCTGTACTATACTATATTAAAGTTTTTAACAAGTTCTATCTACCATGTTTTACGCAAATAAATCATTTAATTTCATTTCATTACAACCCGGACTGGATGGAAATCTATGGGGGAGGCCTATAGCTAGGCATATGGCTAGGTTCAGCAGTGGACGTCCTATGGCTGAGATGATGATGATGAATAAATGTATAGGTACATAGTGCAGGGTTCCTTACCTAGACACCTGAACAAAACGCTTCCAATCCTCAGAGTAAGGATACGAAGATATAGAAATAGTAAGAAGCCATTCGACGTCATTGTTCCAATCCCAAAAACAATCCGCCTACAAGTAGCTAACATATCCATCAGCCATCTATTAGTTCCTCGTGCAAAGTATGGGTATATGTACTAAAATGGCCATAAGTTTTGTTTGCGTTAACCTAGAAGTATAATTTATTTAATATCAATTTCAACTTGATACCTCCATGCGTTCCCAGTTTCTTGGCATCTTGGCAGTTTCTTGGCAGTTTCTTGGCAGTTTCTTGGCAACAAAGTGATCCTATAAGGGTCCCTATTTTCCTTTTGACGTAAGGAATCCTAAAAATGAATAAAACAACAATGTAATATTACAAATGACTATAATTTTGTCACAATTTTTCCATACATGTTAATAATAACTTTTTACCTTAAAAATATTTATAATACATTACTTAACTATTATTAATAATGTTGTATTTTAAAATTCATCCGGTTCAATTATAACGTTGATTCTAATTACATTCCACGGAGTCGGCTTCTCAAGAGACTATTTTAATTTATATTTATGAACGATACTTACGAAGGACGATACAGATTTTGAAAACGTAATTTTGAAACGTCCAGTAGGTACTTTATGTTACACTATGATGTAATTCGATTAGATCTTACTCTATAATATATCTTGCTTAGTTACGCTACGAGAAGTAGTAGTATTATCGTTAAAAACTGTACAAATATATCGACTTTAGTGTTCATTACCGCTAGCGTAGTAACACAATGTGATATAACGGAACGGATGAGACGCGGACCGATCGGTCGCGGTCCTGTGATGGTAGCATGCGGCTTCGCTCAACGTCACTGACTACTGTTGCATTAGTTAATAATAATAATAATAATTCATAGAGATTAAGGTAAATTGTACTTTATAACGCGCGTCGGGTCGCCGCGGCCGAGCGCACTGCCTCGCCGCGGCCGAGCGCACTGCCTCGCCGCGGCCGAGCGCACTGCCTCGCCGCGGCCGAGCGCACTGCCTCGCCGCGGCCGAGCGCACTGCCTCGCCGGTATGATTGACAACCTAACTGCTAAACTATAGCTGTTATGCTAACATTACCTGTGGAATGGCGTCAGAAAAACATCATACACTGACATTCCGACACTCAAAGAAATCAATACTTAGATAAAGAAGTGACCATATTTATAATCGTTATTGCTTCGTCAGTGGTACAGTCAAACTGTCAATGCGTAATAACTATAAAGTTACAGAGATATGTAATACTGGAAGATAATAACAATATTATCTATAGCGAGTGATTTATTTATTCTTGTGATGGCAATGCGCTCGGTCGTCGCGTCCTCTTATAACAAACACAAGCACCGTGATCAAATGCGAGTAGTCCGAGTCTTGTGGCTGCCGGCCCTCGGCTGAACGGACCCTACCCTACGGGACACTAAACATTTACACGATTTGGGATATTCGAGGAGCATTCACTAAATACGCCTAACTAACCAGAACATTGCCGCGAAACTAGTTGAAACTTGGTCTCAGATAAAGCAGGCGCAAGTGTTTACGACATGTCAGAAGTTAGTCGTAATGGCTGCGCAGTACTCATGACACCTACAATGAGCGTTCTGCGCAGCTATAAGGGATAACTTCAAAGAGGTCATAACGTTTTAGGCGAGCTATAAGTACAAAAAGACACCAACATTTCAGATATTTTAAGATTGTGTCCATGTTTCGCGTCCCGTACTAACACCATATAGATATACTGTAGAGAGTATCTAGCATTTTGGAGTGAACTTATACTCCAAAATGTCAACTGCTTGAATATAGTTTAAAACTTGCGCATCTTCAACGATAGATGGCGATGCATACGTCTCTCCAATCACAAACATTTTTTATTTTCGAGAGTACTTACATAGATATTTCAATGTGCAATTTTGGTATAAAATATGATTGTAAAGATCCGTTTTATATCAGCCAAGATAACAAGCAAATACATACAGTAATAATTAATAAAATATAGTTAAGTAACAATACAATTGAGCTAAAATCGAACACGATCGACTGTAACATGTCCCGACACCACCAGTTTATTGAACAGTTTTAATTTCAACCACTTCATGTCAATATTATAAAGTTATTTGATTGAATTTCGCGTTAATTTTCGGAACTCCATTGTAGTCTTCTGGAACAATCATATTTAGTTTTTAGTTCCGATTTTTAGTGTAAAAAACAACATGCACAGTGCACCGCCCTCCCGCCCGCAAATTTGCATGCATAGAGGAAATGTTATTAGGTACTATTTTTGTTAGTGACACCACTCTTGTTCCAGCGTTCAGCGAGGTTACATGTCGAGGAGCGGGGTCAGTCTATTTCCTGATGATGCGTCGTGTAGACGCGAAACACGTGTCGATTTATGAATGGTGTCACTAAATAAATAATACCTAATAGCATTTCCTCTTTGCATGCAATTTTGCGGGCGGGAGGGCGGTGCACTGTGCATGTTGTTTTTGACACTAAAAATCGGAACTAAAAACTAAATATTCTTGTTCCAGAAGTAGACAATATTATAAAGTGTCAAATAAAACTATTACAAAAATATGTAGTAATATTTAAAGGGGTTAATGTACTGATCACACTAAACAACTATATAGTTTAGTTTGATGTGAAGAATAATCCTAAATATCACCACACTTTTTTGTAAAACGCTGTTTGTCTGTGTGTCACGAGATTTCTAGTAAACACTTAAATTATCACTTGTTACTCTGATTTTATAATTTGTGACGCATTCAAATATATCAGAAATACGACACAACATAAACTTTGCGATAACGACGCGACAGGCGTCAATTGCTCAATCGTTGCTGTCAAACGTGATTTTTGTATCATACCTAATACCAAAACATACATGAGACAGCAGTGATCGCCCAATTTACTGCTGTCGCTTTGCTACCGAAAAATTTTGTAATAACACATTAAGTATACCAATTGTGTATATATTTTCAAACAGCGTAGTGTAACATTAGAGATATATAAATGATTTACTTGTAAAATACGTAAATTTATTGCTTTAATTAGTAAAACTATGAAGTTATTGCTCTATATGTAGATGCTGCATATGCTTTGGCACAAATACATACTGATCGAAGCAATGTGATACTACTAGTGATACACGAGTGAAGCCGGGAGACGACGGTGATACAAGAGGTACCCGGTGTGGGTATATTGATATGTAGTCGGTTCACGAGTACAACTAGGCCTTTAAAATCACGTTTGAAGTTAGGTACATATTGTAGGTGTGAGTGTGAGGTAATTAGACCAAGAACTTAGGGTTTCATATGTATCCACTGCTATTTATTATACAATCATATATATAATAATTGATTTGGTTACATTTGTTTATGTATATGAAGGTTACCACTACAGAAGTTCCTTTGTACATTTACATTCTGTAATATGTAATCGTCAAATATTAGTATCACCAACTCCCCCAGCTTCCAGCGCACGTGAGGGGGTGGTGGGGGGTGCAGGGGGGAGATGAAGTGGGGGGGGGGGGGTTATATGAAACAAGCGATACTAATTCACAACCAAGCGGCGCGCCGCCACCACGCATTAACATTATCATATAACCACTAAAGTACACACACGAAACATTGTATTTTAATAAAGACTGGGGTAGAGATCTGGACTTGAGAGCATCTTACAGGTTTCGTTTTTCAGGCAAAAGGCATATTGAAATCTTTTTGTTTACTATAAATAAGTGAACGTATAATCTGTACTACTTCAAAAGGCCATCTACAACCTCTTGCTCCTGTGTAGGGCTGTTCACAAGAGGAATTATGGCATACAAAACCAGTAGAACTCTGTTATAATTCTGATTTGTTATAGAACCTGGGAGCCGGTACAAGTCTCGCGTGTGATACATAGTCATGATACTTAATAATAAGTGATAGTGTTAGGGTTCCAATGTAAAGCTCGTGAGACATGCATCTACATGTCGCAGGGTAATCGGGAGGACAGAATCATTACGAAAAACCGGATAGTTTGAAACTAAGAAAGATTGTCTCAATCTTTTTCTAGCTATTTTTAGAATCTTTGCAATCGTTCTTAGGTTCTGCGCAATGATTGGGTATTTCCTCTTATCCTACTACATAATAAACATATCATTATGTATGCTCGTACAGCGTAGGTGTAGTCAATAATATAAAGTAAATTCATTTCACTAGTGACGTGTGGTCGGTGTTGGTACCGAGCGTGGTTCCACTAATATAAGCACCAACTATTAATATTTATGTATTATGAATGTACTTATATGTATCTTAGACCAGAATATTATGACGATTCACTTCAGATTATCAAAACAAAACATGTCACACGAAATATTATCGCATATAACATTTAGTTTAGTAGAGATTTTTAAAATTGTATAATATTGCCACGAGCTAGAAGGAATTTTACAAAAATAGACATAACTGTACAAATAGTCGAGCGGCGCGATGACAGACGGACGGTCTGCGTCGGCCGCGGGGGGAGGCGAGCGTCGTCCGCGCGACGTTACGTTACGTTACAACCTTTGTCGAGCATTCGGACCGGAGTCGCGCGGAGAGGCTCGCCTCGCCGCCTTATTATATAGAGAGATAAAAAATGTACCGACACACACACACAGGGACGCGTGCGCGCGCGTGTGTGCGTGTACACGTGTACAGACTAACACTAACTCGTTGATAGAGACTTATGTACCTAGAGATTAGTCCACCGCGACATCTCATCATATCACACGCTGCATACACTCCGGCCGTGTCCGAGGGCGCCAGTGTACACTGTCATGTGTATCGCAGTACATGTAGTTCCACGTTTGGCCGCGCTCCCTCAGACCGCGGTCGGTCTCCGCTCCCTCCCTACTCTATGCATTCGACAGGTGGAAGTGGCCCGAGTCGGTCCTACTCGCGGATGTTACGCTAACTAAGCATATTTAAATAAAATAATCTCCCGACATTGCACTCCGTTTTGTTTGGGGGTAGTTTTCAATTCGAGAAGATGTTAAAAGGAAACGCAGTAAAGTAACAAACGTTTAAAAATCTGTGCGCTCAAAACATTGAATCGACGTGAAACTACGTTTCGTTCGCGTGCGACGTAAGAATTCCAGATGTAAAGTATATTAGCTATGGATTATACCTTTGTTGAGATTATCGGCGCAGTTGAGACATCACAGACGATTACATTCAATAATTATTTCAATAAATTAATAAAAAAACCATTCATTAGTGTTCAGATTGCAATATGGCAATCTCCACACTAACAATAACCATATTGAAATAAAGTCAATTTTATTAAAAATTCTAATACCTAGGTGTTGTAAAAATATAGTAATACTAGATAAGTATCCATCTGTCAAATTAAACAATTTGTAAAAAAAATAATTATTATAAAATCAACAAAAAATAAAATAGACTTTCCATGCAAACTAACCGATCGTCTGATCATTTTTAAAGTCAATTTTATATAATAATATTGAAATATTTTTGTCTAGTTGTTGTTCAGATTTAGTTAGATTATCTTTAACTATTACTACATCTTTCCCTACCACCTGGTATAAGACGAGTGTGACGACTCGACCACAGACTATATTAGTATTACATTACGCAGATCATAAACGTACACATAATTATTACGAAAGCAAAAACATAGTATATAATATAATAATATCATAGAAGCGTATAAAAAAACACTCATTATGTACAAATATTGACACGACTCGTGCATACAAACAGACACGATAACATTATAACATACATACATACATGCAGTAATGTAGGTACTTTTTTCTGGCAAGCTTGAAAAACTCAACCTGATATTTTCAAATAACATAATAGATTCGAAGGTTGATTGAAGAAACATAGTAAAACAATGTACAATGTACTTACATGGTCATAGGGCTACGAGGATTCAACCCACGAACATATAACAAGCGGTATATTATAACAAAATATCAATAAACTAACTACGTCCATGATTTTATAAATGCAAAATGTATGTTGAATGTATTAATTTATGTTTGCTGGAGTTTAAGATTGATGTAGGTACATGTATGTATGTATGTGTGTGTGCAATATGTGTGTGTGTGCGTGCCCGAGTCGGTCGCAAACTAAACTATCAATAATAAGTACAATACAATAAGTAAAGTATAAAGTAGAGTAGAACTAAACACAATAAACGCGCACCGCACATTATAATAAATATATCAAACTATAAATCTTAAGCGATCTTAAATACCCTGTTGATTTCATATTTAAATTATAATTTTCCCTTCGAATTATGAAACATAATGTTACTGGTAAATAAATAAACAATGCATAATAACGAACGACAGACGAGGAACAAACGCGACGGATCCGCGACGCACAGATTATATTGAGCACGATCCGACATATTATATTATATTCGAGAACATTCCACCTCACTCCTCACTCCACACTCCACACTCCACACGCTACACACACTCCACTCGACGGCTCCCGCACTCTATGCGCACTCTATGCGCACGCCAGACACACGCTTCCATTCACTACCATATAAATTCTTCCGAGTAATACCTATCAATAACGTATATGTCTTTATTACGTATGTTATTTCGTTTGTTTAATTAATTTAGCTTACATTTAAAAACGTTTGTGCAAAGAAAATGTTTTTTTTTTTAAATTTAATTTACTAATTTAAAACTTTTTTGTACAAGAATTTATAAATCACCCCCCTTATAGCGACGAGCGACGTATTCACGCGACACTATACCTGACCGTTCCTACAGACAACGCTCGATACTAACGGCCGCGTACTACCGCTAGGTATGTATATGTATAGCTATAGGCACACCTTAACTGTAACAGGATACAGGACCTCTCAGCGGTTTCACACAATCCTATGGGAAATTTACTAAATCTATGTTTTGTATTCCCCTGTTTCCTCCGAGTACAGTAAACCTATTTGATATATTTATATCCTGATATTTTAAAGTAAAGTATGTCCCTATCATTTTTGTTATTAAACTCTACAATTTTTTGTAGTGAACGTCCAATCACGCGAGTAACACTGCGATTTTTGGAAGTTCACTATGAACAAACCGAGGGTTTATAAGAAAAATTAAAATGACAGGCACATAGGTTACTTCACTATTAAAATATCATGATATAAATTTATGGAATGGGTTAATTATATTAGGAGGAAACAGGAGAATACAAAACATCGATTTGGTAAATTTTTCTTAGAATTATGTCAAATTCCAAGACCATGTACGCTCTCACCGGACTTTAATAAACAAATATCATCAAATAACTTTCAACAACACAGCGGCGAGCTAAAATGAACCTTATGTATATAACGTTAGAGGAGTCACGTCAGCGTAAACGAGGAAACAAATGATCAGCACCCTATGTGTTAACATTATGCATACAATTATATCTAGAGGGAGGTCCCAGCGAACCTCGGACCTCGCAACAACACCGCCTGAGACCTCGCCCCCGACCCGACCCGACCCAACCCGACCCGACCCGCTAACGTTCCTATTACAATAATAACTAGAAACTTAGCCCCGTTACAAATATTAAGTACATGTGTATATGTAGTCGGCGACGAGAGAAGCCGGGTCGGAGCCGAAGCGAGGACGTTCTTATGCGTCCCCTACACGTCAGGCTCGCTGTCAGTTTCGCCAGACCTATGATCGACGGTCAACCTGTCGTGTATCGGACGCCTTACACGAGATGGCATAAAATATACGTTACAATAATAAAAACATGTAAACTTATGGTATTCACTAGCGATCCGAAGCTATGTAACCGAACGGGTAACGTTTAGTAAAATGCGTGTACACAGTAGGTACATGATGGCAACATTATGCATTCCCTGTGCGTGCTACCGACACTCTGCGCCGACAACACGCGGCCATTCTCTACGCCTGACCATAGAATGGGAACTGACGCCTTCGTTCATGTCACTACCTTCGAATATTCACTGTGGATAGTAACATATAGGTATTTATATTCATACGTGTTACTAACAGATGTTGAGGGGGTGAATCTTCCCATTGAACTGAACAACTTTCCAAATAAATAAATTGTTAAGGCATACTTATGCATGCATAGTGTAGGGTTCCATACCTAGATACCTGAACAAAACGCTACCGGTTCATTCGCTGAGAACACATCTTGTTGCATACAACTGGAGGAGCATAGTCCCAGGGGTATAGTGCGCAAACTATGGAAATATGCAGTAAAATTGCCATCATTTTTGATTGCGTTAACTTAGAAGTACAAATTTTTTACAACCACAAAGGACCGCAGACCCCGACCTCCATGCGTTCTAGTGACAAAGTGTCTTGACAGATGGACAACAAAATGATCATATAAGGGTTCCCTTTGTCCTTTTGAGGTACGGAACCCTAAAATTTGTGAAATTACCAAAAATTAAAACATTCGACTACCCATACAAATTGACCGATCAAGTGTTTGCCGATGCCCATCAATTATTTTTGTTAATTTCGCAATTAATTCATGTGAAAGTTGTTCAGGTTGCCGAGTAGATGCACCCCCCAAGTATTACTACTACACCTGTCTGTAACACGATGTATTCCGTAGAACTACATCATGTCCGAATCGACTCGTCAAACAATCTGTATATCATATTATAGATTCAGAAACACCTCTGTAAGGTGAATTGTTCTAATATATACTGTTGCACAATAGACAATCGACATTTGAAGGTGACAAAAACAGAAGGCGCCGATTTCATCCGTTGTCCCTTATTTATCCTACAAAAAAAAATGCTAAAAATTATAAACAGCATCACGAAACGCGACTTACAGACTATAAATTAAAATAAAAAGTATACATGAAACATTTCGTAGGCCGTTGTGACTTAGGTAAAATATATAAAACGTTTAATATGTGTAAAGTGAGCAATGGCCCGGAGACCGGAGCCAGGGAGGGGGGGGCCGGGGCCGGGGGGGGTCCCCCCTGCCCCCCCCTGGAGGGGGTCACGTCACGATTTGACTAGCCGACACGACAACACGAATTACTTACTGACTAGAACGCGAAACACTTCTTGGCAAGACTTTTAAACGTTTATATTTATCGCCCCCCCCCTTACATACGATACGACGCGTTACAAGAACGTGTAGTGATACTTAAACCAATTTATATACGTTTAATCGGGAATTTACTGAAAAAAAGTAATCATTTCCACCTGTCTACCCCTTCGGGAATAGGCGTGAATGTATGTTTTATTTCTACCAAACCAAATTGTATAAAAATTTACACAAATAATTAAATAAAGACAGCTCAACAATGTTCAATAACACGACATGATCCACATCACGGCCTGTAGTAGACTACATCATGTTGTAACGGCTCGTACAATATGTCGGTTCGGGGCATCGTTCAGTATGGCAATAGTAATGGCCATCGTCAGACTGAAGATCACAGACATTACCGAATATATTAATTAAGTACGTCCCCCTCCTCCCCCCTCGCCTCGCCTAACTCCCCTCCCCCCCCCCCCTCGTAGCTCCGCGATCAAAACATATCGCTCAACGAACCGACACGTGTGATGACAAAATAATACATACAATATTTACAAATAAACGACTATAAATTAAGCTCATTGATTGAGAAACGATTAAATTACATCTGTAAGTCTATCTGCCGGACACTCGACTTACTAGTACAATAGTATTACTGGAGCGTTCGTCGATCCTCAGTCCATTAGCTACTTACCCTAGGTGTGTCGCGACCGGCGCCGTTTGTAACGAGGGCGCCGCTGGGGAACAAGTGGCGCCCTGTCCACTCCCGCGGTATTCTACACATAATATATGAACCGACTATCTGTCCAAGGATAATCTGATAAATTTTCTTTTTGCGAACGTTTCCCAATTTTTCTAGAATCTACTGAAACGATAATAATATTTTTATGAATTCTTACCCAAGAAGTAAAAGATCGTCTTAAGCGAGAAGTATTTTTGAAAAATTTTAAACCTTTATAAGGTAGAGGCGATATTCTTGCCGATAACAGGCACCGGATTTGCCTCTATTTACACATTCTCTGTGCGAAATTTAATTTTCGTACAAGATCTTGTATTTTTTTTAAATCCAGCATCATCACTTGGAAACATTACAAAATTGTCAAGTTTTTCGCGAAAACCCAACTTATCAGATAATCCTAAAACATAACAATGTAATATTACACGATCAGTCGATCCATTCGACCCCGTCGCGTAGTACTCCAGCCATCGTGTTGAGATTCTCACCGCAGCAGTACATGGGTACACTAACAGAACCCTCCGAAGCCCACAGAGGGTACGGAGGGTACGGAGGGGACGCCCGCAGAATGTTCGCCGTTCTTGTGCAGTTCTAGGAGAGGGGACGCCGATAGGTAGTGCGTCTGTAATTGATACATAATGAATTATTAATCGATCGTGTTTTATAAGATCGGAAAGGTTAAATAACATACGAAACGAGAGGTAAATAGTAAATACGTTATTTTAATGTTTCGCATCAACGGATGACGCCTGTCGATGATCTCTATTCTCCATAGATAGATACCGCGACTTCTCGTCGTGATATTGATTATATTTCTACGATCCCGACACACGACCTTCGGTGCCTCCACTTTCATCACATCATTCATCATGCACGCCAATCGGTCGGTGGTACTTTCGACCCGGTCCGAGCATTTTTTTCTTTATTTTTAAAACTTCCACCGCTCGTTCGGATCAAATTTAGTAATCGGTTTCTCCTCTCCTTTCTTGTCGCCCGTCAGTGTGTGAGTGTAGATGTAGATCTAGATGAGGAACGAGAGGCTATAATAGAAGAGTGACCTGCTGGTGGTGCGCGGGCGGCACGTGCGAGTACGAGTTGTAGTAGGGCGCGTTGTAGGGCGAGGCGTAGGGCGCGCCGTACCCGTACTGCCACTCCGACAGGTAGCCGGGCGCCGGCCGCACCAGCCCGCCCGCCCACCCGCCGCCGTACCCCACGAACCCGCCGCCGTACCTGCGGGGGGGCGCCGGTTGTAACACGGCCGCCGGTCGTAACACGGCCGCCAATTGTACACCCGTCTCATTCGGTCGATTCAAATATATACATCTTTGTTACTCTTACACGCCAAAACTACTCAACCGATGGCTCATATTAATAGTAAGTCGGTCGACGCTCCGGTAGGTTTGAAATTGAACTCGTAAACCGCACGTCTGTCATCGCCGCGAGTCGCCGTATTCTTATCGGTTTTGATAGTTTGTTGTTGCAAACGTTTGTGGATTTATACATTTATTTCATTTCATTTCATTTAGTTCACGAAACCAATTTAATTAGATTAATCTAATTAAAATTAGTGATCTGATGTGATATGACGATAACTGTCGACAGAATTCATTGAAGCTTTATTTCACATACAAATTTTAATCTGTGTTATGAGATGTATCTTCGACCTGTATGATACTAATATATCTGATCAAAAGTGGCCGAAGCCGATCAATTTCATCAAAATCCTACTAACTACTACTTCCTAAATAACATGTTTCACCGTCGTCGAGCCCAGTTAGTACGAGAGGTTTAAAAATAGCATACTTTAAAGTTCGAACGTCTATCATCCACTTCATACAATCCTAACCGCGCCCCGCGGTGTCTCCCGCGCAGTCCTCGTTCCCGCGGGAATATCGGGAATAAAAGTACCCCATGTGTTATACCAGGGTCTAAGCTACCTACATACTAAATTTCAGCTTAATCGGTTCAGAAGTTTTGTCGTGAAAGAGTAACAAACATCCATCCATCCCCACAAACTTTTACATTATTAGTACGATCATATATTATACAATAAAACACATACTATTTAAGTATAATAAATACAATAAATTGTTAATTAAACCCCTTTGACTGCCAGCGGACATTTTGAGTATTGAAGTATATTCAGTAGACAAAAGACAAAAAGAAGATCGCACTAGGCGTATAAATAGACTTTAAATAAGTGTTTGACACCGTAAGCCACGAACTACTGCTAGAACAACTAATGACACTAAAGGCTAAAGATATTAAAGGTAAAATTCATTCAATATAACATTCATATCTGTTACATTCATATCTCGCTAATAGATTTCAAAGTAGTTCAGATGAACATCCTCAGTAGAGAAACACCAATAACTTGCGGCGTCCCTCAAGGCTCCATACTGGGACCATTGTTTCTTCTGATATACATTGATAACATCGATGACACATAACACTATATGCTGACGACATTTGTCCATTTTATTTCGGAGTAAGGTTACAGGAGATATTGCCACGAGCTCAATCTGATTTAGATACTATGTTTTCCTGGTTTCATCACAATCTTTTAAGATCGGCCGACCACCCACATTTTCGTTGATACGTAAATTATTACAGTTTTTCATGTAATTGCCTTTTGTCATTTTGAGAAATATCTTTAAATCTAACTAAATATGGCGTATGCAAATGGTTCAATAGGTTGAGGATAATTGCTTTAAAATTTGGCCACAAAAAATAGCGTAGCAAATAGCAGTCTTATCGCTAAAAGCGACTTCTGAAATGATCAGTTGATGAGATGATGATGTAGTCGTTTACCCGTTGTTAGTATAAGGCGTGCCGGCATAAGGTCCGTAGGGGGGGTAGAGCGCGGTGGGGGCGTACTCGGGCAGGGCGGGCACGACGGGGGGGGCCGCCGCGCCCCCCTCCGGCCCCGCGCCCGCGCCCGCCCCCGCCCCCGGGCCCACCCCCGCGCCCTCCGCTATGGACGGGATCTGGTCCACCAGGGACTCCAGACCGGAGAGGGACTTCGACGCCACGTCCTGGGACTTGGTCTTCGGAGCGTTGTACTCCCCCGGCGACCCTGCGGACAGGACTCCGTCGTCTTCAACTCAACTACTGATGCGGTAGAGCTATCACACTGATGCATACAAGAGCCCAGGATAAATCCCGGTCCAATAGTAAAAGCACACCCACACTTTGCCAGTGATATTTTTTAAGTCTCATGTAATGGGGGGCGAGCTTATTGTCATCTACCGGGCACAGATCCACACTCCAGGCTGTCGTTGAGTAAATTCCTAATGGAAAATTCGATTATAACGCTTTTCGGGCGAGACCTCGTGATCGACACGAGCGCTCGCGTCCACTACACCACCGAGGAAGTTACTTATCAACAAAATGCTATAAAAAAGTGTAGTTATACTTTAAACGACGTGTTACTTACCTGTCTAAACTACATAACATCACAAGAAAAATAAACTACATACAAAATGAATCAGCCCATTACTATTATGGAATCTTTATATAAAATAATTAAAAATATAAAATAACATCAGAAGTGGGACAAGACATAGAATATACTAATATATTAGTGAGGGCGCGGCTCAGTCTCACGCCGGCACTCGACCGGTGCACACCTAGCGTCCCTGAGTGCGGGCGTCCATCGATTTGTTGAGAGAAAAACTACCCTCCAATATTTATTTAATATTGATTACTGTTATAATTCATAACTGAATTATGAATACTGTAATTATAATAGTGATTATCGTCGACATATACATACCGGTGTCATAATGTGTGTGTGGAGAGTCAGCGTGGGGGGTGTGTGGAGCTCTGAAGGCGGCCCCGGGGGAGAAGGCGGGCTCCCCCCCCGACCCGCCCGACCCCACCCCCACCCCTCCCTCCGGGGTCGATCTGTACACACGGAATACTTGTTATACAAACACCGGAATAATGGGGAACACAACTGATTCTACGAGATATGCATAATCTATAATAATTTCAGAACTGGCATAATTTCTTCAGGTTAAATGTACATGTTACAAAAAGGAGTGTAGTTATACTTGAGGGGGTGCCGAGTAGCCAATTGCAAAATTCACATAAAAACTTCTAATAGAAAATGGATCAGCTCATCGGCAAATTTGTATGGAAATTGGATTTTATTTTGCATTTCTTTCTTTTCCAAGTGGTTTAGGTCGACAGGTAGATACTGCACCCACTTGAGTGTTACTTCAGGTAATCCCAACATAATATCTATCAGTTGAGCGGCCGATTATCTGATAGTGTTTCTACAATCACTAACAAAAGCAACATGTTGCAGCCAAAACATTTTTGAGCTAACATTTAAAAGAGAATTAAAATTTATGAAAAATTCAACAAGCACAAGTGTGAAAATTAATTTGATAAGTACCTGTTAAAGTTCCCGGGGTACATGGCGGGGTGTGGGTGTGGGTGTGGGTGTGGGTGTGGGTGTGGGTGTTGGTGGAGATCTAACCGCGGACTGTCCGGGATGCCGCCGCCTGGAACCATACACGCTCGTTATATACTGATCTATACAACATGGCGACCATGACAGCTACCCTCACTTAAGAGAGCACACGAGAACACACAGAACTGTTGCCTCGAACCAAATAAGCGTCTGGTATAATATGTCGTGGGTCTGATCTTTAACCGTGCATGGCAGATCGTTGATATAGGCCAAAAACAGAAAAGGGCCCAAGATTGATCCCTGTGGGACTCCCATCTTGACAGGAGAACTAGCAGATGTGATACCGTTGACGCTTAACTTTCTGCTGCCTACTAGATAAATATGATTCCATCAGGTTCAGGGCATTCCCATGGACTTCATAGACGACTAACTTGCGCAGTGACGTGCAGTGCTCTACATAGTCGAATGCTTTGGAAATATCACAAAACATTCGTAGACAAGACAAGAGTCCTGAGATGATTCGTCTCGTGTAGTCTCGACTCCTACCTCTCACTAGTCGCAGATACCGGCCGGTCGCTATATAGACATGTGTAGATCGATACGTCACCTTGTTCCTGTGCGTAGTGTTCGTGTTCCTGTGCGTAGTCCGCGTCGTAGAGCGCGCGAGAGAACGCCCCGCCGCCGCCGGGAGAAAGGGACGCGCTCTGTAATGTTTATTATTATTGTTTTATATTGGGCATCTCATTATATTGGACAGTTATCATTTTATAGTCATTTCCCATACGTTTTGAAGTAATACTCAGTTATAGTGTCGCGATGGGAGCTTTCGATTCCGCCAGAAATAGACGTTAAAATAATTAGATCATAGTGAAAGAAACAATTTGACTTCCCTAATGGGACGGTTTGGCAAAGTGAAACCGTTCGGTTAGACCAAACAGATTCATCGAATCAGTACTAACTTTCATCCGTCTTTATATTTTCGTGTTGCCATGTTACAAATTAATTACTATTTTATTTGGCAAAAGAATATTTACAAAGTCGTCCATTACGAGCCGTGAACTTTTTTAGAAGCGGTACGATCGGTACGACGCTCGTGTTATATATCGTACAATAACCAATAATACAGTAATACAGTACCTTGTAGTCGGGCGTGTGCGGGTGCGTGTGCGTGTGCGTGTGCGTGTGCGTGCGGAGGTCGGTGTCGGGGTCGGGCGGCGGCGAGGGCGCGGCGGGGGCGGCGGGCGCGGGGGGCGGGTCGGGCGGCGCGGGGGGGTCGAAGTCCGCGTGCGGCGGGGGGGAGGGCGCGCCGGGGGAGGAGATGGCGGCGCCGATGTCCTGCGACAGCTCCGTGCACAGGTTGGACCCGCCCGAGGACGTGCTCACGCTGCCCGTCTGCAACACATCACATCACATCACATCACATCACCACTCCACTACTCCACAAACTCATTTAAATAAATAGTGACTTTAGCTCCGATGCAATTAAGTGAAATCCAGGTCGCACGGTGCCTAAAATATTATCGTTATATTAACTTACAAGCTGGCTCTCTTTCTATCGCGTATCTCTCTATCTGTTCTCTCTGTCTAGCCCACAGTCCCGTCCAGACGGACGGTCCGGCTACTTGTAGCTTCATACCTCTAATGAAGACTGTCCCGGGCTTGCTTTAACTAAGGATAACACTTCGAAAGATATGTACAATGTACACCCCATTCTCAAAGTTGTTATTTTAGTATGTACAATGTCGTACCTGTCTATAGTGCATGTTGTCGATGTAGGGCGGCGCGGGGGAGGAGTGGTGCGAGTAGGGCGTGTGGGGGGACGCCGCGTACCCCTGGGGGGAGGCCGCGGGGAACGACGCCGTGGCGGCGGGGGCGCCCGAGCCCCCGGGGGGACCCGCCCCCGCCGGCGCCGGGGACCGAGAGTACGGCCGATTCTGGAAACAGTAGTAATATTTTACTCTTCATCCAATCGTAAGAGAGCATGTTTGATGTTTTTTATTAGTTTGTTTCGTTCGATTCATCAACTGAAAAGTGTTCCATGTTCCATGTGGTACCTAAGCTATAGACTAGTACGCAGCCGACAACACCTCCGAGTGTCGACTACACCCGACCACTAATGAATATGGACCAGTGCAGTGTGGTGTAGTGTGATGTAGTGTACCTGCGGCTGCGGCGAGCGGGAGTAGGGGTGCGAGTGATGCGTGTGCGGGGACTGAGAGAACCGCGCCGGGCTGCCGCCCTGCTGCTGCTGCTGCTGCTGCTGCTGCTGCTGCTGCTGCTGCTGCTGCTGCTGCTGCTGCTGCTGGCTGAACATGCTCTCCTGGGGACCACGCGACACGTTATACTATGGCCTGCAGGGGATCATCATTGCATCCCGCCTTGTTTCTACGAAGGGGTACTCCTATAGTGGATACGATACCTCCACCCTTCCCGCGTTATATTTCAAGTCCTATGATATAGGGAGCGAGCTCGTTGTCATCTAACGAGCACAAATACAGACTATAGGCACAATATATCGAGCATGTTGGATACCTGTTGTTGATGTTGATACCCGGCGGGACTGTGTGCATAGAGCGGGGACCTGGCGGCGAACGTGCCCCCCCTCGCCGCGGGGGACGCGTACCCCCCGCGCGGGGGGGACGGCGCGGGGAACGACGCCGGGCTGCCGGGGAACTGCCCGCCCACCGGCTGCTGCGACGACACATTCACGGAACGTTTACATAATATATCTCTGATTGTTTATATGGAGGGGTTTAGTTCGAATATCATCCCATTGGATGAAATTTTGGGTAATATTGTCCTTTATGTATATTTTTTTTTTATTAATAAAGGAAAAATGAAATTAGAATTTACACATCGTGTAATTTAATTGACCTGGAAATATTAAACTTCGTTGAACAACAACGAGCTGCAAATCCGATACTTTGATTTGACAGGAGCGTTAGAAGCACCTCAGCGAACGAACCAAATATTATAAAACTCGCAGCAGAAATAATAAAGCAGGTTTTTTGTGCGTTCTTCTTGTAGAGGTATCTTTCAGAATGTTAGTTACATTTATATCCATTATTACCTTGATTGGCTCGCAAAAATGTCTCCTTGAGACAATAAACCCCACGGAAATGTTGTTAAACAAATAGTTGTAGTATTATAGAGATTGAGCATGTGAGTAAGGGAGTGCAGTTATAAGATACCTGTGGTTGTGGCGTGCGAGCGGGACTCGGCGAATAACCCTGCGAGCGGGGGGAGGCGTACACCCCCCGGGGGGAGGCCGCGTACCCCGCGCCCCCGCCCCCGCCCCCGGGGGACGAGTACCCGCGGGACATGGACAGGTTGGACACGTCCAGGGGCGACTCCATGCCCATGGGGATTTGTTCTACAACACACATTCTAATGTTATCACAATGTTTTTCCCCACGTGTTTCGTGGTGAGTTTCATTATTTAATTGATATTCCCCATATTTGTGCCAGTGATAATTTTCGATCTACCTCCAACTCGTCTCGGAAATGTGTATAATAGGAACACGACTCGGTTCAGTAGTTTCGGCGTGAAAGATTAAAAAAATCATCCTTCCATCCATCTTCACATTTATAATATTACACGGGAAGTAAGATAGATCCCTCGAACTATAGGCAAATATTTGTTTTGCCAGTATTAAGTAAAAATTTTGAGGAATTGATGCTGAACCAACTGCTGTCACATTTCATTAGAAATAGAATATTGCACTGAAACCAGTATGATTTCACCAAATGCAGATTTTAGATTATCTAAAACAAATAAAAAAGTCATTCTTAGGGAATAGTGTATGGACATACATAATACATACAGTCGCGCCTCGCTCCCGTTGGGGTGGGCAGAGACTATTTATCACCCCTACGATACTTACGTTTCTATAATCAAATCCAAAAAGAGATAACGTGCCCTCAGAGGGTAAATTCAAAACCTATATAAAATCTACTTTACTAAAGAAGACTTATTATAAAGTCAACCAGTACATAGAGGACAAGGATGCCTGGAAACTTCTGCATAGCCGCCTCGCGGCACCGACACTAACAAACATATGTAACCAAACCAAATATTGTTAAACTATCAATTGGTTTATTGTATGTCCTTCCTAACGCGCGGTACATTTATAACTGTTTATCTTCATAGATGTGCAAAGCTGTCATATTGTGACCTGTTCGAATAAATGTTTTAGAGTTGAGTTGATATGATGTACCTGTCGTGTTGGTCTGGTGGAAGTATGTGGCGTTGTCGTTGATCTGGTGGTGGTACATGGGGAGCTGCTGCGGCGCGGGGAACTCCCCGCCGCCCAGGTACTGCTCGTGGGGGAGAGACTGCAGGGGGGGCAGCAGGGGGGCGCTCGCCGCCTGCTGCTGGGGGGGGGGAGTTACTGGTCATATCCGATACATACGGCTTTCATATCAACAAAACATATATATTTATAGGACTAGCTAACTCCGTTTTACCTAATTTAAGTACTAACCTCTGTCATCTGGCCCCGGTGATGGATCAGTTTTAAGTTAAACTTATAATGTTGGTGATTTCAAAGTCGTCGGTTGGAGTGAGAAATAATAAGCTAGACTCTAGTAGAAATATTTATTGAGTTAGCCAGATCCCTTTCTGAAGTTTTAAGTTTTGTTATCTGTTTGTTGTTTTGTTGTCAGTATGTCTGTGGGTAACTGGTCACCAAGTATTGGTAATACTTTACCAAACCAATGTTCCGTACGCCCCTGTTTTCTCCGATATACCCAAATAATTAAGCCATTCGATAAATTTATATCGTGAATCGTGATATTATCCAAGATGTTGTAAACTATGTCCCTATCTATTTTATTTTTCCAAGAACCGCTGGGGAGGAGCCACCGCTAATGGTTCCTCTCTCGTCATTCATATCTGAAAGGTTGTGGTAATGAAAGTTGGAGAGTCCGGTGACGAGTTCCAGAATCACTGAAGTATGTTATAAAGCAACCCAACAGACCTGTTGTTGTTGCTGCTGCTGCTGCTGCTGTTGCTGCTGCAACAGGAACTGCTGCTCCTCGGGGCGGATCTTCTTGGGGCGGCCCCGTTTCTTCTTGGGCGGCAGGTCCCCCCCGGCGGGGTCGAGGGCGGGCGGGGCGCGCGGCTGGCGGGGCGCGCGGGGCGCGGGGGGCGCCACCTCCCCGTTCTCCAGCTTCACCTTCTTGGGGCGGCCGCGCTTCTTCTTGAGCGGGACCTCGGTGCCGTCCTCCAGGATGATGGTGTCCCCCGGCTCCGGCTCCTGCGTGAGTCTGCAACACCAGGCCTTCCTGTCAGGGGGACACAACGACCATCGATCCCACGCTCGGCTCACACTCTGCGGCCCTCTACTGCTGGTGTATCGCTATTGTTGTAATAATTGTCATCGAGAAGACTACCGTCTCCGGGAGAGTGTACAATTTTGTCCAAATGTGAGAGGCTCGGATCGATGGTCAAATTAGTGAGTACATAAATTATCTGCAAGTTACGAGAGATCGTCTATTTTGATCGTGTGAAATGTCGCCGTCGAACTTTATTTGTGGGGCGATCAAATAACTCAACGACGACAACCGAGAGTCGCTGTGATCTCATGAAATGCTACTATATTATAAATACGAAAGTTTGTGAGGACGGATGGATAATCTGTTTTTCTTTCAAAACAAAACTACTCAACCGATCGGATCGAAATACGGTATGCGGGTAGTTCAATAAACCATAGAATAACACGTAGGGTACTCTCGGTGCCGACATTCCCGCGGGAACTACGACCACGCGGACAAACTATATTAAAAAAAAAGTTCATTTCGTGAATTTTACTAAAATCATAAAATTTTTAGTTTAAAATTTAATGAAATATGCTTTTTTACGCCGTTAATTGACGGGGGAAGACCGCCGTTCGAAGTATATTCGGAACGACGTCAAGCGGCCTACTAGGAAATTCGTCCAGTTCCCATAGAAGAGGGATCAGCGGGCGCGCACCTGCGGATCTCCATCTCCTCCTGCGGGCGGCGCGAGGTGGTGTCGGGGAACACGAGCTCGGCGTCCTCCACGTGCGGCACGAGGCCGTTGAGGTAGTCGCGGAACTTCTTGAGCGCGGCGTAGTACGGCACCTTGTCCGCCGCGCGCGGCAGCTGCGCGCACCGCGCCGACGACGACGGCATCACCCACATGTACTGCGGGGGAACGTCACACTACGACACTGTACTCCCGACACGAGGGCGAATAGCTCGGGCTGCACACGCGGAGTTCTGTACGCGTGCGAGACTGTGCGTGAGGTAGGTATATTCCGAGCTTACGAGGGCTCGATCTCGCTCGCGGGGTCGGGAAGGCCCCGGCGGTGAACGGATGACGGTGTTCATTCTGTACGTAGTATTATTATCTGTTCTGGGATTTTATGATAGTGAGAAGACGAACAAATCTAGTGGCCGATGGTGAGCATCATGATCGTCCATATCGGACGCGGCGCCACCCAGTGTTTTAATATACAAAATTCTGCGCGGCACTGCACTGCGCCTGTCACCCTGAGATATGAGTTGTTGAATCTCATCGTGTCCAGTAATTTCGCCGGTAACATTGCCCTTCATACCGGAACACAGTAATGTTTGCACATTACTGCTTGGCGGACGAATGACCGGCAAAGGTGTGGTACTTCCCCAGGCGGCCTCCTGCAAAAGAGGCCTACCACTACAAATACAATCTGCTCTGTGGTGTCGTGTAATATGTTGATTGACGTCGATCGAACAACAAATTAGTCGTCTATAACTCCGGTGTCGATCGTGTTCGATGCCACCTATCGTGTAATAGTGTAATATCTAAGACGTAACGTCGCCTTAGAGACTTGACACGATTTTGTGAAAAGAATCTAGTAACATTAAAGTAATTAAAAAAAATATAACCGGAAGGCTTATGCTAAGGCTTAGGCTGAGACATTTTCTTAATGTCGCTCCTCTGTGAATGATCAACAATAATTATAACGTCAAATAAGGAATAGAGTTGCGATCGCTGTCCTTTATCGAGTGAAAATAATGTCAGTCTTCGAATCCGATACGTGATAATATGTCTGATTCTACATATAGACGATGCGACATGATACAGCCGTATCGCGAACTCGTGGCATACCGTCCGACGAATATTATTTCTATTTATTGACAATCTTAAAATATGATTACGGCGGTACGGCGCCGTACCGCACCGAACGGTAAGGATTCACAGATTAAGTAGTACAATGGTCCAGCCGAACCGTGTTCGATCGTATAAATGTCGACACGTGGCACGGACGGGAGCGATGAGTACGCGCGTCGTATACGGACCGTGTTGGTGCCGGCGATGGTGTCCGGTTGCTTGCCGAAGCAGAAGTCCTTCTTGCCGGAGAAGACCTCGTAGATGAGCTTCCCGTTGAAGACGGCGACCTTGGGTCGGAAGGTCTGCAGCTTGTCCAGCAAGGCGGCGCTGCCCTCCTTGATCTCGCGCCGCGTGAGGTCGGCCGAGCCCTTGGTGGCGCGCCCCACCATGTTCGTGAACCCTATGCCGAAGTTTAACAGCTGCAACATAGTAACGATCACTTGACGACGTGTGCTGGGGACTCGTTGTACGCATTGTGGGACCGGATCCTGGGTACTCTCCGCCTACCCCGTTGCCTATAATATAAGTAAGAACTGTCCGTGAAGTCGCCGGAAAAAGTACTAACGGAAAATCAGCGCAGGTTGTTCTGCAACCTGCATTATGTTCAGTTAGTACCGTCTCGCACCATCCTGGATGAACTTATTTAGTCTAATATTTTGTGTGCGGCGAATAAATAATCTTTTTTTCTTTCTTTGGAGAAATGGCATGTTATAAACTCAAACTCAAAACAGCTTTATTCAAATAGGTCATAATCTGACACTTTTGTACGTCAATGAAGATAAACAGTACTGAGTCTACCGTGCGTTCGGAAAGATACCTCTACAAGAAGAACGCACAAGAAACTTGTAGGGCTTAATTTTTTCAACAGATAGTTTCACAATATTTGGTTTGGTTACATTCGTTTTCTTTGAAGGTGCCGCGAGGCGGCTATGCAGAAGTTTCCAGGCATCTTTGTCCTCTATGTACTGGTTGACTTTATAATAAGCCTTCTTTGGTAAAGTAGATTTTATATAGGTTTTGAATTTACCCTCTGAGAGCCCAGTTATCTCTTTGGGGATTTTATTATAGAAACGTACACTATTTCCTAAGAATGTCTTTTTATTTGTTTTAGATAATCTAAAGCTAGGTGCAGCTATTTTGTCTTTATTCCTAGTATTAAAATTATGAAGGTCACTATTTAATTTGAATTTATGTAAATTTTTACGCACATACATGATGTTCTCATAAATGTATAAGGATGGTAGGGTCAGTATGTTTATTTCTTTAAATAATTCCCTCAGGGATTCGCGTGGACGCATCTCATAGATGGCACGAATCGCACGTTTTTGTAGTATAAATATAGTTTCTATATCTGCGGCTGACCCCCACAACAGAATCCCATAAGACATCAAGCTATGGAAATATGCAAAGTACACAGTTATGTTGGAAACACATATTAAACTGCAGTGTATACCTACTATTAGTATTACTAATTACGGGATATTTGCCATGGTTCGAAGTTTTCAATGTCCCACTAGTGAGGAAAAACTTCGAACCATCGTAAATATCCCGTAATAACTGATCCTAATGCTTACAACCATAATCATTTCAAATCATATAATATACTAGCGACCCGCCCCGGCTTCGCACGGGTAGCAGAAGTAGGTATAGTGGACGTTTATCAGGAGTAAATTCGTGATACATTGTATTTTAATAGATATAACCCTAATGGTTTACGCAGCGCACGCAAATTAATGACTATTTCTGTTACAATGACCAAACCTTAACACATGTTATAATTTATCGTGGGCTATTTTGAAGATATTGATGAGTACTACAAACCCCTAGTACATTACTTTATTCTACCACCAATACTTTTCACACCACATGAAAAATTATCACTGCTTCGATTATTGTGACTAAACCAGAAAAGATGGATATAATCTATGTATACTGTTTTGTAGGTATTGATAATTAATACAATCCCCTAGTACATTACTTTAATCTACCACCGATAGTTTTCACACCGCATGAAAAATAATCACTGCTTCGATTATTGTGACTAAACCAAAAAAGATGGATAGAATCTATGTATACTGTTTTGTAGGTATTGATAAGTACTACAAACCCCTAGTACATTACTTTACTCTACCACCAATAGTTTTCACACCGCATGAAAAATAATCACTTTTTCGATTATTGTGACTAAACCAAAAAAGATGGATATAATCTATGTATACTGTTTTGTAGGTATTGATAAGTACTACAAACCCCTAGTACATTACTTTACTCTACCACCAATAGTTTTCACACCGCATGAAAAATAATCACTTTTTCGATTATTGTGACTAAACCAAAAAAGATGGATATAATCTATGTATACTGTTTTGTAGGTATTGATAATTAATACAATCCCCTAGTACATTACTTTAATCTACCACCGATAGTTTTCACACCGCATGAAAAATAATCACTGCTTCGATTATTGTGACTAAACCAAAAAAGATGGATATAATTTATGTATACTGTTTTGTAGGTATTAATAAGTTCTACAAACCCCTAGTACATTATTTTACTCTACCACCAATAGTTTTCACACCGCATGAAAAATAATCACTGCTTCAATTATTGTGACTAAACCAAAATAGATGGATATAATCTATGTATACTGTTTTGTAGGTATTGATAAGTATTACAAACCCCTAGTACATTACTTTACTCTACCACCAATAGTTTTCACACCGCATGAAAAATAATCACTTTTTCGATTATTGTGACTAAACCAAAAAAGATGGATAGAATCTATGTATACTGTTTTGTAGGTATTGATAAGTACTACAAACCCCAAGTACATTACTTTACTCTACCACCAATAGTTTTCACACCGCATGAAAAATAATCACTTTTTCGATTATTGTGACTAAACCAAAAAAGATGGATACAATCTATGTATACTGTTTTGTAGGTATTGATAAGTACTACAAACCCCTAGTACATTACTTTACTCTACCACCAATAGTTTTCACACCGCATGAAAAATAATCACTTTTTCGATTATTGTGACTAAACCAAAAAAGATGGATATAATCTATGCATACTGTTTTGTAGGTATTGATAAGTACTACAAACCCCTAGTACATTACTTTACTCTACCACCAATAGTTTTCACACCGCATGAAAATAATCACTTATTATATTATACTGTTTTGTAGGTATTGATAAGTACTACAAACCCCTAGTACATTATATTATTCTACCATCAATGCATTTCACAGCGCACGCAAATTTATGAATATGGTAATTATATTATGTAACACCTTGGTTCACAATATTGCAGTTTTCTTACGGATCCCCATTTTTTTTCAAAATCTCATATAGCCTATGGCACTCACACTGAATTAAGCTATCCATAAGTGAAAGAATTTTTAAAATCGGTCCAGTAGTTTCGGAGCCTATTCTTTACAAACAAAAAAACAAAAAAACAAAAAAACAAAGTTTCTCTCTTTATAATATTAGTATAGATGTACCTACTTCACTAGATAATAACAACTAATGAGTACAACAGGCCGTGTGTGGGACCACACGACTGGCCCGCGACCTCACCTTGGACTTGATCGAATCCATGCTTAACACTATTCTATTCTGTACAACATTACAGAAATAACCATCTTCCGCCATTCCAGTGTATGATCCATCTTCGTCTTTAGTTTACGAGACGAGGTGGTACCCTCGCCTACCTCCCTACTCGTTTTTTTCAGGAATGTTACTCAGAAAATGGTTGCAAATAAACCGATGACCGGACACACTGACAACATTACCCTTACGACTTAGGACACATCCTCATTTTTACATTTCATGCACCTCAGTTTTCTGATAATATTTAATAGTCATCATCAGAGGGATGATCAGTATTACGTACTAAAACAAAAGCAAGTAACATTAAGTACAGTTAAGTAGTAGCCAAGGGCTGTAAGGCCTCCCTCGAAGTATAGGCGCACGAGCGCAGCGAGGGCGTAAATATCTCGGGCTGCAATTGATGCTTACACCCGAGCTAACTACTCTGCTTTACATCTCGATTGTGAGGTAAGTAGAAAAACACCGGCATTACAAGAATAAAACATTTTAAAGTAAAAGTTTTCTATTCCCGCCTTTTTTCATCTCTTTTTTAAATTATTTTTTTCAAGAACGAAATTGAGCTTCGTAGTTCGATATTTAAAATTGATGACTATTATACTCATACGAAGACAAGGAATAGCGAAGCGACCTCTTTTGTCATTGGCCTGAATGCATGATGTCTATTGCCAGTATGATGGTTAGATGTACGCAAACTTTTTGAAAGAGTGAAGTTTTTTTTTAATTACTTACCGCCCTAGGGCTTTTCTAGCTACATTATTACCCTAGAGCGCTAATTGGTCACTTACAAGCCCCATTTGGGGGTAATAAGGACCTACTTACCGAATATGAGAGATGTAAAAATAAATTGTTAAGGCATACATAATATTAATATGTATGCATAGTGTAGGGTTCCATACCTAGGTACAGAACAAAACGTTTCCAATCACAAAAACAATCGACATAGAACAAACAGCACCATCTTTTAGTTTCTTGCGCAAAGTATGGAAATGTGCAGTAAAATGGCCACTATTGATTGAACTTTTCATTGCAGCCAGAAGGTACGCAGATCTGTGTAGTTGATAACAATTTCAACTTGATACTTCCACGCATTCCCGTTAAAAAGTGTCTCGACAGCCGGACAAGGTGATCCTATAAAGGTTCCTTCTTTCCTTTTGAGGTACGGAACCCTAGTAATGAAGTGTAATAGCAGAAATTCAGCAATTTTACAGCTGTTGCCCCGAGATTGCAAGTTCATAATACCCGAGCCGAGCTGTGTGCGATGTGCAGGAGATTCTAATATAGTTACCTTGTAGTCCTCGTCGGCGCTCATCTGTTCCCGCGTGAGTCCGGACAGGTAGAGACATTTCCAGAAATGGTTCCCGGGGCCGGCGTAGTGATGCCCCTTGTACGCCGCGAACAGACCCGGGTTTATACCGATCTGTATCACATTGATAACATATTATTATTGTACTGGCCTACATCGACTTGCTTGACGTCGTAAGAGACGCGATCATCTCTCCGACGAGGATGCACAACACCTAGTGATGTGGAGGAGAATCAGCCTGCAAGCGGACCCTAGCTACAGCTGGGATACTTGCTATACTCCGTTCGCTGTAGGATGGTATCTGTGACAGTTGTGAATTGTTAATATTATACGTAAAGATTGGGTCCAGACTCCAGACTATGCGCGGCCAACCCTTGAAGATTGCTAATATTATCCTCTTGCTGATCTTGACTTGTTACAGACAAACGTTATCTTATACCCGTTACGTGATTTTGGAACCGAAATATTACACGATTTTCTTATGGACAACTAAGAAAACTACAATTTCTAAAAGTACGCATAGACGATCGAATTTTGTACGGCCGTATCAATTGTTACTTGTACTACCTAAATCTGAGACCCGAACTTGGTCCGCCATCATACCATGTTCGATCGTCTGCCACACTGTCCGGCGAAGTGTTGTTATTATTATATGGTACGATGGTACGGTCGCTTGCACATTAAAGCGGTTCGATCGTGTGGTGTGAACACCGTACCGAACGGTATGGGTCACAGATTAAGTAGTACGGTGGTACGATCGTCGATCGATCGTCTATTCGTACTTTAAACTACAAAATATCAGGCCATAACCAATGTGTATTAGATGGAGGTAAGACTATGAACTGGTCCTTTTATCCTTAAAAACATAGCAACCAATTTCAATGAGAAATGTTATTTGAGTATCGATCTATAGGTACGAGTATATGTAAGCATAAGGTCTTCGCACCTATTAGCGCGTGAACGCCAATATTCTTCTAATTATCTAATGGAAAGGACGATAAACGCGACATGAAGCACTAAAACTATGAATAATTCATCAAAAACAATCTAGAAGGTAATGATAACCCTCTCAATTCGATGTTTGCATGATTGCTAATTAAATCAACACTTAAATATTTCTTATAATATAATGCAGTATTTTATGTAAATATATTCTCAGAAATTATTTGTAAAGTGTAACGAACGCTCACTAAAAATCCCCTACAAATAGTCATTTGAATCTCTCTCGTGAACTAATTGCGAACGACGAGATATACTGTTACTCTGATCATCTACTTACATACTTCAGTATAGAAAGCTTAGAATATATCATTGCCTTATAATAAATGTTCAGCACCTTTTTTTTTATGATAGTGAGTGACAAGACGAGCTCATCAGATGCCCGATGGTAAGCATCATGATTGCCCATATCAGACACAGTGCCACCCAGTATTTTAAAATTTAAAATTCTGCGCGGCACTGCACTGCGCCTATCACCCTGAGATATGAGTTGTTGAATCTCATCATGCCCAGTAATTTCGCTGGTAACATATCCTTCTATGATGGTGAAATATGTTTGTAAGCAAGCATCGTCGTCTTGTAACTATACTCTTACCAGTGCAGATAATAATAATACTTATGTTTATTATGAAATTGTTTTTAAAATGATCACATATGAGTTTTCTTCCTATATTCTAATATAAGATTTTAATAGAATGGCATCGGTCCGTGATACCAAACCAAATCTCCATTCTCCATGTAACACATTGTAAGTGGCCCGTGGATAGCGACGGCTCACGATGCGTTCAGGAGAATTTAAATCGAATAAACACCGATACGCAATTAAGGTTATAGTAATATTGGCAGATTCTGCAGAACGCAACGTGCACTGAAGCCTCGTTTCACAACTTTATGAGGTTATACTTAAATATGAATATCTATGTAGTTGTCGGCACTAATATTTAGCACAGAGAGTATCAAACTGATTTTGGCTCTGATACTGCAATACAGAAAACACTGTGTTTTCTGTTGTTCTGCTTGGCAAGATGATCAGATTGGAATCTTCTTTAGCGGGTCTATAAGTAACACTACAATCAGCTAAGGCAGCAATCTTGGATGAATTTTTATAGCAGTTTGCAATTCACACTTATAAATTCAATTTCAAAAAATACGAGAGATAATATTAATTCAAAACTGTCTTTACTGTCAAAAAGTCAATAATTTCTTGGAAATACGTATATGATATGAATATTGTAAGAAATATGTCACCGACATCATTCTCATGGGTAGAATGCGAAATTCATGACTAATACCTCCACGAGCTTAATTGGGAGAGTGCCGCCACGCGGATTGGTGCGGATTTATGTCCTCGTGAGTGAATTGTTTTATCCCATATTCATATTATAGGTATTATTTCAAGCGAATAGACCGGAACTGTGACCATTTTACCGATTTACTCCAATCTGCATACATAGACTACAGGTCCTCCCAAATGATGATCATCTTCGAAGCATGCACACTAGTATATTATCTAGCGGTAGAGACGTGTAATGTATGTCGATCGTACTCACAATGATGATGTCGAGGTTCTCAGCGAGATGGTCGGGCAGCGTCCGCCGCGACACCTCCTCCTCGCTCATGCCGTTGAACCGGTCGTGCTTCTTGCGTTCCTTCACCGGCCGCGGCACCAGCGCGCCTTCCATCCCCGGCTCCAACTTTATCTCCATGCTGACAACACATAACACATCATCTATTTTTCTCCCAATTCCTCGAGTCAATTCGGGTCATTTCGGACAATCCGTATTGCCAGATTTATCTCGTTAAATTCCTACAACGGCACCGTGAGCTAACACGGACTGCACCATACATATCTTATAGGAAACAGCCGTGAGCAGTCAAATGTCCACGTGTAGTGAGATTCGAACTCAGGGACTCACATTTCCGCTAGACCACGGACGCTACATATTATGATGCCGTGATATCTACTCGTACATACGAGGATAACCCGTTATAGAGACGGTTACTAAGCCGTTACCGACCGAAAGCGACTAGGTACCTCTTGGTTGGCCGCTCCGACTGGCATCCTTAATCAATGACTGACTCTTACTTAACCTACCCAGTCTAAGAGCGGTTACTGCACTACTTGCGAAACGAATCCGATCCGAATCCGTTATTCGGAAGACTGACCGATTTCGAATATTGCTTTTCGCACTACCTCCGATCCGGACGAAGTGCATGAATGTATTATGGCTTCGGACCGTCAATATCGTCTCCGAAATGAAACTACCACACAAATTGTTCTACGACTACTTCGGACCGTTTACGGATTCGGATCGGATGCATCTCGGACGTAGTGCTCACTAAGTATGCGTCTAGCTCACTAAGTAGGCACGCGATATTAACAATATGATATAAGTAAAAAAAAAGACCAGGCGAGCTAATTAAAAAAAAACCTAACTTCAGTTCTATTCATTGCGCGAGTCCTATAATATTAATAAATGATAGCGATGGTCGGTACGTATGTATGTACTCGCCACCTAGGTGCGAACCTAGATGAAGAGTGGATTGTAATGGTGACAACACGCGGTGGTCGTCGTCTGTTATCGTGTTATATTTGTTCGTTTTATCCGTCCATTGAGTCATTAGTTACGTGCGAGTGCGAGATGCAGAATGGGGGAAAAGCTCGCGTATTTATAGGTCGGTGCCGCTTTGTTTATAAATAAATCAACATAATGTTTTATATGCGCTGCTCCCGCCGGTAGTAGGTTGTGCTCCTGTTTGTACGACTTGTCAATTGATCGGTTTTATATTGTTTTTATATGCATGTGGAGAGTCGATAGCGTCATCGATCGTGTTTACGGATCCTTGCAACTATCGGTATAATATAAAGTCTGGAGACGATATGGCATCGCAGACGATGTCGATGAGTACGTCATTGTGGGGGCGACGTTGGCTAAACAAATATTGCGCGCTTCCGTAGATATCTAGTTTTCAGCATAGTAACAGGCGACCGAGGCTAGGATGTGTAAGAATTTTAAATACTGTGGCTACAGGAGGCTTTATCAGGTATTCGGAAAATGTGGGGTTCTCACCGCAGTGTGTCAGCACACAGGGTCAAGAACCACTAAATATATTTTGTAAAAAATACTTTCCAACGCGTGCGCTCGCCGCTAGCCAGTGGTTTTCCGAGTGACTGCTTGTAAAAGCAACACTTGTCCGGGTGCGTACTTGTTATCGCTCGATACAAGGTGGTCTGTACTCAGTGTACCCATGGTGTGCACAAAGCTCGAGGTTGATAGTCAGTCGTTAGGATATCGGTCGGGTGGTGGTGCGGCTCTCTTGCACCTTGATCCGATTGCGGGATTTTTGGCTAGCAGTAGCGACGGCGGCGCGCGGGTTCCGGTACAGAAATACTCACGCGACGTAAACACTCGCGCACCGCACCAAGCCACAATCGCACGATAATTGGGACGCTAAGGAATTTCTTTTATTGGTAGATAGCTCGGTTAGCGCGTATTCTAGACTTCTATTTGCGTCGATGAACTAGCTACGAGATATAATAATACATAGGTAGGGGGTACATTTTTTGTAGTGGTAGGCCTCTTTAGCAGGGGGCCGCCTGGGGAAGTACCACACCTTTGATTCATCCGCCAAGCAGTAGTGTGCAAACATTACTGTGTTCCGGTCTGAAGGGCAATGTTACCAGCGAAATTACTGGGCATGATGAGATTCAACAACTAATATCTCAGGGTGACAGGCGCAGTGCAGTGCCGCTCAGAAATTTGAATTTTAAAACACTGGGTGGCACTGTGTCTGATATGGGCATTCATGATGCTTACCATCAGGCACCTAATTTGCTCGTCTTGTCATTCATAATAATAAAAAAAAATAAAGAAAAAAAAATATCGAAGGTAGGAGATATGCGACGGATGTGTTGACGGGACTACTAACGTGCCATAGCAATCATCAGGAATCACGTACCTCATATACGTAACGTCTCCGATGGGAATATCTCTGGCTTCGAAACACTAGCTACCAGTTCGAATCTCATAACGTGTGGTATTACATCGGGACTTTACCGTGCTCCGGAAGGAACGCAATACTCGATCATGTCAAGATGCCTTCGGCCGACCCGACAACTGACAACACGGTTGACCAGGAACCTGATTCGACCAGATTCAGAAAAAAGGAGAAGGTAGTATTAATAGTGGGCACGAACTGTGAACATTGTTTTGAGATATGTGAATGCCTGCTCTTAGTGGAGTGGTGGCTTCGTAATTACTGTTGTACTGTGTTATTCTTGTCTCCTTACATTCAGCTTTGCTAAGATTCTAAGATGGAGTTAGACTCAATGTCCACAACCTTTATAGCTCATAATAGTTGTTGTAGGAGGCCACCTTTATTTGATACCGTGAACCGTGTCGTGTACAAGACCACCTACTCCATCCTACGTACTATCTAATCCTAAATTAAATGATATTCAAGTGCGATAGACAAAAACTAAGTAGCGCAATCGCTGCGTCGTTCCATGGCTCATGGTTCGTCGGGCAGTTTTATATCGAGCCTTAATTAGCATTGAAGATACTATCTGTACCAACAAAATGTGAGCATAAATTATTCAAATGAGCATTATTATACGGCATCGTGCGCCAGTGTGCTGTGTACCTGTACGACGCACACACACACACACACCGACACGCTCGTTTGCAGCAATATACACATACCTATCAACGATATGCTATAATATACTTATGTATAAAGAAGTTTTACCGCACTCTATTTTGGCAAGACTATCAGCAGGTAATTCGCCCTAAGTAATTTTGCCAATAGTTGTCTAATATGAGTCATGTAAGGACACGATTAGGACTGTTATCGCACTCAGTGCTGTGAACCATTTCATCCCGGGTAGAAACGATAACTGTTGAAGTAAGCCGAAGTAGGTATACCTACTGAAGAAATTCGGAACTTTTTCAATTACGACTCCCCCGGGATCTGCGAGTGGAACACGATCTCCTAACGAAGGCGAATGATAAACTCGCGGGTTTTCGCTCCTACTTTATAAAGCCGTTGATTATGCCGTGTCCCCATGTTGCAGACAGTTTGGTCACGTTGAGCGCCTGCTATCTAACAACGAGGGCTATTCAAGAAACAAAAGTTAGTATTGTAAGAAAAAAATAAAACATAAGCCCGACGAGTGCCCTGTACCAGTTAATTATTTTCGTAAAGGTTGCAAAAGTGCCTTTTATGGTCTAATTGAATGAATATGAAGAGTTGACCTTGATACTAAGCGGAGCTCCTCATGTACAGACATCGGTGGTCCATTACACGGTGGTCAAACCTACGAGGACAAGATAGCGGTGTCTAGATTATCGTGCGCGTAGAGAACGGCACAAGACACGGGCAGAAACGATGTGCGGTGGTAAGTGGGTCGGGACGAGTCGCTAATTCCGGCGGGGTCAGCGGCCGCGCTAATCGTGTCACCAGCCACCATGCTGCGCCATGAGCGCCGTCCGCCGCCAACACATCCCACCGACCACCGACCCGTCTACGCTCGCCGGCTATGGGAACCGGTAACACCACTATTTATAGAATATTAAAAGACGCCCTAGGATTCCAGACAACAGTATGCGATAAGTCCCGACTTCCGGCCATATTCTTCGAATGAAATAAAATATATTATGTGATCGAATATTGTGTCCAATTTCAGAATATATTATATTAACTTGGGACTTCAAAACTAATAATATTATATTATATAAAAGTTTGTCTGCATTATAAAGGATCGACGCCATAATGGCGGCTTTACTCATGAATGTGTACAGAGGAGCATTTAGCTATTGCATGTAACTTCTGGTAACCATGTTATGATGTTTATACAGCTTGAGCCATATGGATTGGCACGAAAGTTCATTGAAAACAACCTAATGTCAATGAACTTTTGTGCCAAGCTATATGGTTCAAGCTATAAGAAGATCTTCTTATATCATGGTTATTTGATGATAATATTATTATATCGTCTAAAGAGTGCCCCCTATATCGGCACGTTATATAAAGGTATACGACCAGGTAATGGATACGACACGGTGCACCTTACACACTATATAATATGACGTATAACCCCCTCATAGAAATAGCTGACGGAGAGCAAAGCGCCGAACATGGCAGCCGCCGGTCTCGAAACGGTCTAGAGGGCATAGTCTCATATATTTCAATACCAACAATTATTTTGCCGCACACATAGTAGTTATGTTTTGAAACATCATGAAGCAAAAATATATTAGACTAGCGGCCCGCCCCGGCTTCGCACGGGTAGCAGAAGTAGGTATAGTGAACGTTTAACAGGAGTAAATTCGTGATACATTGTATTTTAATAGATATAACCCTAATGGTTTACGCAACGCACGCAAATTAATGACTATTTCTGTTACAATGACCAAACCTTAACACATGTATAAATTTATCGTGGGCTATTTTGAAGAAATTGATAAGTACTACAAACCCCTAGTACATTCCTTTATTCTACCACCAATACTTTTCACATCGCATGCATATAATGACTCGATAATTGTGACTAAACCAAAAAAGATGGATATAATCTATGTATATTGTTTTGTAGGTATTGATAAGTACTACAAACCCCTAGTACATTACTTTACTCTACCACCAATAGTTTTCACACCGCATGAAAAATAATCACTGCTTCGATTATTGTGACTAAACCAAAAAAGATGGATATAATCTATGTATACTGTTTTGTAGGTATTGATAAATACTACAAACCAATAGTTACTTTAATTACTTTACATTACTTTAATCTACCACCGATTTTTCACACCGCATGAAAAATAATCACTGCTTCGATTATTGTGACTAAACCAAAAAAGATTGATATAATCTATGTATACTGTTTTGAAGGTATTGATAAGTACTACAAACCCCTAGTACATTACTTTATTCTACCACCAATAGTTTTCACACCGCATAAAAAATAATCACTGCTTCGATTATTGTGACTAAACCAAAAAAGATGGATATAATCTATGTATACTGTTTGGAAGGTATTGATAAGTACTACAAACCCCTAGTACATTACTTTATTCTACCACCGATAGTTTTCACACCGCATGAAAAATAATCACTGCTTTGATTATTGTGACTAAACCAAAAGAGATGGATTTAATCTATGTATACTGTTTTGTAGGTATTGATAAGTACTACAAACCCCTAGTACATTACTTTACTCTACCACCAATAGTTTTCACACCGCATGAAAAATAATCACTTTTTCGATTATTGTGACTATTTGTGACTAAACCAAAACAGATGAATATAATCTATTTATACTGTTTTGTAGGTATTGATAAGTACTACAAACCCCTAGTACATTACTTTACTCTACCACCAATGTTTTCACACCGCATGAAAAATAATCACTGCTTCGATTATTGTGACTAAACCAAAAAATAATCACTGCTTCGATTATTGTGACTAAACCAAATAAGGTGGATATAATCTATGTATACTGTTTGGAAGGTATTGATAAGTACTACAAACCCCTAGTACATTACTTTATTCTACCACCGATAGTTTTCACACCGCATGAAAAATAATCACTGCTTCAATTATTGTGACTAAACCAAAAAAGATGGATATAATCTATGTATACTGTTTTGTAGGTATTGATAAGTACTACTAACCCCTAGTACATTACTTTACTCAACCACCAATAGTTTTCACACCGCATGAAAAATAATCACTGCTTCGATTATTGTGACTAAACCAAAAAAGATGGATATAATCTATGTATACTGTTTGGAAGGTATTGATAAGTACTACAAACCCCTAGTACATTACTTTATTCTACCACCGATAGTTTTCACACCGCATGAAAAATAATCACTGCTTCAATTATTGTGACTAAACCAAAAAAGATGGATATAATCTATGTATACTGTTTTGTAGGTATTGATAAGTACTACAAACCCCTAGTACATTACTTTACTCTACCACCAATAGTTTTCACACCGCATGAAAAATAATCACTTTTTCGATTATTGTGACTAAACCAAAAAAGATGAATATAATCTATTTATACTGTTTTGTAGGTATTGATAAGTACTACAAACCCCTAGTACATTACTTTACTCTACCACCAATGTTTTCACACCGCATGAAAAAAAAAACACTTTTTCGATTATTGTGACTAAACCAAAAAAGATGGATATAATCTATGTATACTGTTTTGTAGGTATTGATAAGTACTACAAACCCCTAGTACATTACTTTACTCTACCACCAATAGTTTTCACACCGCATGAAAAATAATGACTTTTTCTATTATTGTGACTAAACTAAAAAAGATGGATATAATCTATGTATACTGTTTTGTAGGTATTGATAAGTACTACAAACCCCTAGTACATTACTTTATTCTACCTCCAATTCTTATTACAGCGCATTCATATTATGTCTGTTTCGATTATTGTGACTAAACCAAAATAGATGGATGAAATATCCGTGGACTATTTTGTAGATATTAGTAAGTACTACAAACCCCTAGTACATTTTTTTATTCTACCATCAATAGATTTCACAGCGCACGCAAATTAATGAATATATGTGACGTGACACCTTGGTTCACAATATTGCAATTTTCTTACGGATCCCTAATATTTTTCAAAATCTCATATAGCCTATGGCACTCACACTGAATTAAGCTATCCATAAGTGAAAGAATTTTAAAATCGGTCCAGTAGTTTCGGAGCCTATTCGTTACAAACAAAAAAACAAAGATTCTCTCTTTATAATATTAGTATAGATAAAGTGAGTATCCTCAGTGCAGATTGGCTACCGTTCCTATTAAAAGAGTCTTCTTCATAACGTCTAGTGTGTCACGAGATAAACCTTGGCGCGGCAGTTCTATGTCAGCCGTCGGATGATATTAATATGTCCCAGTTTTTCCGCCAACGAAAGCTCTCTTGCTAATTTCGCTAAGTTGGTGACTCATTTTATTATATTATGTCATTGGTCTCTACTCTCTAAAGTCTAGATTAATGTAGGTAGTTGCACCCTTTCAGACGTAGTACTCTCTTATCAATCTAATTATTAATCGTCCTATTATTAATGTAATGTGTCTGACGTCAACCACACATGGATCGAAACTTCGTATTTATAATATTAGTTGGAAGTTAGAAGTTGATTTAATGTATCTTATGAAAAACAACAATGCCTTGAAATTGTTTCGTTCTTTCCTACTCGGTCGTCTAGGTTTACCGAAGTATTGCCAGCTCTAATATTGTGGATCTATTGTAACCTGTCTACGGGGAAATCTTCGCATCTACGCATTCGTGTCAAGGTATTATAATGGGTTTTGCATCACCTAACCGAAATTGAATGCCTGGTACCTACAGTATATTATGTTTATTTTCAGAATAATTATGTACTTACCTACCTACAATTCATAACTATCTATAAAAATAAAGTACTAACCGACTGACTGATTGACTGACACACTGACGCCCAGCCCCCTTACCCTTGGACCTAGAGAGCTGACATTTCGCACATAGGTTTCCAAGGTCGACAAGGAATGAGCAAGGGATCCTTGAAATTCATTAAAAAACGAAGTCGCGGTGTTCACGCTATATTCAGTTCAAGCTATATTATATTGGTAGCGTTCATCTATAACGTGCGGTTACAAAATACGCGCCAACTAAACTTCTTCGATCACAAATAAAAAGAAATCGTTTTACATGAAAGTAAGAGTAGTCTCGTATTGCATTTGAGCCAACAAATTGTGCAACAGTTTGTAACTTATGAATGAATCGAATACCCTCCGCGGACTGAAGTATCTTTACTCTATGGAGCTATTTGTTTTAACATCATAAGTATTCGTTCGCCTCCATTCAATAGAACTCAAATATGTTCCTTTTCAAATAAGATTGGGGAATGGTTCTCGCTCTCGTTCAGTCATAAAAGGTGAACAATTAAAAAAGGTGAACAATTAATACGCGATTTGAAATGACGCCAAATCGTAATTGTCCGTATAATAGTTGTCAACATGTTCTTGGGAGATTCACGCGACCGGACGCCCGACGCCGCCTGACAATCATCGCATAACCGCTTCTAATTCATTATATTTTTCACAATTGTATTTTCATCTATAATAGTTTATGCGAAATGCATTTCATGTATGACATGTATGGCATGCAACCGCTGCTGTGTTGTCAAATGAAGATAAAAAACGATTGGGGGTTGTGGTGTCAGCAATTCTTAACTGAAATTGTAACATACGGGTCGAATTCATAGTTTTAAAAAACATATTATGTTGTGATTAGATCAAGAAGGCAAACGAAATTAGTGTAAATAACAACGAGTAGGTATAATAGAGCATAGGGGATTGAATACGTCTAGACTATCGAGTCATATATTAGCACAAAGACGAGTCAGGCGAATGTGCTGTGGCTGCGGGTTCCGCATTTTGTCGCATAACGCATACACACCACATCAAGGTCACAGGGTACAAGCCTGTTTGTTGTTCTCTACGATAACTTAGAATAACTTTATAGAGGCCGTGAAACATGAGCAGTTTCTGCAAGCATCATTTGAAGGATCTCGCGCACTCAATCTTACCAACTGCGAATCTTGTATCGGAAGTCAAGTCAGTTTGCTGCAGTCAATTATTAATTTAGTAAATGTTCTTGTTATAGATGTTTTATTCATGACACCAGCGCTTGTTATTATATATCTGGCACTAGCATTCATTAAGTTTGTAGTTAGAATCTGTTTAAAACTTATAAGAGCGGTGTCAGATAAGGGCGCTGTTATAGGACTTTGATTCTATAATATATAATATATATATTTTTGATGTCTATGGATTTTGTATCGAAACATGATTAGTTCTTGTATTTCGCCACTACCTTTATCCTGTTGCACACTCTAAAATTTGGAAAAAATATAAAAGACATAAGGACTCACTCACCCATTCTCATCCTTGATTTTCTTCTTGCGTCCTCGTTTCTTAGGTTGGTTCATACACTGTATCTGATGATGCATCATGTGTGGATGTTGGTGTGGATGCACGTGTTGCATGTGATGTGGCGGAGGCTGCATCATGCCGAGCATGTGTTCCTCCTCCACGAACGAGTAGGGATCCTCGCACTCTCGCTTGATGTTGTTATACACGTCCTCGTCTCGTTTGTTAACTCCTCCCATCGGTCCGTAGGGGTGCTGGTGCGCCTGTACCGGCGCGTGGTGCTGACTCATATCATAAGGCATCTCCTCCCGCTTGAACCCGTACGGGTCGTTGTACTTAGGGAACGGGAAGTGCTGGTAGGGGTTCTCCTGCTGATGCGGCGGTTCGAAGTGTCTGTACTCGGGCTCCGCTTCATGTTCCGGTTCAGGGTACCGCATGAGATGTTCGTAGGGAGGTTCGGTGTCGGGGGGCGGGGAAGGGTCGGCGGGAGGCGGTCCCGCGGGGGAGCCCTCCGCGCTCGAGGGCTTGCGGCGCACCTCGCCGCTGTTGCTCGTCTCATATCCGTCGTCTGCGTTCTCTGGCGGCTTCGGCTTGTCCTCGCCCTCCTCCCTGGAATAACGACAACACACTTATGTTAGCATTGCCTTTATAATCACGTGCGAAGGTGGTGAAATACTATAAACTATTGTATTGTGTTAATTACTTTGTGATTGTAGGTTCAAACACCACGAACGCTTACAATAACTGAGCTCATTTTGTAATGTTTAGCGTAAGTGTGCCATAATATTTTATGTACAGTAATTATAAGGTATGTTCAAGTTCCGAAAATTCAACCTAACAAGGTACCTATGCAATTACACGTGAAAAAATGTAAACTAAACACGGTGGTATGGCTGGCGTGCGGGTCTACTCAAACGCTGGGAGGGCGCAACTCACGTCGCGTCAAAATCAACTTTGTCGTACCACTTCAAAATATTATAATTACTATAACGTGTTTAAAAAAAAACCCGTTATAGCAGTTTTTGTCACTATCTGAACGATCAAAATGCGTAGACGCTATGAGAGTATGGTTGTTGTAGACATTATGAAACAATAACAATTACCTACCACGGCAGGTGTCGGCCAAATGTTTGCACATGGATGGTACTGTGCTGTGAACATTCATCATTACATTTTTGGTAAGCACTGAGTACATACTTATTGTCCGTACCACAACTACAACTACGGCGGGTTAGGGGGGCACACATACAGGAGCAAGTCACACCTAGAACAGGTCATTAATAACTTGTGTAGTGACTGAATGAGGACCTGACACCTAGATATTTCCTTGTAGCAATCTCTGGATTATCCTACCTATTTACCTACTGCACTAATATAACCAAACCTGCAATATCCAATCGTAATTTACTGATTAGGAACTGTGATCTCTACTAACGAGACCTCCATGATACGACAAGAAACTTCAGCATAGTATGTTACACATACTCATGCTCATAGGACCAGGGGTTCAGACCACAATAATATAAATATAAGAAGGTTACGATATAGCTCTTCATGCAAAAATACGGAGCCGGAGTGTTTGGTACCTTAGATCATGTCGGGGTCATGTCATCATATCGGATGCTATATATATGTCGTGCACGCTGGCGATACTATAGGGGGCTAGTTATATTCAAAAGTGGTGCTTTTCTATTCCCCTCAGTAAGCTGTGCGTGCGCTAAGCTAGTGTTTAAGTCAGACATCGCGTGTAGCCGTAAGTACCAGCTATGCAGTAATCTGCGCCTTTGCAGCGCTAATCCACCGGCACCGCTCCTCGGATGGCATAAGCGCCGGCCTACGTAATTTATAAGTTGATTTTCAAGTCTCGGCTCAATTAGCGAATGGCGAAACTGATATACAGGAAGAGATCATTAGTCGAGAGTGGAGCCTCGAAGCGACCGAGCGAGGGAGAAAGCTCGCTCTAAGCCACGATCATCTTGTGTATCTATGTGTAGCCTAATTCTGAAAAGGTCCTTAGTGGAGTTCATGAAGTAAACAGAACAACTAGGACTGCTTCGTAAACTTTTTCAAATAACCGAAGAATATACTATAACGTCTTAGTAGCCTGGCCACTGTGTATTTTTTTGTGTAAGCTGAGGGAACTGCAGGAAAGCAACGTACTCATCAATATTCATACAAACTCATTAGGTATGCACTCGAGTCATGTAACGTGCACTTCCAGATGAAGTCAATCTTATCGTGCTGGTAGTCTGGGACATTGGAGTGAATTGTTACCGACGCGATGCTTCGAATCATTCTGACAAGTTGGTTTCCAGTTCCCAGAGCCAATACCAGAATGGCCTGTACCGCGGATGTTGGCTCTTTCTTATAATCGAGTGAACTGGTCCGCAGCTATCACATTCGATACTTTCGCTCTCCCATGCCAGAACCTTAAACCTGTTTCAGTATCTATAAGGGTGTACGGAACCCATCACGCGAACCTGATTCTCTGCATATCTTTATGATATGATTTCATACGGTAATAAATGTGACAGGCGGCCACCTGCCACCGTCGAAGCAATCCATTTGTGTCGGTCATTTTGTCTCCACGAGATGCGACTCGACGACCACCGCGGATCAATTTATCAAACAATCGCGCGCACACATTAACTTTTACGACGCGCCCGCAGTCGTTTTTTAATACCTAACAAGCAGATTGTTTTCCATTTTCTTGCGTTACCTAAATTAAATACAGCGTTCCCCCGCGTTCCTAGCTTCTGGGAGTATGTGTAGTAACTAGGTCGAAGCTTAGATCTGCGGCGGTCGAAGCAACACTGCAGTCTACCAGTATGTTCCTAATTATGTTATGTACATAACTTAGCTTAACAATTTCTGATATTCTCAGGTCGATTCTTTCCATTTTCCAACGTACTCATATAATTACGATCCTTTATATAAATATATTCATTTTTCCATGCGAAAGCCTCAAGGTTATATATTACATCCGCATTTGTACGCACATAATTGTCAAAATCTATTAGTCAACATAACATGTAAATGTCCAGTCATCAGTAAAACTACCAATATTAAATATCTCGGGGTTACGTTTGATGAGACTCTATCTTTTAAGCAACACATTGGAAATGTAACCAACAGGCTTCGCAAAATAATATATGTTTTTAAAACACTCCGAACAATAGCAGAGTCAAAACTTATCATGCAAATCTATTTAGCCTTATGTCAATCCATAATCCAGTACTGATAACCTCCTGGGTTGAAGCTCTAAAAACGACTATTCTACCCCTTGAACGTGCTCAAAGGGCAATCCTCAAAGTAGCCCATTACAAACCATTCTTCTATCCTACACACCTTTTATATAAACTGCAACGTGTTAACTGTGCGCTAACTTTTCATCTTCCACTTAATATTAGCACAACATCGGAGGCTTGCTTATAACACAAATGTGACTAACAAGAGACGGAAAGACATAGTCTGTCCTTCAGCAGCAAACTCGAAGCATCCTAATCCTATATCCTAATACTATTATAAAGGCGAAAGTTTGTAAGTATGGATGTATGTATGGATGTTTGTTACTCTTTCACGCCAAAACTACTGAACCGATTGGGCTGAAATTTGGTACGTAAGTAGCTTAGACCCTGGAATAACACATAGGGTACTTTTTATCCCGATATTCCCACGGGAACGAAGACTACGCGGGTGAAACCGCGGGTCACAGCTAGTATTTTTATAAATAGATTCTTTTCGTTTCTAGGTCCTTTCCTGTACGACAATTTAGTCGAGTACAGTGGACTATATACAATAAGCAAGAACATTCTATATTTGTTTTATTTTTTACTAGTGGCCCGCCCCGGCTTCGCACGGGAGAAGTAGAAGTGAACGTTTTAACAGGAGTAAATTCGTGATACATTGTATTTTTATAGGTATAACCCTAATGGTTTACGCAGCGCACGCAAATTAATGACTATTTCTGTTACAGTGACCAAACCTTAACAGATGGAAACAATTTCCGAGGCCTATTTTGATGATATATAAGTACTACAAACCCCTAGTACATTATTTCTACCACCATTAATTTCCATACCGCATAAAAATAATGACTTCTTCGATTATTGTGACTAAACCAAAACAGACTGATATAATGTCCGTGGACTATTTTTTGTAGATAGTGATAATTACTACAAACCCCTAGCCCTAGAACATTACTTTATTCTACCATGAATAGTTTTCACCGCATGCATATAATGACTGTTCGATAATTGTGACTAAACCAAAATGGATGGATATAATAATTTCCGTAGACTATTTTGTAGATATTGATAAGTCCTACAAACCCCTAGTACATTACTTTAATCTACCACCAATAGTTTTCACACTGCATGAAAAATAATGACTGCTTCGATTATTGTGACTAAACCAAAATAAATGGATATAATGTCTGTTCACTATTTTGTACATATTGGTAAATTCTACCACCAATACTTTTCACAGCGCGTGCATATAATGACTGTTTCGATTATTGTGACTAAACCAAAATAGATGGATATAATGTCCGTGAACTATTTTGTAAATATTAGTAAGTACTACAAACTCCTAGTACATTATATTATTCTACCATTAATAGATTTCACAGCGCACGCAAGTAAATGAATATATTTGGTAATTATGTGACACCTTAGTTCACAATATTGCAGATTTATGGCGGATCCCTAATATTTTTCAAAACCTCGTAATATAGCCTATGTTATACCACTCACACTGAATTAAGCTCTCCATAAGTAAAAGATTTTTTTAAATCGGTCCAGTAGTTTCGGAACCTATTCGTTGCAAATAAAAAATAAAGTTTCTCACTTTATACTTACTATGATATTGGTATTGGTAATAGATTGAATAATCTGGAGACATATATACGGATTACGGAAACAGTGAAAACAGTAAGAAGAGCATTCATAATTCGATGTTGTTGCAACCCAGTTTAATAGAGCTATGATAAAGAGAAGCGAAATCATAAGCGGCTGCCTCTTTGGCGTAGAGGGCGCAAGCTCGATTGCCAATCAAGAGGTCCCGGGTTCGAAAGCCAGGTCAGGCAAAGTGATAAATATTGAATTTTTCCATTAGGAATTATCTCAATAACTGCCTGGAGTCTGTAACTGTGCCCGGTAGATGGCAATAGGCTCGTCCCCTATTACATGGGACCAATAACATACTGGCGAAATGTGGGTGTATCTACTGTGGGACCGAGTCCTGGGTACACCTCTGCCTACCCCTTCGGGAAAAAGGGCGTGAATGTATGTTTTTTTTATGTTTTTTTTTAAGTCATAAGCGCGTTTTAATTATTTACAGAACGCCATCTATTATGCAATGTTGGAACTAAACTACCTACAAATGTTGCTTTAGGGTAGTTATGTCTTGCAAGAAAATATTGAAATTTTTCTGTAGTGCCATATAGTAAGCATTGTTGGAACTAAAATATTCATAAGAAACTTTAAAACTGTATTTTTCCACAAAAGGGCTGAAATTTTTGAAAACGCTGAAACACGTGTTTAATTATTTTCATTTTAAAATGTTTCTACAAAACTTGAAATTAATCGGCTGAAAAATAAAGTCTACTCCATACAAACTTTCAACCCCTATTTAATACACTTAGGGGTAAAATTCTGAAAAATCCTTTCTTATTACTTGTCTAGACTGTAAAAATAATCTATTGTCAAAATTTCATCATAATCGGTCCAGTAGTTTTGGCTCTGGGTTGATGAGTCAGTCAGTCAGTGAATCACTTTCTCTCTTTATATAATAGTATAGAAGTATAGATTGTATTCATGCAAATAAAGTAATCATTTATCTAAACACAACAGGGGGATCACAGGTACCTATAGGACAGGCTTCTCAGCCTAGTTTAGGTACCTGAGGTCAACAATCACATTTGGTCCGTACTATAAGTAGTAATAATTGTATAAGTTGTATAATTTGTAAAATATTTATGTACTAAATGTTGTAATCAATAGTTGATCTTGAAATAAATTGAAATTTGTATAATAAAATAAATAGAACTATATTATATATATTATATGAACTAAATATTTTTTGTTGTAAGAAAAATGTATATATAGATATTTACAAACCCTGTATTACAAACAGACACAGGACTTACTTTTAGTGTTTACACACTATACGTAAATTGTTTTAAGTATTATTTTTATGTTTACCTATAATAATTTGAGTCAGTAGGTACTTCAGCAATACATAGTTAATTGTTAATTTATTTGTATCCCATTGCACTTATAAGCCATTTTTTGCCTGAAATACAGGTTTGTTGAACCTAGTTCAGGCTATATTCATATTAGATCTAAGTATTTACAATTTATGATTTAATTATCAAAAATGTTTGGCACTTATGAAGAGATAAACTATATTTATTTATCACCAAATAAGAAGATATAAAACGCCGACACTGTCAGATTTACATTTACATCAGTGTCTCTCTGGACCGCAGGGACGGTAGCGGCCGGTGGTTCTTGGTGATATTCCGTCTATGTGTGGGTAGTGCACGAGTGTATTCGTTAGTTGTATGAACACTATCATCTGCCACATCTATGCTTTTACACTTTTATAGGAAGGTCGGATAGTAACCGAACATTGGAAAATGGGAGCTAACAAGCTAGTTGACTTGAATGATTATTTATGTTATAATTTTAATAAGTATAATCGTAATTATGTATGTCTATCCTATAAGGTTTGGGCGAAGGATCCTGTAATATTCGGGTCAAACCTAGTTTAGGCTACAGGTGCTCTAAAATAATATAATATTTTTTGTTAAATGCCTTTATCGATAAAGTTATTATTTTATTTATTTTTTATAATTATAATCATTTATTTATTTATTGACATACCTGAGTGTATTTTGTATTTTTGTTGTACACTATCATAAAAATAGATACCTAAATTGTTAAAATATTGTAGACAGGTACCTCCTCTCTCCTCTCTCTATAGATTTATTAACAAGATGCCCTCATTACTTAAATTTCATATTGAAAGCGACTTTTACGAACGAGAGTCCGTATCTGATCTCAAGATCAAGATCCAGTTGTAGCTACTGACTTTTAGCAAGATTTTGTCTTTACAATAATAAATACAAGGTAGAGTTAACTCAGCGGCTTCGACTGCTTGCAATTTGAATAATTTTGTAAATTAGTGGAATAAGAACAAATTTTTCTCTTTATAACGTGGGTATGTTCATATTAACAGTAAATATGTTTTTTATGAACAAGCGTGCTGCAACTGAGGTCGCATCATCCATGACCAGCAGGTGAGATTGAGGTCAAACGCCTGTTTAGTTTAACACATTAAAAAAATTAAAACCTCGACAAAATGAGAACCGAGCCATGCCAGATAACATTAAATAAATATAATAGAATAATATGGCCGTGTGGTTCCCGGCTATACAATAGGGCGACCTCTTTCTCATCCCGTGGGAGCCGTGCGACCCGGCAGAGTGCTACTACTTCGGCTTCGGAATTGTGTCTTATGTATTCACAGAGTTATGGTTTCTTTAAAATGACTCCATTTTCCAACTCCTAATGATGTGAATATACAATTATATAATATCTGTAAACTTCCCTTACACATACAATATGAAAAAATGATCACCCAAGAGCGGATTTAAACCACTTATCCTCCGCACCAATAGATGGATATAATTTCCGTAGACTATTTTGTAGATATTGATGTCCTACAAACCCCTAGTACATTACTTTAATCTACCACCAATAGTTTTCACACTGCATGAAAAATAATGACTGCTTCGATTATTATGACTAAACCAAAATAGATGGATATAATGTCCGTTCACTATTTTGTACATATTGGTAAGTACTGCAAACCCCTAGTACATTACTTTATTCTACCACCAATACTTTTCACAGCGCATGCATATAATGTCTGTTTTGATTATTGTGACTAAACCAAAATAGATGGATATAATGTCCGTGGACTATTTTGTAAATATTAGTAAGTACTACAAACCCCTAGTACATTATATTATTCTACCATTAATAGATTTCACAGCGCACGCAAGTTAATGAATATATTTGGTAATTATGTGACACCTTAGTTCACATTATTGCAGATTTCTTGCGGATCCCTAATATTTTTCAAATCCTCGTAATATAGCCTATGTCACTCACACTGAATTAAGCTCTCCTTAAGTAAAAGATTTTTTAAATCGGTCCAGTAGTTTCGGAACCTATTCGTTGCAAATAAAAAACAAAGTTTCTCACTTTATACTATGATATTGGTATTGGTAATAGATTGAATTATCTGGACATAGGTTTTTTTTTTATTTTTTAATTTATTTATACACACCATGGACACTGCTTCATGCCATTTTTTAAGTTAACAAAATTATGATTATATTTTAGCTTATTGTAACAGTGGGTGCCACAGGATTGCCACACCGCTCTGAGAAAATATTTTAATATATAATATTAATATACTATCTAAATAAATAACGCTTATACAATACTTTAACTACATATTACAGTAGTTAAAGTAAGGAGACATAGGTTTACGGATTACGGAAACAGTGAAAACAGTAAGAAGAGCATTCATAATTCGATGTTGTTGCAACCCAGTTTAATAGCGCTATGCTAAAGAGAAGCGAAATCATAAGCGACTGCCTCTATGGCGTAGAGGGCGCAAGCTCGATTGCCAATCAAGAGGTCCCGGGTTCGAAACCCAAGTCAGGCAAAGTGATAATAATAATAATAATTCATTTATTTCAGGCAATAGTGCGTATAATGAATTATACGCACCAGAGGCCCATATTAATAAATACCTTACAGACTAACATACATAAAAAATATAAAACACTTAATTTCATTATGGCTTAGGGATATTATTGTTCGGTTTCGCCTCCCTGAAGCGACGGAAAACGATGCCTTCGGGCCAAAATTGTGGGTCCAGGAACGTCTCCTTGTATTTCGCCGGAAACATTGAATTTTTCCTTTAGGAATTATCTCAATAACTGCCTGGAGTCTGGAACTGTGCCCGGTAGATGGCAATAGGCTTGTCCCCTATTACATGGGACCAATAATATACAGGCGAAATGTGGGTGTATCTACTGTGGGACTGAGTCCTGGGTACACCTCTGCCTACCCCTTCGGGAAAAAGGGCGTGAATGTATGTTTTTGTTATGTTTTTTTTAAAGTCATAAGCGCGTTTTAATTATTTACAGAACGCCATCTATTATGCAATGTTAGAACTAAATTACCTAAAAATGTTGCTTTAGGGTAGTTATGTCATGCAAGAAAATATTGAAATTTTTCTGTAGCGCCATCTAGTAAGCATTGTTGGAACTAAAATATTCATAAGAAACTTTAAAACTGTATTTTTCCACAAAAGGGCTGAAATTTTGGAACAAATCTTGGATTACAATGCCCCTTTACTCGTATCTGCAAACAGTACAATGAACTATCCAATATAATTCACGACCTTGACGTATTCCACAATAGCTTTCCCTCATTCAGAAAAAAAATCATTGAGCACTACACACCCATTATCGATCATAACAATACCAATCCTTAAAAACACTTTAATTAATTATTTATTTGAAATATATATATATATATATATATATATATATATATATATGTGGGGATATATATATATATATATATATATATATATATAGATATCCCCACGGGCACTTAGTTGATCATGCGGGTCGTAGAAGTAGTTATTATTTGATCCGTTTTCATAAGTTGATCCGGGGCAGTATTACTTGATCCTTTGCCAGTTGTGTATGACTTTGTGGATCCAGCTGGAGCCACACGTGTCACACATGTGGCTCCATCTGAATCTACAGAGTAATAATAATAATTACGTTGTTTTTATACGAATCCACCTTTTTGGCATTCAGACAGTTGTTGCTCCAATTCAAATGGGCCAATGGGGGCGCACCATTTTCACAAGCTTCTGTCATTGGTTGCCTTCGACAGAAACATAATAAGTACAATACTCTTCTCATCAATGTAAAAGTTAATTTTAGGAGAATTGTGAATGTTTCACCTTGAGAGATATTTCTATTTCGCATTTTTATTTAATTTGCAATGTATGTATGTACCGATATGATACTGAATTTTGAAGCACTCAACCGATTTAGCTCAAATTTTGCATACTTATATAAGTCCGGTGACAATGCAATATTATGGTACTGTTGACCTGATCTGATGATGGAGCCATGATGTAGCGACTGGAACTCTGCGATGACAAATGATAAGATAGTTGAATTTGGGCTAGTATGTTAGGTTTTAATAAGTACTTTTCATTCCACATAATAACGAGGGTCTGATGATGAAGCCGAAAGATTGCCATTGGAACTGCCTTACGAAAACTGCAATGATAGTCGAATTTAGGCTCGTTTACTTTGTTGTTTTAGGGTCTTTTCATTCCACATGATGACGAAGGTCTGATGATGAAGCCGAAACAGAACCATTGGAACTGCCTTACAAAATGTGCCAAAACAGTCGAGTTTGGACTCGTTTGCTTTGTTGTTATGGGGACTTCTCATTCCACTTGACGACGAGGGTCTGATGATGAAGCCGAAAGATTGCCATTGGAACTGCCTTACGAAAACTGCAATGATAGTCGAGTATAGGCTCGTTTACTTTGTTGTTTTAGGGCCTTTTCATTCCACGTGATGACGAAGGTCTGATGATGAAGCCGAAACAGAACCATTGGAACTGCCTTACAAAATGTGCCAAAACAGTCGAGTTTGGACTCGTTTGCTTTGTTGTTATGGGGACTTCTCATTCCACTTGACGACGAGGGTCTGATGATGAAGCCGAAAACTTGCCATTGGAACTGCCTTACGAAAACTGCAATAATAGTCGAGTTAAGGCTCGTTTACTTTATTGTTTTAGAGACTTTTCATTCCACATGATGACGAGGGTCTGATGATGAAGCCGAAAGATTTCCATTGGAACTGCCTTACGAAAACTGCAATAATAATCGAGTTTAGGCTCGTTTACTTGGTTGTTTTAGGGACTTTCCATTCCACATAATGACGAGGGTCTGATGATGTATCCGAAAGATAACCATTGGAACTGCCTACAAAATGTGCCAAGACAGTCGGGTTTGGACTCGTTTGCTTTATTGTTATGGGGACTTTTTATAACACATGACGACCGATTTAGCTAAAATTTTGCATACATATAAAAGTCCGGTGACAATGCAATATTATGGTACTCTTTCGAGGGATTGGAACTGCCTTACTAAATGTGCCCAAGACAGTCGAGTTTGGACTCATTTGCTTTTCTGTTATGGGGACTTTTCATTCCACATGATGACAAGGGTCTGATGATGGAGCCGAAAAATAACCATTGGAACTGCCATACGAAAACTGCAATAATAGTCAAGTTTAGGCTCGTTTACTTTGATGTTTTAGGAACTTTACATTCCACATGATGACGAGGGTCTGATGATGGAGCCGAAAGATAATCATTGGAACTACCTTAGGAAATGTGCCAAGATAGTCCAGTTTGGACTTGTTTGCTTTATTGTTATGGGGACTTTTCATTCCACATAATGACGAGGGTCTGATGATGGAGCCGAAACAGAACCATTGGAACTGCCTTACGAGATGTGCCAAAACAGTTGAGTTTGGACTCGTTTGCTTTGTTGTTATGGGGACTTTTCATTCCACATGACGACCGATTTAGCTAAAATTTTGCATACATATAAAAGTCCGGTGACAATGCAATATTATGGTACTCTTGACCTGATCTGATGATGGAGCCATTATGAACCGTCTAGAAATCCGCGATGGCCATTGATAAGATAGTTGAATTTGGGCTCGAATGTTAGGTTTTAATAAGTTCTTTTCATTCCATATGATGACGTGGGTCTGATGATGGAGCCACAAGATAACCATTGGAACTGCCTTACGAAATGTGCCAAGACAGTCGAGTTTGGACTCGTTTGCTTTGTTGTAATGGGGACTTATCATTCCACATGATGACGAGGGTCTGATGATGGAGCCGAAAGATAACCATTGGAACTGCCTTACGAAAACTGCAATAATAGTCAAGTTTAGGCTCGTTTGCTTTGTTGTTTTAGGGACTTCCCATTCCACATGTTGACGAGGGTCTGATGATGGAACCGAAATATAACCATTGGAACTGCTTTACGAAAACTGCAATAATAATCAAGTTTAGGCTCGTTTGCTTTGTTGTTTTAGGGACTTCCCATTCCACATGTTGACGAGGGTCTGATGATGGAGCCGAAAGATAACCATTGGAACTGCCTTACGAAATGTGCCAAGACAGTCGAGTTTGGACTCGTTTATTTTGTTGTAATGGGGACTTTCTATTCCACATGATGACGAGAGTTTGATGATGGAGCGGAAAGATAACCATTGAAACTGCCTTACAAAAACTGCAATAATAGTCAAGTTTAGGCTCGTTTACTTTGTTGTTTAGGGACTTTGCATGCCACATGATGACGTGGGTCTAATGATGGACCCGAATGATAACCATTAGAACTGCCTTACGAAATGTGCCAAGACATTCGACATACATACATACATTCACGCCTTTTTTCCCGAAGGGGTAGGCAGAGGTGTACCCAGGACTCAGTCCCATAGTAGATACACCCACATTTCGCCAGTATGTTATTGGTCCCATGTAATAGGGGGCGAGCCTATTGCCATCTACCGGGCACAGTTCCAGACTCCAGGCAGTTATTGAGATAATTCCTAATGGAAAAATCCAATATTTAACACTTTGCCTGACCTAGGGATCGAACCCGGGACCTCTTGATTGGCAGTCGAGCATGCGCCCTCTACGCCACCGAGGCAGTCTGACCGAGGCACCGAGGCAAGACATTCGAGTTTGGACTAATTTGCTTCTTTGCTATGGGAAGTCCTCATAGTAAAAAAGTTTGCTGTTTTGTTATGGGGACTTTTTATTCTACATGATGACGAGGGTCTGATGATGGATCCGAAAGATAACCATTGGAACTGCCTTACGAAATGTGCCCAGACAGTCGAGTTTGGACTCGTTTATTTTGTTGTTATGGGGACTTTCCATTTCACATGATGACGAGGATCTGATGATGGAGCCGAAAGATAACCATTGGAACTGCTTTACGAAATGTTCCAAGACAGTCGAATTTGGACTCGTTTGCTGTGTTGTTATGAGGACTTTTCATTCCACATGATGACGAGGGTTTGATGATGGAGTCGAGTGATATCCATTGGAACTGCCTTACGAAATGTGGCAAGACAGTCGAATTTGGACTCGTTTGTTTTGTTGTTATGGGGACTTTTCATTCCACATGATGACGAGGGTCTCATGATGGAGCTGAAAGATAACTATTGGAACTGCCTTATGAAAACTGCAATAATAGTCAAGTTTAGGCTCGTTTTGTCGACATTGGAACTACCTTATGATAAGTGCTAATATAGTCGAGTATGGGCTCGTTTACTTTGCCGTCTTTTAAAACTTACTTTACAAACATAAGATAAACTTGTATGCAATATGACCAAAATCAATACCAAAGTAAAACAGTTTTTTTTTTCTATTGACATTTTACACAATTTCTCATATTTATTTAATATTGCAATAAAGTAAAATTTAATGGATAATAAATTATAATATCTAAAACTTACAATTAAATAATGATCACTGACAAATAAACAATTAAAAAAAGAACCTCGAGTGTAAGAGTGAAGTATTGAGCTCAAAAATATATTTAAAAACTGTACTACATAAAAAAACTGTTTTGACCAAAATCATACAAAAATAAAGAGAAAACTGTAATTCAATATCACTAGTAATCGATGCGGAATAAATCACGAAACGCACGGCGGCGCTCGGGCAGCGATAGAGGAGAGCGCGGGATTCGGGAGGCAGTCCTCCCTTTGCGAACCATTCCTACTTCAGATTGTTGTAAGAAGTGGATCAAACAATGTTGGGAGTGTTAAGAATATAAATTAAAATGGATCAAATAAGTACGAGTTTGTCCTAAAAATTATATATAAAACGGAACCACTAAGTGCCAATTATTAGTCTAATATAATCAAACACAGTAATAAAACCAGAGCGTCGAGTCGAATAAGTCATACGTCACAAATGGTCACATTATGTTTCCCACTAGTTTTTGACATTATTAGGTATGTCATTATGTGTGAAATGAAACATTGCAAAAGTAGTTCTAACCAACAAAAGAACCACAAAGGTTCTATTATTATTCACAAGTTACATTCATTATTTTGATTAAGTACCGTAATTTTACTTATAGGAACACAAAACCAGAACCAAACACAAAAACAGATCAGTGATGCAAGTGTGCATTGAAATTATTTTCAATATATTTTAAGAAGATAATATTATCATAACATCGACTGTCTCAGTGGTGTAGTGGGCGCAAGCTTGACTGCCAATCATGAAGTCCCGGGTTCGAACCACAGGCCAGGCAAAGTGTTATTTGGATTTTTCTATTAGGAATTATCTTAGTGACAGCCTGGAGTCTGGTACTGTGCCTGGTAGATAGCTCACCTCACCTGGGACCAGTAACATACTGGCAAAAAGTGGGTGTACTTACTGTGAGACTGAGTCCTGGGTACACCTCTACCTATTCCTGGATGATTAGATTCACAATGAGAGTTTCATGAACTGCAATTATACGAATGTTGCAGCACTCAATTTGGGGTCATAGATCTGTTAAGTATGCATCTTTATATTATAAATCCATAAAATAGATTTTATGGATTTTTATAATCCCATTTTATATCGATGGACCCACTTAGGTGTTCTTGAAACAAATTATAATTCGGTGCCAGAACGATCTCTTGGGTATAAAAAAACTTGGCCGCTACGGACCCAGTTCCGTTCAAAATTCAGTCACAAAAAGGATGGAGTATATACCTATTTTAAATACGTAATTGGATGAAGTTATTACCCAATGCTAAGAATATAATCCCATTTTATATCGATGGAGCCAATAAGGTGTTCTAGGTATAAAGTATAATTCGGAGCCAGAAAGTACTCTGGGGTTTAAAAAATTTGGCCGTTATGGATCCAGTTCTGTTCCAAATTCGGGCACTAAAAGGATGTAGTATATACGGTTTTATATATGTAAATGGATCAAGTTATTACCCAATGCTAAGAATATAATCCCATTTTATATCGATGGAGCCAATAATGTGTTCTAAGAAGAAAGTATATTCCGGAGCCAGAAAGTTCTCTTGGGTATAAAAAATTTGGCCGTTGCGGATTCAGTTCCGTTCAAAATTCGGGCACTAAAAGGATGGAGTATATACCGTTTTCAACGAATATAAAGAGCAACATCGCGCGGCAGAGGGCGACGTTGCCACTCCGGTCGCAATAGGTACAAACGGAGTCGAGTTATTCGCACCTAAAGGTGGAGTCTATAATGCACGGATTCGTGGCTGGATCAACTAAGTGCCCAGGGAGGTGTTTATATATATATTTTTTTATTCATGTATAATCTTAAAGTATCTTATGTATCTTATTATTTGTTTAATTTTTAACGTTCATTTTTGTTCATTTTGTCTAAGTTTTTTCAATTGTATTCATTCATATCATTTAAGTTTTTTTCCAATTGTTTATATTCACTCATATAATATTTAATTAGTAACGTGCTCTATGGCGAATGCTATGTACGCCTATATATTGTTATACATATAAGAACTTGACTATGTAAAATTAAAATTATGTAAAAATGTATATGTATAATGTGGCTGTACTCATTAAATAAATAAATAAATAAATAAATTATTGAAAACGCTGAAACACGTGTTTAATTATTTTCATTTTAGTATGTTTCTACAAAATTTGAAATTAATCGGCTGAAAAATGAAGTCTACTCGATACAAACTTTCAACCCCTATTTAATACACTTAGGGGTAAAATTTTGAAAAATCCTTTCTTATTACTTGTCTAGACTGTAAAATTAATCTATTGTCAAAATTTCATCATCATCGGTCCAGTAGTTTTGGCTCTGGGTTGATGAGTCAGTCAGTCAGTCAGTGAATCACTTTCTCTCTTTATATAATAAGTATAGATAGTATATTCTGACTGCCTCGGTGGCGTAGTGGGCGCATGCTCGACTGCCAATCAAGAGGTCCCCAAGAGTGATAAATATTGAATTTTTCTATTAGGAATTATCTCAATAACTGCCTGGAGTCTGGAACTGTGCCCGGTAGATGGGGCAATAGGCTCACCCCCTATTACATGGGACCAATAACATACTGGCGAAATGTGGGTGTATTTACTATGGGACTGAGTCCTAGGTACAGCTCTGCCTACCCCTTCGGGAAAAAGGCGTGAATGTATGTACATACATACATTCAGCTGCTTAGTTCTGTTCTTAGTTATTAGCTGGATTCGCTGTTTAGTTCTGCTTTTGAATAATAATATTATTCGTATGTATATTGACAAGAAAGGGTTTCGACTAGCGTTTTGTATGTAATTAGTTGCATTTGTTTTGATTGATATTTTTATAATTTTTAGATTTCTATGTTCACCACATCACCACACACATATTTCACACCATCCGCGTTGTACAAAGGCATGAGAATATATTTTACCTTGCGCTTTTTCTCTATCTAAGGACAAAGGTCGTAGTGATTGCACAGTATAATATTATAGCATTTCATGCTTTGAAGAAGAAAATAAATGAAGTCACTGTTCTACATAATACTCGTTGTGTAAAGATTAGTTAGTTTATCGCAAAATTCATAAATGTTATAATTATATGTATTTGGAATAACGACAATTTCCTTTTCTAATAATGAATAATTCATATTAAATATTTGTGTCTAATAAATCAATATTGAAATTTGAAATATTACCTATTACCTGCTATAGCGCGGATATAAATTTTAGAATATACTATACATACATATGTATAGTATATTCTAAAATTTATATATAATTATAATTATATAATATGAATTATTCATTATTCGCAAAGACTGAGCACCGTGATTAGTTCTTATAAACCTCATAAACGTAACTCCAGGTGACTGATGATTCACCTGTGTACGGCGACAAGGTCACGCGGTTACGTGACTTCTAGTACCTTGTTATTATATTTCTATGGGTGTGAACAAGAAAGAGCAGCTGCACACAGCGCAGCATGCACAGAAGCGCGTCAATCAAACAATCCTGAACATTAAAATGTCTGCCACATAAATAAAGCGGGTCGATATGAGTGCATGACAAAACAGTAATGGAATCAGCTGATCGGTCGGCAGTCGGCAGTCGCCACTCGCGACTCAACCAAGACATAATGGCACATGTTATAAACATAAACGTCGAGCGGCTCCGATCCATTCATAACTCGGAAAGAGTTATTGCGAGCCCACTTACTATTATTGGACTTGTAGTAAACAAAACACGCCATTAATATTACCCAATTGTTATGCAACCCTATTATATTATTAAGTATGTTTATTTATTCAATCATTTAGCATTTATTTATCAGTGTTGTGTGTTTATATTAGCGCCGCCGTTTTTGTGTGCCCACCGCGCCGGCGCTTTTTGTTTATTTTGATTTTTTTATGATGATCGATTATGATTTTATTAGTGCGGTCTGTTTACGATATAATGTTGGAGTTTATAATTTAACACGTTTTATTCACATTTATTAATTAGAAGACGGTTTTGATGCGTTCATAAGCTGGAAACGATCGTGTCGGGGATGTTATTATAATTTATAGCATGTTCAATTATATGCAGTAATGAAATATTTGATTTCTATTAATTAGTATTGCTGAATTTTACATGTTGATATTTTTTGATATTATAATCTGATTCTTGAATAATTTGTCTGCATACATACAATGTGTACATACGTACGTACCTACGTATGAATTCAGAATATTATACAGTTCCTAATACTGAAGAAGTTTTTGCTTTTCCCAGATAAAGAGAAACAAACATCCATCCATATTCACAAACTTTCACATTTATAATATTAGTAGGAAGTAGGATTACGCCTCGGTGGCGTAGTGGTCGCTAGCTTGACTGCCGATCCTGAAGTCCCGAGTTCGATCCCCAGATCAGGCAGTGTAATTGGATTTTTCCACAACATAAATACGAAATGTGGATGTAACTATTATAGGACTTATCCCTGTACATATCTATCATATCTATCATTGGGTCGTGATTCGTGCTAGTAACTTTTTTTTTTTGAGGGTGGAAATGCCTTCGCACTTCCCTTCTGAAACGGGGGATATCAGAAGGGGGAGTGTGGGACTTGAACCCACTAAAACCCCCCTGGGAACAGTCTTCCGTCGAGAGGTGGGGCGAGATGGGGTCGCGGTTGCATTCACCATCTCGCCCCAGCGGTAGGCCCAGTATGATGACTGGGCCTCAGCGCCTGTGGGGAGGATGACCCTGCTCACCTGGTCATCCCCTAGGCTTGTAGGGTCATGTGGCCCGGCAAGTTCCCCGACTTCACCGGAGACCCCATTACGAAGGCAGAAGAAGGTGGGCAAACCTCCTCCTCCTTGCCCTTGTACGTCTTCGCCGGATCGGGTCAGCCAGAACGTTTTATTCCCTGACCCGCTCCGCGGCCTCTTTCTGCGCCTCTTTCGTGCTAGTACCTATGTTATGTCATTATCATTAATTTGTGAAAATTTTATTACGTATATTTTCTATTTTTAACTTATTATTAAAATGTATTATTTCCAATGTAAACTATGCAAGCCAAGTCAATTATAACATTAATATTTTATCAAAAGCAGCAGTAGGTAAGAAGAAGGCCTCATAACATAAGAGGTGGGCTGAGGATTTAGGTTCTGCCAAGAAATAAAACCTATCGCTGTTTACGGTACACCCGGGTGGGGACTATGTGTACCGTGTACCGTATATAACGTATATAAAATTGTATTGTAAGTAATCATTGAGTTATTTACGTCATCGTTCTATTAAGGAAGCGAGTGTGAGAACTCCGACACCGCCGAATTGACACCAACAATCGGCAATTCATTAACCAATTACATATTATATTTCATGAGTGTGAGAATGAAGCAGACCTCCTCTACACTCTATAGCTACGAGTACAAGCCTCGAGTCGCGTCTTACATGAGACCTAATAAATAGGTTACTCAGATTAGTCCAAGGTTGGCTCGCCGTAGCCGCGCCGCTGTTCACATCGTGAGTGTGAGCCTATCAGGAAATACGCTCCATACTACGGACGAAAACACGTACGCACACATAGCCGTGCAACTATAATGGAAATCTCACGGAAAACGAAAACCAGTGGAAGTGGCGGCGAGCCCACGCTCCAGAGCGTAATTTTCGATTGAACGAGAAGTTTGTCTAGCTGTCTTTCTGTATATTTATATTTAGCTAGTATCTCGCCGCGTGGTTATGATGCTGTATCAATAGAGACGATTGATTAAATAATAATACTCATACTATACTATACCTACTGCATAACTATCGAGGCAGAGAAATGGCATTCATAAAATGCACTAGGTCAACGCACGTTGACAATTTACACTAGATAGACAATAAATAAAATTAAACCACAAAATATGTATTTTATAATCATAAATTGTAATACTACCTATTTTTCTTAAAACGTGCGAAACCAGGCGATGGAGACCGAATCAGCGGACGATAAAAATATGCAAAGTAAGCAATGCACAGTTAAATGGCAACATTAACAGTTTAATGCATATTAGAGAGGCTACAGCAACGGCTGGGAGTGGCCCGAGTCTGAGCGTGACTCATTATACTATACTAGCTACAGACAACTTCAGATATTTGCCAATTATACGAACATCTATAAGCTAATTAATACAGGCTTTGATTTAATGATTATTTGGCGCATATTAAACCCCGGATCCCAACGTGCGGACTCTCGATGAAACATCAAGTTTTTCATGAGAATTACAATTTGACTAAATAACACCGCCCGAGAACTGGTTTTTTATGCAAATTCGATGAAAACCTGAATTCTAGTTTGCAATTTAAATAGATATGATGCAAATTCTAGTGAGAATAGACAAATATGGAGTGTAGGATTGCACACAGACACGGATCTTCTTGTAGAGGTATCTTTCCGAACGCACGGTAGACTCAGTACTGTATCTTCATTGACGTACAAAAGTGTCAGATTATGACCTATTTGAATAAATCTGTTTGAGTTTGAGTTTGAGTTTGATGAGACACGAGAACTCTACTTGTTGCCAGATCATCTATGCATCTGCTCGCTCGTGGCTGAATAACACTTACTTATCTCTATACTACTCTATGACTACTCTATCCCAGAAGCAGTACGTGAATGCTCGGTGCAAGAATGATGTGCGATCACGTCACCGTAATGTATCAAACGTCCTCTCCACGTGATGGAAGCGACGACGCGACGTTTCAACGATACAGCACGCATGCCGCGATAACTGAACATACTCCACACCTACCATACTGCACGCCAAATCGATCTTATTATAACTCAGTTTAAAGAGTGACTACGATAAGTAAGCACGGTTGAGCTCAGTCGCATGACCTATAAGGGATAAGTCATGCAGCTCGAGCGATTGTGTCTTGGAGGCGAGTGCCGAGTGCCGAGGACAATGCACTTTCGAAATCTCAATATTTGCTGTGAATGATGCAGGCAGGCTGCAGGCAAGGGTCGCGCCGTGGGCGTAAAGGGTCATCCTTGCCGACATGACATGCATGCACTCTTTATGTGCCTACCTACGTTATTTACTAGATATGTGAGATGTATGTAAGATATTATGTGCATGTAGCCAATAAAATATCGTTGCGACACATCAACTGTGATAGCATTCTCTTTCAGTCTAGATTCTAGACACCTCAAAAGGACTCGACGTGATTAGCCGAACAATTAAGCAAATGTAATCGAGTCAGTTTACATAAGATGGAAGATTTAAAAGCCACGAAGCGAAACTACTGCGAGCTTATTTAAAAATAGGCGTTTTGTGGTGTAAAGGTCTCTTCCACACATTTAAGCCGACTCGCCGATATAAATCGGCGGCTGTTTTTTAGGGGACGTGGATTCGTATTTTCGGATGCACGGGCGCATATCGCCAATATGATTCTTCTGATTTTTTTTCGGCGACAGCTGTTAGGTGTGTAGTCTTTTATAAAGAACACAAGTGTATGGCAAAGGCAAAGCTCCGAGTGGTTAGAATGACGAGGATCCTGCATGATCTCGATATAATATTATCACTTTCCCGAGTGTGAGTGACACACAGATGGAGAGATGGCGTGGCGTAGAGAGCAGCACCCGTGCTAACGAGGTATCGTGTTGTATGCCACCAGTCACAATCATTACCGGCTGCACGTGAGTGCAGTTGAAGTGATTCAAACATATTACTCGTATGTTAGACATGTGTATGTATTACATTACACCTCTGCGTCTCGTAAGTACATGTAAAGGTCCAGTACGTGGGTAATTAGATTCTTACACCTTCAGTAGTAACTATAGCCTCATCTGTACGCTCATGTACCACAGCACCGGCGTAGTTCTACCCTCACAACATAATTGAGGAAAATGTCTTGAGTTTCAGCCGCCAGCCACCGAACACCGAAGGCTTCCATTATAATATCGCCTTGAGGGTTTTGAAAATGTATAGACGTAGGTCTATTGTCTAAGCGTTACACGTTTTACCACCCCATCTCAATGCCTCAATACCTAGGCTACTCTTTGGTAATTATTTTTTTTTGGTTAAAATTAAATATATTTTATTAGGAAAATACTTGTTTGCATTAGAAGGCGATAAAGACGATGCTTTACGCAGAAGTATGCTTACACCAAGGCTGTGGAGTATCACTGCATAACCAGCCCGCCCCATCCCTTATTATTTCTCATTAGATTCCATGTTTGCGCATGACAGGGCATGAACTATGACGTTTGAAGTCAAAGGATCCAATAAACTAGGCGACTTCTCCCGTCCCCCCGACACCGCCACGTATTGTCGATTTTATAATAATAAAATTCAATAAAGCGACGTCTTTAGGTTGGATTGTCTATGGCAGGGCCAGATTGTGTAAATGAGCATAAACACAACACTAGCACATTTTAGGAGGTAGTGAGATTCTGAAGCAAATCAGCATTCTTGCAGTATGTACTCGCGACCTCTAAAATCAATGGACACCCGCATGCTTGCTCTATACACTATACTATGTAGGTATAGCTATGTACATATACTTGGAGTGTAGTGTATTATGTATAGGTAATACCTATAGGTATAGTATAGCCGACGCCCGAAGGACGGTAAATGGCAGCCGAGTGCCGAGTCAGGGTGGCATAATGGCAAGCGGTGAATACTTCGCTTCACAATATGCTACGAGTACTATACCAGTGATGTTAACGTGTTACTATACTATATGACGACTTTAATATCATTCTAACTAATTCGACTACTCACGAATTCAAAAACTTCAAGGTTTAGTACAAACCACTAGTAGGTACAAGGCAAACATAACAACAGCAGTTAGTTGAACGCAAAACGTCATCTTGGTGTATGTTGTTTGATAGTTTCAGAAGCGTATTCCCCTTCCAAGATCCAAGGAACCTCAAAAACGAGGTAATGACTAATGACAAAACATACCTTTGGACATTTTGAAATGACTATTTTAATAGATTAAGCAAACAGTAGATTCCTGGTAGTACAACGCCTTAATTCGATATTATAATCTCAAGTTTATAAACAAACTTGCTTAAATAAGAAAAAGAAAGTTTCAGAGAATTGTTGCCAACGTAAGATCTGTATCTCAGATTGAGATTAGAATCGCGGAGATGGAGATATCCTTTTCCTTGATCTCTCGTTGACAAAAACTATATTTTATTATATCCGTCTACGAAGTGTCGGCGATCTTCGACACCGCGACATTTACTCGACAGCAAATAAAACTGTGGCCGAGTGGGAGATCGGGGGTATACAGAACAGATACATAGTGGTTCATACAAAATATAATTTGAATGAAGAACTCACGTAAACATAGCAGAATTATATCAGTTATCAGAGTGCACGTACCGCCACCCGCGTGCGGAGTACGGAGAGTGAGGCGCTGCGCCAGGACCGAGCGAGAAGACCCAGTACAACGACCCACTTCTGCACCAGATAACGACAGACAGATATTGACTCGATGATTAAAGCGCAAAATACATACACGTATTATTAATACAAGTAGGTACATGCACACGTACCGCGTTCTTGATACGCTTAGAGCGAGCGATAAGTTACGATGTGAATGCAAGAGTAGATCCGAGCTGAGCCGGTCGAGGGGAGGTGAGACGAGGGGTGAGGGCTGAGGTGGGTCAGCTGTCCCTTGGATTTCAGTTCAGGGAGTCCTCCCCACGTCGCCTCCTCCTCGTCTGAGCGGTTGTGTTGAAATTTTTGTTTGCGGCTTCGTACAAAATCGGCCAAATTCTAGAGAAGTTTGGAAGTTGGAAACTCTCAAATAACTCTCGCTCCCAAACATAATTCGAACCCACCTGTTCATTCATGCGTTAAATCTGAATTCACCTGTTAGGCTACACGAGTTCCAAGTGGCAAAGCAGATTCCAATGTCAAATACCTCGGCGCAGTTACTCGAGTTAGTTCACAGTTCACATTATGTGACACGAAACCTTGAATGTCGGTTCTCGCTGTTAACTTTCGTTAAACGCGATGATGACATCTGACAATGATTCAGTAGTTTATTTATTATTATACTATTTAATGAGATAATTTTAATGCAGACATTACCTACGTGTAAGTGTAAGCGAAATTTAAACTTAAGAAATAAGAGTGTTACAGCCTAGTAGGCACTGAACGAACGAATCCTTGGTATTCGTTCAGCGAGTTGATAACAACGCGGACTTTTTCTTTGCATAATGATTGTAATCTTAATTATTCAAAGTGTGACCCCAGGAGGGTCAACTCCCCAAGGTTGAGGCTCAGTCCCGCAGGCCTGAGGCCGCAGCGAGCGCGGAGGCGGCGCGGCGCTCTCTTGCGTAGCTACCGAGCGAGCACCGACCGTATGCCACACCAATACCTACTTATCTTTGAATAGTTAATTAGCCGTCGAACCCCGACGAGAAATGTGTTTCGCAAATGAGTTTTTGCGAGCTATGCTCTTATGTAACCGGCTAGCTTGGCTCTCGGGGATCGGCGATCGATGGTCACCGCTTACCATTACTTGACAGCGTTTAGACCGGCACACGTTGCACCGGGGACTCGGCCCGTCCCTCTCCGGCGGCCGAGTGCGAGCGAGACGCGACATCATCAACCAGCTGAGCGTAATGCGTTGCCTTGCCACGGTGCGGTGCGGTGCACGGTGGTTGGACTGATCCCTTCCGATAGTTCTTCCACGATCGATGCGAACTTCCCTTGAGATTTCATTTAAGTAGTTTCTTGGCAATTATTTCGCATAAACTGTATACTAACTTGGTTGATCTCTGTATGATTGTTTTGTTCAGTGTTCCAAGGTGATGTGATCACTGCGAGACTGCGAGGCATGCAGTAGATACCGATCAGTCCACTATTGTCTCCTAACAGTCCGGTTTGTAGTCTGACCCGCTCCGGATCCGCTCCGGTGCGGCGCCGGCCCGAGCTGTCAGTTATTTTTTTTGCCGTGAACTCTTTTGATCCCATGTCTGATCCCGAGACACTTTGACATTTGTACGTTCCTCCTCCGTCGGTTCGTGACTATCGTGACATTCCTCGGTAGCGTTTTATTTTAAACCGTGCACCAATACGAGATCCTCTACTTGCAGGGGGCTATTATACCACACCAAACCACCGCACCGCTCGCTACTAGTAATAACAATAATATTTTTGAAAGAATTTTCTCTAAAGATGAACTTTCTGAAATAACAATTCCATTTTATTTAAGTGAGTAATTCGTTAACTTGTCCCACTTAATTTTTGGCTGCAACGTTAATTTGATAGGTGTATCATAGTGATGCGCATCTAATGACGATGACAGATTACTGTCATCATTCATTACCTTCTTAAAAGCTTAGATAAAAATCTTTCAAGGTTAGAAAGCGAATACCTCTGCTGACTTAGGACTTATGACTAATTAGGAATCCCACTGGAGGATTGCAGAGAGTTCTCTAGTGCTTCTTAAAGGCATCACCATAGTCATAAAATCAAAGCAATCAGCTAAGGTATTCGTCGGTATACGCTAGTGTTAGTCATGCCCATAAGTCGAGTATCTGGTACATTGAGGCACATTCATAATCGTGCATGATGACAGTAATGTCAAGTGTCAAGGATATGACTGCGTCGCATAGCGTCAATATATCTGAGTCTAATTAGTACTTATGTCCTCGCCTCCTTCTCTTCACATGCATTTGGATTTAGGGAATAGAAGTGATTTCGAAAATTCTGTCGGAAAATTAGGAATTTACACTAAGCTGATCTCCGTTCTAGAGAACGGTCGTAGATAGTACGTAGTAATATACGATAGGTACAAGTATAGAGTAGGTACATATAGATGATATGTATGTCAGGGTTACATAGTTCGCGAATGTCGCTCGACAAAGTGCCCTATCTCGGGGAAGCGTTTGACGCAGCGCCGATACGGATTATGGAATACTAATCTTGTGAAACTATTAGGATGAACATGTTGAACATTGTAATCGTGTGTACAGTCCTGGAGCGCGATTAGAATTTACCTTCAAAGAGAGATATTTGTAAAAGGCTGAGATAAGCTTCGGGAGAATTCGAGAATCCGTTCCATCCACGTTTATACTCGTATCTACGAGAATTTTCATCGTCCTTGTGCTCGCATAAGCGACGCCCGAACGTGCCCGCTTCGTCACACCTCATACTCCGTCGTGTATAGCCTACAGCTAGCTGTAGGTGTATGTATGGAACTAGTGCGGTTACACACGGCTCGTTGTATCCATGCCATGTACCTTTACGAGCGCACAGCTATCTACACAACTATAAGGCACGACTATATGCCTCGGTTATGTGGCAGGTTTCGCTTTGCCAGCGTAAAAAGATACATAGCGGAGTACATAGGAGTGAGCGGTGTGCGTGGCGTGCCGAGTGCCGAGCGCCGAGCTCGATAGGACACGCCGACGGTAGAACCTTGTTGCGATAAAAACTCGTGTGACGTCCACGTCACATACAGAGATATTTTATCTCTGCTCGCTTGGCCGACTCTCATTGTCTAACAAGGAACGTCTCTCAAAACTTTTGGTAAATTGCTTACACTTTACGCGGACTGCGGACTACCTAGTTAGTATAGTGGTAAATATGCCTTAGTACCGAGCCTGAGGCCTGAGGTCCGGGGTTCGTTTCCCTGGTCAAAAGGGTAATTGAATTTTTATTTCAGCAACAGCCTAAAGTCTGGAACTGTACTCGGTTGATGACAATAGACAATAGACAGCGCCCTATAAAAGACATAACCGGTATACCCAATATGGTGGGAACACCAGTCTGCCTAACCCTTCGGGAGGAAAGGCGTGATGTTATGTTTACAACGAGAAACAAAGTATGGCACCTTCAAGTCCGTTTCTTCTCCGAATCCATTTGAAACGTTTTAGCCATTAGATACATGAAGCCATGAACTAGCGAGTAATAAAGCGGTAATTAATTTCCCAGCAGTACCTAGTGAGTAGAGGCACATAATGTTATGTTTGTAATTAGGATTGGGTAAGATTGCGATTGCAATTTATAATGGTATTTACTCGTAAGCGGTTCCAATATTGTGGTAAATTGTTAATTTTACGTGTCGCATATTGAAAATAACTTTGAGAACTTCTTATAACCCGAGGCTTGCTTCAAACGGACCACAAGGACCACCACCTGGGCGGGCGCTCATTGGTTTGGAAATGAATAATAAAATTCACACGGGCTACATTTTGCCGTCATTATTGATCGACCTGTGTGACGGATCACATCGCAGCCAAACAGAACTATTTACATTTTGTTGATAAAACCACGTTGCAACTGCAATAAACTAACTGCAGACTGCAGCGACACGATTTACACGCATCCACTGCTCGACCACTATTCGTCGTTGCATTGTGGCACGTGTGGAAACAACATCAATACATAAGGATATCATAGAGAATAGACTTGTAGCCAATCGCTCAATACCAAAATATCCTCGAAGGTCAGGCGTCAGGACGAAATGACAATACACTTATACAACAATGATAATATTAAGGAGGCGACAAGGATAATATAACGCGTGGGAACTAATAACCGTAGAGAGAAGACTATACGAAAGTGGCTTTTATATAAAGAAAACTAGCAAAGACTTCTATAGAAGTTGTAATCGGATCTATTAGGTAGATCTAGTATATTATCCACAGTAAAAGAACTCTCAGTAAACCTATCAGGACGTAATGGATGATGACGGATGAGGGGTAGATTCGTCACCGTTGCGAACTACGCCGGCTCGTTCACATGCACAATGGCTTGCAATTGATTTGTATGCCACAAGGCGACCCCATGTACGGTCACCACTCTACCAAGGATACTGCACGTAACGTATTCATATGTGTTATAGCGGCCCTGGGACACTCCGTATTGTAGCTACAAGCTACTAGTAGCCGGCCGCCCGACAAGACGGTACTATTTCAATGGCCTAGAAAGAGAAAGCAGCTAGAGAGATACGCGATAGAAAGAGAGCAATTTGTAGGTGAATATTACTGATGGTTGTTAGATTTGTGCGAGCTGAATTGCATGTTATTGCGTCGCAGCCAATCGTTATTTATATAGGTACACATGAATTTAAGGAGTGTACCTTCTGTACGCAGTATTATTATCATCTGTTCTGTGCTTTAGGTCTGTATTCAGTGGTTATAGGTAAGTCACAGGGGGATGAATGACTTGTCGATCATTTCAACTCTATGAGCGAGTCTAAGTTATATTCTTTGTCAGTAGGATCATAATATAATGTACATACATAGTTATACAGAGGTACAGTCAACGGCAACGTCACCGGTGGCAATGAACAAAGGACGTCAAAAGCGCAGTTCTAACAAAAAATACATCCGAGTACCATGATGTTATATTATATACTAGTGGCCGGCCTCGGTTTCGCACGGGTAGCACAAAGCATAGGTATAGAAAACGTTTTAACAGGAGTAAATTCGTGATACATTGTATCTTTATAGATGTAACCCTAATAATGGTTTACGCAGCGCACGCAAATTAATGACTATTTCTGATACAGTGACCAAACCTTAACAGATGTATAAATTGTCCGTGGACTAGTTTGTAGAGAACCCCCAATACATTACTTTATTCTATCACTAAAATAGTTTTCACAGCGCATGCTAATAATGACCATTTCGATTATTGTGACTAAACCAAAACAGATGGATATTTATTGAATACTTCAGTTATGTATTATGGATCTTGTGTCTGAAATAAAGAATTATTATATATTGTCCGTGGATAATTTTATAGATATTGATAAGTACTACAAACACCTAGTACATTACTTTATTCTACCGCCAATAGTTTTTACAGCGCACGCAAAGTAATGATTATTTTCGGCAATTATTTGACACCATGGTTTACAATATTGCGGTTTTCTAAGGATTCTTCCTTCTTTTTTTCAAAATCTATTATAGCCTATGTTACACTAAATTATGCTTTCCATATCCGAAATATTTTTTTAAATCGTCCAGTAGTTTTGGAGCCTATTTGTTACAAAAAAAAACAAAGGTTATCTCTTTATAATATTAGTATAGATATGTGTACCAGCTGCGCCCCGCGGTTTCACCCGCGGAGACATCGTTTCCGTGGGAATATCGGGATACAATGTGTTTGCATACCATTTAACTTGCATACCAAATGTCAAAGCTACTTGCATACTACCATTCCTAGTATTGCTACTTGCATACCAAATGTCAAAGCTACTTGCATACTACCATTCCTAGTATTGCTACTTGCATACCAAATGTCAAAGCTACTTGCATACTACCATTCCTAGTATTGCTACTTGCATACCAAATGTCAAAGCTACTTGCATACTACCATTCCTAGTATTGCTACTTGCATACCAAATGTCAAAGCTACTTGCATACTACCATTCCTAGTATTGCTACTTGCATACCAAATGTCAAAGCTACTTGCATACTACCATTCCTAGTTGCTACTTGCATACCAAATGTCAAAGCTACTTGCATACTACCATTCCTAGTATTGCTACTTGCATACCAAATGTCAAAGCTACTTGCATACTACCATTCCTAGTATTGCTACTTGCATACCAAATTTCAGCCCAATCGGTTCAGTTGTTTTGGCGTGAAAGAGTATAAATATTACCTAACAAATATTCATCCATCCTTACAAACTTTCGTATTTTTAATATTAATAAGAAGTAGGATTATGACATAATATGATACCATATAGAATGGTACAGATTATAATAATATACTATTATAGGTTTCCACATCGTCTATTACCAATGCCGCGACTTCGTTCCCGCAGTAATTTGAGGAATTCCTTATTTACTCCTTGGTATACAATGATAAGGAATAAAAATCTGTTTTTTTTTTATGATCGTTAGTGACAAGACGAGCAAATCAGGTGCCTGATGGTAAGCATCATGATTGCCCATATCAGACACAGTGCCACCTAGTGTTTTAAAAATCAAAATTCTGCGCGGCACTGCACTGTGCCTGTCACTCTGAGATATGAGTTGTTGAATCTCATCATGCCCAATAATTTTGCTGGTAACAATGCCTTTCAGACCGGAACACAGTAATGTTTGCACATTACTGTTTGGCTTTTATCTGTATACTATAATGAAAATGTATATGTAAATTTCAGCTCTCTAGGTCCAAGGGAAGGGCGCCGGCCGTTGATGAGTGAGTGTGTCAGTCAGTCAGGACTTTGATTGATATTTATTTATAGATATTCTACTACATGCTAGCCACCCTGACTCTTGACGTCGCAGGTAAACCTATGTCATCCACCACAAACATAAGACGTATTACACTGCATCGGTGGCGTAGTGTTCACAACATTAGTGCCGAGCATGAGCTCCCGGGTTCGATCAGGCTAAACGTGTTATTGGATTTTTCCATTAGGAATTATCTCAATGACAGACTAAAGTCTGGAATTGTGCCTCCTATTATATGGGATCAAAAACATAACTGGCGAAGTGTACCTACTATGGGACTGGGTCCTGGGTACACCTTTGTCTACCCCTTCGGGATAAGAGCGTAATGTTATCTTATTAGTGGTAGGCCTCTTTTGCAGGGGACCGCCTGGGGAAGTACCACACCTTTGCCAGTTATTCATCCGTCACGCAAGTAATGTGCAAACATTACTGTGTTCCGGTCTGAAAGGCAATGTTACCAGCGAAATTACTGGGCATGATGAAATTCAACAACTAATATATCGGGGTGACAGGCGCAGTGCAGTGCCGCGCAGAATTTTTAATTTAAAACACTGAGTGGGACTGTGTCCGATATGGACAATCATGATGCTTACCATCAGGCATCTGATTTGGTCATCTGATATGGGCAATCATGATGCTTACCATCAGGCATCTGATTTGGTCATCTGATATGGGCAATCATGATGCTTACCATCAGGCATCTGATTTGGTCATCTTGTCATTCATTATTATAAAAAGAAATATATAAGTTACGTGTATGAAAACAAAACATCATCATCATCAGCCGGAAGACCTCCATTGCTGAACATAGGCCTATTCTATGGGGGACCATAGAACGCACTACATATAAAACATACTACACTGTAATTTATAATATTCGTCTGCGAAACATTCAGCATAGAATAGAGGTCGCACAAAAAGGTGTAGTGATATTATGTATACAATATACCTACGTGTATAAAATATTAAACTATAAAATGATTTTAGTACTACCCCGGATTATGCCAAAAAAATGATAACATACGAAGCTGCACATACTATATAATAAACTACCGTCTGCTGTGCGAATATGTTATGATTAACTGGTAATCACTAATCACAGATATACTAAGTCTGTCGCTGGTAATATTTAAAAACCCTTAATATTTTAACTAAGTAAAACTAAAGTAAAACTACTAAAATAAAATTACTAAATTAGATGAGGTCGTGTATAATATTATTATTGTTACCGAACGATATGCAAATATTAACATAAGCCAATATTGTTCTCATATAAGTGATGTTAAGTCTTTTTGAGAATAAATTTGTTTAAACCGACATTTATTATGAGTAGGTAGTAGGTACCCATTAATATGGGTTTTGGATATCTGGAAATATGCCAGTTAGCTGCGTGCCATTGCTTACTTCACTATAATATGTATTTTTTTATACCAGGACGAAACCAAAAAGGGAGGTTACAAGTTTGTGTCGGTATGTCTAGCCGTGTTATATGATAAACTTCCACTGTTCAGATAGATCCGGCAATATGGCATACTTTTTATTGATATTGCAATATATATATATAACATGGTCAATGGTCACCTTGACCTCATGCTGTACCATCAGGTTCAAATAGGTCATTAGTTAAGTATACCGTTCTTGGCGAAATGTGGGTGTATCTACTGTGGGACTCAGTCCTGGGTAAACCTCTGCCTACCCCTTCGGGAAAAAGGCGTGAATGTATGTTTATGTTTTTTTATACCGTTCTTGGGCTAGAAATTGTTAGAACAGATTACAAAATATAATATACATCAGAAAGATAGAGTTTGGTATATAAGAGGAGTTAAAAATTCGTTATAAGGACTGTTTTCGTATTGACACTGGGCGTATGATACCGCGTGTTGCCGGAATGTAAGGCCAGGTTCCCACTATGCCAAACCGGCAGATTTGCCGGCACGGTAAAACTGCCGGAAGAGCAAGTGGCTAAAGAAGTTCTAGGCCGGGTTCCCACTATGCCGGACCGGCATATTTGCCGGAAACCGGCTCCCGGACAATAGTGTTCATATTACACCTGATCGCAGAAGAAAACCTGACAGTTGAAAGTACTCACCTCACAGTGTTGCCGTTCTAGAGTATTTCTCGCTAGTTCTAGCGGATTTCATGTGTGATTAGCGACAAAAAATAATTTGACGACTTCTAGCAACTTTTGAACCATAGGGAACCCGGCCAAACTGTTCACATTACGCGGGATCCGCCGGATCCGGCGTAATGAGAACAGTTTCATAAAACTTCTTTAGCCACTAGCTCTTCCGGCATAGTGGGAACTCGGCCTAATAGCACAGAATAAATAATAGTACTAACAATTATAGCACACCCCGGACTCTCGACTCAATCCCATACAAAAGCCGCGCTATAACTACCTACTACACAGACACTTTATGGATATATGGAGTTTTGTACTTTTTGTTTTATTCCTGACAGTATTCGCCACGGACGGACACATAACTGTGGACCTCGCCCACTGTAACGTATCAACACCATTCTCATACATTTTAATACTTTCTTTATGTCGCGTAAGGTCCGTGGTACGGTCCCATTACGTTCCTTGGAGTTGTAATGGGCAGAAGGCTTAATTAAGAGGTAACATAATATCTATATACGCCCGCACCTCCGCAGCGGCCCTCAAATGAGGGCAAGAAGCAACAGCGAAATCAAAGAATCTCGAAACAGCAATGTGCATCCCATGTCAACACGGGTACCGTTATGCACACGAGCAAGGTCGACGAGGGCGGTTTCACCTTAGTGGAGAAAAGGAAGCGTCGACCTCGACCCGCCCGCAACCAACGCGGCACCGCTCCCGCTACGTCGACTAACATCCGAGTCGCAGAGCCCACGATAGCGATCTATCTCTCCCGGTTTGAGAAGAACACATCCGGTGAGGAGATAGTCCGCTATATCGACGAGAAGAGCCAAGGACGAGTCCCAGGTCAGGAACTCTCCCAGATCTCACTGTCGAGGCTGGAGTCAACGAGGACGCAGAACTTCAAATCCTACGTGCTCCGGCTTCCGGTGAAATATAAGGACATTTTTCTGTCACCCGAATTTTGGCCGCCTGAAGGAATTGTGTTCCGGCGCTTCAGGGATGCGAGATCGAAAATAATCCCTACCTAGTTTAATATAATAATGTTACTTTGTGTCTTTTTTATGTATGTTAGTCTGTAAGGTATTTATTAATATGGGCCTCTGGTGCGTATAATTTGTTATGCGTACTATGTTATGCGCCTGAAATAAATGAATTTATTATTATTATGTCGCTCGAAAACACGGGATATACCCGGTCTTTTGATAGGCGTGCACGGAGACCATTTTTAAGTCCAACGTGCAGAGGCCCCTTTGAGCTTTTAATCTAAAGGTAATGTATAGCACCTATCGGGGTCTATCTCTGAAACCATCTACAGTTTTTTTTTAAGATGAGCTCAAAGACAGCCTCCGCTAGGTACAAGGACTATTGTGAATGGATGGAAACTACTTGATTTGTCTATAGGTGTGATTTCTAGATGGATGGTAACCGGGCTATTGCTATAGAGACTCCGGCACCTGCCACTTCCGTCTCATGGTGAAATATGACGGCAGGCGATGACTCGCCGCTCACTAAACGGACCCCCCATAAAGGCCGTCCACCACATGGGGATAAAGGCGACGAGAGGGGCAACGTTGGTGTGAGCGGCTAAGGGTAGGAGAGGTGTCCCTGGACTTTAAACGGCGATCACTTGCGTTACCCTAAGGTCGCATCACGCTCGCCCACTCGCCACTTACGCTTCACATCCTCCCTCGAGCACGAGGCTCTCGCGACTCCACTCTGGCCGGCCAATGAAGGCAAGACAGAGGTGGGGGACTGTTCCTCGTCAGTGTTCACTCCGGCCGGCCGGTGAAGGCAAGCCAGAGATGAAGAACATAACCCTCCCCCGGGAGCACTCAGGTACGTGGGGTCGCTACTCCCCAACAGCTCGCCATAAGCCGCCCTGCGTATATATTATTATTATTATTATTATTATTATATAGTACATAGTATGGACTATGTACCACCAACAAAGTGTAGTAAAGTTTCAGATGGTGTCGGAGAGAGCGCCCTCGGGAGTCAGGTGTGAGTTGTCAACAGATGGACACTAGTGTGTCAGTGGTATGTTCTACTCTCACTGCATCAAGTATTAGACATACTATCCTTTTTCCCGAAGGGATAGGCAGAGGTGTACGCAGGACGCAGCACTTGTGAACTACTGCACTACCTGCCACAGGCATGAATCAAGGGTCTATTTAATACGAAATGTAACGCCTAACGCCACCTTATGATAGATATTTCTTATACAAAACTACAGTCAAATAATAATTGCATTATATCCGTTTTGATTAAGGTACCTACTAATAAAGTACAATCTGAAGAATGATCCAAATTAGCGAACTGAAAAACACAAGACAGGCAATGTTACCAGCGAAATTACTGGGCATGAGAGGGTGACACTGTATCTGATATGGGCAATCATGATGCTTAACATCAGGCACCTGATTTGCTCATCTTGTCACTCACTATCATAATAAAAAAATCCTGAAAAGATCTATTGTAAATTGTAGCACAATAAAAATGTTTAAGATATAGGAACAAGGAATAACAGACAGGTTGGCTGTGTCGATCACAAGCAAGGTGAAGTTATAATAATTAATGAACAGAATAAAACGGCAATAAGTTCATTAATTAGAGGTGCTATGAGGAATGGATCTAAACTATTTGATAATGATGACAATAAATATCTGTACAGTTATTGTTTATAAGCACCATCACTTGTGGTAGAGGTCATTGGTTTCATTAAAAATTGTTTCAAAACTGGAGCTGCCTCGGTGGCGTAGTGGACGGTAAGCTCGGCTGCCGAGCATGAGGTTTAGAGTTCGATCCCTAGGTGAGGTTAAATGTTATTGGATTTTTCCATTAGGATTATCTCTATGACAGGCTGGAGTTCGGAACTGTGCCCGGTAGATGGCAATAGGCTCGCCCCCTGTTACATGGGACCAATAACATACTGGTGAAATGTGGGGGTACCTACCTACTATAGTCCTTCCAGTATATGCCTGTCCTCTTTCCGAATGGTTGTCTAGTAGAGATCGCTCTGAGCGATGAGACCGCCAATTATCGTTACTCACGTTTTAGTTTTTTAAGATTCGTTTTGTTAATTTTCTGTATTGTGGTATCAATAAAAGTGTTATCTAATCTATAGGTAGTCCTAGGTCTTGGGTACACCTCTTGGGAAAAGGCGTTATTTTATGGGATATTGCATGGATGTTTTTGAGTGTCATCCAACTAATATTATAAATGCGAAAGTTTGTGAGGATGGATGGATGTTTGTTACTCTTTCACGCCAAAACTACTGAACCAATTGGGCTGAAATTTGATATGTCCATAGCTTAAACTGTGGAATAACGCATAGGATACTTATTATCCCGATATTCCCACGGGAACGATGTCTACGTGGCTGAAACCGCGGGGCGCAGCTAATCATAAATTATATTCTCCTGAGTTATCTCCGCAGCCTACTGATCAACTTGTCTCATATTCATATTATTTACCCCATATTTGATAATTGTTCTGAGAAGATATAATATTCTATCCTCATCATTTCAGCACTAGAGGAAGTCCACAGCTTGACATAGTAGAACTCCCTCTCCATCTACACGGGTTGTAAGCGGCTTGCAACCCGTGTTCTTGTGGTCTTTACTGGGCCATCTGTCCACCTTGTGGATGGACGTCCTTGTTGTTACACGGTCTCCATTTGATACCCTACTTGTTGTTCTATTAACTGAGTAAATTTTTGGCCATTTGATTCAGTAGTTGAGAGAACAAGAAGCTAACAATATTGTCTATTCTGAATGGGGTAATGAATGTTTAGTAGTAAATAATAATAATAATATATCAGATATGCAGTATGCACATGGGTGCAAGTATATAACAAGTTAATGATAATAATAGACCTATCTGTAGAAATCCAAACCCAATGGAGAGTCAACACTATGGAAACAATTCCCCCACAACATTACATAGTTTACAGAATCTTTCCTTGTTCATCAACATAATATAGGCACTGTTATAGAATTATATATTAAACTTATCACTTATTATTGAGGAATTGTATGAAATTTTTTAACCCTTAATAAAATTATAACCTATTAAATACATAAGGATTTATAAGGCGAGTGTGAATAGTCAAATCGGTAGGCGTTGACGGCGGGCATACTTTTCATGTACAAGTTGATGTTGTCCTAAGGAACCTACAACAGATGTACGTAATATGATTTTATTAATTATAACAATGTACCTTTTATTTCAATGTATAAAGTCATCATAACAATACCTATCCTGTTTATTATGGTTCCATACCTCAAAATGAAAACAGGAACCCTTATAGGATCACTTTGTTGTCCGTCTGTCTGTCCGTCAATCTGTCAAGACACTTTTTAACAGGAATGCATGGAGGTATCGAGCTGAAATTTATATCAACTACTCAGATCTGCAGTCCGTTGTGGCTGTAAAAAATTCATACTTCTATGTTAATGCAATCAAAAGTGTAATGGCCATTTTACTGCATATTTCCATACTTTACGCAAGGAACGAATAGATGGCGCTGTATGTACTGTAGGCAGATTGTTTTTCGGGATTGGATATGGAACCCTACACCATGCATACATTCCTATGCCTTAACAATTTATTTTATATATAGGTAGATAATAAGTGTTGCTGAGCACAATTTGAAGTTATATGAGATGAATAAGATAAAAAAATAAATAAAAATTAATTAAAACTCCTATTGTAATAGGCCATTTTCTTATATCAACAATAAATTATGAAATTATATTACTTGGATAGTTTTCATCACGGAAAATGCAAATATAAAGTTATTTTCCCATGAAAACCTAAGGTTAATTTTATTTTTCAAAATTAAAATTGAGGTTTCATTATCTGTATGTCACGTGATTGAAAACGCCGACCGCCATGATGTGACGTCAATTTCACTAAAGCTCGTCGTCCGTCACTCGTTTTACAAACAACAAACTACTTACCTACCAGCGCTCATAGAAATTTAATATTTTTATTGAGTTTAATGTGTTTTGAAGCTTAAATTTAAAAGATTTAATATTTTAATACGTTAGTTTTACTTAATTAAAATGGACGTCGGTTTTGTAAAAGCCGAAAGTACTAATCTCCCGAAAATAGATGCGGTAATGATTGCAAAGTTCTTTGCGTGTAATACCGACTTTTTTTCTGCCGAATGCAGAAATATCAAAACAGCTATGTAAGTATAATGTATTTAAATTACAACTTGTATTTAAAACTAAATAGTTTTATTGTGTATGAAAGTATCCTTACGTGTTTTGAGGTTATGTGTAAACAATAAGTAGGTATCGTAACTTTTCATCTTTTTTTATAGGTCAGCCAGAGAAACGTATGGCGATGATGCTGTTGGGTATGTGCAGCTGAAAAGAGATCAGCAGACATGCGTTGTCAAATGCAAAATGTGTCCTGAACACAAAGTGCGTTCCAAGCCATACTCTTGCACACTTACTGTTGATGAACAGGAAGAAGAAATTAAAAGTGTAGTATGCCATGACTGTCCAGCATCTGAAGGTGGTTGTAAGCATGCTGTTGCTTTTTTAATGTGGTGTCATCGTCGGAGTGAAGAGCCACCTTGCACTGCTATTGAGTGCTATTGGAGGAAATCTACTTTATCTAAAGTTGGATCTTCTCTAAAAATATTACTTGCTAAGGACATATTGAAGAAAAGAAAAGGAAGTAGTACTCAAACCCCAGAAGTAGCACCACATAAAAGTGTCGCAGAAATCTTTGTGACTGAATGTAAAAAAAGAAAAATAAGCTCATGCCAGCTGCTCAAACATGAGATTAACTATGCTGAAAAAAAAATTAATATGCTTTCTTTACATTATTTGATGTGCAAATTTAATGAAAGACTGGATTGTAATTCATTTTTAAATAATATCAGTAGTGTATTTAATGATATTAACTTAAGAAATGCTGAAAAAGAGACAAGGCACCAGCATCAAACAAGCTTTTGGTATGAGCTACGTTATGGAAGAGTTACAGCATCAAAATGCTACGAAGTGAGCAAATGCAAAACTGTGGATGGCTCCTTAGTAGCGGCTATTCTTGGAGCAAGGACTCCACTAACTTCAGCAATGAAAAGAGGGCAAAAATTAGAAGAAAAAGTAAGGAAAACAGTAGAAAAAAAATTGGGCCATAAGATTGAAAAATGTGGTCTTTCTATTTCAGAAACATATCCTATGATTGCAGGCTCACCTGATGGCATCTATAAAAAAAGTACTTTGGTAGAAATAAAGTGCCCAACAAGTGTAAAAACTTTAACAAATTATATTAAGGATGGTGCTGTGACCAAAAAATATATGGCACAAGTGCAAATGCAAATGTTCTGTGCAAAAGCAGAAAAAAGTTTTTTTTGTGTTGCGAGTAGTGATTTTGAGACTTCCAATGATGTCAGTATTGTAGAGGTGCAGTATGATAGAAAAGTAGTACAGGAACTTTTGGACAAAATTGTTCCTTTTTGGAAAAATAATATATATCCAATTTTGTATGAAAGTACCAAAATATAGAACTTGTAAGTATTTATGTGTATTGTTTTATTTTATATGCTTTAGCCCAAGGCTTCTACCACTAGCTACAGTACCTTGTCTTAGGATGAATCTTTATTACCTATGCCCCCGGACCTCAAACCACACCTTAGATAAAATCCTCAAACTTATCTCCTCTATACTGAGTTTTAACCAAACTTGTTCATAGGATAAAGAGAAAAGAAGTAACAGACAGACTGCCAGAGTTACTTTTGCATTTCTAACTAGCTCATGCAAGTTACCAAAATCATGAAAAACCTAATATTTCTACTACATGGTTATATCAATTACATACTGTCCACTTTAATGTAATAAATAGCATATGTCAATATCTGGTTTGAACAGTTGGCTGGGATATTATGGGTATAAATAAAAGTTTAAAAAAAATTGTATATGTATTTATTTAATAAGACTATCTTGTATGTTAATCAGAGCACATGCAGTAGTAATACATTCATCAAGAAGGTGAACTAAATTTATGTTAACCACAGAATGTGGTTTTAAAAAAGCAAACTCCCGGATTCTTCGGATCACCCTTTCCACATGAATCCGGAGGCTTGCTATTTCTTTTGTCTGAAGTACCTCAGCTTTTGACAGTTTGGAACCACTACCAACACTTGGGGGCCTTAATAAAGTTATGTTCTTTTTAGACAAATATGTTTCAATGTGCTTGAATCCTCTGTCAGCTAAGACACATGTGTTTGATGGGAGAGTATCTAAAAATTTGGAGTGTTCGAATAAATGTACATCTGTTACTCTTCCGCCATATCCTGCAGATATAAAACTTATTAATCCATCTGGAGTACAAGCAACCAAATATTTTATTGTGTTGGCCTTCTTATACTCGGACCAAGTCAGTGCTTGGTGGACTGCATTAGTGGGTTTCTGTATTTCTATCTCCAAACAATCTATTATACAACTTACTTTATTATATCTATGTCTAAATGCTATTGGTAAATTTAATTTTATTGACTCCGTTGTAAACGATCTAATAAAAGGTAACATTACTTTACTGATTGGTATTATGTTGGTTGAAAAAAGTTTACTTGCTTGTGATAGTGACAAACCAAAATCATCAGATATTTGTGAAAATGAGCTATTTAGCCTAATTTTTGTCAAACACAACAAAATATTTGCCTCAGAAATGTTTGTCTGTGTTTGTATGATATTTAGTAAAAAATAAAGTTCCTTAGGGATACCAATATAGAGTCTAGGCTTTTTCTTTATTTTTAAGATTGTGTTTTCTAAGTTCGTTTTCTTGTCCCTCTGAATTTCTTCAGGCAAACTACTGTCAGATGTTGTGACTTTTATTGGAGAGAAGTCTTGACTCGTTGATCCAGATACTGATGGAGTAAATGATATCTCACTATCAGACTGGTCTTCGAACAAGGTAGACAATTTCCTTTTTGCTGGTCTTGTGATACCTGATGTACTTGGTACATCTATAGTGCTCATTTTAATGAGTGGTGAAGTGGCAACTGAGGTGCTTAACTTTATTGGAGATGTAGTGCTGTGCCGCACTTTTAAATTTATTTGTGTTGCTTTGCTTCTATAATGGGCAGATAAATTCACTTGGACAGCTTTGTATTCCATAACTGGCATTATCTGTACTTGAACTTCTTTATCTGCCTTGTGTGAAATATTTTCATCTTCCTCCACTTCCACAACATCTGAAAACAATAGATAAGAATCTGTAGAGCAGCCTTTCCATTGTAATAATTTAAAGTAATGCGATGGTGAGTGATCATCATTAAACTTAAGTTGAGTTAATAAAGTGGGCTGTATGGTTATTTATTAAAGCACTCTCTTCTGTTTGACTGGGATTACCTCTTGTATGACATGATGTAAATGGTGTTTGGCTGAGATTCACAACCTCTCTATGACACGATGTAAATGGTAGGATTTCAGTTAGAAACAAAATTTCCCTTTAGGTTTAAATATATTTTATCATTTTAGCACCATCAAAGCTTGGTAAATAAAATATACTTACGTGATGTTGATGAACCAGGTTGTACACTTGTTGAAGAGCTCTCTGCTTCCTGGCCAGGACTCACAATGGGTATATTATTAAACTTAGATGGTATAATGCCAGGTTTCATTCTGATTTTCTTTACTGAGCCCATTATTTTATATTGCATATAATTTTCCATGTCTTGCTCTAGCTAAAAACAAATGTTAATAATTATTGTAGGTTATTTAGCTAAGCAGAGCAATGATACCGAGCTATGTAGTAAAAATAACCTCAAAGTCTCGTTTACATAGTAAAAAAGAGAGTAATATCGTAATTTAAATAAAAATCAATAAAAAAAGCTTATGTACTTACGTCAAAGTGATCCTCACAAAGATATAAATGAGATTTCTTAGAATATTTTACAGGATCTCGTCCCGCGAGTTCCAACCAAACATTTCTCATAGAAACGTCGGTCGGCACATTAATAAATAACTTTTCTGGAGTCTTCAACGTAGAATTTTTACAATTCAACGCTACACACCAACGATATGGGCTATAAAAACTCATTTTTACTTGAAATTAAATTATATTAAATCACTACAAGAGTACAAGACAAACTGGCATTTTGACATTTCTTCATTTTAGTTTATATGACGTCAGTCGCCGCCACCATCATGGCGGTCGGTGTTTTGGCGCGTATATTTTAAGTCAAATTTTTGATATATTTTTTTTAACATTTAGCAGGTATATTTTGCAGAAATAAAAATAATCCTTGATTATCTGATATATATGAGCATTTTAAAAAATATTTGAAAAAATAGGAGAATAGCTTATTGTATTGTGTGTTACTACAAGAACAGTGAGCTGCCCAAGAAGCCAGCAAGTCTGAGAGTTAAGACTGTTATTATATTTATTATACAGTTTATTTATAAAGCCACTAGTTTTCCTTGTTTCACTGCAATGCTCAGTGGGATCTATATACCTACCTACCTGCTATATACTCTATGTTCACAAGTTCATGTATCATTGTAATATATCATCATAATCCTTCATAATGACCGACCATTACCTACTATAATGATCACCTACTTACTTTTATTCATACTACCTATTTCCTTGCTATGATTTCCTGGCTCATATTATACTATTCTCATTGAAATGATATCATGTCATCTCTACTATGATAAATAGAAAGAGAATGCTCATTCATTGAAATCAGACAAATATATAAAGTAAGAATGTTTGGTTTGATCGCAGAATAACACAAGAAGGTAAAACTGCAGGAAATTTGACATCAATCAAATTTAATATATCTTCTAGCCGTGTCCTGCAGTTTTACCTTCTTCATGATGGTCATGATGATGAGATGGTCATTATTGACCATCATCATAAATATTATAAGTGTAAATAATATAGGTATCTAATGAATAACTTTAATAAGTAACAATTTACACTTTATTAAAAGTTATATTATTACACTCATGTGTTATAATTTCATTATTTTGTAAGAAAAGATTTCGTGCAGATTTATGTAATTTACAAACTGTAGATAAGCATGATACTCCATTAAATTAAATTGTAATTTCATATTTTACTATTTGTTTGTAAACAAAAAGTAATTAATGACATATAGATAATTGCGAGTCATAACTGTGTTATAATAATACCAACATATCAGGCAATAAAATAACCGATAAATGTACTTCTACCATGACTTATTTTGCTTTAAATTATACAGAAGTAGGCATATAACATATTAAGATGTCAACCTGGTGCCGGCTGATTAAACATGTGATGTGTTACACTCAAGTGTAGTTATTATCAGTATTGTTGGAAACATTTACCACATCTGCACACTTATCACTAACTAGTTGGGAACAAAGAATGATGATAACCAACGCCGGGGTGGCAATCATACTGACGTAATGCTCAGTACGAGCTTGGTTCTACCACTCCTGGCAGTGTAACAGCTTGCTAACAGTAGAGACTCCACAACCTGGACCCATGTGTAGTGTGTATGTGTCTGAGGAGAATGTCACCTGAGCATTGGACGGCCGGTGTTCGCATGGACCACAGCAACCTCCGTGAGATCTCCACGCACTGCTCACACTCTCAGTGCTAATGCGTCCTCCTAATGATCAATTAGCGAGGAATTGCACTAGCGACGGTCCACTGAACACAACATGCACACTAATCATTCACTACACTCTCACTGATCATTATAGGGCTACACTTCACTGCACACACACTCCGGCTCCAGTCTCACTGCAGGTCCCTGCTGCTGGCTCAGCTCGCTGTCATCACGACCTAACCTCAAAACATACACCACTACTAAACAGTGACACTCACAGATGTTACCAAACCAGACTAAACTCACGACGTGACATCACCCTCGCGATATTATCGCACGAAATTTCACAAAGAACGTGAACGGCTCGCGCGCTCGCCTCGCCGTATGGATTAGTGGGCAGAATGCTTTGTTTGAGTAGGTAGGTAGTGCAGCCTTCGGCGCACGGTGTATCTATAGTAGGTATAGTATGATCGTATATCGCGGTGCAGCGAGCACTGTACACTGTACGCGGCGCGCTCGCGACTCGCGTGCACTGGCCGGCCGAGTGCCGAGCGAGCGGCGAGCGCGCCTCTCCCGCCGCCCTTTGTCTCGGGGGCGGCGCGACAGGTTCCGCGCGCTCCGCAAAAACTGTAAACACGAATCTGATTTACGATCCCGGCGCGGGCGAGCTGCGGAGCGGGCGGAGACGGTCACGCTCGGGCGCGGCGCTGCGGCCTCGCTCGGGCCGCGGACGAGTCGGCGGATGGCGCAACGCGGAGGCCGTGACGCCGCTGCCGAGCGAGAGAATGTCCGACACGCGACGGAGACGAGGCGGGATACTCACGGCCTGGGGACTCGCAGGGGGTCCGCGGCGCCGGCGTCCATGGCGCGCCCAGGCCCTGGCCGCGGCCGGGCTCCGGGCCGACCGCCGAGCGACGCGACACTCTCTCCGATCTCACTCGGAACGCTGCGATCGACACCGTCGCACCATCACGACGACACACCACTTCTACACCGAGCACTTCGATACACGTTTAGACACTCCGCGGACGGTGTTTTGTTACATCGGTTGACTTTTCTTTGAAAAATCAATATACATTTTCCCAGAGTTTAGAGATACGACGAGTCGATGTCCAGCGCAGGTTAGGTGCGTGAAGTTTGCAAGCTTTTTTAGCGCACCGGTGTTACCAACGTTTTTTTGCCTATTTTTTGTTTTGGCTGTTGTGATTTTTTCTAGATTTGCGGCTAACTTCAGTATAGTTTGGGATCGTTGGGTCTTTCATAATGCTCTTTTGAGGTTAACCAAGGGTGGAAGTGCGGGAATTTTTAAACATTGGCATTGTACATGCGTTTCCATTTCCCATTACTAGTCTTAGTTTAACCACTATAGACCTATTTAAACAAATTAAAATAAAAGAATGAAATAAAACATGAAATACATATTATTATTGCTGCTGGTGAGCAAGTTTTTTTATTTATAAGCGTTGCTAGTGATGTGTAGTTTGATATATTAATATTTTAATAATTATAATAACAATGTACTTTCTATGACAAAAATATTATTAAAATCACCTATATACTTATTAGGAGACCGCGAGTAGACAAACGTAACGTAGGACGCCCTGCTACCTGTGGACTGTGGAGTGACGACCTGTGAAGGACAGCCGGTAGCAACTGGATGAGCAGAGCTGAGGACCGGACTCATAGTGGCGCTAATTAGGAGAGGCCTATTTCCAGCAGTGGACTAACACAGGCTGATGATGATGATGATATATTAGGATGATGAAGTAGGTACCTACTGGTATTTCTTTAATATGATTTGCAATATCACAATATAATATTATATGATAAATCTTTAGCTAATTATAGTCATTAAAGAAACGTATTATTAGGTATCTAAAATTTACATATATCCCAAAAAATAACTAAAATAAAAAATATATTAATCTTATAATTTCGCCTCGTCTGCGTTGAATGTGCGATTTAGAGTTAAGTTGGAGGAGTTGAATCTCACTTTAAATATAAAAAGTGAAGAGATCACACCTCCACTTAATCCTTAACCGCTTGACAAGTTCATGCAGTCTGCTTGTTGATTGAGTTTACTTCGGAGTCGTGAGGAAAATGCGGAGGGTCAGCAAACAGCAGTCACAGTGAGCGGAGCGGCTCCACGCGTGAGCTGGAAAGATAGATCTGGCAGCGTTATATGAGCAAACTGTCAAGATCCCCTGTCCAACTCAGACGTGAAGCCGAAACTGTCGCGGTACAACGCGCCTCCTGTAATATTAAATACAAATGATTATTACACGAGTGGAATAACGTCTGCTGCGTATGTTTGTTCATTGTGACAATCGCAGTGTGCGTTCGATATGGAGTCAGGCGACTCGCTATCACCGCACCGCTTGAAAAGGTGCGGCTAACGTTCTCTGATAAGAACACCGCTTTTCCCTATCACGTCAGCGATCCTACATAACTCTATTATGAATGTACAAATACACCTACTCGCGGCGTGATACTCGTCATTATGGGGATCATTTGAACAAACTACATGTATATCCCGCGAATCGCACGGACCGAAGGAACACATGTGTGCCATTGGAACACCATATGCTATTACGTAATCGTCGTCGTTGTATGCTTATTAACAATGTCATTAGTTCAGTTGCTAAGATTGTTGGTTTTTATAGCATGGGGCATGGACTGGATGGAGTTTCTAGCGAAAAATTTGGATTGAATAAAATATTTTGATCCAAGTCGAGCCACGTCACCGCTTCGATAACTGATTAAGTTTAAATGTATGAGTTAGAATTAAAAAAGGAGTCCAATACATGCAGACGATTTGCTTCAGTTACCGTGGTGAGGAGTTCGTGGAGTCGCGACGAGCCAAGGGTCCCACCATAGCCAGGAAGTAACAGCACTTATAACAAGAACTAGCCGCCGCGATCATCGTAATCACTGCTCACACTTCGATAGAGACCCGATCGATCGATGGGCCCATATTTATACTTTCGTCGATATCTTCAGATACGATATCAGGCAACCGACACGAGGTACGAACGTCCACCATGATCGTGATAAGATTCGTCGAAACGGGGAATCGATTGGCCCCCGCGGGCAATATCTATCGCGCAAACACTCCACTCCACCAATCGGCAAGGTATCGATGATAAGGTACGCGGAGGCGGTGAGGTGAGGTGCGGTGCTCGGACTGGAGGCGCCAGCTCGGAGCCCGAGCTCGTCACACGGCGCGCGACCGTCCGGGACCGTCGCCTCCGGACCGCTATCTGCTGGCGGCGGCTGCTCATCACGACCACTCGCACTGTTTACTGACGAGAGATACAAACACCTTTACTACATTATAACTATGCTGCTGCTAGGTGACTGATAATGTTTCCTCCTTTCGCAGCATCTAGACGAGCCAGTAGACGTCTGTACTCTAAACTCAGCCTGCATAGTATACAAACTGCGTGCAGTCCGCGTATTTTTAAGGTTAGGCATTCTCGACCAAAATAGGTACGATAATTGGTTGTTGCACTAAGGTACTTATGTTATCATTCTTAATGTAATCTATACACAGATAAGACGGCGAAATTAAATGTTGATGAAATCATTTATTGTAAATAGGAATAAATAGGATATTATAAATAGGTAGGTAAATAGGATTCGATAGTAAATTATAAGTAAATACCTATACCTATTTGCATTTGCATATATTCACCATGAATAAAATATTTTTTTGTAAAACAACATATAGGTAAGTATAATAATATTATGTATACCTACTTACCTAAGCATTACTTATTAATATTTTTTGAAGTCATTTATTAAGATTAATTAATTAGGGATTTTAAAATACGCAGCTAATATTGTTATAATTAATTAGTATGTAGTATTTTATGCAATATATTAGGTATATGCCTATTGAACGGCATAAAGTTACACTTACTGTTTCACTAGTGTATCTACCTAACTACAATATGATACGTGGAAGAATTTCGACATAATAGATAAGCTAGTAAGTCGCATATCAAACGGTGTCATTTGATAAGAGACAAGGTGTGCGCTTTCTGGAGCACTTATATTTAACAGGTGTAATATTATGATGAGCTAGATAGGTAGGTAGTAGGTACTTTACTTACGGGCAGGTACTGGGCACTCGCATGCATCCATCTTATATAAGTTTATCTTATTAAACATTAACAAATGTTGAAGTAAAATGAAAACGTCCTCTTTCATTTTACTTCATCTTCTTCCTGCTAAATATTTTATTTAATTTTTATTTTTGCAATGCAATGTGGTGCAGATATAAGTTTTGGTACTTACGCTATCTGAACCTGACTAGCGGGGTCAGGTCAGCGTTACCATAAACCTGGGATTAGCTTGTATCCCTAGCAAAGAGTTCATAATTTTCAATTCCCATTTTAGTATATGTATAGATAACTAATGTCCTTTCATTTTTGTTAAGGGACTAAAATTAGGTTTTGTTCTAAAAGGATGATTATTTTATGTGACTCACAGCCTAACAGCCAAATTACTAAGATACTAAATTACTACGGTTATACCTAATAATTTTGGGTTGAGGAGGAAAGCAATTCGTCAGTCTTCTGCTCTCTGGAGAACGGAGAGACTCGGTACAGCGGCAGGCAGGGCGGGAGCAGGGAGTCGGCAGTCGGCAGTCGGCAGTAGGCGGGTGGCGCGAGGTGGCCGGTGGTGGCGTGGAGTCGTGGAGCAGCGCCGCCCGCGCGCCTGCTCGCCCGCTCGCCTCGCGGCCGTGAACTGGAACTTCGGAAACTTCTGCCGTATTGTGTTTACATTGAACTTTGTTATGTGGGTTAAAGTTAAGCCAGAGTTCACCGGCGTGTGTGCCATTTTACTCAATTGCAAAGTTGACTCTCAAGTTTGTCATATCGATTTTCATCTCATGTTTAACAAACCTTTCAAGGTTGCAGCTGATACTGCTGACTGCTGACGTTTCTCCAATACGTAGGTATTAAAATATTAGATACCAACCAGGTGGATAGGTACCCTGTACTAGGCAAGGAACTATTATTTACTTACTTATTAGGTAGGTAGGTATCTAATATTATTCACTATCACTACATTGTAAAATTATTATCACTATCAAGTACTATTCCTACTCTGTAACAGAGTACAATTTAATACAGCGTGTTCCAAATAGTCATTGCATTTCGTAGAGGGTGGATCCAGAAAGGTTTGACGCGCCTCACAGTACCCTGTATCACTAGTGGTGTGAGCAGTAGATGTAGTTCTCGCGAGAAAAATATCTAATACAAGCTGTACCTCGCGGTTTAACCCGCGTAGACTTCGTTCCGGTGGGAATATCTAATACAAGCTGTACCTCGCGGTTTAACCCGCGTAGACTTCGTTCCGGTGGGAATATCTAATACAAGCTGTACCTCGCGGTTTAACCCGCGTAGACTTCGTTCCGGTGGGAATATCTAATACAAGCTGTACCTCGCGGTTTAACCCGCGTAGACTTCGTTCCGGTGGGAATATCTAATACAAGCTGTACCTCGCGGTTTAACCCGCGTAGACTTCGTTCCGGTGGGAATATCGGGATATACATACCAAGTTTCAGCCCAATAGGTTCAGTAGTTTTGGCGTGAGAGAGTAACAAACATCTATCCATCTATCCATCCATCCTCACAAACTTTCACATTTATAATATATGTAGGATATTACCACACCATCCAAATGAAGCAAGTAATAACCTAATTCAAATAATCAGTTGCAAGTAAGTAACGAATAAAAACTATGAGGATAATAATATGTAAAATTTTTGAAATAAACTATAGGTATATAATAGGTATTGTAAAGTCTTTCTAAATCTTGGTGAGGATCAGGGACTTCATCAGACGATCAGGGACTTCATCAGACTACTTACATTATAAGTACGTACCTACTTATTTGTTATAGTGATATTATAGGCACTTATACCATTATAGTAAGTATTGATATAGTAGATAGGTACAACCGAGTGGTATTAGATTCGTTATTTCACGTGAAGCAGCCATAATATATCCGAATTTTTAGTATATTATATCGCAGATAGCGGCCGACGGCCACACCTGAACCTATTTTTCCTTATCTTTTTAGCAAGTACTGGTTCCTGGTTCCTGATAAACTTTCACACGTTGCACGTACCTTCAGTCTTTTTACGTACTTACGTACATAGATAACATAGCATAACATACATTCACGCCTTTTTCCCAAAGGGGTAGGCAGAGGTGTACCCAGGACTCAGTCCCATAGTAGATACACCCACATTTCGCCAGTATGTTATTGGTCCCATGTAATAGGGGGCGAGCCTATTGCCATCTACCGGGCACAGTTCCAGACTCCAGGCAGTTATTGAGATAATTCCTAATGGAAAAATCCTCACAAACTTTTGTATTTAATATATTAGTAGGACAGTGTGATATGATGTGATTAGTAGTTATGTGTAATGAATGAATTTAGCATTGCTGTTTTCCGAACGGAGCCATGGGAGGTTTCTAATATATAAATTCACCTATATTAATAAGTAATCAACTTTGATGGATTTAGGGCACGAAGTTATATCTTTGTGCTATTTAACTAATCACAAGTGCATTAAGAGCGCGAGGTTATCTTATAACTTACATATTAATTTATGAGAACAGTAATAACAGGAATACACGACCTATTAATAATAGTAAGCCGTGTTAGCATACTTAAATATTCATCTCATGCCCAAATTATTATATTAATATTATTCTAATGTCATTAGGGTAGCTATGACATAAGAATATTATTATATAATAGAAAAGGTGTTTTGTAGCGAAGCTGAAGAGTACAGTTTGGCTCCCGTATCTTCATCAATTATCGGTGCATTTTTGAGTGTTTATCGTGTAATAATGGTGGAATATTACGTGTTGAGTGTTTTCGAAGATACACAAGTCTCTTGGCAAGTGATGCGAGAGTTGAAATGTGATTTTTCGTGTATAGTAGTTAGGCATGATCAGAATTTATAATAATCTATTTCATGCTGAACACAATAGAAGGAAGATAGGGAATAAATAAATATAATCAGATTGTTTTCCACAATGATTATTAAGGAAGTATAAGTGTATTATTGAGTAATAATATAAAATAACTACGTAGTACGTACCTACTTACAATGAAATAACACATTACAATAATATTACAAGAACGAGGATAAAACTAAGGTAGTTCGGTATCGAGTATTGTACCAATATTGAGCTTTAAACTCATAATAGAGTATTATTTATAATATATTAAAGCTGAATACAGTCGGATTGATGGTTAGTAAAACTGCCAAGCCCAAATTTATTTCACTTACCCTACCTACTTTTTATTACCTATGTAAATTATAGCAATGGTTTTAATTTCCATCAGAAATGCATGTATCGTCACGGCAATAGTACCTTGCCTTTATCTCGTTTTTTTTACATTTTATTTGCTGAAGGCGCACGATAAAGATAAAGATAAGTGGCTGTCGACGCTTTAATCGCGTCTATTGCGCGAAAAGTGCTCGCTTCAGGAAGTTATGCTAGCTTATTATAATATATTAAATAAATAAATTCATTTATTTCAGGCAATAGTGCGTATAATAATAATAAATTATATGCACCAGAAGCCCATATTAATAAATACCTTACAGACTAACATACATAATAATATTATATTAACTATATCTATGCTTTAGGGATGATAGGTTTCGGTCTCGCCTCCCTAAAGCGCCGGAACACTATGCCTTCCGGCCAAAATTCAGGCGCCAGGAGAGTCTCCTTAAATTTCACCGGAAACCGGAGCACGTAGGACTTGAAATTCTGCGTCCGGCGTCCGCGTAGACTCCAGCCTCGACAGTGAAATCTTGGAGAATTATTGGGCTGTTCCATAGTTCTATTATTTATTATGTGCTGTTACTGTTATTAGAATGTGTGTAGAATAGAATTATACTTTATTGCGCATACCAAAATAAAATAAAAACAATGCTACAAAAAAATTAACAGGTAATGCGGTAAACAACCAGTGATTTTATCTTCTTCTCCCTAGCAATTATCCCTACTCTATAGTCGGGACAGGGTCTGCTTTCCGGCTATTTCTCCTCCACTTCACTCGGTTTTGTGCATCCTCTACGAAGAGTTTATTTGGCTCTCATGACTCATGTCATCCCTAACAACATCAAGCCAGCGTCATTTTGGCCTACCGCGAGGTCTTGCTCCTGTGCCAATGAGGTCTAGGCACCTGTTCCCCACATACTGGGCTGGTCTACGCAAGACATGGCCATACCATCTCATGCGACCCTCCTGGAGCTTATCCGCTGCGTCACGTACATGAAGGCTGCCACGGATGTATTCGTTACGATCACGTCTCGTTACGTCACACATCCATCGCAGCATTTTCATTGACGTGAAGCTCTTGGACATGTCGCTGCAGGGTAGGCCACATCTCGCTACCGTACAAGAGAACAGGTCGAACGATGCTTTTGTATAATATGAGACCTTTAGTATTTTAGTCTCAGTGGCATCTTTTTGTCACAGAGCACACCAGTGACCTCGCGCCATGTTGCCCACGCGGCACTAACTTAACTAACACGGTCTTTGACGTAGTTGGTCTGTATCCCCTTGTCTATATCCCGTCGTGGTCTTATCGCGTTAAGCAATTTCTTACAGACAACCTGAGGATGGAAACGGAGAGTTAAAACAATAAACGACGGTGGTGTGCAATAGGGAATATCTTGATAATATGGAATCTAGCATTTTACTCATATACAACAACACGACATACAATAGATACATCCACAATCCACATAACATACATAGAATATATATTTAAGAATATAATGGCAGAGTGTCGTTATTGAAAAAAACCTAACCAATAGAGCTAAGAGTACAGTAGATAATACAATCATCATCCAACCGTTAGAAGTGCACTGCTGAACATAAGCCTCCCCTATAAGGGGGGTTTTGCCAATACTCGCCACGCTTGGCAGGCGGGTTGGCGAGCGCAGTTTGATGGTTTTACGCAGAGGACGCTGCTGCCTGTCCTCTGGATCCTATAGACGTTAGCCGGCTCTTACGGCAACCACGGGAGAGAGGGTGAGGTACTATTCTAAAGCCGGTAACCCTACGGAAAATATTAATATAATACAATAAAATACATAAAATTATAAAATACTTATTACATAATATATATTCATAATAATATTATAAAACTAGATTTAAGAATAAGAATAAGAATAATTTTTATTGCTATAACTGTGTACAAAGATGGTAGGATACGACATATAATTGTTTCAACAGTTTGCCCTATTGCGGACGTACAATAATTAGGTGGTATACAATAAGCATAAGCTAATGTTGCAAAACAAGGATTATGTGTCAAGATTCAATTAATACTATCAATGCTAACTTCCTTACGAATTAATAGTAGTCATTAAGTTATATATCACTAATAAATATTAATAATAGGTAAAATTTAATTATTTAATCGTTAAAGAACTCCTTTATCTTATAAAATGCCTTAGATATGAGCCAAGATTTTAATTTATAACGAAACTGTCTTTCGTTTAACATTTTTATTTGTGTAGGTAGTTTATTAAAAATCTTAATAGCCATAATATAGGTGCTGTTGTGGTACATACTATTGTTTATTTGTGGAATAACAATATTGTGTTTGTATCTCGTACGGAGTATATCGATACGACTTGACTTAATTTCGAAAAAGTAATTTTCGTTCAATTTTACAAATAAACAAATTTCATATATATAAATTAAAAACAAACTATAAATAAAATATTTCACTAAATAAAATATAATACCTATACGTGATAAATATGATAGAATAGAATAAAAAACTCTTTATTGTTATCACAACTAGTACAAAAAACAATAAAATCACATATTAAAACTAGAAAACTTGTTAGATATACGAATAATCATTGGTATGCCTTAAAAATTTATGGGACAATCAATTATGCCTAAACATGTTAGACCAATTACTACATATGCCGAACTTTCTATTATGCTATACAGTATTATTATGCCAATGTATTACTATGGTAATAAAAATTATGCAAATACGTTATGCCATACAATTTTTGCCTAAAAAATTATGCCAAACGGAGGAATCCCGTATTTATAGGTCAGTGTGGTTTGAAATACCATAAAATATGATTATAACGTACACTGCTGAAAAATATGTGTTTTTAGGTCCAATCTTTAAAACACTGGTTTGCTCAAAGTTTTCAACTCGTAATAATAATAGGTATATTTCCAATAAATAAGTAACCAAGCAAGTTAACTTTATAAACATTGTATACATTAATCAAAAGTTTGGCGCAGCGCAGCGCCTCACATCCTCCATCTCCGCCTTCGCCCACCCCTACGCCCTACATAGCATACTATAGAATGCATAGTATATTATTACGTATCATTGGGTCCTTCATAATGCTTTTGGCGATGCAACCGACTGGCAACACAAAAAGTAATGAATTGTCAAAGACTTTTTGGCGGGAAGTCGAATTGAGCGGGTGATTTTTCCGCGATTTAATAATTGAAAATGTTTGTGTAAATATCTACTATTCCTGTGTAAATATATTACTAATTTGTTACTGATTTTGTAAATAAACCATAAGTGTGGCGAGCGACGGGGGGGACCCCGTCGAATACGTCGAATACACCAAGAAGAGGAAGCTTGATGTCTAAAGTTTAACACTCAGCAAAAGTCTGCAGAGGAGAACAGATGTGCTCATCATGTGCAGGTCGGCATTCTTATATAGAATGTGATGTGGAAGAAGTAATATGCATAAAGTGTAGTGGTAATCATCTAGCAATCTCAAGAGATTGTCCTATTAAACAAAAGAAGATAGAGGAGAAAAGAACAAAGCACCTGAACTGTTCGTATGCCACTGTTATTTCTACTGCTTGTTTAAAAGTAATTCGCGAAGACTGTGGAAAGAATACCACCACTATGTACAAAGGAAAATGGTATGCAGACATACAGCGAGACTTACCAATATCACCATGAACAGAACTCGATAAGTGTTCCCCGCCAAGTGAAAGATCTACTTGCAAATTCTATTTATTTCATTCCTATTTTTAAGTTTATTATAAATAGCATAGAAAAATTATAGTATAGTTAACCTTATTTTTAATATTTCGACTGAAGGACATGTAACCATGGTCATGCAATAAATTAAAAAAAAAAAAAATGAATTGTCAAATCGTGGTGTATAGCGCTCTCTGACGAATAGGTAAGTATTTGGTTTTCTTTTTTTACGCCATCTATGGCATTTTTCAGAAGGTATATAAATAAAATTATTTTATTAGATTATTCTAAGCGTTTTTCTTCTATGATTCTAAGCATGAGCATGTTCGACTTAAAAAATTGCTCAGTACCTTTTATTACTTAATATATAATGAATAAAAACATAAATAATTATCATCTTGAAAATTAATTATTCGCAAATCATAACATAGGCAAATACAAATAAACATGTGATTTCAAATAGACAAATTAATAAACATGGTTGCCTGGAAGAGATCGCTCTGAGCGATAAGGCCGCCAGTTGTTACTTCTTTCTAGTTTTAAGGTTTTCTTCTTTGTTATTTTATGTTATATTGTGGTAGCAATAAAGAGTTTTCATTCATTCATTCATTCATTAATATAACTTCAAACTTCAATGTCAATTGTCAAGTATTGCTAAATTCAAAAAAGTAAAATTTAAATGTCAAAGTCAAATTGTGTGCGTAAACACAACGGATCATGGTGGTGATTTATAAAATGTGTTAATTTATAGAAATTGCTTATTTATTGTAAAATGGAAGATATTTGTCGTTTATGTTGTTCTACGAATTACGTAAACAATCATATATTCGATGAAGAAAATGCGTTATACATCAAAATGTCCTTGTATTTACCGATAAAGGTACCTACAATATTGTTTGTAGACGTAACATTTCCATTGATGATTTTTATCAATATTCCCCTTATACTATCGAGCGCTTCTTTCGATTTCTTCAGGTTTTTAAGAATGACCGGCTACCGCAGAAGATCTGCGATAAATGTAGCTGCAAGGTGAATGACTTCTATCAATTTTGCAATGAAACTATCGAAGTTCAGAACAGGTCAGTATAATAAATGTGCTTAATCCATACTCTATTGTCTATTAAATAGAGTATCCATAGATATAGCAGTTGGTTAATTATTGTACAATATTTTAAGAGATAAGAATACCTATTATAAATAGTATCATAAGTATATTCCAGACCTATCATAAGTCATAGGTATAATAGGGTCAATTTGGTTACAAAGGTATCAAAGTATCAATATCTCGAATTTCATTAATATCCTTATGAATGTGTGTGTGTGTGTGTGTATAAATTATTTAAGTGGTGTGAAAGTTTTTATTGTAATTCCAGATTACGTTTGCTGCTACCGCCAAGTATAGCAGATGACATCGTAGACCTCACACGCATCAAATATAACACGTCGCCTCTGCTGGGGCAGACCACAGCCATACATACGCACACACATGCGCAGGGCACACAGACAGACATACCTTCCACTAGCTGTAACAAGACAGACACATACAACATGCCAGTTAAACAGGAACCTAGAACATTAGATAATGTCAAAGAGGAGGCTCCGTACGGGGAGTACTTTGATGCATTCTCCGAAAATAGTGACGATGTCTCACTCATCACATTGAAGAAAAAAAAGAAAACCAAAAAGACAGTCACGAATGGAGTAGAGAAGAGAAAAAGAAAAAAAAAATCTAAACTGGGGGACCTGGAGAGACTAATAAACTCCTTGCCCGAGGGGAGTCAGTCCTCCGTGCTAGATAGTCACAGCATCAAGAAGGAGGAGCCCCTGGAAGGAGCCGTGCCAGACCTGGATGTGACTCTAGACATACAGAATGTGAAGAATGAACCCGTGGAGCTGCAACCCATACACTGCTGTATCTGTATGATGCAGTGCTACACTAAGAGTGATATGATACAACATTACAAGTAATCCTCATCGTTATCTGTTTTCTTATTGCTGTTACATAAGTAGGGGGCTTGTGTCTGAAGCCCTATTTGTGATATGGGCTATGGGTGGACCACAGAACTCCATAATGGTTAGGATGAAATTTAACAGTGCAATTAGGGAAACCTATTCTGTTAGAGTATAAATTACTAGGTGATTAACAGGCGATGTTATAATTGTAATTTCTTCTGCATTCTGGGGTATGCTGAGGCATCCCCATAGTTACCCCCACACCTGGCCAGTTATGTCTCGTTCAGTCCCATGTAATGTAACGGAGCGAGCCTATTTCTGTCAACTGGCCACAAATCCCGACTACATATTGAGAACATTCTTAAATGAAAAATCCAAATTTTTGCCAAAACTGGGATATCACGCTTGCGGTAGTGCTCGCTCCCTCTATACCATCGAGTCAGTAAATTGTAATAATATTATCAATAGAATATAGTGTATCAAAGTCCCATATAATGTAAGTGGGCGGTCCAGATTGGCTTACAGCGACAGCTATAGTTATCGTGGCCGCGTGTAATGTGCCTCCAACGTGTCCGCAGGCAGCACGCGCTGGCCGCGGAGCGCGCGCCGGCGCCGCCCGCGCCGCCCGCGCCCGCCGCCGACCCCGCCAGGTGCACTCGATGCAAGAAGGTCGGTCCATGATATACTATCCTTATATAGTCAAAAGACAAAATTTAAAAAAATTTAAAAACCACTCAATTTCTTCGTGCTTCATCATCAGACCCCGGTAGCTGTGTACACCAATGTGTAGTCAAGTCAAGTCAACACCAATGTGTAACATATTCATTGAGATAATAGGCATGATGACACTATAACAGAATAATAAAATTAGTGTCCGACCGAAACAAGATTTTCAGCCGAAACCGAAACCGAAAACGAACCTTCGGTATCTATTTCTACTTTTTCAGACATGTTAAAAATCTAGTGTTTACTGAAATTTGGCTTATCATATAATATGTGTTGAATGAAATACAAAACAATAATGTATGTAAAAGTATGTGAAAGATAATTACTTATTTTCTTTGATTACTTACTTATTACTGCTATAAAATAAACCAAATACACAAAAACACGTTAACACTTCGTAGAACAAAATTTTTTAATAATCAACATTTCGATTTCAAAAAAGAGCCTTACATATATTAACATTACCCACAATTAAATATTTGATGAAATGATAATGTTCGTTGTGTTAGAATATTAATATTTCCAGAAAAATTATGGGATATTCATTAATTGTATCCTTTTCCCAATTTTTTTTTAACTTAGATATATATGTCACGTTCCAATCGATCCGCACATAATGCTATCAAAATAAATCAAGAATCTGAGGGTCACAAACAGTTACATCATAGCTGGTAGTTGTTTGGTCGTTAGAATTAAAATATCATCCAACAACAACTAAATTACCTAAACAATAAATGTATATTGTAAGTAATAAATGAATTTGTGAATAAACATATTTATATATACTTGTCATAATTTAAAGATACGTGTTAATAACTCAACGGAAAAAGGACTTCAATGCCTAATAAAGATCAATAAAATATGTTAGACAAAGACAAAAGACTCAAGACGAAAACACGCCGGACCGGCCGGTGATCTGACAACTGAGGATGGCGGGTGACACGCGAGATACGAACTCCCCCGAAGTCAACCGAGCGACGCGCGATAGTATACGAACGTAGAGTTTCGGTGTGGCCGAAGATTCGGCCATTTTTTGGCCGAAACCGAAACTCGTGCCGAAACTAGATTTTTGAGCCGTAACTGGCCGAAACCGAAACCGAAACCGAACCTTCGGTCGGTCACTAAATAAAATAAATGGTTTTAGTGAAAAATATATTATATCGAAAGGATTCTAAAAAACGCCCCAGTATTATTGAAAACATTGAGATTAATAATATTTTTATTAAAATAAAAGTACAAAAAATTGCAATCGGCCATCTTAACTGAAACGCTAATCAGAGCGAATGACGTCACGCCTAAGTAAACTGTTACTGAGAGTATAAACACTTGAAGTATATATTCACCATATCGCATTAAGTTTTGTTGTGTTGTGATCAGTCACTTGATTTGTTATAATATATTCGTGGTAATCCAGGAATCATCGAAGATGGAACAAGGTTTTATTAAGGCAAAAATAAAATATTTACTTAAACGTGACGTCCGGACCCGACGCCATGATACATACGAGCGTTTTCGCGCTCATTTCAAATTAGAAAGTTAAAAATGCATTAATCTGCGGTAAAATGTGTGAGCTCTGTGAGAAGGTGTACACCTGGTGCACCGGGTGTATCCATAAGTGATGTGTTGTGCAGTCGTTCCCGGTGTCGGAGTGGGCGAGCCACTGGGCGCGCCACTGGGAGCGCGACACTCGCCCCTATCGATGCTCGCTCTGTGAGAAGGTGTACACCTGGTACACCAGGTGTATCCATAAGTGATGTGTTGTGCAGTCGTTCCCGGTGTCGGAGTGGGCGAGCCACTGGGCGCGCCACTGGGAGCGCGACACTCGCCCCTATCGATGCTCGCTCTGTGAGAAGGTGTACACCTGGTACACCAGGTGTATCCATAAGTGATGTGTTGTGCAGTCGTTCCCGGTGTCGGAGTGGGCGAGCCACTGGGCGCGCCACTGGGAGCGCGACACTCGCCCCTATCGATGCTCGCTCTGTGAGAAGGTGTACACCTGGTACACCAGGTGTATCCATAAGTGATGTGTTGTGCAGTCGTTCCCGGTGTCGGAGTGGGCGAGCCACTGGGCGCGCCACTGGGAGCGCGACACTCGCCCCTATCGATGCTCGCTCTGTGAGAAGGTGTACACCTGGTACACCAGGTGTATCCATAAGTGATGTGTTGTGCAGTCGTTCCCGGTGTCGGAGTGGGCGAGCCACTGGGCGCGCCACTGGGAGCGCGACACTCGCCCCTATCGATGCTCGCTCTGTGAGAAGGTGTACACCTGGTACACCAGGTGTATCCATAAGTGATGTGTTGTGCAGTCGTTCCCGGTGTCGGAGTGGGCGAGCCACTGGGCGCGCCACTGGGAGCGCGACACTCGCCCCTATCGATGCTCGCTCTGTGAGAAGGCATTCCGCGACCCCCACCAGATATACAAACACGGTATGGTATATACATGTCTCTATGAATAATTTAATGATCACATAACAAAAGTGTCTAATCACATATAGACTAGGGGAAAACTTGAGGGTAAATTAAACGCCTGTATAAGTAACCCTGAGCTGGTTCTTGTATTTTAATGAAAATTTACTTTTAATACTAATAAAATGCACACCATAACGCATGCGTGTTCTAACTTGCCAGTGACGCCATCTAGTTGATAACGTCGCAAACTATTACTACAAATTAACCTGATATAATCGATTGTGAGTTCTAACAAAAAGAGATTCGTGTTTATTAGAAATTAATTATGTATTCAGGAAAAGTATTTTTTTAAATACTCTACAAACCGAGCATTTAAGATGGCGGGTATACTGGTGACCTTGGAAATCTATCAAGCTGGGCACGGACATACAACATCGCTCGACGCTGTACTATTTACTATTTATTATTCTGTGGTGTTGTGTGTTCTTATGAAAAACATAGAAAATCTTGCCTCGCAATTGCCTTGCAATGACTGCCTCGGTGGCGTAGAGGGCGCATGCTCGACTGCCAATCAAGAGGTCCCGGGTTCGATCCCCAGGTCAGGCAAGTGTTTAAATATTGGATTTTTCCATTAAGAATTATCTCAATAACTGCCTGGAGTCTGGAACTGTGCCCGGTAGATGGCAATAGGCTCGCCCCCTATTACATGGGACCAATAACATACTGGCGAAATGTGGGTGTGTCTACTATGGGACTGAGTCCTGGGTACACCTCTGCCTACCCTTTCGGGAAAAAGGCGTGAATGTATGTTATGTAGAAAATCTTAGGGTGGGAAATATTCAGGGGAAGAAAGTGACATCGATCATGTCGCGTTCCAGGTCTGACGCACCGGCAGGACGGCGACGAGCCCGAGCCGCCGCGGGACAAACGGTTCGTCTGCGACCTGTGTCCCGAGGGATTCGTGTACATGAGGTACGTAGGACGCACGCCCGCGGGTACACAGCACGTTGGCCCCGCAGGTGCCTGCAGGCGCACGCCCGCGGTACACAGCACGTTGGCCCCGCAGGTGCCTGCAGGCGCACGCCCGCGGTACACAGCACGTTGGCCCCGCAGGTGCCTGCAGGCGCACGCCCGCGGTACACAGCACGTTGGCCCCGCAGGTGCCTGCAGGCGCACGCCCGCGGTACACAGCACGTTGCCCCGCAGGTGCCTGCAGGCGCACGCCCGCGGTACACAGCACGTTGGCCCCGCAGGTGCCTGCAGGCGCACGCCCGCGGTACACAGCACGTTGGCCCCGCAGGTGCCTGCAGGCGCACGCCCGCGGTACACAGCACGTTGCCCCGCAGGTGCCTGCAGGCGCACGCCCGCGGTACACAGCACGTTGGCCCCGCAGGTGCCTGCAGGCGCACGCCCGCGGTACTCAGCACGTTGGCCCCGCAGGTACCTGCAGGCGCACGCCCGCGGTACTCAGCACGTTGGCCCCGCAGGTACCTGCAGGCGCACGCCCGCGGTACTCAGCACGTTGGCCCCGCAGGTACCTGCAGGCGCACGCCCGCGGTACTCAGCACGTTGGCCCCGCAGGTACCTGCAGGCGCACGCCCGCGGTACTCAGCACGTTGGCCCCGCAGGTACCTGCAGGCGCACCGCGCGCGCGCGCACCCCGAGGCGGCGGCGCGCGCGCTGCTGCTGCGCTGCGCGGTGTGCGCGCGCGCGTTCGCGCACCTGAACTCGCTGCGGCGGCACCTGCGCGCGCACTCGGGCCGGCGCGACCACCTGTGCAACGTGTGCGGCAAGGCGCTGTCCTCGCGCGAGCACCTCAAGTTCCACATCCGCATCCACACGGGCCACAAGCCCAACGTGTGCGCCACGTGCGGCAAGGGGTTCGTCAAGAAGTGCAACCTGACGCTGCACGAGCGCGTGCACTCCGGCGAGAAGCCGCACGTGTGCGCGCACTGCGGCAAGGCCTTCAGCCAGCGCTCCACGCTCGTCATCCACGAGCGCTACCACTCGGGCGCGCGGCCCTACGTGTGCGCGCTCTGCGGCCGCGGGTTCGTGGCCAAGGGCCTGCTCTCCGTGCATCTCAAGACCACCTGCATCTAGCCCGGGCTCACATCTGACGCTCATCGTACGGAATATTATTTAACATTGTGCGTCGAACTCGATTTCGCGCGATGTCATATTACGCAGACTTCTGCGAGGCGTTCGACGTGGTGACCGCGATGTCCCTATCGCGAGTGTCGGCCGCGCCGGTGTGACGAGAGCCAGTCGTCGACATGACGCGAGCGCACTGCTCCCGCACGGTCCCGGCGCGTCGTCGTCGGCTCCGTTAGTCCGCCGGCGCAGTTAACCGTCGGGCGCACCGCAAGGGTCACACATTGATCCCCTGTTGTTCCTTGCGTTCGATTAAGTTTAGTTTACCTCCGGATCAAAATGTATTATAAGTTTGACGTATCTATCCGTCTGCTGTGTGTCTGTCCGTTGGGATCATGGCGCCCGTTGACGGATGATATGAGCCATTTCCGATGATTCGATTGATTCCAAATTTGTTTTTTTTTTATGATAGTGAGTGACGAGACGAGCGAATCAGGTGCCTGATGGTGAGCATCATGATTGCCCATATCGGACACAGTGCCACCCAGTATTTATAAATTCAAAATTTTGCGCGTAAAAATATGAGATGTTGAATCTCGTCATGCCCAGTAATTTCGCTGGTAACATTGCCCTTCAGACAGAAACACGGTAATGTTTGCACATTACTGCTTGGCGGATGAATAACTGGCAAAGGTGTGGTACTTCCCCAGGCGTCCCCTGCAAAAGAGGTCTACCACTACCAAAAAAAGCTATTATGGTAGTAGCAGACTTCTAATGATATTGCGACTAAATTTTAAACATTTTAGTGTGACATTGACAAGCACAATGAAATCTTATCATAATAGATATAATTAAATAGTCAATAAATAAGTTTTGACCAATAGATTACGTAATTTTATAACAAATCATAATAAGTTGTTATCGTGGAGGTGAAGCGATGTCTTCAATTTTGAAACTCTGATAATGTCGCGTTTATTATTGAACTGGCTCTGCCCCGCGGCTCCACCCGACGATAACTACCTATACATACTCTACAATATGTAAAAAAGTGGGCAGTCATTAAGGGGATGCATCTACTCGTCAAACTGTCCCATACAAATTAGCCGACTGGACATTGTTGATCAATGTCCAGTTGGCTAATTTGTATGGGAAGACGACATTTTTTTTGCGAATTTCGCAGGCATTTTAGGTTGACTGGTGCATCCCCTTAAGTATTACTGCACTTGTGCACTTATGTAACACGTTGTCACTTATATTATTACGTATATATACATACGTGTATTATTTAATTTTTGTACCACATCCAATTTCTCATGTATTATAATGTTTTATAAATGATGTAAATATAACATTTATTATGTTGCATGTTTTGTATGTTGTTATTAATATAGTTGTATGAATATTCCGAATACAATCTGCTGGGCTAGCATGCCGTAGGGATATAATATATCTCACCTCATTTATCTCTTTCGATACAGTCGCCGTCTCTTACACAAATACCCCGTAGGGGACCATGCTAGCCCCGCCGGTGCCTGCTGAGGAACCGGATGTGTGCGAGTAAAGTGCCTCAACTTGTGATACACTTATAATAATATTATATTGTTGTATGAATGAACCGTGTCCTGTATGATTATTATGTAACATGTCTATAACTAATTGTGCATCATTACTTGTTATAAAGGTGTTCAGTTTCTCTACATTTCTAAAGGGTGTAGTAAATATATGTCTCGGATCATAAGCTGCCGGAGCGTTATGTATGTATGTATGTATGTATGTTGTATTAATGTTGTCAATGATATAATATATGGACAATCAGGTGCCCGATATAGGATCTTGTCGCTGGACAACGATCTCTAACTTTTTAATTTATGATATTTTATGATAGTATACAAAATATGTAAACGCCGGAGTAAGTAGGTACCTATTCGATTTTAATTATTTTATTGTATAAAAATTGCTATAAATGTCACTAAGAAGATTCGTGAAGAAGCTCACGAGTATATCATAAGATTTTAAAACGTCTTTATAAGTACCGTGACTGTGACGAGAGGGTTTATGTATTACTAGGGACGCCTTGTGACACATTGTATGTATCTATTATATAGGTGTATGTATATATTAGTATGGGTACCGGTCGGACAGTAGGTACCTAGTACCTACTACATGTGAGTCAGTACATTACACGAACCCTTTCCTTCAGATACTGTGTTTTATTGCTACAACTAAGGATATTATTATAGTTTTTACTTATACATGGTGAAACGTGTAAACACCTCACAGCGTTATTTCCTTAAAACTATACCAAATCGGACGTGAATATCTATCATTAACATCAACAGAATAACTTTTAAGCAAGTTTAACGCGCGCACAATAACCGACTGCCAGCTATGACGACACCAGCCTTGGCCAAGCATCCCTCATTCCTGCAGAGTATACCTACCTTCGTCAAGCTCACCAGCCAGTACCTGTGGCCAGTACTTATCAGGCTTGTCTATGACATACATGTAAATCTTATCTACGCCGTGGAGATTCAAATAGTGTTCTAAGGAAATGACGCATTCTTCGACAAGCCGGCAAAGGAAGTGGATCGTCAATAAACTCCTAGTGAAAAGCGCTAAGCATATATGACGTAAAGTGCAAAGATCTATATTTCCAAGAAATAAATGCAATGGTACAAAAAATATTGACCAACCTGTTTCACTTCTGTTTCAAAAGCGTCTGAGCCACAGAATACAAACGAATGTCTGAGCCTGGCTGTACAACGCGGCAATACTCCCTGCCTGTTGGCCACCATAGAGCCTCGCGGAGACACTACACGCTACACGCTATACACTACACGCTTATAATAGGTATATTGATATTGTAGTGCTTAAATACTATATTTATTAAACTATAAATAACCCTATATTAAATAAGGTATATTAAACTATAAATAACCCTCCACAGAATGTTAAAGTAGTAAATACAGAAATAACATTGCTTCGTAATCCACACAATTAACATTGAAATCCATTGAATCATTCAAAATAACAGCCATTATTATCCGAATAGTAAGAAAAACCCGACTTTATGATATAGGTACATATGTATATCCTAGAGGACAATAATATGTAGACGGACACAGAAGATAATTATTATAATAAGAGAATAATAATATTAAAGGTAGGTAACAGATCATGTCATCATGTGTTAGGGGCAGGGGGCGCGGAGTCCTGCCATCCTAAGGAGCCAAGCCGACCTCGTCTGCACGTGGTACACCCTGCTCACATACAGTCCAGGCTCTGACGAACCACAATTCAGAAGAGTGGAGATTTTATACACTAGACTTTTCAGCTACAGGCGTAAATGCGGTGGGCTGCGTGAACGCTGCTTGAACCATCTTTGTATAAGGCTAATCAACATAGATCATAACGAGTTACAGGTCTAGTGGTCGCTAACGCTACTTTTGAGCATGGGGTCATGCGCATAGATCACGGTCGCAGTGTACTGTACACCACAGAATAAAAGGAACCTTTGCAACTGGTGTGCGGGATGCATACAGTTTCCGGGCGCGGCGAGTGAGAATGTGTCGCGTGTGACATGTGTCGGGCGTCACTTATGACGCGGACCCTGTGAGGACATCACGCGGCCAGGACTCCGGTCTCATTCGGAACATGGTGGTGTGGTGCTATGCAGGGAGCCGGGAGCAGACGATGCATCCGAGTGGTGGAGCGCTCGGCGCTCGGAGCTCGGCGCAGGTCAAGGGTGACCGAGTCAGTTCAGTCAGCTGCTCCGGTAATCAGAGTGGCGTCTCACCGCCGAGCCGATACCCGCTCGCACTGGCGCTAGCACTCGGTGGCGATCTCTCGCAGCGGACACACGCGGACTTTTTATATTAATTTATTATCAAACCGGCCTTGGCGGCTATTTCGACGCGGCTGTGTTTGTGCGTCCGCTCCCGACTCCAGACCGTCCGCGCCGCGCCGTCCGACGGTGAGTTGTACATACTTAAAAGTCGTAAATTAATACAAATGTTATGTACCTATCGAAATAAATACTTATTATAAATCGTATAAGTACAATTACCTACTACAACTAGGTACCGGAGTAGGTTCTTATAAGATTTCTCGTCGAGACCGTAATAGGTACTACGAGGTTGACTATAGAGAACGTCGGAGAACTTGTCTCGAGCGATAGATTGTTGCAATTTTTCCAGGGTCCTAAATCTTGGAAAAAAACAAAAAGAAGTTTCAGAACACACACATATAGAAAGAAAGAAAGAAAATACATTTATTGAGACACACACAATTCCTAGACTCCACATACTATATTTAAGACAGAGTATATATAAAGTTTATGACATAAATTTGAACACATAAAGAAAGAAACAAAGTGTGTCCCAACACGGCCCCAACTCAGCATGGTGCTAGCTGTGAACAGCCAGCGCTGGTCTTCTGTTGGAGCCGCATGGTAACGTGACGGACATAGGTATATATACGTTAGTTCCTAGCTAAAATAAGCGAGTCTAGTGTTAGCTAGCTAAGACTAGACTCGCTAACTTTTCACAGGATTATAATTAATTTGGGCCAGTGTCTTAATTATTAATATATTGAACACTGCACGTTACTGCGTAAGTTAGAAGTATATGGAATTCATGGGAATGCCCTAAACCTGGTGGAATCATACTTGTCTAGTAGGCAGCAGAAGCTTAGCGTCAATGGTATCACATCTGCTAGTTCTCCTGTCAAGATGGGAGTCCCACAGGGATCAATTTTGGGTCCTTTCCTGTTTTTGGCTTATATTAACGATTTGCCTTACATGGTCCACGATCTAGCAGATATCGTTCTATTTGCCGATGATACGTCATTGATTTTTAAAGTTGATAGGAAGGATACTTCACTAGTACATGTTAATAATACTTTAGCAAGTATATCCAGATGGTTCACAGCAAACAATCTGTTATTGAATGCGAAAAAGACTAAATGTTTGAAATTTTCGTTGCCTAACGTCAGAAGTATAGAACCAATCATAGTTCTTGACGGTGAAAGACTCAATATTGACAATGCAACTTTGTTCCTTGGCATAAATATAGACTCTAAACTGCAATGGAGCACTCATATCACCGAGCTCTCAGGGAAACTAAGCTCTGCAGCTTACGCGGTTTATAAAATTAGGCAACTAACAGATGTAGCCACGGCGAGATTAGTGTACTTTGCATATTTCCATAGCTTGATGTCTTATGGGATTTTGTTGTGGGGGTCAGCCGCAGATATAGAAACTATATTTATACTACAAAAACGTGCGATTCGTGCCATCTATGAGATGCGTCCACGCGAATCCCTGAGGGAATTATTTAAAGAAATAAACATACTGACCCTACCATCCTTATACATTTATGAGAACATCATGTATGTGCGTAAAAATTTACATAAATTCAAATTAAATAGTGACCTTCATAATTTTAATACTAGGAATAAAGACAAAATAGCTGTACCTAGCTTTAGATTATCTAAAACAAATAAAAAGACATTCTTAGGAAATAGTGTACGTTTCTATAATAAAATCCCCAAAGAGATAACTGGGCTCTCAGAGGGTAAATTCAAAACCTATATAAAATCTACTTTAGTAAAGAAGGCTTATTATATAAAGTAAACCAGTACATAGAGGACAAAGATGCCTGGAAACTTCTGCATAGCCGCCTCGCGGCACCTTCAAAGAAAACGAATGTAAGCAAACCAAATATTGTGAAACTATCTGTTGAAAAAATTAAGCCCTACAAGTTTCTTGTGCGTTCTTCTTGTAGAGGTATCTTTCCGAACGCACGGTAGACTCAGTACTGTTTATCTTCATTGACGTACAAAAGTGTCAGATTATGACCTATTTGAATAAAGCTGTTTTGAGTTTGAGTTTGAGTTTGAAGAATTGTGGAACAACTAAGTAGAACATAATATAACAACAGCCACATTCATCAAAAAAACATTTATTGTCTTCAAAAGAGATTTTTTATTAAAAGATCCTAGGTAGGTAAGTAGTTAAGTTGTTTATACTTATTAGATAGATACTTAGCTCTATAAATATCTAATTAATAATAACTAAACATAGCTTAGGAACCTAATAAATTGTGTAAATATCTCTTTTACAATAAACTCATAACTAAACTAATTAAAACAATTATTGGCATTCTTATCGCTAAAAGCGATAAAAGAGAGCGGAAAGAGAGAAAGTATAAACTTCTCTTCTTAAGAAAGAAAATCACACTTGTTCGGTGTTACGACAGAAATAGCGATAGAGACCTTAACAGCAGGACAGTAGGTACAAAAAGGGGTAGAGTAATACTGAAGGGGGTCCATCTACGTCAGCCTAGCTAAACAACTTGCAAAAGAAAGTAAGTATTTCCAAGATTAGCAAAAGATATTTTGACTTCCCATTTTGCCGATCAGCTGATACATTTTGTATGGGAAGTCGAAATTGTTTGCGTGAATTTCGAAATGTTCGAAATCTTTTGAAAGTTGTTCAGGTTGACCAGCTGATGCACCCCCTTGAATTTTTTTGAATTTATACTCTAACAGAACGGGTTACCCCAATTACACTGCTCGTGTCAATTCATATGGGTTATGTGGACAACCCATATTGTCAGAGTTTCAGGTCGCCAAGATTCCTGCAAGGCCTCCGACATGACCTAACTACTGCCCCCTACATATCTTAGAGGAAACAGCCGGGACCTACAGTTTAACGTGCCATCCGAAACACGGTAGCGTCCAGGTGAAAAGTCCACATGGTGAGATTCGATCCAGGGACTCCGGATTTAAAGCCGGGCATATTCCCGCTGGACCGCGGACGCTACTACTAGTATCACTAAACCTTTTTTAACGCATTGTATATACTTAAATGTTAATAAAAGTTATTTATTCATTATGTACGCATCTGTACATTTACATTATACGTTACGTTACATTATTATTTTTATTATACGTTACATTACGTTACGTACATTATACGTTACGTTACATTATACATAGGTACACCTGTATTGTAGTCAGGTAAATGTCTAGGTACCTACATATTGCGCCGCGTTACATAACGATTGAAGGAAAGATAATCATTACATAATCGACAATAAATAAAACTCGCGCACTTCAAGTTCAATATTATGTTGACTTACACATTACATTACATATATAAATAGGTATTACCCACACGCCCACACTACTACCTACTATGAATTTATGTCTATATTTTAAGCATAAGAACCTTGCTTTAAAATCAGTCATCCGGTTACCATAGTACAGGCTTCTACCCTAGTTTGGGACCGGATGACCGTGTGTGGAAGTTGTGCCATATTATTATTATTATTATAGGCAATAAGTAATTTGTGGTCTCTACATGAAAACATTTTGCCCCTAAGTCCGAAAAAATTGTTATTTTATAATACAGTTAAGTACAATAAATTATTATTAGCTGCTAATAACAAAAGTAAAACGAGTGAAGCGTAAATTTATTAGTTAAGCGATCAAAAGTATCGAATAAAATTCTGTTTTAAGTACGAATTGGCATCAGATTCCCGAGTTCGAGCACTGGAGGTAGCTCAGCCGCTAGAGCTGCTCTTCAGCCGCTAGAGACGCTATAGGATAGAGCTGATATTTTGGCTTCAAACGACTGAACCGATTTTTAATGAGACAGCTCAAGTCACCATCTAAATCAAACAGCCGTACTTATCAAAATCGGTCTACTCAGTTAGGAGCTACGATGCCACCTACGAATAATAATAAGTATTATTCGTAGCTATTTTGTCTTTATTCCTAGTATTAAAATTATGGAGGTCACTATTTACTTTGAATTTATGCAAATTTTTACGTACATACATGATGTTCTTAAAGGTACCGAAATAATTCCCCCATTAACAAAACATACAAATATTTTTTTCATCTTTCAAACAAAAAATCAGCTTGAAAGTCGTTCCATTCGATACCCCTTCCTTTTTCGGTTGAGGGTAAAACAAATTAAGAAACTGTAGTAAACTGTAGGCCGTAGATTATGTGTACTTACCTACGTAGATATCGCATTTTATGATAGGAAAGTTAAAAACAACGTGACGATAATGTTATCAAAAAATTTATTGGTTACTGATTTCAAGAAAAAAATAAATAATATACGCAAAATCTATGTAAGTATCTATAGAAAAACAAGTGTGACCCCAACACCGACCCCTGAGACACTTCATATTTTAATACGAAATATTACTCGACGAAAATCTGTACCTACTCGATAGCGTTATCGCGAAACAATTCGTCGGAGCCGCTGTAGATAGACGGTTTAAACGAACTTAATAGGAGTTAATTGGAAATGAACTTTCAGAGTATGTAGCTATTCAATGTATGAAGCGGCGATCTCGTCGGAGGCTCGAGCGTAGTCCGGCACTGCAGATATTTTGATTTGTGGCGACACGCCTCCGATATTGTAAATAAGGATAATTCTACTCATTTTTGCTTTATCACCTGAAATATTTGTGAAACATATGTCACTAGTCTTAAGTAGGTATTATAGATAATATGGGCCTATTTAATTCGGTATTGATTGCGTATTTATATCTAATCCGTGTTTCAAGGAGTGTGTGTGTTCTGTCTACCGCACGCACACACACATTATATTATTTAGCACGTATATTTAATTAGCATTTACTGACTCGCATACTCGAATGGTGGATTTATTATTCTTTCATAGTAGGTACTATAGTTAAATAAAGATATACCAACTACTATTGTATAATAATAGATAAGATTGAACAAAATGTTCAGTTTACACTTGAACTCGGCCACGGATGGGTTCACGACGCGCGTTATAATATATGCAGCAACTTCTAGCGTCGTAAACATGTCCGCAGTTATTGGCACGCGGCGCCGCGCCCTCTCCATACTGCGTAGGTGAATCTATAGTTATAGTATGGTATCTACTCTAAATTCTTCTTTGGGACGATCTATTTTATTTCAGTATTGATTCTGCTCTATTTTATTCTGGTTATTTGCTATTTTCTAATGTTTTATATTTATTTTTTACCTATCTACAATAAATATTCCCAAATTGAATATCTACAAAGGATTATAATAATCTAAGGAAGCTTATTGGCATGTATGAGACGACGTTGATAGTAAATTTGTCATGTCATTCAACTTTTTATACAATATTATGTACCTACTTACGGTTTTCTTTAAATCTGATAAAAGAGGGGAAGGGATGCTCGCCCGGGAGGGGAACTGTATACTGTATACTGTATACTAACTGTACTTTGCTATACAACCTACATAATATCTCTATACCTAATTATATAAAAGAACCGCATTAACATTGCCATTTTTGGAGCTATTCCGTCTTACACGATTTAGTACGTAGTAGGTACCTAACCTATTTTTGAATGCTATAATTTATAATTATTATACCATTTAATCAGCAGTTTGTTACAATCGGTTCAGTGTAAAATTTTTGCCGTAGTGGCCGTAGTCCAGTCTCTTTTAATAGAGACTGGACTACCGGATAATCCTACTACTTAATATAAATGTAGGTGAAGGTGGGGACCCTTCGTACGGTTTTCACATTTTATTTTTTTTATTTTTTATTTTTTCATGAATCAATCACCTGACAGCTTAAATTTATAGTCTAACTATCTGAGATTCATATAAAACAATGACAGATGATTTCATTTGACATTTCAACCATAATTATTATTTAAACTAAATCTGGAATATGTACGAATCTGCCCCAACAATGGGGCACCTATATACAGTATTGGGGGTACCTTCGTACGCTGTGGGTAGTTCCGTACGTGCGATTAAAACGACACATATAAATCAAAACTCTTTTCTTATCAATGAAATTAAACTCAAAAACATAGTTTTTCTTATGTAAAACAAAACTTAAATGACTTTTCTTACAATAAAACTCCTCTAACAATAAAACATGAAATTGCTTCATTTTCTACGTAAATTTTTAATCTTTGGTGCGTATTTTGCGGAAGTTGTGCGGAAGTTGTTAATTAACAAGATAATAAAAACTATTGAACATTAACATTTAAAAAAATTACTGAACAAGTGAAAAGTTTTGATGTCTTCTTGTCTTTTTTGGTTTATAAGTCCGCACCATGTTTCTGTGAAAAATAATAAGAAATAGCTATTAAAATATATATACGTACATCGACGATAGCAAAACACAAGACAAAGTTAATTCAAAAATTAGTAATAAGCACACTAACACACTAAATCGTACCTATCATCCAGTTGGGGCACATTCGTACGCGTTCAAACGTGCCCCATCTAGTTCTGTTCGAAAGTACCCCACTAACTAAATAACAACAAAATATAACCTCTTTTAATATTAATAGGAAAACGTCATAAATTAAGTATTGAAAACGTATCTTATGTATATTTTGCTAGTTACTGATAGAATACTCTACACGAAAACTTATTTTATCTACGGTAACAATAGGCAAAAACATTGATCAAAAAATTACTTACCGAGCGCGAAAACACGTTCGTGCCTGTCATTTCTCTCATCGGTGCGACTGGCGCGATACTACGTTGACGTAAAGTTGGTACCTCGACTCACGCACACATACAATAGCAAGACCGTACGTTGTTTCGTTTAAGTTTTATTTTGACTGTATGAATGTGCCCCGCGTACGAAGGGTAACGATCTTCCCCTATAAGATTGTGAGGATGGAAGTTTGTTACTCTTTCACGCCAAAACTACTGAAGCGATTGTGCCGAAACTTGGTATGTAGGTTGCACAGCTGGCTGGCTTGGTTGTACAGTTTAGACCCTAAAAATAACATGGGGTAGGAACTACTAGATACTCCCACGGGAACGATGTCCACGCGGGTGGAACCGCGGGGCACAGCTAGTATATTCTGAAACTGCATCTTACACACAGTTGTGGATGTCGTGTACTTATTATACAATTCTTGTTTATGTACCTAACATATTATTTCGGTGAACATATATCTAGACATCTACATTGATAATTGATACATAGAAAGACAAACAGAGGAGTACCTAGCTTAGATAGATAGATTTCTCCAAACGAGACCGTTTGGACCTTTTTTTTTTTCATTATTAATTGCATTATTACTTAGGCATTTAAAACTCTCCAGAAGGAGTCCATAGCGATATATTTTATTTACCTATTGTTATTACATAATATATAAACGTTATAATACATAATATACATATAACGAGCTTACCGTCGAGTGCGTGTCGTAGGTGTAGTATATCTACTAGTGCTTACTAGGACTTGTAACATAGAGAGGTGCGGGCAGGTAGGTATGTACGAGTATTTGGCGCGTATAATCAGTATCGGTGCGGGTGTACGTGTGTTTGGATTGACCTAGGGGTGTGAGGGTGGGGTGCGTGCAGGAACGAAGATGCCTGGAAACTTCTGCATAGCCACCTCGCGGCACCTTCAAAGAAAACGAATGTAACCAAACCAAATATTGTGAAAGTATCTGTTGAAAAAATTAAGCCCTACAAGTTTCTTGTGCGTTCTTCTTGTAGAAGTATCTTTCAGAACGCACAGTATACTCAGTACTGTTTATCTTCATTGACGTGCAAAAGTGTCAGATTATGACCTATTTGAATAAATCTGTTTGAGTTTGAGTTTAAGAAGTACCGTTTGAAGTTTCATGTTTTCAAGCTTTGAGAGAGAAGAAATATCTGTGCATAGGCGGTCTTTACAAACAAGGGCGTAACTCGTACAATATTATCAATAACCTTCACCGTAAAACAATGGAATTATACTAAATTTTTATGACAAGATGTACAATTTCATAATCACTGAATATAAATTAAAATCCTTTAGAGAAGGCAAAATGAGAACTGTCTAGCGGCATACTTCTTATGTTTGCTGGACTTAGCAGGTACTACATTAGGTGCACGAGAATCCGAATCTAATCTACGTGGACACTACTTTATATTGTCGTGTCAACACGATTTCTATTCACCACAATATAGATAGCGAGTGCCGAACTATACAGACAGTTCAGAAGTGAACAGATTGATCCATGAAATGCTTACTTTTACCACTTTTACTTTGATTTCTGTGTTTTACCACAGAATAAATAATATTAATAACGTTTTACCCGTGACCGAAAAAAGGAGTGTTTTATGTTTGATGTGACTTGTGTGTCTGTCTGTAACATCCCTTTTAAACTAACTAACTTAAATAGATCAATTTGATGCGGTGTATTTTTTGTTTGAATTTTGAAGTTTTCAAATTTATGTCGTCTCTCTATGGAATATATATATATATATGTATGGAATACCTCGTCACCATAATTTGTTGAAGGGAGATACTTAAACCTATTACCGTTATTGTATTATTCCTATTTTGTCCAACTTTCTAAGCTTCCCCTGCCATAAAATAGCAACAATAAACCTTGAAATAACATCTACAATTTAATAAAATCTACCCATGTCGTTACATACCTACCACTTCCTTCTCTATATATTGATTTATGTAAGTCTAGGGGTAATCATGATTTGTAGGCACATTGTTATAATATGTTATTGTCATAATAAATCGAAGGGCCTCGTGTCTAGTTGATTTTTCTAGCAACGACGCGTCTATCTTAAATATGGCATATTCCACAAATCCCCTTAGAGGATCCCCTGCTCTGGGGGTTTGTGGACTTTATACATTATTAATATTATAATTGATAATATCTGTATCACTCCACTCCACAGCGCACACTGCACTGCATCGACAATCGACACCGATGTGTTGTGTCAATGACCGTTCAGAATATAAGACGAGTGACTCACTTTAAAAGTTACTCCTCTACACCGTGTCGGTCGACATACTTCGACTTCGAGAATATTATGGCGTGAATGCATTCGAGTGATTCATTTTGTTTTGTAAATACGCATCATTATCAATCCAAGCCAAGCGTGGGGAACCCGTGGCGAGTATTGGCAAAACTCGCCGGTAGAATAAATACGTATAACATAAAAAACAATAGTAAATAATAACGTAGGTAATCGCTTCGTTGTTTGAGCGAACATGACGAAAATATACTACAATTAGCGTGAAAGCCCAAGTTTCTAAATTATCATGTATGAGAGTCACTCTTCTTGCTCTATTTGCATGCGTCATTGGTTGAGATCAGTGTGTCAATTGATCTGGTCATTGGTGGCATATCTGCACCGTTTCACCAACCAATTGACCACCTATTGTGGCCATTTGGAGCTTCATTTAGAACATGTAGATACGTAAGTAATGTTCGTTCCGTCACATGATTGTGTATCGCAATGGTTTTGTTCGTGCTAATCAATCTATGATCAGCATTTTAGTCGCTTTAGCATCTAAGTACTGTTTCCTTTAAGTATTCTGATCGGAAAGCATCTCTTGAGATATTTATTGATATAATTACTTATAATGGCACGCAGTAGTGTCAGTAAGTAGGCTACGATGTAGATCCATCGGCCGCCCTCGAGTCCGCCACCGGTGGCGGTAGACCTTATTTCCCATCGGCCGCCCTCGAGTCCGCCACCGGGTGGCCGTAGGACGGTGGATGGAGATAGGTACGTAAATAATATTATCCCACTAGAAACATTTTCATGTAAAATGTTGCCAACACGAAACCATAATATGGCTCCTCAAAAAGTTGTCAGATCTCATGTAGAGCCTAGCTTCTAGCTCTCTACAAGCCCCAACTTATACTACACCACAGTCAATATATGTGGCTTGGCACCCTTCTACAAAGTCAAATACAGCAGTCACAAAACTCCTTTCCAATAATCACCAGGTATATCATAACTAAGTAAATATACATAATAATATGATATTATTGACCGGGCGAGCGAAGGGTATCAGTTTCGAGATTGACCAAAAATGTCCTTCTGTCCATCTGTCCTTCTTTCTCTGTCAGTCTGTCAGTTCTCGCTGTATTTTTCAACCGATTTTGACGAAGACTGTTACACAGATTCCTTAATTTATTAAAATAAAATTATCGATCGGATATCAGAGGAAAATTAGGGGAGAAAAGGGGGAAATTTGCTGAGCGTTATTTATCGACGGATTTCTATCAAATTTGAGAGGCTAAAGACTTCATTCCACACTCTCACTATTTATTTCTAGAAGGGGGGAGGGGGGAGGAGGAGAGAAAAGTGGCATGAAATTCGGGGTGCCTAAGTTGTCGTCTCGAGTCCTTAGTGTCTTTCTCGCAGTTTTCTCTTTCGCACGCATGATGTAGTGTAGTGCGCGACGTGACTAAAGTAAATGTTCTCCTACTACTTACCACCGCCGACTTATAATAGCTAATTATAGTTTAAAAAACATTTTTTTTCGACAGTAGTAAATATGCAATGGCTTTGCTAAGTCTGGGGAAAGGAGAGAGTGTAGTTATGGCATGGTGATAAGGGCTCGCGAGATCTTCTGCTCTCACAGAACTAGAACCACTAGTTATGTAAGTATAATAATGCAATATATCGGTATCACTAAGGACGTGTCAGAAGGTTATTGTTTACACGTTCCACTATCATCAGAATAATGTGTAATCAGTAGTAGGGGCTATCAGCGCCCCCACCTGCCCCCTGCCCCCTGCCCCCTGCCCCGGCCACTTATCTTAACTACTGGGGACTCTGGAGCCCCCAGATAACACTCATGTAGTCTCCAGAACTTTGTCTCAGACGTCTAAATCAACCGAACTGGACGACATCGCAACCCTTCGGCCACTTTGTAAAAACTAATGAACCGAAACCAGTTTCGAAAACAGTAGGTATAATTTTTCTTTTATCATCGCAAATATTATCAACTGCATCGTACGTATAAATCAATTAGCAGTCTCGAGGGAGTTCTAACATGTTTACTGTTTATACTCTATCTATTCTCTATCCTCATGTTCGGTGGGTTCCGGGTCACAGTTAGCGAGTCACACTGTGACTCATTGCAATACATTTAAAAAAAAATACAACGCGTTATAATTTGTCCTCACATAATATAAAATGTTCGATTGTTGTCGAGTTAGTGTTGGACACTAGCACTATAATCTAATATTTAGTAAGATCCAAGCTAGGTAGGTATGTTTGATCGGTCATTAATTATATCCATCAGTGTCGGTTCTCGATGCGATGAGCGAACATGTGTGTGTCTGAGGGTGTGGGGGTATGTGTGTGTGTGTACGAGATCAACTGAAACGAGGTGTGTGTATTTATAGTCTGTTAAAAAAAGATTAGAAGATATTTTGTTAAGCATTAATAGAACGGTTTGTGAGGTCTGCCTCTGTCGCGTCGTGTGTCGCGAGTGCGCCCGCGTGCCACCACTAGTCACTAGTCACAGAGTTACAGTCACAGGCAGAGTGAAATTAAAATTATGTGGGGGCACGGCAGTGCATGAAAACCTTGAACGAATTAATAAATCGTCCTAGATGAAAACACAATGTTTCTCACAAGTAATGCATATTATATTAAATAAGATTGTTTAGTGCGATCGCCGAGTCAATCTATTTTATTTAAAACATAAAAGATTTTTAATATTGATATGGTCAATATAATAAGATGTTGTTAGGTTAACTAATTACGTAATAAATTAAGACAGAAGGTCCCTTAAGTATGGACTTAATAAATTAACCGACCTGGTATTACATGGATCTAACAACTTTTTACGGTAGAAGAACTGAGTTACAGGACTTGGTTTTTTTACAAATTTTGTATTTGATGGCATGTTATCATTACACAACACACAGAGATAGGTACAGTGTTTATGTGTGTCTGTAATTGTTTGTGTACTAATATTGTGAAATGGTCACGAGATAATTATTATAAGAATTTTTTATTTATTTTACTAGGTACATTGATTTAATGAAAGGCTAGATACTTATTTTATTATTGGGCAACCGTTCTGTCGAAGTATAAATAAATAAATTATGTACTTTTACTTATATTCCAAGAGCTGATGACAAATTTAGAGGTGTTTTGCCCACGTTAAAATAATAAAAATATGTATAACACTATAACTATGGGTGCATCTGGTAGAGGTCTAGCGGTTATTTTACGTACCACTGCGCAACCTATTAGATCTGCAAAAAAATAAATCCAAAAAATGTCTTTTGGGCAAGTTGAAATTTTTTTATCTATCACACCTAGACAAATTTTTGTGTTCGAAAGTATGACCAGACCCCCCGAATTTATTAAATTAATTACCCAAATAATATACTTTAGGCAACCTAACATTTTTATAGCATCTTTAATAAGCAATTTTAAAAATAAAGCTTCTAAATTGAAAGATAAAAAAAATCAACTTGCCCAAAGGAAATTTTTTGGGTTTACTATTTTGCAAATCTTATAAGTTTCGCAGTGGCAAAATAACCGCAAGACCTCTTCCAGAATCATAACTCCAGATGTACCCACAGTATTATTTTAACGTTGGCAAAACACTTTCTCTAAATTTGTTATCAGCTCTTGGGCTATTACGTCTTGGCCGGTATTGGTAGTTAATCTGGCCATCAAACACATAGGAAGGTAGGTAAGGTACCTCTATCCATCCATCCAAAATATCAGAATCATGATCAAAGTTTAAATATTTAGATATTTACTACATATGGACACAAAATAACGTTGACGTCTAATCAAATAGTGGCAGCAGAAAAACTGACGTTTGTTTGATCAGAATGACGACGTCGGTTGTACTGTCGAGGTCACAGTGTACTCCGCTCACAACAGAACACTGACTTTCTATTTTCTAAATAATAAGAAAAAAATATGTCTTTTTCTATTATACACAAAATATTTTTCCGACACATATACAGTTACTCTACTCAAACCTTGTAGAGCTCTCCTTTGCACCTTAGTCACAGAACAGATAATGCTACGTATAGAATGGACACCGGCATCCGTCCACCGATCGGGCCTTCCTCACCCCGCGAGCGAGATTGAGCTCTCCGCGAGTCCCGTTTCGCTAGGAAATCACCTCACGCATACTCATGCGCGTGTACAAAACTCCAAGTGTGCAGCGTCTGTGTAGTAAGTAGTTATATCGTGATTTCTGTATTAGAATCGAGTCGAGTGTCCGGGGTGTGCCTTTGCCTTTGATGCACCTACGAGGAATGTACCTGCTCATTCAGAATTCATATTTAGGTATGAGTAATTTCGAGCGATGCTTCCTTCATCTAGTCAGTTGTCGCATTTTCAGCAGCTCATTATAAAATGCTTAACTTGTAGCAAACCCAAAAGTGACGAGTAGATGTCGGTAGTCATTAGGTGTTACTGTAAGCGTTGAGCATATACATAGAGTCCAGTATAGGTAGAGATAGTAGTCAAGCAGTATTGTGCGCGTGCGTGGGCCGTGGGCCGTGGGCCTGTGCTCGAGTATGGTCGGCGGTCGGGCGGGTGGCGCGGCGCGAGGGGCTCGCGGTGGGCGCGCCGCCACGTCACTGCCGTACTACGTCGAGCCGCCGCCCGCCGCTTGCATCCCGCGCTGCGTCTGCAATACATTACTATATACATACCGTGCGCTATCAATATAACATACATATACACTGGTATCAACACATTGGATCAGTTCCATATTCATATTCACTCGTGTGTATTCAATGACGCGTTCTGTAATACTTAAGTAATAATAAAAAGCACAGAGTTATAGTAGCACAATTAAAAAAATATCAGTATAATAATATTATGAGCAATATGCCGTAAATATGCCGTATCCAACTACAGTAACTGTAGTTGTGCACAGAAACGTGAACAGCAGAAGGGTGGCCGTTGGGATATAGTCCAGGGTGAAGAACGCTACCTATTTAGTGCCAGCTGCCACCGGTGGCCTTCGAACATTATAGAAAAAAAATCTATAATGTTATATATACCTACTGATCACATATGATTAGTGTTATAATCCCCCGGTCGGCGGCGGCAGACGATAGCGCGCTGATTAAACTATCACAGATAAATAAAGTATTAATTATCTAATTAGTATCGCAGATACTAATTTGTATCAACATTAATTTGATCATGTCACGCGTATACCTTAAGCCCGATTTTCACAATACGAGTAGTGCGCTCCGCCGCAACTCTAACACGCAAACTCAAATTGTTAGCTGTTTAATCTCAAATGATTTTTGAATGTGTTTTAATCCACTTCCTCCACTTCACAAATTAAAGTTTTCGTAGCACCCAGTTGATCACGTTCTTAAATCCATTTTGGATCCAAGTTTTTCTCTTTATTTTAATATAGTAATAGTTTTTAATAATAGTTTTTATGTATGTTAGTCTGTAAGGTATTTATTAATATGGGCCTCTGGTGCGTATAATTTATTGTTATACGTACTATTGCCTGAAATAAATGAATTATTATTATTATTATTTAATTCCTTCATTCTCATACTTAAGTTCTTTTAACTTCAGCCATTAACATATCTCGATTGCGCACTAGGATATAATATATGATACTCGGACGCTGATAGTGTTAACCAAATTCCGAGTGGACTCGTCCGAGCGCACTCGGTCCTAGCTCCCAGTGTATACTCGTATTGTGAAAACCCGGCTTTATTGGCAGCGATGAGTCTTGCGAGAGGGGTTTTTTTCCAGTAGTTTTTTTTTTTATGATATTGAGTGACAAGACGAGCAAATCTCAAATCAGTGGTGGTAAGCATCATGATTGCACATATGAGAGACGGGTTCCCTACTTGACATCTAATGACGTTTGATCAAACATTAATTGCTCGAAAACGAATACGCTAATAGTCATGAGACCTATGAATCGTGAGCTCTATGGTTTGCCACGTCGATGGATCAAAATCTCTAAAAATCATCTGCTCTAACGATTAATAGCACTAAGCATTAAGCATCCACGTCGCATGGAATAAAATCCCTAAAGAACATGTGCTCTAACGCTCTAATTAATAGCGATAAGCATCGGATTGACGATCTCAGGGAAGATTTTTTTTGCAATTTTAATCGAGCACGCATAGAAAATTGGTTGTTTTTGGCGTTTGAAGAACACATTAACATTTATTAAACCTTTACTTACCAAAAACTCTGTATTTGGATAGTCGGTAATAAGGCAGCCTAAGTTAGAAATAAATCAACAGCACATTGTTCTATAATAATTATTTATTAATGTAAATTTAAATACCTAGGCACTGGTTTTTTTAAACTAATTACCGTACTGGTAATAAAGTTCTGCATAATAGGAATGAATGTTCATTAGTAACTAAAAATCAGCTAGTTAGCTTTAGGTGGATCAATTTAAACTCAAAAAGATTTATTCAAATAGGTCATACTCAGACACTTTTGCACGTCAATGAAGATAAACAGTACTGAGTCTACCGTGCGTTCGGAAAGATACCTCTACAAGAAGAACGCACAAGAAACTTGTATAGGGCTTAATTTTTTCAACAGATAGTTTCACAATATTTGGTTTGGTTACATTCGTTTTCTTTTAAAGTGCCGCGAGGCGGCTATGCAGAAGTTTCCAGGCATCTTTGTCCTCTATGTACTGATTGACTTTATAATAATCCTTCTTTAGTCAAGTAGATTTTATATAGGTTTCGAATTTACCCTCTGAGAAAAAATGTTTTTTTTATATCTAGTTAGTCATGGTCTCTGTGAAATTATATTATAAGTATAGCGATTTGAAAAACATTTCTATCTCAGTGTATTAACTAAAAGTGAATCTATAAGTATGAATCAGAAGCGTAACTTTTCTAAAAGTGTACCTACGGGGAAATTTTGGCACACAACTGACCAAATATGATTTACGATATACTCTCCTCTCCCTGCACGGTTGTCTGAAAGAGACCGCTCTGCTAAGACCGCCAATTGTTACACTTTTTATCATACTGCTTTTGTTTTATTTTAACATTTATTGTTTGTGGTGTACCAATAAGTGTTTATCTATCTACCTATATAAAAATAAAGTTGTGCTACAGCGTAATGTACATTTTCATCAGTATTCAAGAACAATACTTATGTAAGGTACTGTGCTAAGTTAAGATTTTTTCACCGAGTACGTCATGGCGTGCAATTGTTTCTAATTGGATTTACCAGCCCTATGCGTTCGGGTCATCTTAATATTGTTCTTGAATATGGGTGTTAGTCTTTTATCTATATCTAATATCTTAGTTTTTTGGTGTTGGAAATTCTACATATTTTTAGTTTATAACAAATTCCTACAAATGATTTCCTTAAACAATTATTAAATTGATCCACCTAAAGCTATCTAGCTGATTTTTAGTTACTAATGAACATTCATTCCTATTATGCAGAACTGGTTTTTTAAAACTAATTACCAGTACGGTAATTAGTTATAAAAAACCAGTGCCTAGGTATTTAAATTTACATTAATAAATAATTATTATAGAACAATGTTGTGCTATTGTGCAATGTTGTGTTGATTTATTTCTAACTTAGGCTGCCTTATTATACCGACTATCCAAATACAGAGTTTTTGGTAAGTAAAGTTTTCATAAATGTTAATGTGTTCTTCAAACGCCAAAAACAACCAATTTTCTATGCGTGCTCCATTAAAATAACAAAAAAATTCTTGCCTGAGATCGTCAATCCGATGCTTATCGCTATTAGTTAGAGCGTTAGAGCACATGTTCTTTAGGGATTTTATTCCATGCGACGTGGATGCTTATTGCTGTTAATCGTTAGAGCAAATGGTTTTTAGAGATTTTGTTCCATCGTCGTGGCAAACTATAGAGCTCACGATTCATAGGTCTCATGAATATTAGTGTATTCGTTTTCGAGCAATTAATGTTTGATCAAACGTCATTAGATGTCAAGTAGGGAACCCATGAGAGACAGTGCCACCCCGTGTTTTAAAGTTCAAAATCCTGCGCGGCACCGCACTGTGCCTGTCACCCTGAGATATTAGTTGTTGAAACTCGTCATGGTCAGTAATTTCGCTGGTTACATTGCCCTTCAGACCGGAACACAGTAATGTTTGCACATTACTGCTTGGCGGATGAATAACTGGCAAAGGTGTTGTACTACCCGATAGGCAGAAGTGTACCCAGGACTAGTCCCATGGTAGGTACACCCACATTTAGCCATTTAACCACTTATGTTATTGGTCCCATGTAATAGTAGGCGAACCTTTTTCCATCTACCGGGCTCAGTTCCGGACTCCAGGCTGTCATAGAGATTATTCCTAATAGATAAATACAATAACACTTTGCCTGTCCTGGGGATCGAACCCGGGACCTCGTGATCGGTAATCGAGGGCTCACTGTGCCACCAGGTGGTCAGTCCAGTCAGTTGTACTAGATAATTAATAATTAGAAGATATTATGGCTATTATGACTAAAACTTGTTTTTAATTCCGAAATATAAAATTGATAGAAGTTGGTCCGAGAAGATAATAATATTAGTTTGAAAGTGATTTGCGTGAAGTAACATGCCGTCAGTTTATAATACCTACTCGCACCTACCTACTATCAGTGAATACCACTTAGGTAAAGATACTATTTATTGATCGGAATTTTATATTAATATTACAATTATGAATCCTCATACAATAAAGTTTTATTTGCCGATAACGTACCTACGAGTAGCATATAAGTAATTCAGTAGCAACGTTGATATAAAGATCAAGAGTCCAGAAGAGAGAGAGTTCACCTCGTGTCTCTCGCGCGTAGGTATTATAGTGAGATTAATATAAAAAGAAAAGCTTTTAAAAAAATCTTGTATTTCAGACAAAGTAAGAGTGAGTGTGAGATGACGACGGCGGTAAAGAGCCAGCGGTCGGTCGCACTGGAAGCTATGATGAACGGACACGCGGTCAACGGCAACGGCAGCGCCGTCAACGGCAACGGCAGCGCCGTCAACGGCAACGGCAGCGCCGTCAACTGCAACGGTAGTTCGGTCAACGGATTTGAATCCGTAGACATCAGCTGGGAGGAACAGTTCCTGCCGCTGCCACTCAACATTGATGACAAAGTTCGAGCGCAAAAGGTAACGACATAATAGGTATATATATATATTATACATAGCTCTCCATTCTGCTGTAATCTATATACTCAACTTAATTATAATGAATGGTGGTGACATTGACTTTTTGTGGATGACTATAATGACTACAACGTTTTTATTTTCTAAATAACTGTTATTATCCCTTTTTTTATGTAGTTTACCTTTAGAATGGCGCAGTGGCAGTGGCGCAGCATTCTCATGAAATATAAGGGACACATAATAATAATAATAATAATAATAATTCATTTATTTCAGGCAATAGTGCGTATAATAAATTATACGCACCAGAGGCCCATATTAATAAATACCTTACAGACTAACATACATAAAAAATATAAAACACTTAATTTAATTATGGCTTAGGGATATTATTGTTCGGTTTCGCCTCCCTGAAGCGACGGAAAACGATGCCTTCGGGCCAAAATTGTGGGTCCAGGAACGTCTCCTTGTATTTCGCCGGAAACCGGAGCACGTATGACTTGAAAGTCTGCGTCCGCGTAGCCTCCAGCCTCGACAGCGAAATCTTGGAGAAGTCCTTTCCCGGAGCTCGTTCTGTGCGCTTTTCGTCGATGTAGCGAGCGATCTCCTCACCGGATGTGGTTTTATCAAACCGGGAGAGATATATCGCCATCGTGGGCTCTGCGACTCGGATGACTGTAGTCGCAGCGGGAGCAGTGCCGCGTTGGTTGCGGGCGGGTCGAGGTCGACGCTTCTTCTTCTCCACGAGGGTGAAGCCGCCATCGTCGACCTTGTTCATGCGCATGACGGGATCCATTGGGCGCGGGATAACCTGCTTGCGTGACGTTGCTTGCGTTGCGTTGCGTGATAGGTATACGTACTTAGTCTTAGCCTTCTATAAACAATATAAGCTCGACGCTAGTGAATACAAGATACTAGAAACTTTAACTTTCAATCTGTTACACAAGCATCAATATGCATCATCCACACATGGAGTGTTCGAGGTGCTTCCGAGTGGCATCTCACTTGCGGAACTCGTAACCATTATGGTGCATGATTGACTCGTTTGTCTCAACTTGTTTACTCTATGGTGATGCTAGCTGCTGAAGGTGCACAATTTTTTACATCTTTAGTTCTTTAAGTACCTGTATAACACTGCATTATATTACCTTCCTAGTATTAGCAGGCCCGACATCTTCGTAATAGACCGGTTCGAGGTCTCATTGATTATGATCAATGTCAATGATGACTACGGACATAATAAATCATAATCGAGTGTCGGTCGAGGCGAGCCTCCCACACTCGCACTCGCACTCGCACTCGCACTCGCATTCGCACTCGCACCCGCGCGGTGGATCCCTAACCAACCTAATGACACCAATTGATACGCGCTCCTCCTCGGATCATTTTAGATCGTCGTTCGATAATAAAATATTATTATTATTCCTGATTGAACGCACAATCATTATTTTTTATTAACACATAACATAATCTAATGCGCATATTATGGGCATATGCTTGCGTTCCACATTTGTGACAGCTTAGACATCAGTTACCTTAGACATCAGTTACCTTCGTTAGATTCTGTTCCATTATAACATCTGTGCTCCCAACTCCCAAGGATCGCGTGATGAAGGTGACGTGACGTGATGAAGGTGACGTGACGTGATGACCCAAAGATATTTTTTGTGCCTGTGAGCATTGTGGGTACGTTTAGATGTGCTCATTACGAGTTTGTTGACGTGTTTTCAACAAAAAGAGAGTATAAAGTAGGTAGGTAATGATAGTATATAACGACAGGATGTTTTGAACTTGATGATTATACCTATATTATTGTCAGTTCTAATTGCAGGTATATATAGGCTTTGCCATTAATGATAGCAATAAAGCGCAGCCGGGAGGTATCGGCAGTCGGCAGGTAGGTGTTGTTATCACGAGCCTGCGCCGATGTCACGGTTGTAATGTTTTATGGCGCACTGTTTGTGCACTTTATTACTTTTATTACATTTAATTATTTTACTGACTTACTTATTGATGCAAGAGATAGGGAGTACCTAAGTATATTATAATAATAGGTAAGTATGTAATATAATATATAAATTACTAGCTGTGCCGCGCGGTTTCACCCGCGTTGTCATCGTTCCCGTGGGAATAACGGGGAAAAAGTATCCCATGTGTTATTCCAGGGTCTAAGCTACCTACATACCAAGTTTCAGCTCAATCAGTTCAGTAGTTTTGGCGTGAAAGAGTAACAATCATACATCTATCCGTCCTCACAAACTTTCACATAATATAAGTTGTTCAGCTTGATAATAGCTCTACTGATACTGTACTGGGTCCATAATATAAATGTCGCAGTAGTTTTAGTTGAGATTGTGTCATAATCGGTCACATGTGTGGTGGCATTCCACGCGATCTCGTCAATATCAGCATCAGATTGTCCTCACGTTGTGCCCTCTCACCCTCTCGCTCTCTCGAGATAGCATTATATATTGTAACATTCCCATGTAGAGGACGCTAGTATTCTAATTCATCTGAGACCTAATAAACTATCACTCTCTACAATGTGTTTTTGTCTACAATATTTGGCTTTAGAATAAAATACTTCGGTAGTCCGTTTGTCTGTGAGGAATTTTTTCCTCAGAAATACGTTTAGCTATCAAGTTGGCGTTAATATTAAATACTCAATTGTGCCATCCCTCACCCCTCATCCCTCATCCCTTGCTGCTGCGAATTAATTAGACTTGACTAGTCACTTTTTAAAACACTGTGTCTTTTTTTTTATGATAGTGAGTGACAAGACGAGCAAATCAGGTGCCCGATTGTAAGCATCATGATTGACCATATCAGACACAGTGCCACCCAGTTTTAAAGTTCAAAATTCTGCGCGAATTCTGTCTGATATGGGCAATCATGATGCTTACAATCGGGCACCTGATTTGCTCGTCTCGTTACTCATTATCATAAACAAAAGTCAACCTGATCCAAAGATACAAACGTTTATGCCGCATAATTTTAAACTCTCGAGTGAATCAAAACCTATACTTTCAGTTGACCTATTCATGAAATTATGCAAGAAATGTTTACAAAAAAAAGCATATTCCGCCGTTGGAAGTCCACAGCTGGACATAGGCCTAAAGGGGGGGTTTTTGCCAATTCTCGCCATGATTGCTAGGTAGGTTGGCGAGCTAAGTTCGATGGTTTTACGCAGAGAACGCTGCAGCCCGTCCTCTGTATCTGATAACCCTACAATAATTAATAAATAATTCTGTGGAAATCGAGCCATATTATTAAATTATAATTGTAGTCGCCTGTGTCTAGTTACGTACCATTCCTAACTAACTTCTCAATCTATTGACTACTTACTGCTGTATACCTATACACTCAGGCACATCATAATAATATATGATTTACAATAACTAAATTTAATATACCCGTATGATTTATATCGGGAAACTCGAAAAGCGGCGAATCATGATAAATATCCCGTAATAAGTGATCGTAACATTATAATAATACAGTGACTGGTGAGGCCGTACATAGTTCTGATTCATGAATAGTCGGATGCTATGGAAATATTCGTCTCGTTCCTAATTTGTTGTGATTGTAAGTCTTCCGTCGCGGGGACGCCAGATATGGACACTGTCGCATGTGTGTCTGGCTCCTTCGTCGTTTCGTCCCACAACAGGTTCGTCCCATTCTGAAGGTGGTATAATGATTTGAAGGTGCGATTGTAGATATATTTCCTAACTTGGCTATTTGTACAATGACATGGTATGCCTGTTTAAAATAATTCATTCTGTAATCGACTCACCTTCCCTTCTTTCCAATATTAACATTAATATAGACCCAGAGCTAAATAATCCCATATTAAAATATTTACTTTGCAAGTTTATACCAAAAATACTTATTTCTATAACCCAATAGATGGCCCGAGAATACAACACAGATCACTATAATTAGTACTACGTAATCTAGTAATGTTTATCTTTACTCATGATATTTTATTGTCATTGATTATACTCTGTTTTGTGTACCTTTTTAAATAATAAAATAAATAAAATAAGTTTGTACTCTCTTCACTCTCACTCTACACGACGCACATGATCTTAACATTATGTATCCACTTAGTAATTACATACTTACTATAAAATGCGGTTTAATATAATGTGAAATGTTAGGTCACAATCTGACATAAACATTATTGATTACGATACGATATATTAAAAAGGGCAGAGAAGCTTTATTGAAAAAAGACTAAACAATAGAGCTACCTACTTACTATCTACTCTAACTAAATACGCTATGCCATAGAACACGTCGAAAATCCACAGGCCGACATGTCAGCCTATAGAAAATTCATGTGCTCTAAACCACTGTCAGATGGCAGCGTACCCAAGATACTGGGAGCTCCCGGCCCCCCACGGTCCCAGAGTCTCGACTCCAAACGGTTCAAATATGTAACCGCTACCGAGGTTTGCATATTTGCTCCGCTTGCGTTGCTCGGCAAAACCCGCCGCCTCACCAGCCGTACCCCGGGGCTCTGGTACATGTGAGAGCGCTAGTGTGTCTAAGCAAGTAGCGTCCCACACCAGCGGCCGTCCCAGCTTTCAAGGAACGAGGGTCATACCATCAGGTCTTTTACCATCGTCACGAATCAAACTGTTCGGTTCGAGAACGGCTGGTACATTGGCGCTGGTAAAAGCCCGGCGGATGATGTCGTTAAGGCCAGCGTGGCGGGAGATCCGTCCAGCACTTCGAGAACATGAGAGACCGTGGTGACCGAGTTCGTCGACGGCAGTATCACACTGGCAACGGCACAGAGGCAACGGTGACCTACATAGCAAGGTGCACCCAAACACAAGCTGACAGTTACACGAAAAACAGATGGATCTAAAATCTAAAAGATTGCCAGTATTGAAAGAAGGTTTGTGCGTTGTTCTTGTAAAGGTATCTTTTCGAACGCACGGTAGACTCATTACTGTTTATTTTCATTAACGTACAAAAGGGATTGTGACCTATTTGAATAAATCTTTTTGACTTTGACTTTCACTAAGGGATAGCTTGCAACCAAAAAGCAGATTCTCTTACAGAGACTGCCAGGAGTCGGGCCCGGTCTGTGGAGTTGGCGCACGTTTGTATGAGACAACTCCGCACCAACCCACAGAGGGGCCTATCCCATAGTCTCTGTGAAGATAGGTAGTTTAGGTAAATCGGTATTGAGCGCAAGCCGCAACCCAATTGAAGCACTCTTTGCCCCAGCCAAATTAGAAACATCGATCGATTGGTGTACAAAAGTGTCAGCTTGTGACCTATTTGAATAAATCTTTTTGAAAGAAAGAAAGAAAGAAAAATGATTTATTCGCTGCACACAAATAAGTAGGTGTGACTTATATATATACTAGCATCGTGTATGTTTTTGACTTGATTTGACATAATAAGTATAACAACTGACGACAATAGTTTTTATTTATTGATGTCCATGGAAGTATTGGCAGGGACGTTGAAAGTTGTTATTGAAGAGATATATATATATATAATTGTGGTGCAGATGGCTGAGATTTAACTGAATTGAAAAGCAATCGTATTATATTGGAAAAGTTGGAACAAACTTAATTAATACCTGAGTGAAAAGACAGATCAACATCCGCCGCGGCTCTCTGATCCCCGGCGCAGCGTTAGAGCACTTACCTCGCGGAGCTTTCTATCTAAACTTTACCTTTTTCTACGCAATCAATAGATTTTATTATATTAATTGAAATTGACGACTTTAATTACTTAGGTACACATTGGATCTACCTATTATCCTACCCGTCATAATGTATTATAATAAAGATTGAATGAATGTACTAGATGAAGACAATGGTGACGTGTTTTCCAGATAGATCAAGCCCTGTCGGGCATGGTGCTGAGTGGCGCGACGTTGCGGCGCGTGGCGGCGGTGTTCGAGAGCGAGCTGGAGGCGGGGCTGCGATACCAGCCCTCCAGCCTGCAGATGGAGAACACCTACGTGCCCGAGCTGCCGGACGGCACCGGTACGTATACTCACACTACTGCTCGCATGTATCCACGCTCGCTCGGCTCTGTATCCTCGCTCATATTGCATCATCTCCATGTTCACAGAGGAAGGGGTATTCCTCGCTCTCGACCTCGGCGGCACCAACTTCAGGGTGCTACTACTCGAGCTAAACAAAGGTCAGCTGGTCAGCGAGGACGTCAAACATTACCACATCAGGTGAGAGACGATTTATCTAGTATTCGCTGAGTAATAAGTAGATATATAAAGTTAAACGTTCCGTTTGTAACGATTTCAGTGACGAGCTCCGGCTGGGCCCCGGTGTGGATCTGTTTAATTACCTGGCAGACTGCGTTCAGGACTTCCTCGTCTCCGAAGGCATGGAGAACGAACACCTCTCGCTAGGTAAACTTAATCTTTCTTTGACAACGGTCAGAACGGATGTGACGGTTTACCGGCGACCATAATTTGATATAATATATAGTATCTCTCTCACAACGTACATTATACAAGAGACGGTAACGACAGGGTTGCGTTCTCGGCAGGGTTCACGTTCTCGTTCCCGATGAAGCATCACTCGATATCGTCCGGGGAGCTGATCACGTGGACGAAGAGCTTCAAGTGCAGCGGGCTGGAGGGCGTGGACCTGGCGGCGCTCCTGCAGCGGAGCCTGGCGGCGCGCGGGCTGCACGTGACGGTGCGCGTGCTGCTCAACGACACGACGGGCACGCTGGTGGCCGGCGCGCAGATGCACGGGCAAGTGGGCGTGGGCGTCATCCTCGGCACCGGCTCCAACGGCTGCTACATGGAGCACGCGCACCGCGTCACGCACTGGGAGGCGGTGCACGACCGCGTGCGAGACGTCTGCGTGGACGTCGAGTGGGGCGCCTTCGGGGACAACGGGTGCATCGACTTCTTTAAGACCGCCGTCGACCGCGCCGTCGATCGACACTCGCTGCTCGCCAACTCCTTCACGTGAGTGTCACCTGTCATTCTGTCGAATGGACGACTCGACCGCGCGCACAATATGGCGAGCACAATATGACATATAACGTGTGACGTGTCGACAGGTTCGAGAAGTGTATCAGCGGCAAGTACCTGGGCTCGGTGCTGAGCCTGCAGCTGGCCGAGCTGGCGGCCGCGGGGTTGTTCCCGGCGACGCCGCGACACGACTCGCTGCAGACCGCCGACCTCAGCCTATTCGAAGAGTGAGTGCCCTTCGTATATTTAGCTATACTACGCGACTACGTATCGATGATTATGTATGTCTTCGCTATATTCATTAACTCTATCTCCCTTGTTCCTATCATCTCTATCAACAGCACCTTCAATTATATCTTCAATCTCCATTTGATCAGTTATCCGAAGTTGTTCATATTTTAAATAGTGACTTGTAACGTATTTCCGAACAGTCAAAACGCAAGCTATTTATTATTGTTGGTAGTTCTCGCATGGTATGTAAAATTGATTGGGATCTGCTGCCTCATCATGCTAGATGGATTGACCATTCCTTATGGAACCATATGGACCATTCCTTTCCAATGACGATGTCAAACACTTAGGTGTCACCATTGATCGTATCTTGTCATGGAGCCCACAGTTAGCGATCACTATCCGCAAGATGTTTGCTACCGCAGGCTCTTTGCGTAGATTGCGGAACTTCTTGCTCACTGCCACTAAAACTGCGCTCGCTCAATCGCTCATATTCCCAATTATCGACTATGCCGACGCCAGCTACCCTGATATTACCGAGGACCACCTGAATAAACTTGAGAGACTTCAAAATCTATGCATAAGATTCATATCGACAGCCTCGATGGCTCAGATGGTAGTAACTCTACTTTCTGTGCCGCAGGCCCCGGGTTCGATCCCCGGCCAGGTCAAACATTTGTGTGCATGAACATGTCTGAATGATCTGTGTCCGGGTGTTATAAGCGTATTTAAGTATGTATATCAGTCCTCTGGTTACCATAGTACAGGCTTCTAGCCTAGTTTCATAACTTTATTGTGGAGTGTCCCGGGCCTGGCCATAGTAACGGTCGTGTCCCCCCCCCAGAGAGAACTGCTCGGGCGGCACGGCGCGCACGCTGGCGGTGCTGCAGACGGCGCTGCCCGGCGCCGCGCTCTCGGAGCAGGACGCGCGCGTGGCGCAGCACGTCGCGCAGGTCGTCTCCAACCGCGCCGCGCAGCTCGTCTCCGTCTGTGCGTACTGCGTACCCTCTCCTCTCCTCTACACTACACTACACTACACTACACTACCGGCGACCGGCGCACTCGAGTGACTAGTGCTAGTGTCGTATACATTCTACATCACATGATCCCCACCGAGGGGGATTTTCGGTGGGGATTTTTTGACTAAGCCTAGCGTCCGTGGCTCTGTAGAAATATGCCCGGCTATAAATCCGGAGTATCTGGGTCTCTAGCTTCGATCTCATTTCTATGTTGACTTCTCGCCGGCGTTACCGTGTTTCGGATGGCTCGTCAAATTGTATAAGGTCCCGGGTCCCGGCTGTCTCCTATAACATATGTAGAGGGCGGCCGTTAGGTCACGGCGGAAGCCTTGAAGATCACGGCCTCTGATAATACGGGTTGTATAATATATAACCCGTACGAACAGACTGGAGCATTAAATTTGTATTAATGTGTGCGTAATATGTGAGATGCGTGGTGCGCAGGTATATCGAGCTTGCTGCGTCGCATGGATCGTCCGTACCAGGCGGTGGCGGTGGACGGCACGCTCTTCAAGCGCCACCCGCGCATCGCTCGCCTCATGGACAAGTACATCCGTCTGCTCGCGCCCGAACATCACGTATGTACCTCTCTGATGCCGCCGGCCGCTAGGTGTATCGCGACCGGCCTTCTGCAATGTGTATATTGTGTCGTTTGTGTGCAGTTCTCTCTCCTGCCGGCGGAGGACGGCAGCGGCAAGGGCTCGGCGCTGACGGCCGCCATCGCCGCGCGCATCGCCGCAAGGGACTCGTAGCGCCGCGTAGCACGCTCGTAGCACTCGTAGCGTCTCTCGTAGCACTGTTGCTACGCATTACGACGACGTTACCGGCGGTCATAAAAGCCATGAGATAATATTAAGCTATATCGGTTCCGATCGCGTGAAGGCTGCGGACGCTCAGACCGCCGGGAACGTCGGCGTCGAGGTTTGACACGAATATTTTTGACTATAACGTAATCGTATCGCGTTCGAGCTATTTATGCCATAATGGTTTGACATTATAATGTTATGCCGACTGGACCGTACCCCGACATCGATACGATTACGTCCGTAAAAAGCGTCGTGTCTCCGGATCATACCAGACCTCGTACTCTCGTACGATTGATTGATATCGTTACCCGTATTGTGATATGATGTCGATTCGCTCAGATTAGAGATTAGTTCTAAATATAATGTATAAAGTATGTATGTGTAGATAAATAAAGTATGAAGGATATAGTTGATATTATGTATAATAAGTATAAAAATAATAAAAATGTTATTTCGAATAGATTTGAATGATGAATATGATGTGACTGTAGAATGTGTTGTGGCTGTGGAGTTGGAGTTGTGGGTCGCTCGCGGGTCGAGTTGGAGTTGTGGGTCGCTCGCGGGTCGAGTTGGAGTTGTGGGTCGCTCGCGGGTCGAGTTGGAGTTGTGGGTCGCTCGCGGGTCGAGTTGGAGTTGTGGGTCGCTCGCGGGTCGAGTTGGAGTAGTGGGTCGCTCGCGGGTCGAGTTGGAGTTGTGGGTCGCTCGCGGGTCGAGTTGGAGTTGTGGGTCGCTCGCGGGTCGAGTTGGAGTTGTGGGTCGCTCGCGGGTCGAGTTGGAGTTGAGGGTCGCTCGCGGGTCGAGTTGGAGTTGTGGGTCGCTCGCGGGTCGAGTTGGAGTTGAGGGTCGCTCGCGGGTCGAGTTTCTACATTTATATTGCATTTTATGAATAAATATGGATAAGTTGTAGTCGATGTAGATATTACTATAAGCTAGTGAAGTAGATGCAGTAATATTATGTCAGGGTGATGAAATCTGTGACAATATTTGTCGTCACAGACGCACTGAGTGTTCGTGATTGCAAATATTTTGTACAAACTCGTAGATCTCTGTTTTGTTAAATACTCTGTCGTGACTGGAATAATAACCAATACTCTGTCGTGACTGGAATAACCAATAAATGTTATCGTACTTATAGAGACGTAGTTATTTCATTTCAATATTAACATCAAATAGTGCCATACTCAATATTTAGAGTTAGGGAGAGTTATAATGATGAGGCACGTTATAATATACAGGCTGTGCCCCGCGGCCCACGTTATAATATACAGGCTGTGCCCCGCGGCCCACGTTATAATATACAGGCTGTGCCCCGCGGCCCACGTTATAATATACAGGCTGTGCCCCGCGGCCCACGTTATAATATACAGGCTGTGCCCCGCGGCCCACGTTATAATATACAGGCTGTGCCCCGCGGCCCACGTTATAATATACAGGCTGTGCCCCGCGGCCCACGTTATAATATACAGGCTGTGCCCCGCGGCCCACGTTATAATATACAGGCTGTGCCCCGCGGCCCACGTTATAATATACAGGATGTGCCCCGCGGCCCACGTTATAATATACAGGATGTGCCCCGCGGCCCACGTTATAATATACAGAATGTGCCCCGCGGCCCACGTTATAATATACAGGATGTGCCCCGCGGCCCACGTTATAATATACAGGATGTGCCCCGCGGCCCACGTTATAATATACAGGATGTGCCCCGCGGCCCACGTTATAATATACAGGCTGTGCCCCGCGGCCCACGTTATAATATACAGGATGTGCCCCGCGGCCCACGTTATAATATACAGGATGTGCCCCGTGGCCCACGTTATAATATACAGGATGTGCCCCGCGGCCCACGTTATAATATACAGGATGTGCCCCGCGGCCCACGTTATAATATACAGGATGTGCCCCGCGGCCCACGTTATAATATACAGGATGTGCCCCGTGGCCCACGTTTTCACCCGCGCGTAGACATCGTTCCCGTAGACATCGTTTCACGTAGACATCGTTCCCGTAGACATCGTTTCACGTAGACATCGTTCCCGTAGACATCGTTTCACGTAGACATCGTTCCCGTAGACATCGTTCCCGTGGATATCGGGAAAAATAATACCCCATATTCCAGGGTCTAAACTACCTACATTCCAAATTTCAGCCCAATCGATTCAAAATTTCAAAGTGTCAGAGTATTTGAATAAATCTTTTTGAGTTTGAGTTTGACTTCATAGTAAGCCTTCTTTAGTAAAGTAGATTTTATATAGGTTTTGAATTTACCCTCTGAGAGCCCAGTTATCTCTTTTGGGATTTTATTATAGAAACGTACACTATTTCCTAAGAATGTCTTTTTATTTGTTTTAGATAATCTTAAGCTAGGTGCAGCTATTTTGTCTTTATTCCTAGAATTAAAGTTATGGAGGTCACTACTTAATTTGAATTTATGTAAATTTTTACGCACATACATGATGTTCTCATAAATGTATAAGGAATAAGGATGGTAGGGTCAGTATGTTTATTTCTTTAAAGAATTCTCTCAGGGATTCGCGTGGACGCGAACACAGTACATAGAGAACAAAGATGCCTGAAAATTCTGCATTCTGCATAGCCACCACGCGGCACCGACACCAACAAACGAATGTAACCAAACCAAATATTGTTAAACTATCTGTTGAAAAAATTCAGTCCTACAGTCCCTTCTTATGCGTTCTTCTTGTAGAGGTATCTTTCCGAACGTAGACTCATTGCTGTTTATCTTCATTGACGTGAAATAGTGTCACATTATGACCTTTTTGAGTTGAGTTTGAGTTTGAATTATAATAAAAAAAACTATACACGTATTTCACAAAATTGTAGTGCGATTTTTATATGTACAATAATCGCTCGTGAACTCATGTGAGTATACCTAATTGATAATGTTAGTGATTACTTATCTTTAAAAATTATAGACTTACTGTTTGACAGACAACGTACAGGCCAAAACGCTGGACCTAGAGACTTGAAATTTAGAGGGTGGGTTCCTTTTAATGCGTAGGTGTGTACTAAGAAAGGGTTTATTTATTTATTTAGCATTCCGCATAATACATATTAAAACATTACATTGTAGATTTTAGTTTAGTAGAAAAATAACACATATATTAATGTATTCTTATATATAACTTTTAATGGCGGTAAAAATTAAAACTAAATATTATTGAAACATAAAGCCTCCAAACTTCTGGAACAAAAAGAGTACTTCAAATTCCAAATGAGATTATACCTATTTCATGATATTTTGAAAATCAACCCCCTCGAGGTGTACGGGAGCCCAAAAAGCAAAAAAGGAAATCGGTGTCATTTTAAAGGTTTTGTGGAATGTTATACACCGAAAAGCAAATGAGGTTATTTTACTTTAAAAATCCACCCCTTGGGGAGTGTACCCCCTGGGGGGGGGGCACCAGAACAAAAAAAATAGATTGTATCAATTTAAAGGCATTAGGGGACGTCATTCACCAAAAGACAAATTAGGCTAATTTATTTTAAAAATCAACCCTTTTGGGGGGAGGGTATACGGGGGCTCGAATACCATAATATTGTTGTCACCAATATTATTTATAAAAGGGTTGATTTTTAATTATAGAGCTATAAAATAGCTTATTTGGCATTGAGTGAATTATATCCTTAACACTCTGATGACACCCATATCGATTTTTTTGTTTTTGGAACCCTCCGCCCTCCTGGTACACCCTCCAGGGGATTGATTTTCAAATACACACAAGTCACATAACATTAACTATAATAATAAAGAAATCGCAGTAAGGAACCTTAGACTTGGCACGACTTTATCTAGATTTCATTACTTTTTAGAGATAAACAAGCAGCTCCATCGAGACTTGGCTAGTTTTTTACAGAATGTTTTTGGTGGGATTTCACTTCTTTTTGTAGAAACGTGGGCATATTGACTTATTTTATTAATCGACATTTTTTACGATATTATCTTGCGAAATCAAACACAAATAATCTCAACGACCTTTAGTAGGTATATGGACAACAAACCAGAAATACCGATAATATATAGACTAATACAATAATAAAACCTATGTTTTGAGTTATATGTTTAAGACTTCTTTTGTCTTAATAAAAACAGAAACTCAAATAAAATATTATACCTACTCAGCCTACTCAATCTATACAAGCTATAAACAAAACGTTAACTCTTAATTATTAGACAAGTGTCAATATAATTAACTATCAATGAACTTTGTACCAAAGGTATTACCTACCTAGTACTGAAATACAGCTAAAATAATGAAATTTTTAAACGAACCGAAGTAATATCTACCTAAATAAACTAAACCTAGAATACTAGAAAAGTACTTACTTATAAACACGAACGCGATTCGAAGTATTGCCTAACTGTAAATAAAACCTAGAAAACTAAGAGTACTAAATAACTAACAATTAAATAAAGTATTCAATTAAAAGTACTTTTAAATCTAATAATAATTAAGTAATAATCAGTAATCCGTCACTAATCATAAAATTCCTAACCTATTCAAATATTCTGAAAATGCGGCGAAATGGTTCCAGTAAAGGATGATACGGCAGTGTTTGCTTCGCGCTCGACTTGGCGGGGGCACTGCCGTGCCCCCCGATTAATTAGTTTAAGAGGACAGTTTGCTATTATATTAACTAGATGGCTCTGACATCAATTAAGCACTCACAAGCGTTATTTTCGCAATATTACTAATATAAATTAAATACAAGTTGTAAACAATCATTATCCAAAAACGAAGTCAGTGCGTGCGAAGCCGCGGGTGAATATTTTAATATATTATACATTCAAATAGATCACAATCTTATCGGACACTTCTGCACGTCAATGAAGTGAACGAAGATAAACAGTAATTAATAATCAATGAGTCTACCAAGAAAGCAATTCAACGTCGTTGTCTACCGTGCTTTCGGATAGACCTCTACAAGAAGAACGCACAAGAAACTTGTAATATAAAACCATAATCACCTTAACAGTATGTTACATAAAGGTGTAATACTTAATGGTGTAGGTCCACTCGTCCAACTGAACAACTTACTAATGAAATAGGTAATTACTAAATTCACAATTTTTCGACTTCCCATACAACCAAAGGATGATACTATGAAGGTCAAATACGCATTAGGTCAAACACTCAAAAGTACAAAACGAATTAAGTTTTCGCAAAATGTCAAACGCGCATATTGTTAAACACGCATATTGTTAAACACGCATATTGTCAAACTCAAACTCAAACTCAAACAGATTTATTCAAATAGGTCATAATCTGACACTTTTGCACGTCAATAAAGATAAACAGTACTGAGTCTACCGTGCGTTCGGAAATATACCTCTACAAGAAGAACGCACAAGAAACTTGTAGGGCTTAATTTTTTCAACAGATAGTTTTACAATATTTGGTTTGGTTACATTCGTTTTCTTTAAAGGTGCCGCGAGGCGGCTAAGTTTCCAGGCATCTTTGTCCTCTATGTACTGGTTGACTTTATAATAAGCCTTCTTTAGTAAAGTAGATTTTATATAGGTTTTGAATTTACCCTCTGAGAGCCCAGTTATCTCTTTTGGGATTTTATTATAGAAACGTACACTATTTCCTAAGAATGTCTTTTTATTTGTTTTAGATAATCTAAAGCTAGGTGCAGCTATTTTGTATTTATTTCTAGTATTAAAATTATGAAGGTCACTATTTAATTTGAATTTATGTAAATTTTTACGCACATACATGATGTTCTCATAAATGTATAAGGATGGTAGGGTCAGTATGTTTATATCTTTAAATAATTCCCTCAGGGATTCGCGTGGACGCATCTCATAGATGGCACGAATCGCACGTTTTTGTAGTATAAAGATAGTTTCTATATCTGCGGCTGACCCCCACAACAGAATCCCATAAGACATCAAGCTATGGAAATATGCAAAGTACACTAATCTCGCCGTGGCTATATCTGTTAGTTGCCTAATTTTATAAACCGCGTAAGCTGCAGAGCTTAGTTTCCCTGAGAGCTCCATTGCAGTTTAGAGTCTATATTTTTTTTTAGTTTTGTAGTGGTAGGCCTCTTTTGCAGGAGGCCGCCTGGGGAAGTACCACACCTTTGCCAGTTATTCATCCGCCAAGCAGTAATGTCCAAACATTACTGTGTTCCGGTATGAAGGGCAATGTTACCAGCGAAATTACTGGGCATGATGAGATTCAACTACTCATATCTCAGGGTGATAGGCGCAGTGCAGTGCCGCGCAGAATTTTGAATTTTAAAATACTGGGTGGCACTGTGTCTGATATGGGCAATCATGATGCTTACCATCAGGCATCTGATGAGCTCGTCTTGTTACTCACTATCATAAAAAAAAAAAAAAATTTATGCCAAGGAACAAAGTTGCATTGTCAATATTGAGTCTTTCACCGTCAAGAACTATGATTGGTTCTATACTTCTGACGTTAGGCAACGAAAATTTCAAACATTTAGTCTTTTTCGCATTCAATAACAGATTGTTTGCTGTGAACCATCTGGATATACTTGCTAAAGTATTATTAACATGTACTAGTGAAGTATCCTTCCTATCAACTTTAAAAATCAATGACGTATCATCGGCAAATAGAACTATATCTGTCAAACATGCATATTGTCATATACGCTTATTCAACCGAACGGTTGACACATTTTTAATAGGAAGTCTTTCTTTTGAAGTGATTCATTTTGATGGGTTGTTGTTGTTGCATCCCCTTGAGTATATACACCTCTCTGTAACACGTTGCATAATGTAATGTAGCTAGGTTGTGCGTTTAATGTTGTATCTACTTACGTTGACGGCACGTTTCGTATGAATCGATACATTACGTTGGTAAAGTAGGTATAAATATATGAGTAGGGGTGGGTTCCCATCCAGTCACACGGGGAGCTGTGCAATGTTATCGAAACAACTAGGGGCTCCATCGAACCACACCTCAGATGGAACATTAATAGTTTGAATTATTTATAGATATATTCTTTGGGTATATTGTTATTACACATTTGAGATGAAATCTGTAAATACATTGTATATGTACCTCTAGCTCTAGCTCTAGCTCTAGACTAGTATGTAATGTACTAGATAGTTCTATGTTTGTAAATCGTTTTTATGAGGTCAAAGCATAAATAATATTTCAGTACGAGAGCTCTTCCGATTTGATATTTTCTTTATGATTATATTATCATTGAATTATTATATTATATTTTGGATAAAATATTATGGTTATAGTTTTATTTCTTATTTCGGTAAATGTTTAACCCACATCGTACCATAAACTATCAAAATAAAATGAATGAATATACTTTACCTATATATAACTATTTAAATATATATACAGGTAAAAATGTAGCATAAATAACAGTAATGTGTCATACGTCATGCATCGGAAGGTAAATAAAAATCACAAATAAATTAGGTAATGAATAAAAAATATAATATTACTCAAATATTATACATCTACATCTAATTATTTTAATAAGTAAAAAATAGAATGGTTTTTTATTCCTACTTAATAATGTGATTAGAGACTAGCTGAAGACGTGTACCCGTGTACCCGTAGGTGACGTGTACCCGTGGGTGAAGCGTACCCATGGGTCGGTCGACATACGAACTGTCCCAGCAGCTGCCGGCGAGCACTCCGCGAGACACAAACAGCTTCGTAATCTCCGCGTGGATTACATTGTTAGTTTATTTGTTAATTAACATACTTGTGCACACATATTATTATGTCTTCTTGTTTAATTACATCAAAATTACAGTTTATACTTCTTCCTTAATTAAATTATTGCTTATTATAGAAATAGCCTACCGCATTGTCATAGGTCATTCCTAATAATCTCTATAGATTCCCCATTCCCGTGGGTATATGTCCCCGCGTGTGGGGTTTCATATCACTTAGAAAAATAAATAAAATCTCTATGTTATATTATGACATCATAAATTGTATCTTATCAAGGAGGTCCCTATATCCCGGCGAGAGCGAGAAGTTCTCGTCAGCAGAAGGAGTGGTTGTCGTCGTCACGATCGTGACGGTCACGGTCACGGTCTCGGTCACGGCCACGGACACGGTCACGGCCACGGACACGGTCACGGTCGTGACGGGCGGCGGCGGTCACGAGACCTCCACCTTCTCCCGCACTTTGCGCAGGATGCTCTGCAACTCCGAGGCGGATGTAGTTTTGTACTGAAACATTATATTATCATAATCTTATATTATGTTCAGAAGCTCTCTGATGCCGCCAATACAAGAGAAATCGCGAACAACTGTTGGACGCCATGACTTTTCCCATAATTAAGTATTACTCAGTCTATACCGAACTGACGCCGTTATTGACAGCAAATTATCAGCAATAAATTTTGCGTTACGTACGCTTATTAAGCACTCATAGACTCGATCCTCGAATATAGTATGCATACCTAGAGTTCGCACAAATCAAGATTAAAAACTACTCGGATAGTTTTAACTCTGTTCGCCATCACCCGCCCGACCAATGGTCTGTACGATATCGCTGCGCCGTGCCGCTGCACCCCTGCCACTAGGGACTCACCCCGGAGACGTTCCTCTGCACGAGCACGTGGCTGTAGAGGCGCTTGCCCTCGTCCGCGCCCAGCGCCGCCTCCAGCTGCGCGCGCGACAGAGCGAACAGCTGGTGTCCCGGCACGCGGAGCTGCCGCTGCGCCGTGCCGCTGCACCCCTGCCACTAGGGACTCACCCCGGAGACGTTCCTCTGCACGAGCACGTGGCTGTAGAGGCGCTTGCCCTCGTCCGCGCCCAGCGCCGCCTCCAGCTGCGCGCGCGACAGAGCGAACAGCTGGTGTCCCGGCACGCGGAGCTGCCGCTGCGCCGTGCCGCTGAATCCCTTCGCCTCCAGCCACTCCACCACCTCCGCCGGGTTCGATTTCTGTCGACGGAATATATGCCTAGTGTAGGAACAGACATGTATGTTTATGTGAGTGGGTTGTATCGACCGCACGCGGTTGCTCACCTGGTGTATGAATATATCGGGCGTCTTCTTGAATTCGAGCATGTTCTTTCTCTTCTGTATCTCCGGCAGCACCAGCTTCAGCTCCTCGTGCAGGCTGCCGGTGCTCGCCGCCGACCGAGTGGCTGCACACGATACGGTAATACATGTATAGCATGCCAAGGCGTCGCTAAAGTCGCTATAGTCCTTGAAATAAGTACCGATTGACAGTTTTTAATCGCTTATTAATTTTTGATTTGAGATTTGAATTTAAAAATAGTGATTAAGACTTTTATAATTTTGTGATAAAATTCATAATTCCATAGTTTTACGGCGAAGATTATTGGAAATTGTGTGAGTTACTCCTATGCAAACTAGGACGATTTAACCACTGGACGCGAAATGTACATAATGAAGTATGAAAACACGTTCAACCGATTTTTGCGGGGGGAGGAGGATTTCACACATTGCTGACTTTTACGAAGATATACACACACTACCGTAATATTCGTATCCATGATTGCGCGCACACAAAGATTTACCTTTGTGTATTATATTGTTGCACTATTCTCGCATGTAGCATTGTCACTGTCTAAGAGCAAAACAACTGACAATTGCGATTAAAATGACAGAGAGAAAAATTGGGTACTTCCCACTTGATCCCCATCTCCTTGCCCACCACTAGTGACAACTGCAATTTTTATTTCAGAATATGTATTCCACTCGTGACATGTGGGAATTGCCTATCATACATATATTGATTCTTACATCCTCAATTCAACCCTCACCTTATAATGTTGAACTTCCAGCTACCGTTAGAATAATTATAAGTAATTTACGCTAGCCATAGAAAAGAATACTAGACGGGGCCTGCTGGTCTATCCATTCATTCTGATTACGATATTATAATAATAGGTATGTGTAATGTACATATTACGGTAGATGTGATTAATTGAAAATTATCAATAATTATCGATCAATAATTATTTTCAATAAAACACATTTACCGTAGCATATTACATATATATACGTACTTGACAAAATATTATAATGATGCAATTAATGACGTTATAATAATATTATGAATTTATAACGTATAATATTATGTGATTTATGAAACATATTCTAAAAATATTTTTTTATTTTGTCCTACTTGCCACCATTAGTGACCTAGAAAAAAGTCCCAGTGTTGACCAAAAAGGTGTGGACAGCGAGAAGTACCCGTAAAATTATGTCACCTACACTAGTGCTTGACATAGTCGATAAATTGCTATCGAGGACGAATGAAAGAACAACGAGTTTATGATAGTCTGACAATAAATATTCAAATACGATTTTGAAAATACGGTTTTTTTTTTTATATGGGTTGGCCGAGTTGATGAAACCAGATGATAGCTTGTCAGACGCGGATACTATTACTATTTAGTGCTACTATTAAGTTGCTGCCTTCTGCCAACTCTTACTTATGGATGCCAGACAAGGACTTACAACATTAAAATAAAAACAAAGCTAGTCAGTTGCCAGAAAGCAATGGAAAGAAGCCTTTTAAAAATAAGAAAAATACACAAAATAAGAAGCGAATTTATTCGAAAGAAGACCAAGCTAATCGATGTCCTTCAGTACAGTCTACGGGCGAAATGGCGATGGGCTGGGCACGTAGCACGATACAGCGACAAACGATGGACAGAAGAAGCAACAAAATGGAAAGGACCTAGTGGTAAAAGACGGAAGGGAAGACCTCTGAAACGATGGAGTGACGAAATCATAGCCATAGCGGGAAAAGAGTGGACTGAGCGAGCTAAAGAAAGAGAAAGCTGGAACGCACTGGAGGAGGCCTTTACCCAAATAGGGGTTCCTATCTAAACTTTTTTTTATATCTCAATAATGTAGTGTAACTTGTATAATAGCGTTAAATAGTTATAGGTTGAAATATATGTTATAATTAGGGGATAGGAAATAAAGAGGCTTTATTATTATTATTATTATTATTATTATTAAGTTGCTGATAAGCTTATCCCCGCCATTCAGTAGGCTTGATTTTGCCTTTTAGTTAATATTAGGTCCTTACATAGGAAATTGGCATTTTGTACGGGAGGAATATATTATAGTAATTTTTTTTTTGTAAAATATATTTAATTAATCAAAGTATGCACCGTTGTTATCTATGCATTTTGGCCATCTCATGGGTAGTTCATGAATCCCTTTACTAAAAAAACCATGGGGGCGAGTATCAATAAACTCTTTGAAGGCGGTTTGGACTACCACATCGGAGTTGAATTTTTTTCCTTGTAAGAAGTTGTACAAATACCGGAAAAAATGGTAATCTGTTGTAGCGAGGTCCGGAGAGTACGGTGGATGTCACAGATATTCCATTCCAATTGTAGCTCATCTAACTTAGTGGTTGTTTGTTGTGCAGTGTGTGGTCTTGCGTTGTCGTGAAGCAGCAGTGGCCTAGAGAGTTTGACTAATCTCGGTTGTTTAGCAGCTAGTTCTTCCTTCATGGTTTGCAGTTGCTGATAATAGATATCTGCCATAATCGTTTGGCCAGATTTTAGAAAGCTGTAGTGAACGACACCGGCGCTAGTCCACCAAACACGCACAAGTATCTTTTTCTGAGTCAATTTTCGTTTAGGGGAAGATTTGGCTGGGACTCCAGGGTTCAGCCATTGCGACAAACGCTTCTGATTATCGTACAGTATCCACTTTTCATCACAAGTAATGATTCGATTTAAAATCCCTTCATTATTGTGTCGGTTGAGCAAAGTAACACAGCAGTCGACGCGTGTTTGCGATTCACTCAATTCATGAGGTACCCATCGTTCAAATTTTTTTACTTTCTCGATTTGCTTCAAGTGTATTAATACAGTTTTATCGATATATGTCATTTATTTTTATCGATATTATTATACCTACCTAAAACATTGTCAAGCCCTAGTAAATTTGACTTTGACGTAAATAATCCAGGTAATTTAGATAGGTGTATTTTGTTCGTGGTGTATAATACTTCATGACCGTTTATTAAATATAGTCGGATTAAGTTCGATATATTTTTTCAATTAATATTAATTTTTGGTATAAATAGCTGTATTAATAAAGAAAAATTAAACTTACAAGTGAAAAGAAACATTAGTTGCTCGACCACTATAACTTTTACACCATTTAACTGCACGTTTCGTCATTTTTTAAAATATGTTTTTCTCCGGATGGTGTACGAACGACTGTGACAGTAAAACTACAACGATGTCCGATGTTTCATGGTATTAACCTGCGGGGTATTAGGCGAGAACGGAAAGAAGGCGCGTCCAGTGGTTAATTCGTTCAAGTATGCAAAGTTATTTCGGCTTGAAAAGATGAAATTTCTTAAAGCGCTAGAAGTTTCATATGAAAAAAAATCTACTAATCTAAGGGTTTGTTAGACTTTAGTGTCGGAGTCGCGAGTGTCCAACGAGACTGGTCAACGAGTAATATCAGAGAGTAAAACAGTAATTTCACTTCCATCTTTAAATCGAGGAATAAAACAAAGTCCACGAACTAGGCGAACAATCAGTCTTCCTTGTATTATAAATAAAATCCGCGAGAAATTGATGCTGACTCAACAAACTGCTATCTCATTTCACTAAGATAATATATTATCATCCGAACCAGTATGATTCCATCAAAATTTAGATCTACAACCGATGCGGGCTGTCATCTTGTGAATCTTGGCTTTTAGGCTTGGGAGTGTGCATAGGATGCCATTGAAGTGTTTTGTGATCTCTCCAAAGTATTCGACTGTGTAGAACACTGCACGTTACTGCGCAAGTTAGAATGCCCTGAACCTGGTGAAATCATACTCCTCTAGAAGGCAACAGAAGGTAAGTGTCGAATGGTATCACATCTGCTAGTTCTCCTGCCAAAATGGGAGTTCCACAGGGATCAATCTTGGGTCCTCTCCTGTTTCTTACATATATCAAACCATATCAAAGATTTGCCATACATTGTCAGACATCTAGCAGATACGAGTAGAACAGAACAGATAAAAATACGAGTATTATAGGGTCTTCGTCTTTGATTTTTAAGCTTAACAGCGCACTTTTATTACCTAACGCCAGATTATAATGATTATATTATGTTAGATGCAATAATGCACAGTAAACAACAATGGAGCACCGAGCTCTCAGGGAAAATAAGCTCTGCAGCTTACGGTTCCGATTGTACACTGGTTTAAAACGGGGTGAATATTCTTACGGACAATGGTTGACCTGTCCAATGTGGAACGGTATAGTGGGCAAGGTCCCTTACTCTACACTACACTACACTGTGCCAGCACTCACACTTCATGGTGTCGGTCCTGGTGGTGGGGGGCGCCGCGGGGGCGGGGGGCGGAGGGGGCGGCGGCGGCGGGGGAGGGGGAGCACTCTTCTCTGGAAACATATATAACATTCTCTACACTGCACAGTAATATTATATTCTATTATTCATCAATACTTTGGACACGTTCGTTATGAACAATTAAAGCGATACTTACCGTTATCGAGCGCGACGTCGCTACGTTATACACACACACACACCCTCACACAGAACACGACACGAAGGAGAGACAAGCGAAACATTACACACACTATATTAAATATATAATATAATATATACAACACTATACAACACGAAATTAAACAAAGCCCAATTTAAATGCACCTACTTGGTATCTAAGATTGAGAGACTGTAGATAACTGCCTACAATTGAAACATTACTAGTTCGTTATGATAATACGTAAATACGAGTATATTCCTCTACTGATATGAATTTAGCTGATTGTAGTAGAACGTTTGTTTGTATGTATGGGGATGAGGAACGGAGGCCAGCGGGGCCAGACAGACCAACAAGTATTCATAAAATATTGTTTAATATATAAAAATATAAGAAACATTATGCGTATGCAGAGCGTAGAACGGGGAGCGAGCGATATGTCTGACAACCACTCTCTCTCACACCACTATACATATATCGTAATCTATACTAATATTATAAAGAGAGAAACTTTTTTTTTGTGATTGTTTTTTATTTTTGATTTTTTGGTTTTTTGTTTGTAATGAATAGGCTCCGAAACTACTGGACCGATTTTAAAATTTTTTTTACTTATGGATGGATAGCTTAATTCAGTGTGAGTGACATAGGCTATATGAGATTTTGAAAAAAAATAGGGATCCGTAAGAAAACGGCAATATTGTGAACCAAGGTGACATAATATAATTACCATATTCATTATATGCGTGCGCTGTGAAAAGTATTGGTGGTGGAATAAAGTAATGTACTAGGGGTTTGTAGTATTTACCAATATCTACAAAATAGTCTGCGACAAATAATCGAAAAGTCTAGAGAGTTTAACATCCCACTCTACATCTGCTTTATCGATTTTCGCAAAGCCTTCGATACCGTAAAATGGCAGTCTAAACAGAAAGAACCTGAAAATAATGATAGGGACTATAACAGGTCACTGCCCCTTGAACAAACATCTATTTACCATAAACGCCACGGACAGTCCTCTATGCAGAGGCTGTTTCAAGGCGGAAGAAACGGTTGCCCACGTAGTCCTGGAATGCGAGGCAGTAACCCTTCAACGTGAACAAATCCTCGGAACAGTGAGGTCACTCCGCGAAGCCTGCGAAGTTCCCAGGAAGCTTCTGAGCTTCTGGGCGGAGTTAGGCTGGCTAGATTAGCCAGGACTTCACGCACAACGGACCAGATTAGAGTCTAAGTGCGGAAAAGGAGTCCACTTTACATTTACATTTTACCGTAAAATGGCATATGTTATGGGACGTACTCATTCAAATGGGAGTACCAATCCACCTAGTTCGTCTCATACAGCGACTTTACGAGGACGGAACTGCGACTGTTCGGATTGACAACGTTGACTCGAAAAGCTTTCATACACTCTGGTGTCCGGCAGGGGTGCATACTCTCTCCACTCCTGTTCAACATCTATACGGAATGTATTATGAGAATCGTTCTGGAACAATGGGACAAAGGCATTTCAGTGGGAGGCCGAAAGATATCAAATTTGAGGTATGCCGACGATACTACTCTTCTCGCACAGACAAAAGACGATATGGAACACCTGCTGACACGTCTGGAGACTACAAGCCTCTCCTTCGGACTATCGGTCAATAGAGAAAAGACCAAGATGATGATAGTGGACAGAGCTGAACTAAATCATCCTAACATATCCATGATTGGCAACTGCGAGATTGTCCAGTCTTATGTGTACCTCGGTTCCACTCTCACAAACACTGGAGGTTGTGAAGACGAGATTCGAAGGAGATGTGCTATCACACGATCTGCCGTTGACAAGCTGAAAAGAGTCTGGTGCAACCGTAATATTACAAAAGCCACGAAAGTCCGCCTAATGAGAAGTTTAGTCTTCCCCATATTTCTTTATGGTGCAGAAACGTGGACGATTCGCCTCAAAGACCGGCGCAAAATCGATGCTCTCGAGATGTGGTGCTGGCGGCGACTGCTGCGGATTCCTTGGACAGCGTTTAGAACCAACGTCTCAATCCTGGAGGAACTAAAAATCAAACAGAGATTATCGTCGACTGTGCAAACACGAATTCTCAAATATTTCGGACACGTGGTTCGTAACGGACACTCCATGGAACGACTCGTTGTCCAGGGACAAGTGGAGGGCAAGCGGTCACGCGGTCGATCACCTACGCGCTGGACAGACCTTATAAAAGCTGCGACACAAACATCCATAATCCAGAGTTCCCGAGACGCTGAGAACCGCAACAAGTGGAGGCACATCGCGAGGGTTGTAGCCAATGAAAATGCAGAGTCATCAACCACGACCACTCTGTCAAGAGTGAACGACTAAGGAGGAGGACAAAATAGTGAACGGACATTATATCCATCCATTTTGGTTTAGTCACAATAATCAAAACAGACATTATATGCGTGCGCTGTGAAAAGTATTGGAGGTAGAATAAAGTAATGTACTAGAGGTTTGTGGTACTTATCAATATCTACACATTCGGACATTATATCCATCTTTTTTGGTTTAGTCTCAATAACCGAAGCAGTGATTATTTTTCATGCGGTGTGAAAACTATTGGTGGTAGATTAAAGTAATGTACTAGGGGTTTGTAGAACTTATCAATATCTACAAAGCAGTCTACATAATATATTATATCCATCTTTTTTGGTTTAGTCTCAATAACCGAAGCAGTCATTATTTTTCATGCGGTGTGAAAACTATTGGTGGTAGATTAAAGTAATGTACTAGGGGTTTGTAGAATTTATCAATATCTACAAAGCAGTCTACATAATATATTATATCCATCTTTTTTGGTTTAGTCTCAATAATCGAAACAGACATTATATGCATGCGCTGTGAAAACTATTGGTGGTAGAAATAATATACTAGGGGTTTGTAGTATCTTCAGAATAGCCCGCACGATAAATTTATACATGTGTTAAGGTTTGGTCATTGTAACAGAAATAATCATTAATTTGCGTGCGCTGCGTATTAGGGTTATATCTATTAATTTAATTTGATTTGATTTAGTTTAGTTTAATTTAATTTAATTTGATTTAGTTTAATTTAATTTGATTTGATTTAGTTTAATTTAATTTGATTTGATTTAATTAATTTAATTCAGTTCTGTTCTAAAACGCTATGATCTATGTTGATTGAAATAAATGGATTGAAATGAAAAAAAAAATTAAAATATAATGTATCACGAATTTAATCCTATTAAAAATTAAAACGTTCACTATACCTATAGTTCTGCTACCCGTGCGAAGCCAGGGCGGGCCGCTAGTATTATATATACCTACTGCCATTTTTTGGGAATGTACATCTATTCAGTGTTAGTTATTGTTCAATAATGACATTAGAACTTACTATAATTGGTGTAATGTATTATGTACATTGTATAGGTACGAGTATATAGATACTAAACGTTTCTAAAATTTTCATAACACCGCTTTTATAAGAGGAATACGAACAATATCTAACTACGAACATACTATATACTATATATTGTATTAATATACAAAATAACACTAATATAATGAGACACGTGGATACAGTCGCAGCTCGCTCGCTCCTCTCTGTGCCAGAGGCTATATAATAGTATTACTTAGAAACATAATAATCATTAATAATATTAGGTAATATAATATTATATCTAAATTAATATACACATTGTGTTATCTAACTTGATATAATGTGGAATGATTTCTTTGAATTTGTTCCTAATAAATTATACATAAGTACTTATGTTGATATTGTGTACCCGTTCGCGAAATACTTAGTATATCAAGTTAGTATATTATTATAATAGACTCTTTGTATTAAAAAAATACATGTGTACGGTAGATCTCCTACTCTTACCTTCCATTGTAATGAATGTACAATGTACATATTCTGCATATTTGTATAGGTAATACAATCTCATATTATAAGTAATACATAATATCATGTTACCTCCTTACAGTTGAATAATAAAGTATATTGACATAATCAGAGCGGTGGATGAATAACAACTACACCGTGTGTCCGTTTTTCCAAATTAAAATTGAATTATATATATATCTCGTATGTTTTCTCGCAAAAACTACACACAAACTTGGAATATTAGGTAAATAGTAGTAGTAAATATTGAACGGGTAGGTATTATACAGTCTTATTGACGCGGCACCGCCTATGACACTAGATACAGGTCGCGTCACGGTTTAATAGCGCTCGGCAAAAGTGTAGGGGTGCTTAGCGCAAGTGTACAATCGCGCTTTTAATTATTAAGAGTTTTTTAATAATTACTTAATTTGTCAAGTAAATAGTATAAAAGTATGAAAAAATGTAAGAAAAAAGGTAAACGGTTCGGGCATGCGCAAATAAAATGAAGTTTTGTTTTAAATTTTTAAACAAAAGGACACGTCAAATTATGTGGTAATTTATTCCGAGAGAGTAATAGATTCAGAATACACGTTTTTCGTGAGATGTAAAATGAAAATTTAATAATACAATTTCGGAGTGTTCAACCTCATTTAGCCTGTGTTCATTGTCCGAGCTGTGATCGCTCCCACACTACTCCGTATGCTGGCGACAGTACGCAGGACACGTGAGACCTGAAGGAGGCAGTAAGACGGCGTGAAGACGACCGAGCGACTAATGCAGCGCCTCTCCCGTCGCACCTCATTCCTGTTACCGGACAGATCTAAAAACCGATTTCTGGCACATTCAAGGTCAGCGCTACGAGACTACGAGTATTAAACCGTGACGCGACCTGCAGTACTGTTGTCTCCGCTAGTGACGTTGGGAGTCCTCCAAAGCACATGGGTTATCATTTGATCTCGTTCATAATTACACATCAATAATGGTTCTCTTATATTATACTTATAAAGTGTATTAAGTATATGTACATAAAGCTGCACAGGACTCGCAGGCGGGGCCGGATTATTTAACAATATTATATTTATTACGTGATTCCAATATTATATTATACTACACAACAAACATCATTTTATGATCAATGATGAACAACATTATATCACTAACTAACCATCTTTATAATAAGAGTAAGTACTTACAGCGAAAACAAATTCATCGCATGTTTATCGCGGGAAAATCGTGAAGCAGATATTTTAGAATAGAAACATTAAAATAATTTAATTATAAAAACCAAGCTCAGACTGTGATGTCGATTCACCTATGGCCTATGTAGGTACATGTTGTGTACTTATAGTAACATTACACTCGGATACTACACACAGTCACCGCCGATACTCAGGCACGGATACAGAGTACATAAGCCAGCACACCCCCACACGCAACACAAACATATACGCACAACACACACGCGACCGAGGCTCGGCTCGGTGTCCCGCAACTAGCGCCGCCACTCCACGAGAGAACTACCGACGAACGTCACACTATGCGTCGGGTATCCTCGATCCGATTGCACTTTACCCCGGCAGTGGGGCGGCTTAGTGGGGCACACGCAGCGTTACGAAACGGATCGTAGACGTCTAGTTCCGTCATAAAACCTACGAAACGTCGCCTTCGTTATCGAGAGCGCGACGCGTCCTGAGTGTTGTTGTAGAGGCCACGTTCGGCGATGGATATCTTCCGCCCGATCATTATGAAGGTGCATATGGGTGAGCCAGATTTTATATGTAATAATATCTAATATATGACTAAAATATGAGTACCTATGTATAAGTATATTATCTGAGGGACTGACGGATGCCGGCCGGGTCCGACCCAGGAGTGCGAGTACGATGTATCCCAAACAATGTTGTGTAAGAATGTCACATATTATATAGACACAGAATGTTCGAGAAATATCTTTCATATCGTACAATCGGAGCGTTGTGAGTACGACGAGAGCGGGAACCGGTGGTCCGCCGAGCATACGAGCACACGAGGACTCGAGGAAGAGAGGGAAGAGGGTCGGTACCAGACTTCACAAGTCACAATCACTGATAGAGACTAGTTCACCTTTTAATAATATGTAATAGGTACATAGCTCATTTGTAGCCTTCGAATAAAATTGATTAATTTCGTGCGTAACCACCGCAACGTAAGGGCGCGCCCTACGATCGCGCTCAACTATCGCGATGACGAGAACGCGTGTGTCACGATCCACGATCCCGGAGGCGGAGCGGTGTGGCGACGCTAGAAGTATCGGAACTCTCCCTTCTTGCCGAGCCTCTCGCGGCGCACCCAGTCGGCGGCCCCCCCCGCGCCCGCGCCCGCGCCCGCGCCCCTCCCCGCGCCCGCACCTGTAGGGCTGCTGCCGCCGGAGCCTCCCTCCTGCAACAACAGCGACACTCCGCGTCAGATCGGGCCGCACTCGGCGGCTCGCCGGCCTCGGGTCGGGCGCGTACCTGGTAGTGCGTGTAGATGGGGTTGGGGTAGAGCAGCGGCGGGTCGGGCGGCGGCTCGGCGCCGGCGGGAGCCACGATGGTGTGCGGCACGTGCGCCGTCACGCCGCGCCGGTTGCGCGCCTTCCACCACTTGCGCGAGTCGTCCAGCACCTGCGGGCCGCCCTCGTGCGTGAGCGTGCGCCGCGTCGCCGCACGCTCACGCACGCACGCCGCTCACCTCCAGGTACTCGCCGCGCACGACGGTCAGCTCCTTGTCGTTGTTGGCGGTGCGCGGGTAGGTGACGCGCACGACGCGGCCGCCGCGCGCCGCCACGCCGCGCGCCCACGCCTCGCCCAGCTCGTCTGCAACCGTCACACACGTTACGTACTCCGGCGGGCGCTCCCCGCTCCGCGCTCCCCGCTCCCCGCTCCCCGCTCCCCGGGACATACGCACCGTCGTCCCTGTCGGCGCGGTAGGGCGGCTCCCTGTCGGGCGAGCTCGCGGCCGAGCCCGAGTCCTCGCGGCCCATCCCGCCGCGCGCGTTCCTGCAACGTCACACGCTGTCGCTGTACTACGACATACGCTCGAACGAGTGTCATCGACGACGCACAACACAGAGGGACAGTTGAGCGACATTATTTTCCCGTATTGAGGTCGGGAATATAATGATGATCGAACATAAATATTCAAATCGTATTAATGTGCCGTCCCGCAGCGTATTCGGATAATAAGTAGAGGTCTATTATCCGAATACGCTGAATTGGCTTTACTCTAAAACAGGACATCTTTATACCGATTTGAAGCGCAACTACGAATATCTAGATTTTTCATACATTTTGGCTTTGATTTTTAGTTTGGTGCAGCTGTGGTACAGCGCCAAAATGATGAAAATCAGGCTAAAGCCTGTTTAGCGTACTTGTACTTACTACCCTACCATCTCTACCCGACGGCGGCGGACTAAAGGTTATCGGATCCAGAGGACGGGCAGCGGCCTTCTATGCGTAAAACTAACGAACTGCGCTCGCCAACCCGCCTGCCAAGCGGTGCCAGTATTGGCAAACCCCCGTTATGGGGGAGGCCTATGTTCAACAGTGCATTTCATACGGCTGCGGTGATTAAATCAACAATTATAATTAGGTGCCCGTGTATGTCGTAGCTAGGTGTATATGTAACGTATATATGTTTTGGAGTCATGTTTATTACCGGTGGATACACGGTGATAATGAATGTGTGGTGAGCGGCAGTAATCACGTACCTGGAGTATGTAGCGAACTGGTCGTTGTAGTGATCGGTCTCGTCCCGCTCGTACCCGTACCCTCCCCCCGCGGCCCCTCCCTCCGCGGCCCCCGCCCCTCCCCCCGCGCCCCCCGCACGCTCCGCGCTGTGACTCTCGGCGCGCCGCGGGGGAGATCTACACACATGCACACGGACAACACAACACAATCAGACAACACAACACAATCAAACAAACGTTATGTTGTAACACACATTAATGACATAAAATGATCACTAAACAACCTTCCACACGACCTTCACATTTATTTCATGATACTTTGTGGATGGACCGTGAACTCTGCCCCCAGCAAGCCACGGGTGGGAATGTGTTGCCCTCTCGACAGCGGATGTCATCCAACACGGTGCGGTACAAGGAGACAAATATAATATTTCCGTGCCATGGTAGGGAGTCTTTAATAAAGTTAGGTTCTGTATGTATTCATGATAATATCGTGTTATGTCATGGGGATATTTTGAAGCAGACATATAATTAACATGAACTGATGAGACTTGTGATGATAGGAACAGTAATAGTAGTTGATGTGATCACAGTAGCATTACATCGAGCATACCTACTGCCAACATTACATTGTCATTAGGATCGCAGGAAGTATGCGATCCGCTCGATACAGACAAGGAGCGGCCTACGAGCAGCAGTGGGACGATACGGACTGACCATGAGATACCTATAATGCAATATTGTATGCGTGTAATAAACAGTGGTGTATCTTATACGAGTATAAGACTTACATGCGCGTGGGTTCATCCACCTGGTAGTCCGGCGTCCAGCCGTCCATGAACACGGGCTGGTACGGAGGGATGGACGTCTTCCATTGCTCTCTGTATGGGGACACATCACATCACAAACATGTGAACACGGACTACGACGCATTATATTCGATATATCGACGATGGCCTCCGGATTATCTTAGGGCTGACAGGACAAAAATAGATATCGAGCGATAAATATTATAATCCTATCATAAACCGGGGCTAGCCCGGCTAGCGATTGTTTATGTATTGATGCTACCAACTATGAAACTATATGAAACCAACAAATGTATAAAACGGGTAGTACAAAAAAATTACCTTTCAAGTTTCTTGTGCGTTTTTGTTGTAAAGCCTTGAAAAAATGTCTAGTCTAGAGTCTAGACTAACAAGTTAAAAACACGCAATGGTTTTTCCCCCACTGCCTTTTCTCTTCCCTTGACTGAATTATACCTTCTATCCATAATATTTTATGTCACATTAAATGTTAATGTCAAATTGCACTGCATTATAATTAACATTAAATCTTTTCACACACAAAAACGCACGCTTATGGCTTATTTTTACGTAAAGAAATATTTTATGATGACCATAGACTCTCTAGATATAGGTGTACCGAATCGTCCGAAATATACCCTACATCATTAATGAAACCCAGGAAGAACAATGGCCCGAGGTGTGAGCCCTGCGGGACACCGGACGGTCGCGCCGAGCCGTACATTTGAAACGATGACTCATGACAAGTTGGAAACGTTCGAGGTAAGACTCACACCACCGGTGGCTTTTTACCACAGGCTCTGGCGTAACCGAGCTTTTGATTAACCACAGAAGATGGAAAATCGCAACGAATGCCACATAGAAATCAGTGTGGATAATATGAACTGCATATAATAATTTATTTCCCATCGTATCTGTGATATCGCTCACTTATCTTGGACGGTTCCCAGATGACGACATACTCCATACGTGAAAGCCGTGTCGATACTGACTGTACTTTGTAACATGATTTTTTTCAGTGAAATTTTATCATTTTAAAGACAAGAGACTGAGCTAGTTTCATTAGCATGAAAATGTGATTTTTGGGGGGAATTTTTAGGCCGTTCTGTTGGAGTATAATTTCAAATTATAGGTAGTGAGTAGTGAGTAGGGGATTCAGTGCGTCGGCAGAGGGTCGCCGTATAGGGACGGGGGAGGAGGCGGGCGGGAGGGTGTCACGCACCGCGGTATGAGCCAGGCGTCGCCCAGCGAGTGCCACAGCTCGGTCTCCTTGCTGGTGACGCAGTTGGCGAGCAGGTTGAGCGCGTCCCTCGACAGCAGCGGCTGCACCACGCGCGCCGCCAGCCGCCCGTCCGCCGCGTCCTGCGCCGCGTCCACGATCAGCGCCAGCGGAGTGAACAGGAAGTGCACCAGCTCCGGCGCGTTGGGGTCGTGGATGTGCGCGCGCAGCCGCGCCAGCAGGTTGAACGACAGCTTGAACTTCTGCAGCACGTCCACGAACTCGCGCTCGGGCGGCGGGCGCGTGCGCAGCGCCAGCATGCCCTCGCCCGCGGCGGCGCGCCGCCCCCCCCCGCCCCCGCGCGAGCGCCGCCGCCGCTCCAGCTCGCGCGACGCCGCGGCCGCGTGCTGCAGCCGCGCGATGAACTTCTCTATGTCGTCGAAGCACCGGTTGAGGATGGCGATGTCCTGCTCGTACACGCGCTCCGAGCCCGTCGAGGACGCGTCGTCCCGGTCCCCGCCGCCCCCGCCACCCCCGCCGCCGCCTCGCTCCCGCCCGAGCTGCGCCGACATTTGCTGGAACGGGTGACGTTCGAGATTAGCCGACGGGACTTCTGCGCCTCGTCCCCGCGGATGATCGAACACTGCGCGAGCGATAGATCCCGCTTTATCTTCGACCCTGATTCGTCGCAATCGAAAAATCGTTATCTGCGTCCGTCGTCCGTTAGTCACCCCGAAAGAATGAGATATTCGGATGCGGAGTTAAGCCGGAGTCCCGCATCACGGCGACGGCCGGGCTGCAGGCGGTAGAGGAAGCACTCACGACCATGACGGCGTCCCACTGCCGGCGCGAGTACGTGTGGTACATGCGGGCCATGCCGCCTCCACTCACTCGCACGGCTCGGCTCCTCACCGCACAATGCTGCCTCCGTCCGCGCGCCACTACCGCCGCGACCCGCCACACCCGCACACTACCCTACTGCTACCTACCTCATAATATCGATATTATAATCATTTCGGTGGCAGGTGTATCGGTAGCAGTGCGCTGCAGTTACGGAGCTAACGAACTTACGTACACTATTGCTTGGTTCGTATAACACAGACCGACGCGACGAGGTTATATTAAGCTGTTTATGAAACGGCAGGACTTATTGTACTGTTGTATGCGTTATCATAATCTATAGCATTATCGCGAGATATCGCAGGTATAATCCTCCTCGGCAATGGATATTAGCTTTGTGACGGAGACTACATGACCCTGGGCGCTCGGGTAGTACTCGATACCTTACCTACGAGTACTCGTGTGAAGCCATGATACGAGAACGAGCCAACTCGAAACAGACAACTTGAACAAGAAACAACGGCATAGAATGCTTAATCATACCTCAACATATCCTCATCTCATTATATATATCTTAATTAATGGTAGCTTCCATACAAGTAACGATTCTTTTTCAACGTGCTTTTACTCAAGACTTGATTTTTTCCTTAAATATGTGTATAAATAAATAATTAAAACAGATTTTAATTAAAAATTAAAGCCTCCACACCAACAAACATGCTTTTTCAGACTTTTTTGCTTATTCATAAATATGTCAATAGGTAGATTCTTGAAATTTTTACAAAACATGTATAACTATAACCGCTATAACAACAAATAATAATTATTAGTGACCGACCGAAGGTTCGGTTTCGGTTTCGGTTTCGGCCAGTTTCGGCTCAAAAATCTAGTTTCGGCACGAGTTTCGGTTTCGGCCAAAAAATGGCCGAATCTTCGGCCACACCGAAACTTTACGTTCGTGAACTATCGCGCGTCGCTCGGTTGACTTCGGGAGAGTTCGTATCTCGCGTGTCACCCGCCATCGTCAGTTATCAAATCGCCGGCCGGTCCGGCGTGTTTTCGTCGTGAGTTTTATATTGTATTATTTTTCGCGCACAGTGATTACGTGTGGTGGCAGTGGTACGTGTTTGTTTTTGTTTTTTTCTAACATATTTTATTGATCTATATTAGACATTGAAGTCCTTTCCGTTGAGTTATTAACACGTATTTTTAAATTATGAGAAGTATGTAAAAGTATGTTTATTCACACATACATTTATTACTTACAATATACATTTTTTTAGGTAAATTAGTTGTTGTTGGATGATATTTTAATTCTGTATGTATTAGTTCTGTATGATGTAACTGTGTGTGACCCTCAGATACTTGATTTATTTTGGTAGAATCATGTGCGGATCGATTGGAACGGGACATACATATCTAAGTAAAAATCTAAGGTAAAATAAGACGAGCAAATCAGGTGCCTGATGGTAAGCATCATGATTGCCCATATCAGACACAGTGCCACCCAGTGTTTTATAATTCAAAACTCTGCGCGGCACTGCACTGCGCCTGTCACCCTGAGTTATTAGTTATTGAAACTCGTCATGCCTAGTAATTTCGCTGGTAACTTTTAACCCTTCAGACCAGAACACAGTAATGTTTGCACATTTCTTCTTGGCGTATGAATAACTGGCAAAGGTGTGGTACTTCCCCAGGCTGCCCTCTGCTTAAGAGGCCTACCACTACAAAAACCTAAAGTTTTCTAAAAAAAATTGGGAAAAGGACACAATCAATGAAAATTCCATAATTTTTCTCGAAATATTAAATTACACAACGAACATTTCCATTTCATCAAATATTTAATTGTGGGTAATGTTAATGTATGTAAGGTTCTTTTTTAAAATCGAAGTGTTGATAATTGCAATTTATTTTTTCTACGAAGTGTTAACGTGTTTTTGCGTATTTTGTTTATTTTATAGCAGTAATAAGTAAGTAAGTAATCAAAGAAAATAAGTAATTATCTTTCACATACTTTTACATACATTATTGTTTTGTATTTCATTCAACACGTATTGAATGTCTGCACAAGTGTATAAAATAAGCAAAATTTCAGTAAACAGTAGATTTTTAACATGTCTGAAAAAGTTTCGGTTTCGGTTTCGGTTTCGGCCGAAACTGAAATAGAAACCGAAGGTTCGTTTTCGGTTTCGGTTTCGGCTGAAAATCCTGTTTCGGTCGGACACTAATAATTATAATTATAGACATTCAATAATCTCTCTTCACGCTATTTTTTCGGCTCATAAGAAGTATTGTTCAATGTCAAATAAGATAGTTGTAAACTATACGAGTAGCGACAGTTATTCTCAGGAAGTTGTTCCGCACTGGCCCATCTAACCTGTCGTGTTGTACTCGTATGGATCAGGGCGCTGGGCTATCACAGCGGTGCAATGAGAGGAGAATGCATGCGGCAGAAATGCGAATGTCGAGATGCATAATGCATATGTCTGAAATGACATGATGATTGTATAATAACTATATTAGTGAAAGTTTAAAAGTAACGCCAGTTGAATGAGAATCTATCAGTGAAGTACTAACCTAGTATGGAGAACGAACATAACATACATTCACATCTATTCAGAGGCAGAGGTGTACCCAGGACTCAGTCCTATAGTGGGTACACCCACACATTTCGCCAATATGTTATTCCTATGTAATAGGGGCGAGCCTATTGCCGTTTACTGGGCACAGTTCCAGTCTGCAGGCTGTCATAGAGAATGAACATGTTACGTTATAACGAGAAGGAATGAAAGTTATGTGGCCAAAAGGACTATGAGGAAACAACGTTGTTATGTGAGGAGGGGCGTGGAGATGATGTGCGTGACTGTAGAGGGAGGGAGTACAGGATGACGATACACTGGAGTGGCAACGGATAATGTAATGTGCTGACTGACACCAACTAGGGTGAGACAAGGCTTGGAGGATGACCATGATTTGGATGATTGCGTGTGTCACGCTCGCTCTAATGTTTGTCAATTAACAATAATGTTTGTATAGCACAAAACGAGGTTCTTTCAGGAAAGCTCAAGGAACCAACTTATTTTTAGTATAATATAAGATATAGGTGGTAGGTGTCGGGGAACATTTAAAAACCGTTGAATAATAGGAGTGGATTATTATTATTGTCCATTACTAAATAGAGTATTATTATTATGTTACGTTTACAACATATTATTAGGAGTATGAGAGGCTCCAATGTGGAGTGTTTGTGTTTGCGAGCAGCGCTCGGCGGTCGGCGCGCGGTGTCTTATCTGGTGTTGTTGATACGATATCGACATGTTATCGATTGTGTTCTAGAACGGGACCGCAGGGCTATCGCTGCGGCATTCCACGCATTGTTTCATACATTATATTATAAATAGATTATTGTTATTATGTTTCGTTAAAGTTAAGATTATAATAAAATTATACATCATAACTCGAGCAGGAACATCTTGCATTACTATATTATAATGGGTGTGTGTGTAGTGTGTAGTGTGTAGCGTGTACTACACACATACGATGTGCTACTCACCTGTCTGCGTGGTCGGTCGAGGTCGGTCTCCCTCTCTCTTTCTCTCTCTCGCTCGCGCTCGATGATGAAGTCTCGTCCTCCATCCCCCGAGCCGCCGCCACCCACACCCCTGCGCACACAACACACACATGCTTAGGAAAATGTAACAACTAATAACAACAATTAACAGCCATAAGGGCGAGTGGATGTCGAGCACAGTTCTAGTAAACTTAGGTTTGGTAAAGTTTCGTCCACAGCAACAATCGGTGCAGGAGTGTACCGGGAGTAGGCGGAGACGGGCACCGGCAGCGCGAGCTTGGCGCGGATGTACAGCATCCTCGCTCCTCGCGCGCCGACACACTGACTCCCGCACTCACAAGATGCCTGACACTGGCACATGTACATTATCTCAGATAACCTGCCGCTCGCTGTTTATGTATGACGAGCACCGCCCTGGGAGGGTGTCGTCACATACATGATAGCCGATAACACATAAGATGTAGTACGCGGATATTGTATTCGTTTATCTTCGACAGATTACGCGGTGAATGTACACTATCAGAACATCCATAAGATCATGCACGTGTGATCACGAAGCACCATAGAGCTAGATACATTATTAATAATGCTAGAAAGCTCTGAAGGCAGAAGGTTCTCGTGCGCTGTCTCGGTTCTGTGTGCACGAAACTATATTATGTATATAGAACAAACGGGAATAGTGCCACCACAAGGTGGCAACCATAGATACGAACCTATGGTGAATCGAGAACTGCTTGAGCTACTGCGACGTTCTGGTCAGTGATAATATTTGAAATCGTGCGTCGGGTCTGTAGACCTCCTCCTACACTACTCGGTTCTCCTGTAGGAGAAGAAGGAATAATAATGAGTACACACTTGAGTGCGTTGAGTTCCTCGACGAGCGCATGCGCGGCGACGTCGTGACACTGGAAGATGTGCAGCTCGCGGCGGGGGAGAGCCGCCTCCCCCCCGGGGGCGGCGGGGGAGGGCGCGCCCACTACGAACGCCACCACGTTGTTGTACAGCTCCCCCGGCTCCGGGGAGGTGAACGCTGTCGGCGAGTGCACCCACGACCCGGGGAACCGCTCCATTATCGACTGCACACAACACCAAACTCTCAACATTGACTCATACATAGGTACACCTAGTCCTCGCATACTTACTCCAGAGAGTATTAATAGTGTAGTCAATGAATGTATGTGGCTGGAAAAGTAAAAAGCGGAAAGTTTGGCTTCGGAACTTTGTTTGGGTTAGTTAGGCGAGGTAAAATGTGTTATTATGTAAATCGACTGTTTTTCGAAGCTAATAGGCAGACAGATTCGGAATAGGTAAATTACACACTTTATCTATTCCTAATGGAACGCCCTTAACTTTGATTTAATAAATAAAGTTAAGGACGTAATAGTACATTATGATACAATTGTGCAGTTTCGCTGGTATTGTTCGCGCGAGCCAAAGGCGAGCGTGAATAAGTGTTACCGAGTAGCGGAATGTTCATAGCACACGTGTGTTTCATACGACGTTTTTCAACATTCTTAGATTAAGATTACAAGATAAGATCGATAAGATCTTGTAACTGCTCTTCTTCGATAGATGTTGATATTTTTAATAATTAAAAAGCACACAATGAAAATTTTAGTATAAATTCTTAGCTAATTATAATGGCACGCTGTTTTTTTACACGTGCCGCGCCCATACCAGCGCAAATGCGCTGGCAAATACATAGGAATTAAAATGTAATAAACACAAAATAATATTTTCAATACATATTTTAATGTTAATTTGTTGTAATAAATATATAATTAGATGCAATTATGATAAAAAATATTGTTATTGGATAATATATTTATAATTCATTGATAATAATATTTATTGTTTTTTGGCATATAAACACTTTGTAGCGATAAAAAAAATGTAAAGTAAAAAGCACTAGTGCGTATATGCAGTATAATGAACCTAAATACGTTGAGATAACGGTCACGTTACAGGATACATGTAAGGGTGTTAAAAAAAAATATATATTATTATACCTTAACTTTAAAACGATTTTTTAAGATTTTTTTATAATTATGAAAAATCTTAAACCACATTTTATGTTTTGCCGCAAATAAAGGTCAGATCCAGAGCCCACCCACACACACACACACACCCCGGTGGAAAATTCCCTATTTCTTCATTTTGTATGGAATGTATCTACGAAGTATCTTTTTCGAGATATTTTTGATTTTTTTGTAAGCAAAGAACCATAACACGGGACTATTCTTGGGCACTCTAGAGAGCTAGAGTCGATCTCAGAGGTGTGGTAGTGCAATGTTCGAGGGTAATCTGGACATAGCCTAAGTAATCCAAACTAAGTAACGAGGTCTCAAAGATTTTGTTTTGACCTTTCAATTAACACAAGGGGTGATCATTCGATTCCTAGGCTATAACACTAGATTCTAGATCTTATACGAGTACGTCAGTGTCAGTACTATTACCTATTTATTTTGTGAACTTACCCCTGTTTCATAATCCATGACCAGCACCCACTGTCCTTCTAAACATAATTGCATCTTTTGGCTCCATATTCCTGAAACCGGTACCGATAACGTCGGTTACATGATATTCAGAAAAGGCTCCAGATATCGAGATGGACAAAAACAATACTGTAGAAGAATAATAAACATGGATGTCAATATAATTATATTAGTTACGGGTGCAGTGCAGTGCCGCGCAGAATTTTGAATATTAAAACACTGGGTAGCACTGTGCCTGATATGGGCGATCATGATGCTTACCATCAGGCACCTGATTTGCTAGTCTTGTTACTCATACCATACAAAACTACTACAATAAAAAAAAAGAAGTTACCATTACCATTAGTCTTCTCTAGTTGCAGCAGCCTGCGCATGCCGTCGGCAGGGTACACGATGCCGGTCTCCCTGGTGACGGTGAAGGTGGCGAGGTGCTCGAGCACGTAGGCCCCGGCCCCCGCGCCGCGCTCCCCCTCCCCTCCCCCGCCGCCGCCGCCCTGCCTCAGCCCCGCCAGCTCCTCGAACTCGTCGAGCGTGCGCTGCGTGTCCCCCCGCGACCGCGGCCCGCCCCCGCTCCGCAGCGCCATCTCTCTCGCCGCTCCCTCTCACACCGAGTCTACCATCACGACCTGTTCTTGGCTCGTGTGTTGTGCTCCTGCGCTCACTGATCTGGAAATAATACCAGCAACGTTAAACACACGTGCTGAGAGGTTTTCCTATATGCAAATAGAGAGAGTTCAACTCGTCTGGAATAATTAGGATGCGAGTCAGGCAGGAGGAGCTGAAGTCAAGGCGCGAGGCGCGGGGCGCTGATGAAAGGGGAACGTGACCCGCGTGCAGAGTGGCGAGTGCTGCACGAAACTACCTATAACTACCGATGGCTGCTGGCCAATGTTAGTGCGCGTTCATACTACTCTCACATACGAGTACAACACAGCTAACGGACAAACACCGATCGGGGATCGACCACCATCTTACCAACACGGCTATAAACCTCTAACTATAAATTATTGTCATTTAATATTATCTACAGATGATGTACTTAATTAAACTTTATTGTATTAAGTGGAGATGGGGTTACTGGTGATGTGTATCACAGGTTTTCGTTCTAAACCTATCACAAACACCAGTCTTCCACGAAACAACTTCAATAAATCGAGCCATATTGATCGCAATGTAAAAAAATGTGGAGAAGAAAAGAAATAAAAGAGTATTTTATTATTATTATTTTAATGTTAAGTACCTATATATATATTTATAGGTGATATGCCACTAACACATTGCAATCACCATGAATCAGTAAGTGTTGTGTTGAAACTCTTAATATTATCAACTCCGTAATAATTTTGGAGGCGCATGAGTGTTAATCTGTAGTTATATGAATAGAAGGCTATGTCCTGAGTGAGTGCGGGTGCGGGTGCGGGCTGGAGGTCGCCGCATGTGGGACAAGGCTCGCGGCCCGCGCTGCTCACAGTTACTGCTCACTGTCTGCCGCGGGTCGGGTGCGGACACATACGGTCCGCTACGATCCACCACGATGACTATACACCTACACATTATATTATATTATATTATTTATTTATTTATTTGTTAGGGGGACCAACAGCTTTAAAAACAAAAAAATAAAGTAACTTAATATAACAATAGAGAGCCAATAATAGGTCCTCACGGATATGCCAAGAAATAAGCAATAAAAAAAATTAAACAATGTCAAAAACACACTACAAACACAAAAATAAAAATAAGTACAGCTAGCTAAATATATATAAAAAGAGCCTAGGTATAGGTACATAATACATGAAAAAATGAAATATTATGATGCAAAGAATTCCTCACTCAACATTAGGAACATTATAAAACGTTATGTCTACAATCATTTCGCAAGTCGTTCGCAGCAGAGCTGTGTAATAATTATAGCAAATATTGCACGTTACGAGGACAGGGCACACACTCGGCCGTCGCACATGTACACATATAGGTACCTATGTGTCTACTAGTAAGTTTTTATGGAAAATCCATAGAATTTTAATGTATGTGTACTCAAATAGAGCTAAATAATTGAGCGGAGAGCTGGCGTGCGGCATGGCCGATGTTGACATGACACATACCATACCTGTGACCAGCTCGTATACCCAGTGGCAGGCGGTACGTACTGGTACATAGTAGATACAACCGGTCCCTCTACTGTAGGTAACACGATGGGCTGCGACACCTTCTCGTCGGAGTGACGAGCAGGCAGCTAGCTAGCTATAGCTATTGCTACTGATCTGAAGGTCATCGCTACATTATAATCATATACTACGTTTTACAAAATGTGTACTTAGTCATATTATTATACTTTATTAAGGGGGTCCATCTACCCGCCGACCTAAACCACCGCAAAACAAGAATTACAAAGTTACCTTCTTTTGAAAGATGACTGACGGATATACCTCAACCTATTCAATATTACTATTCACTATATACACGTTTGAATACATTGTACATCTAAGTATTGTATTATCAGCGACCGGTGCAATGTCGCACGTTGTATACCACCACCACATAATGTGCGACCTGATAGGTGTATATAGTATATATGTACGAGTAGGTACCTACTGGTGAAACCGGATCTACCTAGCTATTATAATGTGAGTTGTTTAGTAATAAATACTTAGCATTATGTTTGATAACACACACACTAATTATAACATTAGCGTCATTAAGTGGAAGTGGATGATTCAACGAAGTGCTGCCTTTACAAACAATAGGTAGGGACCTACCTACACACACACACATACATGGGCCCACGGAACATTTAGAACATGAACACTCACTGACTGCAAGTGTGCTTCAAACAATTGCGAAATTAGTAAATAATGTTTCCGACTTCCGATACAACATGTATCAGACTTCCATCCTCTTTCTATGAGCCTGTCGCCAGAGAATAATGGCCACCAAAACAAACTTTTAGCGTATATGAATATTATTAATTAAACAATATTATAACACTTTTTCACCAGTAATGTAGATAATAAAAAAAAATCTCTAAATTAAATATATGAAACTACATTATCAGAGTTACTATTCGAAAATGTTCCGTCATTCCAACATACTTCACTTCAACCCGAAAGTTTTTATTCGTTTGTTAATTTTAATTGAGTACTATTAATGACCATTCTTTTTTCGACACACTCGGTCTGGTTCTACGCGCCATACGCAACACCCGCGCTCCCTGGAGCATCCTTAACCGACTCTCGCGCCGCGCCCCTATACGCGTAAGAAGTGCTAAGTGCTGCTGGTCTCAAGAAGTATTACCTAGAGGACACTGTGCCAGGACACTGTGTTAACATCTAGGAGCAACGATGAGTGCTTGAACCAACAATCTCTAAAGGGTGCAGCATTTTCCTTAAGGTTAGTCCATTGAACCGCTCTCTTGCCTATGAAATAGTCCCGCATTTTATAATACCCACTGACCTACGGCTTAAACTGCTCAGCCGACAGTGGCCCCATTGCTAAGTTGTCATCCCGAGAGGTACCCGTGCCACGCCATATTATCTCTTCCCCTCGGACCTCGCTCGGAGTAGACGTGTTTTATGGGATAGTGTCGCTTATTCATTCCAAAATTAAACTCATTTTTCGAAAATTTAATCAGAAGAAAAAATAGGAGCGCATAAACTAATAGGAGGTCGACGTGTGTCCGCAACATTCTGCCGTACTATGTGGAGAACTCTCACTCAAACCCAAAACTGCAGCGACAACCTGTCTACGCACACAACCCTGTCTGTTAGCAAGTAAGCTCAGTTATTCATAACGCCGTGCATACTTGCACACGCTGCACACTAACACAACCTCGTACATCGTAGCTAGCTAAACGCCGCTTTTGCTGCCTGCCTAGTACATCACCATATACTGACTAACAGTACCCTGGTTGCATACGTGATCTCTGCTATCGTTGCTCCGTACATAACATATCAACTGTAGAGTTATGCCTCTGAAACGCACTCCACCAACATCTCCTGCAACGTCTGCTTTTGCTTCGCCGCTCCAATACTCCCATTCTGAAACAAACGTTGCTGAAATTGGCCAAGAAGCTGGAGTGAGCGCAGCCTCCTCTTCATCGTCTATAAGTAATGCAACCTCTAGAATTATAAAGCGAAAGCGAGAAGATATCACCAAAGATGACCTGTTGGATATGCTCTCAGCACTACAGAAAAAGCAGGATGCCAAGCTTGATGTTATCTTAGAATCCATTAAAGAAGTTAAGCTGTCTGTGGATTCTATGAACGAAAAGTATGAAGCGGTAATCCAGCGTCTCTCAGTAGTTGAACAAGACAACAAGAACAATACTGATCACATCCATCACCTAGAAAATAAAATTGAAGCCTTGGAACGTAATGCTAGAAGTGCTAGTATCGAGATCAGGAACATTCCGCAGGCACCAAAAGAATCGAAGGAAGACTTGAAAGACATTATCAAAAAGACAGCCGAAATCATTAAAGTAGAGGTCAGTAATGTGGACATCAAAGAAGTACATCGAGTAAACACTAGAGCGGCAATTAAACCGATAGTAGCTGACTTTGTCACAGTGTCTATGAGAGACAATTTCCTAACCGCTTACAAGAACTACAACAAAGAGCAGCAACTACAAAAACTTAATACTGAAACAATTGACATTGGAGGGCCTGCAAACATAATTTATATAGCAGAAAACCTGACGCCAAGAGAGCGTAAGCTTTATTATCTATCCCGGGTATTCGCGAAAAGGAACGGCTACTCTTTCTGCTGGACTGCACATGGTAAAGTCTACCTCCGGAAAGCGGAAGGACTACCACAAGCTCGCATTAACAGTGAAGACGACCTCATCAAACTAGAAAATAGTAACAACTAATACTATTATAATTATCTAGGTACTTCTAGTTTTTAGTTTACATGTTGCTTAATTGATCTAATTAACTATACCCGGGTTATTGTAGCACAAAGTTTTTACTAATTACACTACCAGATCTATTTTTATTCATTTACACTAAAAATAACACATTCTAGGTATACCACTCGCATATGTCTCAAATACACTCAAAGCAACTATAATATTATTATAAAATAAAGATAAATCCCTCTTTGCACTGAAAATGAATGACTGCCGCGATATAATAAGTGAACTGGATGAAACCCAACTTACTCAGTGTTCCCAGGTCTATGATCCAGTATTGTGTATTAAAAAGATTGGCGATCCAGATAAGCAAATAACAATACTTACACAAAATATACGAAGCATAAGGAAAAACTTCGATAAAATGATCTTGCTTCTGTCAACACTTCAGTTTCTGCCCGACCTTATTGTTTTAACCGAGTGCTGGATCGATGATGACACCCCTGAAATTTCTTTAAGCCACTATCAATGCCACAAATCACTCATCTACCAGAATAAATGTGACGGCATCGTCGTCTATTCTAAGGTATGTTTACAAATTGATATACAAGAACCTTCTTTCAAAGACGCAAACTGTCTTGTAGCCACCGTTAATAACAATTACACTGTAATATGCCTCTACCGATCTCCTTCAAAAGCAGACATCACCTGTTTCCTAAATTCCCTAGAACTGACGATAAAAGCCATTAAAACTGAAAATCTCCTTATAATAGGAGACATTAACATAGATATTGGAACGAATGCAATTGATAATAGATCAGAAATATATCTTGACCTAGTGGCGCATTACGGTCTCATACCTGGACACACAATACCTACACGGGAACAAACATGCCTGGATCATGCCCTTATCAAAACCAGTCACCGTTCAAGAGTCGTTGTCTGTGCAGCCGCTATAACCGATCATGATGCCGTCATCGTTGGCATCGACAAATATCCTGATCACCCAGTAACTGACGCAACAAAAACAATAACGAAAATAAACTACGAGGACATATTGTGTGGCCTGCTAGCATGTGATTGGTCCGTTTTGTATGAAATTAATGACGTTGACGCTGCGTTTGAGTCGTTCATTGAAATAATTACAAAACTAATAGAAGATAATAGGAGCGTCATAATCGTTCCCAACTCGAAATATGTTCGCAAGGCATGGATTTCCAAAGGGCTGCTCAAATGTATCAAACGAAGGGATATACTGCATATGCAAGCCAGAAAGCACCCTAAAAATATAGAACTTCAAGCCGAATACACGACTTATAGAAATCAATGCAATAACCTTTTACAAAATTTAAAAACGGAACATGACAGGCAAACATTAGTTAGCAACAGAGGAGACTGTAAAAGTACATGGAAAGCGGTAAAAGAGATCTGCCACATAGGTTCCAGCAAAACCTCGAATGCAGCTATTCTTAATGTTTCACCTTCACCAGTTCAATCACTTCATGATTCAAATTCATTTTTTACATCTGTTGGAGGTGATTTAGCAAACAAAATCTTAGAAAACCTTAATACAACAGAAGAAATGTTAGCTAAATCATATCTTCCTAGCAGAACACCTCCTGTACACTCATTATTTCTGACCCCCACCGATGAGCAAGAAGTTGCCAAAATTATAGACGCTCTAAAACCCAAATCATCTCCAGGATACGATGGCATCACCAACGAGCTGCTTAAGAAATGCAAAGATACTATTTCTGTTCCCTTGGCACACTTGTGCAACTTAAGCCTAACTACAGGAATAGTGCCCACTTGCCTAAAAATTGCGGATGTCGTCCCTATCCTAAAAGGAGGTGATCCACTATCCGTAAGCAACTACCGGCCAATATCTCTGTTGACAACCATATCGAAAATAGTTGAAAAAGTTGTCAATAAGAGACTACTATCTTTTCTGGAAAGCAACAATTTGTTGGCGGAAAACCAGTTCGGCTTTCGCCGGGGCAGATCGACGGAGGATGCCGTTACCCACATGATCAATCACATAACAGAGAAACTTGATTCAGGGCAAAAATGTATCGGTGTCTTCCTCGATCTTGCAAAGGCTTTTGATACTGTTTCTCGTCCGTTACTGCTCAAGAGAATGGAGGCAATAGGTGTGCGTGGAGTGGCACTGGAATGGTTTACGTCCTATTTCAATAACCGAAAACAAAAAGTTATAGTAGGTGAGCACTGTAGTGGCTACTCTGAAATATCTTTTGGTGTTCCCCAAGGTAGTGTCCTCGGACCTACATTATTTCTGATATATATCAACGATCTAAGCAACCTAAACTTATATAGAGCAGAAATGCTCGCATTTGCGGACGACACGGCTTTGATATTTCATGGCGATACGTGGAAGTCTGTTAATAATACAGCACAGACTGGTATGACTCAAGTGTCAAAATGGCTACAGACCAGCTTACTCACTCTCAATTTATCAAAGACGAAATTTCTGTCATTCAGTATCTCACAGCGTACATCACCAAAAGAGCCCATAAATATAGTGGTACATAACTGCAGAAATTCAGAGCGCTGTGAATGTAACCCACTAGAACATGTTACTTCCGTCAAGTATCTAGGTGTGCTCCTAGACGATAAACTTACATGGAAAAACCAAATAGACATGTTAAATGGAAGGGTCAGGAAACTTCGGTATATATTCAAGCGTCTTGCCACAGTCCGTGATGAGTCCACCATACGTCTTGTATATAATGCATTATGCTTGTCGATCTTATCATACTGTGTGTTAGTCTGGGGTGCTGCCTGTGGAACCCACTTAATTAAACTAGAACGCGCACAGCGTTCAATTCTGAAAATATCATACAATAAGCCATGGCGTTATAGTACTGACTCTCTGTACTCTGACTGCAAGGTTCTGCGTGTGCGTCAAATTTTCATTAACGCCATTATATTGCACTTCCACAAAAAAGCCTTATTCTCTCAAAAATATCAACACGAACGCAACGCATAATGTCATGGTGTACTCCACGAAGAAAAACTAATTTTGCAAGAAGAGCACCATCATTTCTCGAGCCGTACTTATATACAAAAGTAAACAAACAACTAAATATCGTCAACTGCCTCAAAAAAGCGTGCAAAAATAATATCAAAAATTGGTTGCTTACCTTAAACTACAAAGGCACTGAAGATATACTGAAAATCCTTAAATAAAGTAACATTGGAAAACAAAGAATGAATATAATAAGTCTTAGTTAATCAAATAAGCCATCGTCACTCTAAATTCACAAACAAACAGACTCACCCCCCCTCATACACACCCTCACACGTACACACACCCCTCTCACCCCCACCCCTCTCGCACACACCCCTCTCACACACACCCCTCTCACACAAACACAAAAAAAACAATCAAAGAAATAATGTTAAATATATATTTTACAATTAAGTTCGTAACATGATGTACTGTCAGGATCCTATAGGTATATTTATTACGCTAGGTTTACTCATGAACGCACACACGCAATTTGCTCAATTAACCTGTTTTGCATCAGCAACAACTTACTCACACTACCCCTTGCACTCAATCAATCGGCTGACGGCTGCCGCTGCCAAATATTTAGTCGCACTCCGGCGCTCGGATGCGCTACACGTTGATATTGGAGGAATGCACCAGACACTGATGCGTACTAATTATTATTATTAACAAAATTGGTCTTATGAGACTTAGATACAGCCCATACTCGGTCCCATATACACTATAATTTAATAATAACAACTACTCGTTATAATTAGTCATCTCATGTTGGCTCGCTTATGTGATCATACAAAAAAACCAACCAGGTGTTATGTTTGATAGCCTAATCAATAGTATGGAGTAGGGCTACTACTTCCATCGTTAGGAGATTTTTGGTTTCTTTTTTGTTTAATTTTTTTTGGTTTTCTATTTTCTTTACACCAGTAAGTTATTGTATTATTAGTAGTTATTAGTAGTAGTTTATTAGTAGTAGTAAGTTTATTGTATTGGTCGAGTTTTATTGCTGTCTACCCTACAAATTGATTATAAAATTATTATTGTTTAGCTTTCTGCCTTCAATACCTAGGTATTTATTATATTTATTATTAAGTGTAACGTTACCTTAACATTAGAAGTTAGTTTTTTATTTTTACCATGTTTAAATGTTGAGTCTATTTTGCCTTACTTTTAGTTAAAATGATGTGTATATATACTACTCGTATTACCATACTTTTTTTACCGAATGCGTGTCTACCTACTTACGAATTCTTTTTAAAGCTTCTATGGAAGAGACTAGCGCCCACGACACAGGGTATCCTAGTGTGGGGGCTAGTGGATCTCATTATAGCCTAAGAATTAGTATGCTATTAGTATTACTTAAACATAGTTTTTACTTATAACTGATTAGTTCATAAGTTATAATGTATTAATATTTGTACCTACCCTTTTGAGAAATAAACTATTATTATTATTATTATTATTATATTATTATTACTCCATAGTTGCTATTGAGAAATAAAAACTGTCATGGTGGCTCATATCATCGCAGTCAAAAGCACATATTACTGAAAATACTTTTTATTTTATCACATTTTTATCCTTTGGCAGGCTACAAAAATATTTAATGGAAAAGTAGTTTGTTGATAAAACAGATTTTGTGGTATAATTGTCTTTTGCCAGCATGCTGCTCATTTATGGCGAGGAGTGGCCATCGAGCTTTGTATAAGGAACTTGTTTTTTATTTCACATTTATTTCGAACTCAAACTCAATTCAAAAAAATTTATTCAAATAGTTCCACAATCTGATACTTTTGCACGATGAATATTAACAGTAATGAGTCTACCGTGCGTTCGGAACAAGATGAACGCACAAGAAACTTGTAGAGCTTAATATTTTCAACTGTTAGTTTAACAATATTTGATTTGGTAACATCCGCTCATTAGTGTCGGTGCCGAGTGGTGGCTATGCAGAAGTTTCTAGACATCTTTGTCCTCTATGTACTTACTGATTGACTTTATAAATAAGCCTTCTCTAGTAGATTTTATATAGGTTTTGAGTTATGAATTTACCCGTGAGTATGAGAGCTCCGTTATCTCTTGGGATTTTATTATAGAAACGTAGTGTACGTTTAATAATGACTTTTTATTTGATTTAGATAATCTAAAGCTATAAGGTATAGCTATTTTATCTTTATTCCTAATAAGATTAAAATTATGGAGGTCACTATGTAAGCTTTATATATGAATGATGTATCTATTTCAACGATTGAGCATTAAACTATTTCGTATAGTTTTGTTATAAATACATGAGACGAAGATACGAGTCGCGAGATGGGTACGGTCGCAGTATGTGAGCGCCCGTCGATGTCTCTCCTATGGACGTCGGCCACGCTGCGGCGGCGCGGTGTTCTGGCGCGCTCCCATAGCACCGCTACGGACTACGGACCTGTATTGCTATTTTCTTTTTGATACTATATATTTTTAGTATTTTTATTTACACGTCATTAAAATTAAATAGTTTAAATTATTTATTATTTTTACGGAAGCAGAAATTAAAAAAAAATATATATATATAGAGACCTACAGGGTGGCTACATGTTCGCCCCGGTTGGTTTTGAGATGATGGGGCCTGAAACTAAAAAGTTAATAAAAGACTTGTCGGTGCGTCTCGTCGAGGCCTCTGGTGACGTAGAGCAGGTAGTTCGTTAGGCCGGCGTCTGAGCCTGGCGTACACCGCGGGAATGCTGCTAGTCTGTTGGCTACCATAGAGCCTTCTCTATGATGAACTCTATGAACTTCTACTTATATCTACCTATACAAAACTTTAATATGCAGCCAGCTGGAGTATGCTGTGCCTATATGGAATCCTTACTATAATAAATATGTAGAGTCTATTGAAAGAGTTCAAAGGAAGTTCCTACGCGCGATGCACTATAGATGTCATAGACGCTACTTGCCGTATCCGCAATTGCTCAGCAGACACAATATGCTCTCATTAGAATTAAGACGCAAGTATCTCGAAGTCACTACTCTATATAAGATCATCAGGAACGAATTCGATTGTATGGAACTTGTGAGAAGTAGTTGCTATGTCGTACCAAGAACTGTCAATATGCGTAGTGTGCGTGTAGGCACTTTGTTTGCCCTTAATATGTGTCGCAGTAACGCTGGTGAACGGGTACCTATTCGGCGGATGGTAGACACATACAACAAGTACTTTATAGATATCGACATTTTTTATTGTAGCAGAAGTCACTTTAAAATAGCAGTTTTCCGTAACATATGTAAAAAACATAACATACATTCACGCCTTTTTCCCGAAGGGGTAGGCAGAGGTGTACCCAGGACTCAGTCCTGGGTACACCTCTGTAACTGGTCCTCAGTAACATATGTAATACTATTAATACATATATACAATTCACATAACCTTAACCTGTTCACTAATAATATGTTTAAATTTATTTTAAAGTATTGAAAACCTTATTTATTTTTAAAACCTTATATACCTATAAACCGCTCGTAGCGGTAATTTACAATTATTTCTATTATGTAATCTGTGAAAAGTGTTGTGGGCTACGTTATTACCTAAGTTTGTTTTAAGTATTGTTTATTCATTAATATTTATAGTGTAGTTGTTTTCTTTTCCTAAATAAATAAGTATATTTATTGCAGTGCTTTAATACTATACAATAAAATGTTATTACCTAGATAATTAGTGTCCAAACTGTTTATTTACTTAGCAAAGTCCACATCATATATTAAATAAATTGTGAAGGCATACGTATGTATCTGTATGCATAGTGTAGGGCTCCAACCCAGAGCATACAGCGTTTCAGCGCCAGCATAATTTGCTTGGCAAAGTATGGAAATATACAGTAAAATGGCCATAACTTTTGATTGCGTTAACTAAGAAGTAGATTTTTTACAGCCACAAGGGACCGCAGATCTGGGTAGTTAATATAAATTTCAACGTGATCCCCCTCTATGCGTTCCCGGTAGTGTCTTAACAGACGGACAGACTGACAGAAAGACAGCTACATTCGACGCCACACACCACGACATTACACGCCACGCATATCATCATCACTATATCATCATCACCATCATCATCATCAACAACAACACCACACATTCTAAACATTTTCATGCTATATACGAGTATAGGAAGGTAAATAAGGCGACGAAATCATTTTGCACAAAATTATGTACACCTAATTAAAATGGTTTTATAATATAACTCTTATGTTTTATTCAGACAAATATATGACTCATAATAATGTTATTATTATACATATATGCATATTATATTACATAATATTATGTAGTTATATGAGAGACGTGTGTGGAACGCTTTCATTTTGGATGATGTTAGGGTGATATTCCATTACTACTCGTATTTATTAATCTATCTATATATGGTTATCTATATCTATATGGCTAAGCTGTTATTATAGTTAAGTGTTTTTACTCTTGGTCAATAGTGTAGCCGTGCCTTTTCCATTAATTAATACTCGAACACTTCAGCATATTTTAAATGATTTATTCCAAACCCACCGTCGCGTTGGCATCCACCTCCCCGTGTTGCCATCGCGCCCTCGCACATGCCATAGATCTCCGTGAAACCACACGTTGTCATGAATACTTTCCATAAAACCACCAGAACGTTCAGAGAATCCGTAGCATGCGCGTCACAAAATAACATCAACCCTACAATAGTCATCTTTCAGACTAAAAGTAATCCAAATATTTTCATCCAATTGGGAGCTAAGAGGCTAAGAGGGAGGAGGGTAGACTTTCAATCAGACAAGGGTTATGCCACTCCGCTCCACGAGATCGTGGAAAAGGCTTTACGAGCTTTTAATAATATATTAACCTTACAAAACACAAGCCAGGACATTTGTTCCACTTAAAGCTCCATAAGAAAATTAAGATCGCCAGCAAATAAAGATTAAAAAATATATACTTTATGTTAAAACTGTAAAGAGCCATATTATATTAATGATATTCTAGCATATTCTAGCAAATAACAGTTGGAATGGTACTGGGACGTAACAAATTACACTAATTTTTTCAATTATTTCAACATGTAATATTATATATTACACAATTTTTTATATATCATGTGATTGTCGAAAATTGTATAATAATATAAATTAATGGCTTTGTTTTATTTATTTTTTGATATTTATTTTCTTCATTTTAGAACCTTCTTTTTTCGTTTACTACTCGTAGCTGAACCCTCCAGGCTTCACTGTTTCTATTTTTATTTTAAAACATTATTAAAAAAACCCTTTAAATAATGTCGACCATAGAGTATATTATCTTGTGCCCTCTTCTTATATGCTTACGTACAAAAAGAAATAACTCTAACCTCTTATGAGTTTCTGCTTTCCTGGTACTTCCGAAGAATTTAATAAAATAAATGCTAGATATATTATGCTCATACTGAATATGACCTCATTCAATATGGAGTGCAGTGGAATCAATGTATGGACATTTGATCATTTAAAAACAATAGACGTGGAGCGGAGTGGCATAACCCTCAGACAAGATAGACAGACAAACACGCCCTTTCTGATCGATAGTTACTAACAATATGTCTAGTGGGCACTGGGCACTAGGCACTAGGCACCTGTCTCTTGTAAATAGTTTATAATGTAATAATGTTGTTAGTTAGAAGCTGGTCGTACCATCCGTTGTGGATGTATATTGTACGAGAGTAGGCATCTATGTTATAGGGAGTGCAGAGCGAAGTGAGGCTCGAGAATGTGAAGGCGAACCGCCCGCGCCTCTGTAGGCCCCCGCTCTAGGCTCGTGGGCCGCGAGCACTAGTTGTAATGTTATGTGACGAGTGGACACTCCCACCGCGTGCCCGCATGACATGACAGACAACCAGACACTGGTGCGGTGGTATGTGCGCATGTGAAACTACTCGCAGGTACCTAACGTTGCACGTCTGCGGATGGAGTCGCAAAAACTGGAGAAACTCCGACGGAAATCGATAACATTGGACTAGCGTTTCTATCGAGTACCGATCATGTTAGGGGCGATATTTCGCAACGATCGCGTGACGTCGACGCTGCGGTATGCGCTTGCGCAACCGATGACGACCCTCCGCACTAGCTACGTATGCGGTGGATCTCGGTCGCGAGGGTCGCAGCCTGAACCTACGAGTACCCAGAGTACCCAGTGCGGGACATTTCACAGGAACTCCTTGTCGAGACTCATTATAATATTTTCATGTATAATATTATGTTCATGTAATAGTTCAAGTCGAGCAGAACAAGCAAATACGCAGCGACTATACCGTTAGTCGGGCGCCTCGGTATGTTGGTATCGCGCGCATTCCTCAGATATTATCCGGTGCGCCGGCTACAGCTGGTCCGTGACCCACGCCTGTTGTGGCCGGGACCCGGTGACCCGGGCCCGGAGCCCGGAGCCCGGGGCCCGGACACACCGAGCAGCGAACACAGTCGAGCAGTGGTCACGGAGCAACGACCCGCGCGCCGCCAGCGACATCTGCCGCGCGCCACCCGAGCCCTGACACTCTCACGCCTTGTTTACCATCGGTTATATCTTTATAATGTCCCTGTGGACGTGTGTGGTGTGGAGATGAATAGCAGCAACGGAGTAACGAGCGGCCCGAGAGACGAACTAGACGGACATAACGGCGATTCGAAACCGGCGGAGCGGAGGTCGACGGTGCTTTCGTTTTCAGTTTTCACATATTTACGAATAGTTCGGTCGGTGACCGGGCGCGGCGCGCGACCTGGAGCCGAGCGCGTGTGCAGCTCGCCCCGCGTTTCCCCGAACCTGCGCCTGCGCACACTCACCTCTAGAGTGAAGTCCTCGGGATCCTTCGCCGCTTCACAACCGTGACAACTAGCACTGCACTCGCGGCGATAGCTCGCGCCTCACCGGCGATTCGGTACGTACTGGAGGCCGCGCCGCGCCTCGCCTCCCCCCCTCCTCCGCGGCACCTGAAGCCTCCACGGCTGCAGGTGCGTGGGCGAGCGCGGGGGGGTGCGCGGGCCGTGGGAATTGAGGCGCGGCGCGGCCCTCCGACTCCGCTGGCAGTCTCCGGCCGCGCGCATATCCGAGCGCGCGTCACTCGAGCGACACAGCGACATGTCCGCGAACGGGTCGGCGGCGAGCGAGCCGCGGCTCTGCCACGTGCGGAAGACGCCCGATTTCGACGGGTACGGGTTCAACCTGCACGCCGAGAAGGGCAAGCCGGGCCAGTACATCGGGAAGGTGGACGAGGGCTCGCCGGCGGAGGCGGCCGGGCTGCGGCGCGGCGACCGCATCCTCGAAGTGAACGGACACAGCATCGCCGGCGAGACGCACAAGCAGGTGGTGGCGCGCATCAAGGAGCGCCCCGAGGACGCCGAGCTGCTGGTGGCGGCGCCGGCGCCCGGCGAGCCCGTGCCCGACCTGGACGCGGCGCCGACCCGACCCGCGCCCGCCGCCCACGACGACACGGACGCGGCGCCCGCGCCCTCGCCCCCCCACGACCCGCCGCCGCTCAACCTGCACATGACCGCCGCGGAGATGCGCGCGCATCTCGCCGCCAAAAAGAAGTTCGACCCCAAGAAGGTGCCCATGGACCTCAAGTCCAAATTCGACATCGTGAAAAAACTGTGATGTGAGGAGTTACAGTGCGAGTGTTGCGTGCCGTCCGCGAGTTAGATCATAATAATGTACCGTACCGGGCGGCGACGGAGTGCCGGAGCTTCGGCTGCGGGTACAGGTGTGGAGTGTAGCGGCGGCGCGGTGAAGGCTGCCCCGCCCCGCCCCGCGCCCCTGCCCCCTGCCCCTGCCCCCTGCCCCCTGCCCCCTGCTCCCGCGACCTGACACACGACACCAGCGCACACTCCGCCTAATGTTGTTATTACACACATTATGATGTCGTGACTCGTGACATACATACATTGTTATTATTTTAACGTTACTCGTTGTTCGATAAAGTAAAATAATAATATAAATATTTCTAGAAATTGCCATTGAATTGAACGTCCAGTATATTTTACCTGTATATTAAGATGTACCTATGTATGGATGTAGGTGTAACTGTACATTTGTTGTAGGGAGCCGCGACGTGTACTTAAAGTAAATAGGTATATGCAAATATTATGTAATTTATTATACAAATGCGTTTTTTAATAACTTGATTATCTAAATGTGTAGTTATAGATATATTAATACGTGCTTAAGTGCAATTATTATTGTTTGATCATTATCAATAAAACGAATTTAATGAACACTTGTCCTTGTTGAATTAAACATTTTGTACCTACTCACTACTCATGTGAATATGTACATGTCTAATTAGTGCTTCGCTAGAGGACCACTAGTTACTCGTATAGTTGCTAGGTACTCTGTACACTGTACATCTGGAGTGGCCCAGAAGACCGTTATAAAAATTGTACCCTAATTTTATAAAGGTCTTCTGGGCCATTACTCCTCAGCCCTATAATGATTCCTTTCTTCTCCAGCTTTTCAGATAAATTACTTTAAAATGGGTTCGAAATAAAATGCGAGCAAAATGACGTCAATTTCGAATAAAAAAAAGGCATCCAGTACCTAAGAATAAGAATAAAATTTATTTACCAAAACAACTTATATGCTAATTACAAATACATCGGTTTCTTAATATTGTGAACTATGCATACCAAGGCGTTATACAGAGAGTCCCAAACTAGGCGATAGCCTGTGTCTTGGGGCCCTGAGATACGATGTGACTAAACTAGACTGTAAGCAACAGATTAATCATGCAAATTAGGACGATGTGGTACAAACTAAGTTTAGTAGTATCAAGTTATAAGTTTAACTACGTAAATAAAATAATGTTTTACATCAATGTGTTGACCTAAAAAGACATTCATTGTTGTCTTGCCCAACTTAAATACGTATATATATATATACTCGTATATATAAATTTGCTATGTATATTTGTATAATACGAGTATATGTGTACAAAATTAAAACAGCCTAACTTCAACTGTACTAAGAATAATACGCTACTTTATATATAAGTCAAGTAACTTGGAAGGTGGCGCATTTTATGAGGATTCCAAAACGGTAGTAATAGGTATAGTAGTATTACTCGCTAGGCATTTTATACCAAGTTTCTTTGATACAATGTTTTTGTAAAGCAAGAAACTCGGATTCGAGCCCACCCACAGAAAATCTTATAGCTTGAGAAGCTGAGGCCTCGCGAGTGTATGACGTGCGGGTCGACTCCGGCAGCATGCAGCTCGCCAGCAGCCAGCACGCTCGACCGGCGCCGCTCGACCTTCCCACTCATTGTCCGCTCGTTCACACCGCCCACCTGCCACTGCCCGGCCTGTCCTCGGGTTGTACTCTGTTGCTGATAGGTATCTACGAGCACGATGGATGGATGTAGGTAATGTCTCACGCATGATGGATAATACGCTCTCAGTTATCGAGTCTGTAATATGAACTTAGAAAATCAAATACATATAAGAAACAATCTTATTTAATATAATATGTACTTATTACTTGTGAGATGCGTTGTGTTTTCATGCGATGGCCAAGTTTATCCATTTTATTTAAAACATAAAAGATTATTAATATTTAATTACGTAATGATTTGTTATTTTTTACTAATTTTGTTTTTGATGGCATCTCATTTCTTCTTGTACAAAGAGGATTAACTTGAACTGATGCACGCCACTCACTGACGCACTCAAACTTTTATAAATTAATAAATTACCTTACCCATTCTTTCTATTGCTAAATTTATATACAGATTATTTAAATTTTTATACGCATACTGACTGATAAAATGTGCGTAAGATAGATAAAACGTGGTTATACCTGCGATATCGCAGTGAGACCCAAAGGCCTGGAAGGAAGAAGTTCTGTGGCGGACGGGCGTGGAAGCCGCGGCGCGGGCGAGGGCAAGCCGCGGCGCGGGCGAGGCCAAGCCGCGGCGCGGGCGAGGGCAAGCCGCGGCGCGGGCGAGGGCAAGCCTCCGCCGGCCGCGGTTATGATTATTGTTGTTGTTCCTTAAAATTAGTCTACTCAATACTTTGCGGGATTTTGGTACAACTTCACAAGACATGTCCCATTCTAGCCTTTTCATTCCGTTGACCATTTTACAAGTTACCTACTATTCCATTACATCATACATACCTATACAGGTACACGGATTCATTATCTGCAAATGTAACTTTGTAATCCTTTTATACAGGATTACAAGGTTATATATGCAGTTGCTGTGTCTATAACGCTGGACCAACATTACAATATATTATAATTTTTCCTTGATTTATCATTAAACACTAATTGTATTCTAAGTTTGAAGATTGTATGTCTGCTAGAAGTGCCTAGAGTTTTGATGATCGGTCAGTCAGTCGGTGAGTGACAATTTTAGCAATTTTGACTAGATATCAACTACTGGTTCAAATTGAATGAAATTTGAAATATACCGTGTTTATACAATGCCTGCTTGATTACTGAAAATTCAGGCTTCTAGTTTTATCCACAACAAAGTTATAGGGGGTCGAAAATGGCGTGAACTACTTCGAGAACAGATGGTACGGCCGTACCGCTCTTTTGCTCGACTTGGCGGGGGCACTGCCGTACCCCCAGATTGTGAGGTCTCACGGTCCGTCTCGAGCGACCCTCCACCGCTGCACCGCTCCACTCTCCACCTCCGCGGCTCCGTCCGCGACCCACCAACACAGCCTCACCTCACTAGTCACGGCCGCACCGCGCACCTCATCGCTGACTATACATCTACCCACATTATGTCCTAGGCAATACATACATACCTATTTTATTATAAAATATTTTATCTCAAGTTTTTCCTTATGTGTATGTTTTTACAATGACGTTGAATTGATTTCTTACTATGTGTTTACTATAAATCCATATTTTAATTAATTTAGGATAACCTATCAAACACCCTCATAATTATAAATCTGTGTATATTCAAATGTTTAGATATAATAGGCTAGTTGACTAAATTTGAAAAATTGGTTAATACATTATCTTACTATCTATTTTACCCTAAAAACTTATTATTTTTGAAAAATTCGATCATTTATATTGTGTATTTTTGGTTTTAAAAAATCAATTTGAATTTACCGCAAAAACGCTCCAGACTGTCATGGCGTTTTGAATGACGTCACACCGTGACAAACACTACAAAGGAATCGTGTGTTTTTCTGGGAGTTGTTAGTTTTCTCTAATTAAAAATGAATTCCTCTTATTACAAGAACTGTGTAGTGCCCCAGTGTAAAAGTACGACTATAAAAACGCCAAACAAATTATTCATTTATGTTCCAAACAATAAACATATACGAAAAAAGTGGCTAAACCTTGCGAGGAGAGATGATGCTAATAGTTTATCTGCAGTTTCGAGAATGTATTTTTGTGAAGATCATTTTGATGTAAGTCACACAATCAACATATTTACAAATTTAAAACAAAAATAATGAATCATTATTTTTCAAGTTTTAATTTACGAGTAAAGGTTATGTTATGTTGTTATCAGGTAGAATTTTAATTTAGTGTTATATTTATTATAATTAACCAACATTATTTTCTTATTCTATTAATATTTTAATTTTAAATAATACTTACCAAATCTAACCTCAAAACCAATGTCCGGCAACTTACATTAAGTATGACAAACTACGAAACAAATAATACTGTTTATGTTTATAATAAGTCAATGAACATGTATTATATAATTTACACATATTCATACTTACACAGAGGTTTTAGCATTGCGGAATTCCGATGAGCAAAAGTCAGTATTTGATGCGAAAAAATTGCCGAGCATGACGGCGTCAATTCTGGGTAAATTCGTACTATTTGCTTTAATAAATCCTGATTCCATAGCGAAATATATCTGTCTTTCAAGAAATAACTGAAAACCACTATGTTAACTTGTCAAAAATAGCTAAAAAACGAAAAACGAATTAAATAACTTGCTCTGTTTTATGGAAACGTCAACAACAACAATGATGTTTGCCGCGGTGTGACGTCACGCTTTCTGATTGGTGTTTAATATCACGTGATCGTACGCCTAGTTTTACGGAATTTATTTATTGAAAATATTATTAATCTTTATTTCGTTTTATAAATCATTTAGTTTTTTAGTATTTCTACATCTTAGTTAATAATCAGAAACAACCGTGCATCCGATTTATTTATAGTGGACACAACCCTATTGTTAAGATATTTAGTGTGTATAATATAGACATTGAACGACGTCAGTACTCGTACATGTTCAGGTGTAGGTATGTACTCGTAGGTATGCAATCAGTAAACATGAGGTCAGTGATTGTATTCGTCGTGTACAGTACCTAGGTACACCATGTCGTGTGGGTGTCGGAGGTTACAGCCGCGCCTGATAACGTATCTCTGCTGTGTGTGCCTTGACTGCCTGCCTACAGTTACTGTATATTATATGCTGCTACTGGCATCTGTTGTTATAATACGTTATAGGTAGGTGGGTACATCGGCTAGGAGATGCCGTGACCGTTCTTAACTAGCTGTACCCAAAGAGGGTGCACCTACCGCCGGTATGCTCTATGCTACGCTAACATTTAAATCAGGAGTCCATATTTAGAAACTCACCATGTGGATTTTTCAACTGGACGCTACCGTGTTTCGGATATCACGTCAAACTGTAGGTCCCTATAGTTTCCTATAAGATGTGTAGGGGGCAGTCGATAGCTCATGTTGGGGTAACTCGTTGTGATATATAAAGTGGATTGAACCGATCTGGTATATCGAACCACCGCCATTTTGTTTTTTTTTAAATCGCGTCGCACAGTGGTATGTTTGGGTAGAGAACACTTACCTATACGAACAAAAAATGTTTGTAACAAACAGTGTCACGTCAAACGTCAACGAGATATTATTTGAAGTTAAAGACATAATATGAAAACAACGACATAATAACAATCATTAAAAATATACTTCAACTAATATTATAAGTCTCAAATCTCAATACAATGACAAAAAGAAACGTTTTTATAATGTGAACAAAACGTTACCGAGTTCTAACTTAACTCCAGCGCCATCTAGATAACACAAACAAACCGCGCTAGCGCTAGCACTGTTTTTTTGTGTGTGTTTGTTCCGTTTTCTCGCTAAAACTACTGGACCGATTTTGCTGAAATTCGTTTTATAAATATGTATTTAATACAACGCGGGTAAAACACAGTTAAAACAAAAGGCATGTGGCATTCAAATTTATTACTGTAAGTACAATAACAGAATAAGGAATAGCACTACGTACAGAAACTGCATTGTTTATTGACTTATTAATGATGGGGGCCCGGTACAATAATCAAACTTACGTGAATATTAATACTTAGATGTGACAATTAATAAAAATTATAATATATTGGAACACGAATAATATGGGCCATCGAGTGGGCTATCAGGTTGTTAGCCGAGATCGCAATGCCATCAAAAACCAAACTTAAAAAAACTAAGTCTCACAACTCAGTTCTTCTACCGTAAAAAGTTGTGAGATCCAAGTAAACTCACCAAAAACATAAATATAAAAAAGGAGAGCCGAGTTCAATACAAAAATTATGCTTGGCTGTGGGCTTCGCCGCAAAAAGAATGGAGATTTAAATGAGTGCCAAGTTGTATGCAAAATCCTAATATGTATTTATAGGAATAGTCCATTGAAAAGTTACATTTGGGGTTGCGTTTTTTAGAGGACGCAATTTTATTTTTTTGATGTGTAGGGGGGGGGGTCAGTGTAAAGCTAAAACCAAGTTTGTGGGGTCGCCACCCTTGTCCCACGGCCGCCATCTTGAAAATAGGGGTTGAAATGGTTATTACGGTATATCATAGGCCCCTAACAACATATAAACTCGAAAAGCTTAGGAATAATATAGAATCAAAACTCGTAAATGTCGCTGTCTCTGAGGATGACCCTAATTTCAACTATGAAAACATATTTTCTGTAATAAGTAAGGAGTTCAATGGGATATGTCCCAAAAAGAAATTACACACGAATGGGAAACTAGAATTTAGTGATTGGGCTACCAAGGGTATCAGGAAAAGTAGAGATAATATGTATGAGTTGTATAGGGATAAAGCCCATTCTAATTCAGAATCATTTCATGAGTATGTTAAATGTTATTCAAAAATTTTTAAAGCTGTTTGCATCCAAGCAAAAGCCATAAATATTAGAGACAAAATTCGCAAATCAAGTAATAAAATTAAGGCGGTTTGGAAAACAATAAATGTAGAGACAGGTAAAGATAAATGTAGAGATTCTGAATATAAATTATTAATTAATAATGAACACATTACAAATGTTGAGGAAATCGCTAATATTTTTGTCGATTTCTTCTCTAACATAGCCCTGAACGTGACCAAGTCACTTGATTCATCCCCAGACTTGGCGGAGACTTTTCTTAAAGAAAACTTCCAACGCACCATACCTGAATTTTCGTTCGAACACATCTCATTAATTGATATCAAAAAGACGTACAAGAGTTTAAATGTTAAAGCTACTGAAGATCTATGGGGTCTATCTGTAAAAATGCTAGATTCTATAATAAACACAATTGCTCCTTACTTAGCAGAATTATTTAACCTATGTATAGATAAAGGCACGTTTCCAGAACTAATGAAAATAAGTAAAATCACTCCTATCTTTAAATCGGGAAGTAAGACAGATCCCTCAAACTATAGGCCAATCTCTGTTTTGCCAGTATTAAGTAAAATCTTTGAGAAATTGATGCTAAACCAACTGCTGTCACATTTCAATAGAAATAGAATACTGCATTCAAACCAGTATGGTTTCACCAAATGCAGATCAACAACCGATGCGGGCTGTCATCTCATGACTCTTGTCTTGGAGGCTTGGGAGAGTTCACAGGATGCCATTGGAGTGTTTTGTGATCTTTCCAAAGCATTCGACTGTGTAGAACACTGCACGTTACTGCGCAAGTTAGAATTATATGGAATTCATGGGAATGCCCTCAACCTGGTGGAATCATACTTGTCTAGTAGGCAGCAGAAGGTTAGCGTCAATGGTATCACATCTGCTAGTTCTCCTGTCAAGATGGGAGTCCCACAGGGATCAATTTTGGGTCCTTTCCTGTTTTTGGCATATATTAACGATTTGCCTTACATGGTCCACGGTCTAGCAGATATAGTTCTATTTGCCGATGATACGTCATTGATTTTTAAAGTTGATAGGAAGGATACTTCACTAGTACATGTTAATAATACTTTAGCAAGTATATCCAGATGGATCACAGCAAACAATCTGTTATTGAATGCGAAAAAGACTAAATGTTTGAAATTTTCGTTGCCTAACGTCAGAAGTATAGAACCAATCATAGTTCTTGACGGTGAAAGACTCAATATTGACAATGCAACTTTGTCCTTGGCATAAATATAGACTCTAAACTGCAATGGAGCACTCATATCACCGAGCTCTCAGGGAAACTAAGCTCTGCAGCTTACGCGGTTTATAAAATTAGGCAAATAACAGATATAGCCACGGCGAGATTAGTGTACTTTGCAAATTTCCATAGCTTGATGTCTTATGGGATTCTGTTGTGGGGGTCAGCCGCAGATATAGAAACTATCTTTATACTACAAAAACGTGCGATTCGTGCCATCTATGAGATGCGTCCACGCGAATCCCTGAGGGAATTATTTAAAGAAATAAACATACTGACCCTACCATCCTTATACATTTATGAGAACATCATGTATGTGCGTAAAAATTTACATAAATTCAAATTAAATAGTGACCATCATAATTTTAATACTAGGAATAAAGACAAAATAGCTGCACCTAGCTTTAGATTATCTAAAACAAATAAAAAGACATTCTTAGGAAATAGTGTACGTTTCTATAATAAAATCCCAAAAGAGATAACTGGGCTCTCAGAGGGTAAATTCAAAACCTATATAAAATCTACTTTACTAAAGAAGGCTTATTATAAAGTCAACCAGTACAAGGACAAAGATGCCTGGAAACTTCTGCATAGCCGCCTCGCGGCACCTTTAAAGAAAACGAATGTAACCAAACCAAATATTGTAAAACTATCTGTTGAAAAAATTAAGCCCTACAAGTTTCTTGTGCGTTCTTCTTGTAGAGGTATCTTTCCGAACGCACGGTAGACTCAGTACTGTTTGTCTTTATTGACGTGCAAAAGTGTCAGATTATGACCTATTTGAATAAATCTGTTTGAGTTTGAGTTTTTGAGTGTATTATTAGGACGGCCGAACGATATAAAAGCGGGCGATTTCTAGCGCTCGAGCGCACTTTGCCTTCAGCTGCCGAAGAGGAAACATCACTCTGCTCTTTTTGCGATTGATTTATTTTGTGTCGAATCTCTGCCCAAATTTGTCTCGAAATTGTATTTTCGATTATTTTGTTTTTATCAAAATTGTGAATTGGTTGGAATTTATTAATTCTTAGTTTTTTTTAGTTTAATTAGTTTGAAGTTTACAAGATCAGAAGTGGGATAGAACTAACGTCTTCCACGTGGTTCTATCACCTTCGGTCACATCAGAAATTCGTCACGGTCAGAAATTTGTGGGTAGTTAGTAAAAATTTGTGGTAAGTTGTTTTGAATCGTAAAAAGATGTCAGACCACGACCGTTCGCGAAGCCGTGACAGGAGTCGCTCTCGCTCACGCTACAGGTACAGAGATCGTACTCCTGAGGGTAAGTTTAGGCGCAGACGCTCATCCATGGAGGAGATGATGGTGAGGTTGCGAACATTGGAGTGACGTGTTTCGACACGTTCGCCCGTACGTTCTTTTACGTGTTCGCTCTGTCGATACATTCGCGACGTGGTTCATGGGCACGTTTCGTGCGGTGACGTAGATCACGCCAAAATTTTGCAAACTACCCTACATATGCGGATTGCGCTCGTCGCTCGCTCCTTCGATTGCGGATAGTGCAGGGGCTCAGTGATGAGTTCATTTCGGCAATTGTCATACGTGGCATTGCTGATCATCAGATTCGTGCGTCAGCAACTAACGTGAAATTGTTGCCTAACGACTTAGTAGAGTTCTTTTCGATCTACGTTAAGAATCGAGAAGATATTGAATTTTACAGGGAAACAAACAGGCTTTTTGCGCAAGGTATTTGGAGTTTTTACAAAGGCTGGTTTCTCAATCAATTTAAAGAAATGTACTTTCCTGCCACAGGAAACCAAGTACCTTGGGCAAAGTATAAGTCGTGGTCAGGTACGGCCGAGCCCTGGACAATTCAGGACAACTATGTCAATGAGAGGAGAAACCCTCCTCGGGTTTTTGAACTAACTTTTTGGTTTTTGTAAGCAAACAGGGCAGTCAACTGGCAAACTGGACCCCGGCGTGCGTGGACCATTCCAAGTGGTGAAGATCATACCGCAGGGGCGGTATGAGCTGAGACTTCTGGCCGGCACGCAAACTGCGGCCTAGTACATGGTTCCATGGCACGGGTAGTGGACGCTTGAAGTGTGCGCGGCATACTTTGATGATGAGACATCATGGTTAGGCGGCTGAGTGGTCCCTGGTCCGCTGTCTGAGCCGACAGTTGAATTCCAGTACGCACCCATTGTTGAGCAACTGAGTGGTCCCTGGTCCGCTGTCTGAGCCGACAGGTGAATTCCAGTACGCACCCATTGTGAGGCGACTGATTGGTCCCTGGTCCGCTGTCTGAGCCGACAGGTGAATTCCAGTACGCATCCATTGTTTGGCGACTGAGTGGTCCCTGGTCCGCATCTGAGCCGACAGGCGAATTCCAGTACGCACCCATTGTTAGGCGACTGAGTGGTCCCTGGTCCGCTGTCTGAGCCGACAGGTGAATTCCAGTACGCACCCATTGTTAGGCGACTGAGTGGTCCCTGGTCCGCTGTCTGAGCCGACAGGTGAATTCCAGTACGCACCCATTGTTAGGCGACTGAGTGGTCCCTGGTCCGCTGTCTGAGCCGACAGGTGAATTCCAGTACGCACCCATTGTTAGGCGACTGAGTGGTCCCTGGTCCGCGTCTGAGCTGACAGGTGAATTCCAGTACGCACGTATCTCCGTTAGGCGGCTGAGTGGTCCCTGGTCCGCGTCTGAGCCGACAGGCGAATTCCAGCACGCACGTAGGTAACTTTCATTTGGCGGCTGATTGGTCTCCGGGCCGCGTCCGAGCGGTCAGGTGAATTGCAGCACGCATATTTTTTTTGAATACTGCTGAGTGCTTCTCAAAAGCCTTTTATGTTTGGTGGGTGTGTTTTTTTTAACACACCATTGTTCAACTGAACGCACATCCTTATGTGGTCAATTTATTTTGACGGTTATACACACTGATGTGCGTCGCATACGCGCCCTTATGTGATCTTTTTGAGTGTTTCACATTCTGACGCGTGTGCTTGGAGTTTTTGCGGGTTTGATTTTTTTGTGGTTGTAGAAGGATAGATAAGTCTCCTCAAATCTCGGACATGGTCGTGTCACACTACTGCTTGTGTGACTGGCGCAGCTCGCATCCTGCTGCGGTGCTCTCGGCTCTGCTGCGTGGAGGCGCTCCCCGGCGCTGCTGTGTGCACGTGCTCTTTGCGCTGCTGAGTGCACGCGCTCTTCGTTCTGCTGTTGGCTGGCGCTTCAGTACCGCCGGCATTCTCCGAGCAGCGGCTTCGCGCTGCGGTCGGCTGGCGCTTCAGTGCCGCCGGCATTCTCCGAGCAGCGGCTTCGCGCTGCGGTCAGCTGGCGCTTCAGTGCCGCCGGCATTCGGCCGGTGAATATGGCGCTCATAAGTACGGGTCCATTCCTGTGCTGGTTCCGGACGTTGAAGAACCTGACGAGGACGTCAGGGTGTCAGGAGAGGCCGTGTTAGCTATGACTAGTTAGAAGAGGGGATAGGACGGCCGAACGATATAAAAGCGGGCGATTTCTAGCGCTCGAGCGCACTTTGCCTTCAGCCGTTGTCGAGGAAACATCATCCTGACATTTTTTTCACGTCATAGTTTTGTGTCGAATCTCTGCCCAAATTCGTCTAGAAATTGTATTTTCGATTATTTTGTTTTTATCAAAATTGTGAATCAGTTGGAATTTATTAATTCTTAGTTTTTTTTAGTTTAATTAGTTTGAAGTTTACAAGACTATTTATTTAATAAAAAAACTGTATTAACATTTTTTGTTGCAAATTAAATTCTCTACAACTTTGGTCCAGTAATTTTTTGTCGTAGAACTATAAATAAAAAAGTTATAAGCGAAAATCTTCAGAAATTCGAGAAAATAATTTATATTTTTCGATGTAACTTTTTTTTTTTTTTACGAAAAAATGATATCTGACCATTTTTGTAGATCGTTTTTTGAGGAATAACTTTTTTTTGCATCATTTTTTCATCAAGTCAATAGCTAAGGTTTTACAGCGCTCCGAAGTGAGTACTATTTTTTAGTACTCTTAACTATACCTATATTATACGTGTGTACTAATCATATGTCATCAGTTATTTTTTATTTTAATTTTTTTTTATTTTGTTATCTTTTTTAATTACAAATTTTGCAATATTATTAATAATTAATTATTGACTCTTTTCTCCACCACCCACTTTTTTTTTTTTTTTTTTTTTTTACTTTGTTTTTCGCCACTAACTTTTTTATTTATAGTTCTACGACAAAAAGTTACTGAACCAAAGTTGTAGAGAATTTAATTTGCAACAAAAAATGTCAAACTATTTTTTTTATTCAATAAATAGTTTAAGAGATATACCGTTAAAACCATTTCAACCCCTATTTTCAAGATGGCGGCCGTGGGACAAGGGTGGCGACCCCACAAACTTGGTTTTAGCTTTACACTGACCCCCCTTATACATCAAAAAAATAAAATTGCGTCCTCTAAAAAACGCAAGGTAAGGCCTAAAAAATGTTACATTTCAATGGACTAGAACAAAATAACATTATGAACAAGTATTAAACTCTATTTTTTTGCTTAATTGGATACATACCTATAACAATTACTGTTGTTGAAAAAAATGTGAGATATTAAGAACAAGGTTGACGATGGCGGCTTCACCCTCGTGGAGAAGAGGAAGCGTCGACCTCGACCCGCCCGCAACCGACGCGGCACTGCTCCCGCTGCGACTACAGTCATCCGAGTCGCAGAGCCCACGATGGCGATATATCTCGCCCGGTTCGATAAGACCACATCTATTGCTAGAGACTCCGGCACCTGCCACTTCCGTGAATTCTATCCCACTTCTGATTTTGTCAAACTCATTTAAATTTAATTTAAAAAAATAACAATTGAAAAGTCTAATTAAATAAAAATAAGGCCTCTGCAGCTTTACCGGGCAGTGGTGAGCGCAGGAGGCGCTCGACACAAAAGCTTAAGGGCGAATAGCACAAGGGCACCTAGACGGTACGAACCTCGGCTTGGGCCGTCGCCAGAATACGTGGGGTCAGACTTGCCTTGGCACCCCAGAAGGAGAGTGTCCTAGGGCCCTATCAATGGTTTGATCTGTTTGATTATTTGGAGAGAAACTAACCGATCTGAAGAGCTCGAGCGCTGGAAACCGCCTGCTTTTATATCGTTCGGCCGTCCTATCCCCTCTTCTAGCTGTTGATAGCTAACAGTTGTAATATTATACATACTATACTGTAAATATTACCTTATTTTCTTGAACACTTTTATGTTTTTTATCTGAATTATCCTTTGCTGATTAACATTTGATGTATTTTGGTATTTTAGTCATTATTTCGCTTGAAAATCGTCCGCTAAAAAATTGTAAGCATGTCGTCTTAGTTTTCTCTTCATAATTCTATCGATTTTAGCTGAAATAACTGAAAATTTGGTTTGTTTACATTATTAATATTTGCAATTTTGACTGACATGTTTATAATTGACACATTCAAATTGTCTAATGTCTTTAAATCTTAGTTATATTTTTTAAATTTTGTGAGGTTGAATACCTTTCTCAAAGGTTTCAACTATTTTTACTTGATGTCTGTAGAGGTTACATACCTTGTTAAAAAGTTTTAATTATTTTTTACTGGCTGCATGTACTTTTCTTAAAACTAAATTCAAAATTTGGGGTTTCGAAATTTAACTGGGAAAATTTGGATAAAAAGCGGGGTCCTGGATACTTTTGGTCATTCTCCTTCTGATTCTCAATCTGAGTCTCAATCTGATTCTCATTCGGATTCTCATTCTGATTATTATTCTTAATCGTAGTCAGGCTCAGTCGGAAACTATACTCGGTCCGGTCTGAACCTTCTACAACTTGTTTTATTCAACACTTGGTCGACAACTTGGACAACTTGGAGAGATAAATAAAATAAAAGAAGGCCAGGAAGCGCTGTCCCTTGGGGCCTCCAGAGGGGTACCTGCGAAGAAGATAGAATTGTGCCCTCCCCTTGAATCATCGAGAGGAACTCAGGTACGCCGACTCTCCCTATTATTCCGGCGTACCGAGGGGGAGGTGCACAATACCTGTTCGTGGTATTTCGTCTGGCTGAGGACCTCACCGACCTGAGGTCACATCTGCGGTCGGCGGCGCCCGGGGGGGCGTCCTACGGTCCTCAAAGAACCCTCTGCAACAGCTGCCGGCTTCACACCTCCTCCCTCAATAGTTTTTTAGATTCTTTTTTATCTACTCGTAATCTTGTTTTAGTTAAGTAAATAAATTTTTAATTTTAATTTTATTTTTTGTTTATCATATCTACCTAGGTAGTATTTATTAGTGTCCGACCGAAACAGGATTTTCAGCCGAAACCGAAACCGAAAACGAACCTTCGGTTTCTATTTCAGTTTCGGCCGAAACCGAAACCGAAACCGAAACTTTTTCAGACATGTTAAAAATCTACTGTTTACTGAAATTTTGCTTATTTTATACACTTGTGCAGACATTCAATACGTGTTGAATGAAATACAAAACAATAATGTATGTAAAAGTATGTGAAAGATAATTACTTATTTTCTTTGATTACTTACTTACTTATTACTGCTATAAAATAAACAAAATACGCAAAAACACGTTAACACTTCGTAGAAAAAATAAATTGCCAATAATCAACACTTCGATTTTAAAAAAGAACCTTACATACATTAACATTACCCACAATTAAATATTTGATGAAATGGAAATGTTCGTTGTGTAATTTAATATTTCGAGAAAAATTATGGAATTTTCATTGATTGTGTCCTTTTCCCAATTTTTTTTAGAAAACTTTAGGTTTTTGTAGTGGTAGGCCTCTTAAGCAGAGGGCAGCCTGGGGAAGTACCACACCTTTGCCAGTTATTCATACGCCAAGAAGAAATGTGCAAACATTACTGTGTTCTGGTCTGAAGGGTTAAAAGTTACCAGCGAAATTACTAGGCATGACGAGTTTCAATAACTAATAACTCAGGGTGACAGGCGCAGTGCAGTGCCGCGCAGAGTTTTGAATTATAAAACACTGGGTGGCACTGTGTCTGATATGGGCAATCATGATGCTTACCATCAGGCACCTGATTTGCTCGTCTTATTTTACCTTAGATTTTTACTTAGATATGTATGTCCCGTTCCAATCGATCCGCACATGATTCTACCAAAATAAATCAAGTATCTGAGGGTCACACACAGTTACATCATACAGAACTAATACATACAGAATTAAAATATCATCCAACAACAACTAATTTACCTAAAAAAATGTATATTGTAAGTAATAAATGTATGTGTGAATAAACATACTTTTACATACTTCTCATAATTTAAAAATACGTGTTAATAACTCAACGGAAAGGACTTCAATGTCTAATATAGATCAATAAAATATGTTAGAAAAAAACAAAAACAAACACGTACCACTGCCACCACACGTAATCACTGTGCGCGAAAAATAATACAATATAAAACTCACGACGAAAACACGCCGGACCGGCCGGCGATTTGATAACTGACGATGGCGGGTGACACGCGAGATACGAACTCTCCCGAAGTCAACCGAGCGACGCGCGATAGTTCACGAACGTAAAGTTTCGGTGTGGCCGAAGATTCGGCCATTTTTTGGCCGAAACCGAAACTCGTGCCGAAACTAGATTTTTGAGCCGAAACTGGCCGAAACCGAAACCGAAACCGAACCTTCGGTCGGTCACTAGTATTTATACTTAGGTATAGGACTTAGGTAGGTACCTACATTGGAACGTACCTACACAGTAACGTTACAGTTTGGCGCCCAAATAGGTAGAACCTCGCCCTTAAATCCTCAAAATTCAAAAACTTACTTACATAAGTACACCACACTCACACTCTTTGGCCCACCCATTGGCTATACACTTTTTTTGGTTTCATTACACTCTTCGACTTTACATTCTTCAACACTACATTCTACAAAATTACACTCTTAAGATTTAACTTTTTACTTTAAAACAACTTGAACCTAAACTTTAAAAAACTATTTATTTTAACCCTTAAGAAGTTCTAAAAGGTTAAAATCCTTAAAAACTTAACAATTAATTTACTTTAACACTTAAATAATTGTTTAAAGGCCTTTTAAAACTTAAAAATAAAACTACATAAATCTTTAAACCTTAAAAATATACCTTAAAATCTTTTATAAAAAAAATTACGTTTGTGTTTTTGCGCCTTGCACGTTTTGCGTCTTCTGCGTTTTACGTTTCTTTATCTTACGTTTTTGTTATTTTGCGTCTCCTTATCTTGCGTCTCTTTATCTTGCGCTACGTACACCATTACGGGATTTTGCGTTTTACGTTACGTTTGCATTACGTTAATTGTATATTTTATTCTTGCGTTTTAAGAACTTATTTTTGCGTGTATATTATGCTTGATATTTCATTATTCTACGATACATCGCATATTGTTGAATACTCTTAAACTTACTTAATCTTCTAGGTACATTTTCTCTGTACCTAGTCTATCTATACTCTTTAATCATTTAATTCTTAAACTTTTGACCTTGAACTTATCTTACTGACTTTGACCTAATTTCTTACTAGAACTGACTTTATAATGTGCTAGACCTGGAACTGACATCTTACTTAGGAGACATAATCTTCTTAAAAATCTAGACTTTTAACTTAAATCTTTTACTACCTATCTATTTATTAAACTTCGTCTTTGAGAATCTTTTCGTTTTCTAGATTTAGTTTCGGTTTGGGTCTTGGATAGTTTTAAGCTAGAATTTTCCTTTTATAGACTTAAACTTGAATTTCAATCATGTCTGACTCGCAACAGATAAAGTATTCCGTTTTGAACAAAGCTGAACTTGAATATGAGGTCATGATTAGGGCTGAAGAGCCGGGCGAGACTCTTGCTTGTCTTAAAGAGCAAATGGCCAAACTAGCCCATGTCCTTCCAGAGGATATTAAAGTTTCACCTATTCCTCTAGAAACAGACTTAGTTCAGGCGGGTAATACTTTAGATTATGTTGAGAATAAGCTAGCTTCACTTATTCGTGGTGATAGAAGTTCTCTTAAAAAACTAGAATCTTTTGTTATCCATCTCAGTCATAGACTCGAACGCATTTCTGCAATTCCACCTTTCATTGCAGAAGCTTCAAAGCTTCGGTCTCGTTTCTACTTAATGCAAAAAAGATTTTAATCCTTAAATCTTGAATCTTTGGAACATGAAGAGATACAACATGATGTAGAAATTCATGAGTCTCCTCTTGATAGTCACACTCCAACTCCACTCTTAGTGACTCAGGCAGTCTCTTCTCCTGTGACTTCTGCACATGTCGAAAAGGGTCAGTCTGGTACTCAGATATCTACTGAAATATCTGATCTTCCACAAATTCTAACCTTGCTGCAGACGTACCTACACAGTAACGTTACACAGTATACAAACATACAGTATATAAAAAGGTACACTGATTCATTACAGGTTGCAAATATATCTTTGTAATCCTATACATTTATAAGGGACTAGTGGCCCGCCCCGGCTTCGCACGGGAGAAGTAGAAGTGAACGTTTTAACAGGAGTAAATTCGTGATACATTGTATTTTTATAGGTATAACCCTAATGGTTTACGCAGCGCACGCAAATTAATGACTATTTCTGTTACAGTGACCAAACCTTAACAGATGGAAACAATTTCCGAGGCCTATTTTGATGATATATAAGTACTACAAACCCCTAGTACATTATTTCTACCACCATTAATTTTCATACCGCATAAAAATAATGACTTCTTCGATTATTGTGACTAAACCAAAACAGACTGCTATAATGTCCGTGGACTATTTTTTGTAGATAGTGATTATTACTACAAACCCCTAGACCTAGAACATTACTTTATTCTACCATGAATAGTTTTCACCGCATGCATATAATGACTGTTCGATAATTGTGACTAAATCAAAATAGATGAATATGTCCGTTCACTATTTTGTAGATATTGGTAAATACTACAAACCCCTGGCACATTACTTTATTCTACCACAAATAGATTTCCCAGCGCATGAAAGTTAATGACTGCTTCGTCAAACATAATGTCCGTGGACTATTTTGTAAATATTAGTAAGTACTACAAACCCCTAATACATTATATTATTATACCATTAATAGATTTCACAGCGCACGCAAGTTAATGAATATATTTGGTAATTATGTGACACCTTAGTTCACAATAATGCAGATTTCTTGCGGATCCCTAATATTTTTCAAAACTTCGTATATAGCCTATGTCACTCACTGAATTAAGCTCTCCATAAGTAAAAGATTTTTTAAATCGGTCCTGTAGTTTCGGAACATATTCGTTGCAAATAAAAAACAAAGTTTCTCACTTTTATTATGATATTGGTATTGATTGAATAATCTGGAGACATACGGATTACGGAAACAGTGAAAACAGTAAGAAAAGCATTCATAATTCGATGTTGTTGCAACCCAGTTTAATAGAGCTATGATAAAGAGAAGCGAAATCATAAGCGACTGCCTCTATGGCGTAGAGGGCGCAAGCGCGATTGCCAATCAAGGTGTCCCGGGTTCGAAACCCAGGTCAGGCAAAGTGATAGATATTGAATTTTTCCATTAGGATTTATCTCAATAACTGCCTGGAGTCTGGAACTGTGCCCGGAAGATGGCAATAGTCTCGCCCCCTATTACATGGGACCAATAACATTATACTGGCGAAATGTGGGTGTATCTACTGTGGGACTGAGTCCTGGGTACACCTCTGCCTACCCCTTCGGGAAAAAGGGCGTGAATGTATGTCTTTGTTATATTTTTTTTAAGTCATAAGTGCGTTTTAATTATTTACAGAACGGCATCTATTATGCAATGTTGGAACTAAATTACCTAAAAATGTTGCTTTAAGGTAGTTATGTCTTGCAAGAAAATATTGAAATTTTTCTGTAGCGCCATCTAGTAAGCTATGTTGGAACTAAATTATTCATAAGAAACTTTAAAACCGTATTTTTCCACCAAAGGGCTGAAATTTTTGAAAACGCTGAAACACGTGTTTAATTATTTTCATTTTAGAATGTTTCTACAAAATTTGAAATTAATCGGCTGAAAAATGAAGTCTACTCCATACAAACTTTCAATCCCTATTTAATACACTTAGGGGTAAGTATAAGTATAAGTGTAAGTGTAAGTGTAAGTGTAAGTGTAAGTGTAAGTGTAAGTGTAAGTGTAAGTGTAAGTGTAAGTGTAAGTGTAAGTGTAAGTGTAAGTGTAAGTGTAAGTGTAAGTGTAAGTGTAAGTGTAAGTGTAAGGGTAAGTGTAAGTGTAAGTGTAAGTGTAAGTGTAAGTGTAAGTGTAAGTGTAAGTGTAAGTGTAAGTGTAAGTGTAAGTGTAAGTGTAAGTGTAAGTGTAAGTGTAAGTGTAAGTGTAAGTGTAAGTGTAAGTGTAAGTGTAAGTGTAAGTGTAAGTGTAAGTGTAAGTGTAAGTGTAAGTGTAAGTGTAAGTGTAAGTGTAAGTGTAAGTGTAAGTGTAAGTGTAAGTGTAAGTGTAAGTGTAAGTGTAAGTATAAGTATAGATTATAAAGATATTGATGCAGTTGGCGTATCTTGTAACGTAGCGATAAGATAAGAGTGGGTGTATGTAGAAATAGTACGTTACTATGTGTAAAGAATAACAAAAACTCGGATAGTGATCAGTCGGCAGGGCCCTTGGACCTTTGGGAGTAAGGGCCGTGCCTTTGGTACACTTGGTGCCGGCCTAGTCGGTGGATAAGGATTGCAAATTAAAAGCTTGCTAATGACTTCAATGCAAATTTAATTATCAATAAAGCAGTGATTGATACTAAAACACTAAAACTAGCGAGGAATCTTAACTTCTTATGTACTAACAAATACCTTAAATTGAAGCTAATGATAAAGGGGTCGCAACACACGAGGGGCCCCGCCCTAAAGTTACGGGGGCCCGTCCTGTAAATCGGGGCCCAACTATCTAGGAACGCTAGGGCGCTAAGTTCAATATAAATAGCTTGTTTTTTTAAACAGGATATGACCCTAGACGTAGATATTCGTGCTTCGATTACAGGCGCGGTGTACGCCGAGCACAATCTAATATGAAACTTAAAGATTAACTAAAATACTATTAATAACTAGCTGTGACCCGCGGTTTCACCCGCGTAGTCTTCGTTCCCGTGGGAATATCGGGATAAAAAGTACCCTAACACATAGGGTACTTTTTCCAGGGTCTAAGCTACTTACGTACCAAATTTCAGCCCAATCGGTTCAGTAGTTTTGGCGTGAAAGAGTAACAAACATCCATACATACATCCATACTTACAAACTTTCGCCTTTATAATAGTATTAGGATTCTTAAAATCTCGACTCGATCCGTCGCCGGGTAAGCCTGCCGTAGGCTCAGTGAAGGAGAAATAGTGTTTCTACGATCATTATTCTTTGAACAAAACTTGGGTACCGTTAGGATCCTTAAAATGGCGTGATAAAATACCGCGCAATCACGCGGAGAAGAAAGGTCGGCGGTTGTTCGATTCCAAACGACGACTCGAAACTCCAGCCCGCCAGCATGGCACAGGGATAACTAGTTATCCCCGTTTTTTCTCTCTTTCGCGCCCGAACAATTCATATCTGCTGTCACGTTCTAACCCCCTGGGACTTCGTTTTCCCTGGTCACTGTGCTACCGGGGCTGGTCTAGGAAGATTAGTTACCTCTGGAGCATGGAGTTGACCACGCTAGGAAGCGAAGAGGCCTGGACAGCGGTTGCCTCCTTTTGTGAAGACGTATTTCCCAAAAGGAGGCGGCGGAGCATGCACGGGAGGACGACCCTCTCGCGGCACCGCTCCGCAGGCACGGGGGCGTCTTCTCCCGCTTTGCACTATTCACCACCCACGCCGGGCGGGAATGGCCAAACACTCGAGGTCATTCCCGAGCCCCTCCGGGCAGCCGGGAGGGGCGCGAAGGCCCCGCTGTAAAGGCGGGCGGTCGTCGAGGGGGACTGGATGTAAAGGCTCTGCCGGTTTCCCAGTCCTTCTTCAATCAGACGATGCGGGAGTGTCGCTGGGTCGTTTTAGTGGGTATACCGGTAGCAACCGGGGAGTCCCACATAACCCTTCCATCTCCCGATGGAAGGGTATGCGTAACGCATTTTTCCCAGCATAAACAAAAAAAAAAGAAAAGTATGATCAGTTACCGAGATAACGCCTGTTTTTCCTTTGATAGCTGTCATCTGAAACAAAGATCTTGATGATGTCTATCACTTCTGTAACGAAACTGCTGGTCTAAGATGAGAATGAGTATTCAAGCTGTGGATCCAAATGAAAGGAGCCAATCAATAGTAGATACTTACTTATAAAGCTATAACACTATAGCCCATCAAATCAAAGAAGTACCGCTTGACATTTCATACACTATCATACTTTTAATAACTACACTATCACAATTTTAATAACCTTTGCCGTAAAACCATGATATTATAAATTTTATCCCAAGCTGTACAATATTCTTTATCACTAAACTTAAATTCAAACCCTTGAAACAAGGCAAAATGCGGGGGCATACACCGCCGAATATAAACCCGAGAGGAGGCGAACGCGCGGTATCGCTCGCGCTCTTTTAGGCGTCGGGGCGAAGGCTCCTCTTCGCCTCACGCGCTGGGGTACACCCGGGAGGACCCAACAACGTCCGGTTTGTACTTCGGTGTTCTCGGTTAGGTTAGGTTTGGTTTTCGGTTGGGGTGCAATGCAGGAACCTCCAAGTGTGCTTGGCTGCTATGCTTCTCCTTCGCATCTCGATGCGGGGAGATGGATAGCAGTTGGGCCGGTGCACCCCGGGCAACGTCGGATAATCATTCCTCTGTGGGGGAATGGCTATCCGACGGCGGATCCTGCAAGAGGTGGTTGCTTTTCTTCCTCCCAGAAGAGAAGTATGGCGGGCTCAGCAATGAGTTTCGCAGGGCAAGTGCACTCTCTCGCAGAGTGCTTTTGCGTGTGCCTCAGCTCCCCTGTAACAGGGGACTCCGAGGCACGGAGTTGGTGGCCGCACTCGGTACTCCTCTGACTAGCAGAGATGACTTGAGAGCGGCGTTAGGGAATTTGTCTGCGCTCCTCAGCTCCCCTGTAGCAGGGGACTCCGGGGTGCGCAGGCAATATCCCTTTTATTTACAGGTAAGGAGGGTCCGGCGTAACTGCTGGACGTGTCGTATGGCTTGCCTTAATTGGCCGGCCTAGTGGAGTAAACCACATATAATAAAAATCCCCAAATTCCCGAGGCGTCGACCTACCCCCCTCGGGGCGCCTCTTCTCCTCTAGGGTTTTCTCCTTCTGGGGAAGATCATGGGGGAGGAGAGGTGGTCGGCAGGGCATGCCGGCCCGCTAGAGGTCACCTCACGGATACCTCCCGACCTCCGTGAGTAAGTAGGGTTACCCGGGTACAGGGGGTGCCCCGGGTGGACGTTTTATTTCCCCCTTACTCGTGGGAACAAAAATGGATAAAAATAATAAATTAAATAAAAACTTGGGTGGGTCATTGTCCGATGGACAAGAAGATAAGGAGAGGGTTTCGTCGAAGCCGCTTTCTAAGCGGCTAAAGGCGAAGGAAAAAAAGGAGAAGGACAGGGAACGTATGGCGATGGAGAGGCAGAGGAAGAAGTTGGAAAAGATGGCTGAGGCCATGTCCGACTCAGACGCGCAGCTTTTGCTGGAGGAAGAGCCGCGTCCCTCCTCTGCCCCTGCATCTGGGTGTCTCTGTGAGACCACAGGTGGACAAAAGCGAAGCCATGTCGAGCTCGACACAGCCTCGCTTTCCAGCGATGGAGCCATGGAGCCTCCGCTCAAGGTCTTTGTTGACCGACGGGCGGAGTTTCGCAAAACTGAGGAGGCAAAGGTGGGGGTCGCGCGCACGGTGGAGGAGATGGCGCGTGATCTTGACACCTCAATGAAGGCTCTGGGAGCACCGGCCGACATACCCGCCAATGTCCTTGTGGGCCAGGCTCAAAAGTGCCTAGCTATAAACAGGGAGGTGGCGGCGAGGTCCGGAAGGCTCAAAGGGGGCTATGTCAAGAGCCTCAACCTGACAAACCGGGTCTTTGGGGATGTAGTAGAGGCTCTTGCTGGCAGGACCTCTGCAGCCGAGCTGAAGACCCTACAGGAAGATAACTCTCGCCTTCGCGGTGAGGTAGAAGAGCTCCGTAAGGTGGTGGAGAAGCTCCGGGAGGAGATGGCACGAGGGAGGGGACCCCAGCTCTCTCACCCCCATCGCCAACTCCAGCCCCCCGTCGAGCTTCATCAAATTCAGTGGAGCTGCCTCCTGCGATTCCACAGGAGGATCTCGCAAGGGGCATCATGATCCATGTCGGAACCATGGTGAACACTCGCCTGAAGGAGTTGGAACACCGACTCCTTCCGGAGCAGCGGCTGGCGCCACCGCTCGTGGCGAGGCAGAGGAATGCGGCATTAGCCGCATCTCCGAAGCCTCCACCAGGGCCGGCGGCTACACCCGCCCAGCCCGTGACAGCTCCCAAGCAGCAGCAGGCCCAGAGGAAGGGTAAGGGTAAAGGCAAGGAGAAGGCAGCATCGGCTGCTCTTCCCAAGCCAGCGTCTCGCCCCCTCCCACCAGCACCAAGGAACATGACTGAGTCTTGGTCCTCGGTGGCTCAACGGGGTGCAAATAAGGCTGCGTCGCAGCAGGTGCCGCCTCCCAGGCCCAACTCGGGCTGGACCACGGTCACAAAACGGGGCGACAAAGGCGCGGCTACTAAGGCGCAGGTGAAGCTACAGCCTCCGCGTTCTTCGGCTGTGGTGATTACGCTACAGCCGAAGGCCGTGGAGAGGGGAGTCACCTACGCTAAAGTGTTGGGACAGGCGAGGGAGATGGTGGACATCTCCAGTCTTGGCATCACTGATGGCCTCAGGAGTCGGAAGGCCATCACAGGTGCCCGCGTTCTGGAGGTGTCTGGTGCCACCAGCGGGGATAAGGCGGACTTCCTGGCTGCGAAGCTCAGGGAGGTGCTGGACCCGGAGATGGTGAAGATCTCCAGGCCAGTGAAAACTGCGGAGCTGCGGGTTTCTGGCCTGGATGATTCCGTCGTCCCAGGAGATGTTGTTGCCGCTGTGGTGAAGCGTACCGGCTGCTCAGAACAGTCGGTACAAGTGGGGGAGGTGCGTCGGGGTTTCCGTGGCACGGGCACGGCCTATGTGCGTTGCCCGGTAGTTGCCGCCAAGCAACTATTGGAGGGGGGTAGGCTTCTCGTCGGCTGGGCTTCAGCACAAGTGCAGGTGCTGGAACGCCGGCCGATGAGATGTTTCAAATGCCTGTACACGGGCCATGTCCGTGTACAGTGCACGTGTGAGGTAGACCATAGCGGTGAGTGTTATCGCTGCGGTCAACAAGGCCACAAGGCGGCTTCGTGCACCGCATCCGCGCCCAACTGTTCCTTGTGCGCCGCAGCGGGCAAATCGTCTGCTCACCGGATGGGTAGCAAACAATGTAACCCTCCGAAGCCCAAGAAGAGGATGAGATTGGTCGAGCACGTCCCGGCCGCCCCCGCCCGAGCTCCCGCGCGAGCTGAGGAGGCTATGGAAACGGTTGGAGATTAATATGGCCCACCGTTTCCTCCAGGCGAACATCAACCACTGTGCCGCTGCGCAGGATTTACTCCTGCAAAGTATGGCACAGTGGTTGATCGAAGTTGTGGTGGTCTCCGAACCATATTTCGTCCCCACACGGGATAACTGGGTGGGAGACGTTAGTGGTTCGGTGGCCATCATCAGCTCTACAGTGTCCGGCGTCCCTCCTCTCTCGCTGGTCGCGAAGGGGAGCGGTGATGTGGCAGTGGTTTGGCGTGAGTACCTCCTTATTGGAGTGTACTTCTCGCCGAACAGGAGTTCGCCGAATTCGAGACATTTCTTGACGGGGTAGGGGCCCTCATTGGGCAGACTCTGCCCCGTCCGGCGCTCGTCGTTGGGGATTTCAACGCCAAGTCCTTGGCGTGGGGATCCCCTGCGACTGATGCGCGCGGCGAGGCTCTTGAGGAGTGGGCGACGATAGCCGGCCTGTCGGTACTCAATCGCGGGTCAGTGAACACGTGCGTGCGCCGGACGGGGGGTTCAATCGTGGACCTCGCGTTCGCGGCCCCCGCTGTCGCACGTCGTGTTCGGGACTGGAGGGTTGTAGAGGATGTGGAGACGCTGTCGGATCATCTATATATCCGATTCAGCGTCTCCACCTCCACGGAAACTTCCAGTCCTCGTCGCCCAAGGGCGCTGTCTTTGCCTGTGAGGTGGGCTCTGGGGAGCCTTGACAAGGAGGCGCTGGTGGAGGCCTCTATTGTCAAGGCATGGCTGGCACCCCCAGAGGGGCCCGTGGATGTGGAGGACGAGGCGGAGTGGTTCCGGGACGCCCTGTCGCAAATTTGCGATGCTGGCATGTCCCGAGCCAGGCCTCGTCGTGAGAAAACTTGTGTGTACTGGTGATCTCAGGAGATCGCAATCCTGCGCTCCGACTGCGTGGAATCGAGACGCCAGTACACACGACGCTTCAGGGGGGGAAGACGCGTGGGAGAGGCGAGGGAGGATGTGAATCAGGAGCTGTATGACGAGTACAGGGAGCGTACAAAGGCTCTGCAGCTCCTGATTCACAATTCCAAAGAGCGGGCTCGGGCGGAGCTGCTAGAGTCTCTGAGCAGCGATCCGTGGGGGCGGCCGTACAAGATGGTCCGGGGGAAACTCCGACCGTGGGCCCCCCCGCTTGCCCCAACGACGAGCGCCGGACGGGGCAGAGTCTGCCCCGTCCGGCGCTCGTCGTTGGGGATTTCAACGCCAAGTCCTTGGCGTGGGGATCCCCTGCGACTGATGCGCGCGGCGAGGCTCTTGAGGAGTGGGCGACGATAGCCGGCCTGTCGGTACTCAATCGCGGGTCAGTGAACACGTGCGTGCGCCGGACGGGGGGTTCAATCGTGGACCTCGCGTTCGCGGCCCCCGCTGTCGCACGTCGTGTTCGGGACTGGAGGGTTGTAGAGGATGTGGAGACGCTGTCGGATCATCTATATATCCGATTCAGCGTCTCCACCTCCACGGAAACTTCCAGTCCTCGTCGCCCAAGGGCGCTGTCTTTGCCTGTGAGGTGGGCTCTGGGGAGCCTTGACAAGGAGGCGCTGGTGGAGGCCTCTATTGTCAAGGCATGGCTGGCACCCCCAGAGGGGCCCGTGGATGTGGAGGACGAGGCGGAGTGGTTCCGGGACGCCCTGTCGCAAATTTGCGATGCTGGCATGTCCCGAGCCAGGCCTCGTCGTGAGAAAACTTGTGTGTACTGGTGGTCTCAGGAGATCGCAATCCTGCGCTCCGACTGCGTGGAATCGAGACGCCAGTACACACGACGCTTCAGGGGGGGAAGACGCGTGGGAGAGGCGAGGGAGGATGTGAATCAGGAGCTGTATGACGAGTACAGGGAGCGTACAAAGGCTCTGCAGCTCCTGATTCACAATTCCAAAGAGCGGGCTCGGGCGGAGCTGCTAGAGTCTCTGAGCAGCGATCCGTGAGGGCGGCCGTACAAGATGGTCCGGGGGAAACTCCGACCGTGGGCCCCCCCGCTTACAGAGACTCTTCAGCCCCGCCTGCTGGAGGAGATGGTAAGCACGCTCTTTCCCCCTGTGGGAGAGCACCATCCCCCGGAGATGGCGCCTCCGCGGAGGGCACGCCAGGACGGCACTACAGTGCCGCCAGTGTCGGAGGCTGAGCTGGGAGTTGCCGTGCTCCGGATGCGCAATAAGCGCAAAGCACCGGGGCCGGATAGCATTCCCGGCATCGCCTGGGTCCTGGCGCTGGATGCCCTCGGAGACCGCTTCCGCAGGCTCATGGATGCCTGCCTGGAGTCGGGGCGGTTTCCTTCACGATGGAAAACGGGCAGCCTTGTGCTCCTCAAGAAAGAGGGGCGCGCAGCAGACTCTCCCGCAGCATTTCGCCCCATCGTACTGCTTGACGAGGCGGACAAGCTGTTTGAGCGAGTGGTGGCTTGCCGCCTCGCCAAGCACCTTGAGGAGATAGGCCCGGACCTGTCCGACCGACAGTTCGGCTTCCGAGTGGGTAGGTCGACAATTGATGCGGTCAAACGCGTCAAGGCCCACTCGGACGAGGTGGTTGCCCGCGGCGGTGTGATGTTGGCGGTGTCTCTGGATATCGCCAACGCATTCAACACCATGCCGTGGGCTTGCATCAGGGAGGCGCTGAAATTCTTCGAAGTGCCTTCCTACCTGAGCCGGATTGTCGGGGACTATCTCTCCTATAGGTTTGTAACCTATCCGGGTGCGGAGGGGCGGATGCTGCGGCGAGAGATGTCGTGCGGTGTTCCACAGGGCTCGGTTCTCGGACCGCTTCTGTGGAACATCGGATACGATTGGGTGTTGCGCGGAGATCTCTCCCCGGGGGCCAGCGTGATATGCTACGCAGACGACACGCTTGTCATGGCCCCAGGGAGGACATTTGAGGAGGCTGCCCGTTTTGCCACCGTGGCGGTGGGAGAGGTGGTGCAAAGGATAGGGAGATTGGGGCTCCGGGTGGCGCTCAATAAAACCGAGGCACTGTGTTTTCACGGTCCTCGGAGGGCGCCACCAAGGGGTGCCAGCATCCCTATCGGGGAGGTCCGCATCGGGGTCGAGCCCTCGATGAAATATCTTGGACTCGTCCTCGACGGGCGGTGGAACTTCCGGGAGCAATTCTCCCGGTTGTGTCTGTCAGTGAGCGTCGTACCCTCGTCGCAGTTATGGGGGCCGAACTCTCGCTAGCAACCATGGTTCGAGCCATGGTTGAGAGCGAGGGTTCGTGGAGGGCCGCGGTTGAATTCTGCGAGGTTGTAATCTCGCAGAAGGAGACCGCGGAGCGCGATCGGGAGGCCACTACCGACCTCCCGATGCGCGCACGGAGGCCAGGGCGTCGTAGGAGAATCTACCACGCCCTCCTCCATCCCCCATAACACGGGTCTAGGCGGTGAGTGCGGGGGCATTCACCGCCGAATATATTAGACCCGAGAGGTGGCGCGCGCGCGGAATCCCGCGCGCCCCTTAAGATGTGGGGGCGAAGGCTCCTCTTCGCCCCCCGCGGTGGGGTCCTCCCGGGAGGACCAAACGCCGTCCGGGCTGCGGATGAGTGCTTCGGCGTGCCCGCAGCCCCGACACATGGCGTCCCGCAGGATATCCCCCAGGGTTTTAGTCAGTCGGGAAGATCCCCTTCAGGGACTTCCCATCCTGACATAACCCGGCCCTGCCCCCCGGCCTGGCCGGGTATCTGTATGCAGATTTCCCTGGGTCAAAAAAAAAAAAAAAAAAAAAAATTTGGTTTTCGGTTAGGTTAGGTTGAGGTTAGGTTCCCCCCGATGGGTTCCCGCCTTCTCGCGGCGGTGGGGGTCAGTAACCGTGGTAGGGGCCCACGGTGAAGCGAAGAGGAGCCCGAGGTGGTCGGCCGCTTCACTTTCCTCCAGGCAGGTGTGAGCGGCCGAGTAGGTTGCGGTGCGTCCCACAGGACGCAACGCAACTGAGGCGGGCCGCGATGCGTAGCGTAGCGCATTGCGGCCGAATGGTGGGGCCGCGGCGGGAGAGAAGTGCCGGTATTGCGGTGCGCCGCTCTTCCTGCCTTCCGCGGCCCAAACGGGGTCGCCACCGTTAGATGGCGAAGGCGGTGGGGTCGCAGGGGAAGAGGAGTGTCGGTATTACGATGCGCCGCTCTCCCTATCCTCTGCGACCGAATTGGGGCGGAAAGCCGACGGCTTGCCGCGGTGTGGGTTGCGCCTCCGCGTGTCCCTATGAAGTCAGCATAGGGCACAGTGGATGGCGCAGGCGGGGCTCACTTGAGCCCTGCGGTGGTGGTGGGCGGGAATGGGTCTTCCGTGTCCTCTCGCACGTTCGGTAGGCGTTCGAGAGGGCACGGAACACCCTTCCAAGCCCAAGATGTGGGGCCCGGGCAACGGATGCGGGGGTATCCGCTGCCCACCTAAAGGGCCCGCGAGGAGGCGCGCGCGTGTTTCCGCGCGCCCCTTGGGAGGGTTGGGGTGAAGGATTACCCTCACCCCACCGTGGCGGGGTCCTCCACGGAGGACCAAACGCCGTCGGGGCCGCGGATGAGTGCTTCGGCGTGCCCGCAGCCCCGACACATGGCGGCGCGAAGGAACACCCCGGGGTTTTTTAGTGGGTATACCCGCCGGCACAGCAACGTACCGACGTACGGTGCTGTGCCGGCGGGGAGTCCCACATAACCACCCTGCGCTCCCCCGGGTGCGGGTGGTATGCGTCACGCATTTTTCCCCGGGCACCAAAAAAAAAAAAAAAAAAAAAAAAAAAAAAAAAAAAAAAAAAAAAAAAAAAAAAAAAAAAAAAAAAAGGTTAGGTTGAGGTTAGGTTAGGTTAGGTTGGGTCCCCCCGATGGGTTCCCGCCTTCTCGCGGCGGTGGGGGTCAGTAACCGTGGTAGGGGCCCACGGTGAAGCGAAGAGGAGCCCGAGGTGGTCGGCTGCTCCACTTAGTTCTCCAGGCTGAGTGTGAGTAGCCGAGTAGGTTGCGGTTCGTCCTATAGGACGCAACGCAACTGAGGCGGGCCGCGATGCGTCACGTAGCGCATCGCGGCTGAATGGTTGGGCCGCGGCGGGAGAGAAGTGCCGGTATTGCGGTGCGCCGCTCTTCCTGCCTTCCGCGGCCCAAACGGGGTCGCCACCGTGAGATGGCGAAGGCGGTGGGGTCGCAGGGGAAGAGGAGTGTCGGTATTACGATGCGCCGCTCTCCCTATCCTCTGCGACCGAATGGGGGCGGAAAGCCGACGGCTTGCCGCGGTGTGGGTTGCGCCTCCGCGTGTCCCTATGAAGTCAGCATAGGGCACAGTGGATGGCGCAGGCGGGGCTCACTTGAGCCCTGCGGTGGTGGTGGGCGGGAATGGGTCTTCCGTGTTCTCTAGCACGTTCGGTAGGCGTTCGAGAGAGCACGGAACACCCTTCCAAGCCCAAGATGTGGGGCCCGGGCAACGGATGCGGGGGTATCCGTTGCCCACCTAAAGGGCCCGCGAGGAGGCGCGCGCGTGTTTCCGCGCGCCCCTTGGGAGGGTTGGGGTGAGGGATTACCCTCACCCCACCGTGGCGGGGTCCTCCACGGAGGACCAAACGCCGTCGGGGCCGCGGATGAGTGCTTCGGCGTGCCCGCAGCCCTGACACATGGCGTCGCGAAGGAACACCCCGGGGTTTTTTAGTGGGTATACCCGCCGGCACAGCAACGTACCGACGTACGGTGCTGTGCCGGCGGGGAGTCCCACATAACCACCCTGCGCTCCCCCGGGTGCGGGTGGTATGCGTCACGCATTTTTCCCCGGGCACCAAAAAAAAAAAAAAAAAAAAAAAAAAAGGTTAGGTTGGGTGGCTCTCGTGATTTAGTGGTGTTCGTGTGTGCGTAGGTGTGTGATCGTGTGTGCGTAGTGTCCTAGGTGGTAGGCTATGCCTAAAAAACCTGAGCGGGACGCCTCCGGGCGTTTCGTGAAGGGCCCTTCTCAGGGCCAACCAAAAGGCTCTTTTCAGGGCCAAACTGACGCTTCGGCGTCATCTAGCCGTGAGGCTAGCGTGGAGAGGAGGAGACCGGCTCTGACGTTGGACGCCATGTCTGACGCCGAGGCTGAGTCCTACCCATCTCCGGAAGTGCTGGAGGCACTAGCGGAACCGCTCCTGGGTTCGCTGTGGGAGCCTCCGAGTCGGCGACGAACGCGCAGTGATTTATCACCGTCGCCGCCAGCTTCGTCCGCCGAAGAGCAGATGGGACCTCCGCCCCCCAAGGTCTTCATAGACCGCAGGGCGGAGTTCCAAAAAAAGGAGGCTAGGAAAGAGGCCGTCGAGCTGACCGTGGAGCAAATGGTCCGCGAGCTCGACGACTCTGTGAGGTCAGCGGGCGCGTTGTGCGAGCAACCCGCTGATATCCTCCTGGTGCAGGCCAAGAAGTGCCTGCACATCAACAAAGAGGTGGCTGCGCGGTCCGGCAGTCTGAAGGGGGGCTTCGTTAGAGGCCTTAACCTGACGACCCGGGTCGTCGCAGACATAGTGGAGGCTCTTGCGAGCAGGAGCTCCACATCGGAGTTGGCCGTGATGAAGGCGGAAAATGTCCGCCTTCGCAAGGAAGTAGCGGGGCTTAGGAGCGCGGTCGAGATGCTCCGGGTAGAGATGGCGCGAGGTCGAGAGCCAACTGCGCTCTCGCCACCCTCGCCGGGTCCCACTCCCCGTAGAGCATCGTCGTCGGCGCCCATCCAAGAGCAGGGGAAGGCGCCCGCCTTGTCGATGGAGGAATTCGCCAGGGGCATCATGGTCTCAGTCGGGACCATGGTGAACACCCGGCTAAAATCGGTGGAGCACCGGCTCCTCCCCGAAGAGCGACTGGCGCCGCCGCTCGCGGCGCGACAAAGAGTGGCGGCCGCTGCTGTAGCACAGCAACCGGCGCCGGGGCCATCCACTGCCCCCAAATCGGCGGCCGCCCAGACTGTGGAGAAAGGGAAGGCCAAGGGCAAAGGCAAGGGCAAGGCGACAGCTGTCGCCAAACCCAAGCCGGCGCCCAGACCCCTCCCTCCTGCACCGAAGTCCATGATGGATTCATGGGCATCGGTGGCTGGGCGGGGTGCCAAACCGGCACCGAAGCCAGCGCAGGCCACGGCTCCACGAGCTGCCCCGCAGCCCAAGCCGACGACCAGCTCAGGCTGGACAACGGTCGGCAAGAGTGGCAAGCGGGGGGGTACAAAGGCCGCGAAGGCTCAGCCCGCTTCACCGCCGAAGGCGAAGCTGCAGCCTCCTCGGTCCTCTGTAGTGGTGATAACACTGCAGCCAGGGGCCGAGGAGAAGGGTGTCACCTACGCCAGTGTGCTAGGCCAAGCCAGGAGGGAGATCGACATCTCCTCCTTAGGCATAACCGAGGGCCTACGCAGCAAGAAGACGGTGACCGGTGCCCGAATGTTGGAACTTCCGGGCACCACAAGCGGGGACAAGGCCGACTCTCTTGCCAAGCGGCTGCAAGAGGTCCTGGACCCGGAGACGGTCCGGGTGTACAGGCCGGTGAAGTGCGCGGATCTGCGGATCAACGGCCTGGACGACTCCGTCGTCCCCGCCGACGTAGCAGCCGCTGTGGTGAAGCGCACTGGCTGCCCCGGGGAGTCAGTGAAAGTCGGAGAGATCCGACGAGACTCCCGGGGCATGGGCACGGCGTTTTTGAGATGCCCAGTGGTGGCCGCCAAGAAATTGGTGGAGGGTGGTCGACTCCTCGTCGGCTGGGTCTCAGCACAGATCCAGGTGCTGGAACACCGGCCGATGAGGTGTTTCCGATGCCTGTGCACGGGACATGTCCGTGCACAATGCACAGGCGAGACGGATCGCAGCGAAATTTGTTATCGCTGCGGCCGTCCTGGCCACAAGGCGGCCACCTGCGACGCCCCCGCGCCCAGCTGTCCGCTGTGTGCCGCGGCAGGCAAGCGGGCGGACCACCAGATGGGGAGCAAAACTTGCTCCCCACCGAAGCCCAAGAAGGGTGCGAGAGCGGCCGCTCACATCCCGGCCGCCCCCGCCCGAGCTCCCACCCAGGGGGGAGTAGAAGAGGCGATGGAGATAGCCGGCCTATAATATGGCCCATCGTCTCCTCCAGGCGAATGTCAACCACTGCGCCGCCTCACAGGATTTGCTCGTGCAGAGCATGGCGCAGTGGTTCATCGAGGTGGCGGTGGTCTCCGAGCCATATTTCGTCCCTCCCACGGAGCGTTGGGTAGGAGACAGTGGTGGCTCGGTGGCCATAGTAATGTCCACGGCGTCCGGCGTTCCTCCCCCTTCGGTCGTAGCCAGGGGGAGTGGATATGTAGCGGTCCTCTGGCGAGAGTACCTCCTCGTAGGTGTGTACTTCTCGCCAAACAGGAGCCTCGCCGACTTTGAGTCGTTCTTGGACGGGGTAGGGGCCCTCATTGGGCAGACTCTACCGCGTCCCGCGCTCGTCATGGGGGACTTCAACGCCAAATCCGTGGCGTGGGGATCTCCCAGGACTGATGCGCGTGGCGAGGCTCTGGAGGAGTGGGCGACAGCGGCCGGCCTGGTGGTGCTCAACCACGGGTCGGCGAACACGTGCGTGCGGCGGAACGGGGGGTCCATAGTGGACCTCTCATTTGCCGCCCCAGCTATCGCACGCCGTGTTCAGGACTGGAAGGTGGTGGAGGATGTGGAGACACTGTCGGATCACTTATATATCCGTTTCAGTGTCTCCACAAATTCCAGTCCTCGTCGCCCGAGGACGACGCCGTCGACGCCGAGGTGGGCCCTAAAGAGCCTGGACGAGGAGGCCCTAATAGAGGCCTCCATAGTTCAGGCGTGGCTGACGCCCCAGGAGGGGCCACTGGATGTCGAGGATGAGACCGAGTGGTTCCGGGATGCCATGTCGCAGATCTGCGACGCAGGCATGTCCCGGGCCAGGTCTCATCCTCAAAAGACGAGTGTGTACTGGTGGTCTCCGGAAATCGCAGCCGAACGCTCCGGCTGCGTGGAGGCCCGGCGCCAGTACATACGTCGTTTCAGGGGGAGGCGCCAGCAGGTGGGCGAGCGCGAGCGACGTGCGCGGGAGGAGGCCGATCAGCAGTTGTATGACGTGTACAAGGAGCGTACACGGGCTCTGCAACTGCTGATCGGTGACTCGAAAGAGCGGGCCAAGGCGGAACTCCTAGAGTCTCTGAACCGGGATCCGTGGGGGCGGCCCTATAAGATGGTCAGGGGAAAACTCCGACCATGGGCCCCCCCACTTACAGAGACTCTGGAGCCCCGCCTACTGGAGGAGGTGGTGGCCACGCTCTTTCCCCCCGGGGAGGAGTTTGAGCCTCCGGAGATGGCGCCGCCGCAGAGGGCGAGCCAGGACCAGGGGGTGGTGCCACAGGTGTCGGAGGTGGAGCTGGGGTATGCCGTGTCCCGCCTGCGCGGGAAGCGCAAGGCACCGGGACCAGACGGCATCCCCGGCGTGGCATGGGTCCTGGCGTTAGACGCCCTGGGGGACCGCTTCAGGAGGCTCATGGACGCCTGCCTGGAGTCGGGCCGGTTCCCCACGAGGTGGAAGACGGGCAGCCTGGTGCTCCTCAAGAAGGAGGGACGCGCAGCAGACTCCCCCTCAGCGTACCGTCCCATCGTCTTGCTTGACGAGGCGGACAAGCTGTTTGAACGGGTGGTGGCTTGCCGCCTCGTCAAGCATTTGTCAAGGGTGGGCCCGGATTTGTCGGAGCGACAATTCGGCTTCCGGGTGGGCCGGTCGACGATTGACGCTATCAAGAGCGTCAAGGCCCACTCGGATGAGGTAGTTGCCCGCGGCGGTGTTATGTTGGCGGTGTCCCTAGACATCGCCAACGCGTTCAACACGATGCCGTGGGCCGTCATCAGGGAGGCACTTAAATACCACAATGTGCCTCCCTACCTATGCCGAATTGTCGGGGCCTACCTCTCGGATAGGTATATAACCTATCCGGGGACGGAGGGACGGTCGCTGAGAAGGGAGATGTCGTGCGGTGTTCCACAGGGTTCGGTCTTAGGACCGCTCCTGTGGAACATCGGGTACGACTGGGTGCTGCGCGGGGATCTCCCCCCTGGGGCCAGCGTGACGTGCTACGCTGACGACACGCTCGTCATGGCCCCGGGGGGGACATTCGAGGAGGCTGCCCGCCTTGCCACCGTGGCGGTGGGGGAGGTGGTGGGACGGATAGGGAGGTTGGGACTCCGGGTCGCGCTCAACAAAACCGAGGCCCTTTGTTTTCACGGGCCTCGGAGAGCCCCACCCGGGGGTTCGAGCATCCCTATCGGAGGGGTCCGCATCGGGGTCGAGTCCTCGATGCGATATCTTGGACTCGTCCTCGACGGGCGGTGGAACTTCCGGGAGCACTTCTCCCGGTTGTCTCCCCGTCTGATGGGGGCTGCGGCCGCTCTCAAGCGGCTGCTGCCCAACCTTGGTGGACCCAAGGCCAGCTGCCGCCGCCTCTACATGGGGGTGGTGCGGTCGATGGCCCTGTATGGGGCCCCCGTATGGGTAGATGCCCTGACGGAGCAAACCATCGCCCACCTGAGGAAACCTCAGAGGGTGATGGCCGTCGGGGTAATACGGGGTTACCGCACCGTCTCCTATGAGGCGGCATGCCTGTTGGCTGGTTCCCCTCCCTGGGACTTGGAGGCGGAGCTGTGCGCCGCTCGGTATGAGTGGCGCACTGCACTCCGTCTCCGTGGGGAATTCCCTGCCCCCAGGGAGGTGAACCAGTGGAAGGAGGCGGCCAACGAGGCATTGCTCGAGAGGTGGAGGACGCGCCTGGCCCACCCTCGAGCAGGCAGCTGGACAGTGGTGGCAGTCCGTCCACTACTCCAGGAGTGGACGGAAAGGCAGCACGGGTCGCTTACCTACCGGCTTGTGCAGGTGCTTACGGGGCACGGATGCTTCGGCAAGTACCTGCACCACATAGCCGGTAGGGAACCAACCCCCGCTTGCCACCACTGTGGATGTGACGTGGATACGGCGCAGCACACACTGGAGGAGTGCCCAGCATGGGCCAGTGAGCGTCGTACCCTCGTCACAGTTATGGGGGCCGAGCTCTCGTTAGCAACCATGGTTCGAACCATGGTTGAGAGCGAGACCTCGTGGAGGGCAGCGGTCGAATTCTGCGAGACTGTCATCTCGCAGAAGGAGACCGCGGAGCGTGATCGCGAGGCCACTACCGACCTCGTGATGCGCGCCCGGAGACCAGGGCGTCGAAGAAGGCTCTTCCACGCCCTTCTCCATCCCCCATAACACGGGTCTAGGCGGTGAGTGCGGGGGCACGCACTGCCGAATAGATTAGACCCGCGAGGTGGCGCGCGCGGTATCCCGCGCGCCCCTTTTGTGTCGGGGGCGAGAACTTCTCCTCGCCCCCCGCGGTGGGGTCCTCTACGGAGGACCGAACGCCGTCCGGGCTGCGGACGAGTGCTTCGGCGTACCCGTGGTCACAAAAGGCCCTTCTCAGGGCCACAAAGGCCCTTCTCAGGGCCAAACAAAAGGTCCTTCTCAGGACCAACGTGAGGACGCTTCGGCGTCGGAGGCTAGCCGCGCGCCGTCTGCGGCTAGCTTCTATGATAGAGTGGATGAGTTTTTGGACTCGGACGACGAGTCCATCAGATTCATGTCGGACGCAGATTCAACGGCGACCGATGGTCGCCCAGAATCGCGTAAGCGGGTCTATCGCAAAAACGAGTCCGAGGGCTCCTCGGACTCTACGACGAAGCCAAAAAAGAAGGCTAAGGCCAAGACGCTGCCGGACACCCACGATGTGGGTCTGGCAGACGCTCAGCGCCAGCTGGACCTAGCTCGACGGGTGCAGCTCCAGGAAGACCTGGAGCAGCGGGTTGCTGCTAAGGAGCAACGGACGCGCGTCGCTCGGGCCAAGTCCGGGTACGGCGCGTCCCGCGTTCTGTACGCGGACCACTCCGTGGCCGATTTGGAGCGGATGGCTCAGGAGGACGAGGAGGAGATTGTGCAGGTCGCCTCCAAGTCCTCCAACCTAAAAGGGACTTTTACAAAGTCCCTTAAATGCCGGGCCGCGAGCATGCGCGGCATCGTCGCTGAGCTGGTGCAGCGCACAGCGACCGACGAGACGAGGCAGCTGCAGGCGAAGGTCGATCGCCTGCAGTCAGAGGTCAGCCAGCTACACCAGAAGCTGGCTGAAGCCACGGCCCGGCCGAACCAAGCCGAGCCGAGACCGGTGGCTGTGGGCCCCCCCTCCAACTTTGAGGATATCATCCGCAAGGTTGTGCTGGAGGAAAGGGCCTTCACGAGAGCCTGCTTTGCGGGCATAGAGGACCGGCTCTTGCCGGAAAAACGCCTCCGACCGCGGCTTGCGGCGGAAAAGAGGCAAGGAGAGCCAGGGCCGTCTTCCCATAAGGAGGACGTCCCTCTCCCCTCCGCCACCCCTTCCAGCCAACAAAGTTGGTCGGAAGTGGTCCGAAAGGGGAAGACGAAGGCGAGCAAGGCGGCCGCCCCAGCCGCTGCCCCCGCCATCACCCCTCCCGGCCCGTCTCAAAAGACGGGCAAGAAGAAGGGGAAGGGGAATAGGAAGAAGTCAGCCCCTAAGCCTTCGACCCAGAAGCCCTCTACCGCTGCTCCCGCAGCAATTAGGGCCTCTGCCGGCACGAGGAAGCGCCTCGTTCCCCCCAAGACCGCAGCCGTTGTGATGACGCTCACCGCGGAGGCTGCGGAACGGGGGGAGACAAATATGTCGGCATTGATGCAGGCGCGTGCCTGCTTCAATCCCGCACAGCTGGGCATTGGCGCTGTCACTTGCCGCAAGACCCAAGCCGGAGCTCGAGTTTTCGAGTTCCCAGGGGACAAGGGCAGCGACAACGCGGCCCTCTTTGCGACTAAGTTGCAAGAGGCCGTCGCGGGCGTAGCCAAAGTGGCCAGGCCCTTTAAATCTGTGGCCCTGGAGGTGACCGACCTCGACGACTCGGTCACCAAGGAGGATGTGGTAAAGGCGGTCGCAGAAATAGGGGGCTGCGACGCCACAGCGGTGCAAGGCCGGGCCATTAGGCCCGGCCGTGGCGGCATGGGCACCATTCGCCTGGTGTGCCCAGTTGCCGCAGCCAAAGCCGTCCTTGACAAGGGACGGCTCACCGTAGGCTTCAGCTCGGGTGCGGTCCGGGTGCTTGTAGCTCAGCCTCTGCGCTGCTACAAGTGCTTCGGAATTGGACACACCCGGCCTCTCTGTCCGTCCAAGGTTGACAGGACGGACAGCTGTTACCGCTGTGGCAGGGACGGGCATAAGTCCGTCTCTTGCAAGGCCACCAAGCCACACTGTGCGGTTTGTGCTGCTGGTGGCCGTCCGGCGGACCACATCATGAAGGGGAGGAACTGTCATCCTCCCCCCCAGAAGGGCAAAGCGCAGGCACTGACTGTGCCTGCCGCTAACACCGCCACCGCCGTTCCTGTAGCGGCTCCAGAGGGCGATGCGATGTCTGATTAATGGACATCGCATCCTGGTGGCATATTGGGGAGCGGCCCTCCACTGACTTCCCTCCCCTCTCGCTCTTAGAGAGGGGACAAGGATACGTGGATGCCGCTCCCCAATCCGCCTTCTTAAAATTTGGTGGTGAACAGCGGGAGATAGGCACGGGGGCGCCATCTCCCGCATTGCACCGTTCACCACTCACGTCGTGCGGGAATGGCACTTATGATCATTTCCGGGCCCCTCCTCACCTGGAGGGGCGTGAAGGCCCCGTAGTGAATGCGGGCGATCGTCGGTGGGGGACTGGACGTAAAGGCTGTGCCGGCTTCCCAGTCCTCCGCCACATAGACGATGCGGGAAAGACGCTGGGTCGTTTTAGTGGGTATACCGGTTTATCCGGGGAGTCCCACATAACCCTTCCATCCCCCGATGGGAGGGTATGCGTAATGCATTTTTTCCCAGCGACAACAAAAAAAAAAAAAAAAAAAAAAAAAAAAAAGGTTAGGTTAGGTTTTTTTTTTTTTTTTTAGTTGAGTTGTTTAGATTTGACGCATGTGTGAGGGCTCGATGCTAATGGGATACTTCTTACCCTCACGCGGAATTAAGTTGGAATGGATTTTGGGAGAAGATAGGTTTGGAAAGATGAAGTTGGATTTGGTTTGGAAGATATTATAGGGATTAGCAGAAGGAGGGTGTGGAGATGAATATTGGATAAAGAAGTGAGTGGTTGGTTGGAGAAGTTGGATTAAAGGGGTAGGTAATAATATTATAGGGTTGAAGTAGAAGGAGGGTTTAGAGATGGTTATAAAATAATGAAGTGAGTGGTTGGTTGAAGAAGTTGAAATAACAGGGTAAGTAATTAGTAAGAGAAAGTTGTATGTATAAGATGCTTGGTAGGGGGAAAGATGAAGTTGGAGTTGGTTTGGAAGATATTATGGGGATTTAAGCAGAAGAAGGGTGTGGAGATGGTTATTGGAAAAAGAAGTGAGTGGTGGTTGAAGAAGCGTGTGGAGATGGTTATTAGATAAAGAAGTGAGTGGTTGGTTGATGAAGTTAGAATGAAGGGGTAAGGAATAAGTAAGAGAAAGTTGTATGTAGAAGATACTAGGTAGAAGAAAGAAGTATGAGAGTATAGGGGAAGATGGTTGCTCACCCACCCAACCTAACCCAACCCAATTGCTCCCCTGCGCTTACGGGCAGAGGGGCAATTGGGTCTAGTAGGTGGTGAGAAGATATATTGTATTTATTGAGTAATGAATTATATAAGAATGGGTGTTGAATTAAATAAAATTAGGGTGAGAGACCATAAGGAATTGCTTTGATGTGTATGTTGTGTTGAGTAAAAGATGGTGTTTTGTTTATGTTATGTTGTTTGAATGTGAGTGTAGTTGATAAAGTTTGGATGTTATATGCAATAAGTGTTTTGAGTTTGAGTATTGTGTGCACATATGATAATGGTTTTACAGATGAAAGTACAAATTTTACAGAGTAAATTTACAAACTAAATTATAAGACACAAATAATTTTTTTTTTTTTTTTTTTTTTTATTATTTATTTATAATATTTTTTTTTTTTTTTTTTTTTTTTATTTATTATTATTATTATTTTTTTTTTATTTTTTATTTTTTTTTTTTTTTATTTTTTTTATTATTTGTGTCAATATTTACATATTTATAAAATATAATTATTAAATCGGAACAATTACTAATTTATGTGTACAGAACAAATTTTACAATATCTTATCTTTTATAATATTAGTTGAGTGTGAGTGAGTATATATCATATGTTATGTGCACAACATATATGATTTACAGGAATATTTTAGAGTTAAGTAAATTACAAATTATTAAGAGCTACATTATCTTATTATAATATCACTTATAACATTAGTTAAGTGTGAGTGAGTATGGTGTGCACATAATATGATTTGCAAAACATATTTTTAAGTTAAGTTAATTTACAAGTTATTAACAGCTACATTATTAAGTAATAATTTAATCCTATTTTATTACTATTTACAGACAGTATTGCTTATATTCAGCAATTATTTACTTACATTATGGTTACATTACTCTCAGTTCTGCTTCATTTACTTCTAGTATGTAGTAATTACTTAATTATACACACAGAACAATATTTAAAATATGTCCTAGGTGACAATCATTCAGATACACTCCCGCGCTCAGGTCCCCACAAATTTCACAATTTCCACGATTTCAAAATTCCATTTGTTACGAAAGCAGTAAACGAATGTAGCAAACGGCCAGTCAGCACCGCCAAGCCAAACCAGGCAAGGCGATGTGAGTTGTGGTGCGGTTAGGTGCAGTGTCGGTGAGGAGCGGTGAGGTTAGGTTAGCGGTGAGGTGTCGGTTAGGTGCGGTGAGGTTAGGTTAGCGGTGAGGTGTCGGTTAGGTTAGCGGTAAGGTTAGGTTAGCGGTGAGGTGTATGTTAGGTTAGCGGTGAGGTGTCGGTTAGGTGCGGTGAGGTTAGGTTAGCGGTGAGGTGTCGGTTAGGTTAGCGGTGAGGTGTCGGTTAGGTGTGGTGAGGTTAGGTTAGCGGTGAGGTGTCGGTTAGGTGTGGTGAGGTTAGGTTAGCGGTGAGGTGTCGGTTAGGTTAGCGGTGAGGTGTCGGTTAGGTGCGGTGAGGTTAGGTTAGCGGTGAGGTGTCGGTTAGGTTAGTGGTGAGGTGTCGGTTAGGTGTGGTGAGGTTAAGTTAGCGGTGAGGTGTCGGTTAGGTTAGCGGTGAGGTGTCGGTTAGGTGCGGTGAGGTTAGGTTAGCGGTGAGGTGTCAGTTAGGTGCGGTGAGGTTAGGTTAGCGGTGAGGTGTCGGTTAGGTTAGCGGTGAGGTGTCGGTTAGGTGTGGTGAAGTTTGGTTAGCGGTGAGGTGTCGGTTAGGTGCGGTGAGGTTAGGTTAGCGGTGAGGTGTCGGTTAGGTTAGCGGTGAGGTGTCGGTTAGGTTAGCGGTGAGGTGTCGGTTAGGTGTGGTGAGGTTAGGTTAGCGGTGAGGTGTCGGATTAGGTTAGCGGTGAGGTGTCGGTTAGGTGCGGTGAGGTTAGGTTAGCGGTGAGGTGTCGGTTAGGTTAGCGGTGAGGTGTCGGTTAGGTGCGGTGAGGTTAGGTTAGCGGTGAGGTGTCGGTTAGGTTAGCGGTGTGGTGTCGGTTAGGTGCGGTGAGGTAAGGTTAGCTGTGAGGTGTCGGTTAGGTTAGCGGTGAGGTGTCGGTTAGGTACGGTGAGGTTAGGTTAGCGGTGAGGTGTCGGTTAGGTGCGGTGAGGTGATGGTGAGGTTAGCGGTGAGGTGTCGGTTAGGTGTGGTGAGGTTAGGTTAGCGGTGAGGTGTCGGTTAGGTGTGGTGAGGTTAGGTTAGCGGTGAGGTGTCGGTTAGGTTAGCGGTGAGGTGTCGGTTAGGTGCGGTGAGGTTAGGTTAGCGGTGAGGTGTCGGTTAGGTTAGTGGTGAGGTGTCGGTTAGGTTAGCGGTGAGGTGTCGGTTAGGTGTGGTGAGGTTAGGTTAGCGGTGAGGTGTCGGTTAGGTGTGGTGAGGTTAGGTTAGCGGTGAGGTGTCGGTTAGGTTAGCGGTGAGGTGTCGGTTAGGTGCGGTGAGGTTAGGTTAGCGGTGAGGTGTCGGTTAGGTTAGTGGTGAGGTGTCGGTTAGGTGTGGTGAGGTTAAGTTAGCGGTGAGGTGTCGGTTAGGTTAGCGGTGAGGTGTCGGTTAGGTGCGGTGAGGTTAGGTTAGCGGTGAGGTGTCAGTTAGGTGCGGTGAGGTTAGGTTAGCGGTGAGGTGTCGGTTAGGTTAGCGGTGAGGTGTCGGTTAGGTGTGGTGAAGTTTGGTTAGCGGTGAGGTGTCGGTTAGGTGCGGTGAGGTTAGGTTAGCGGTGAGGTGTCGGTTAGGTTAGCGGTGAGGTGTCGGTTAGGTGCGGTGAGGTGTCGGTTAGGTGTGGTGAGGTTAGGTTAGCGGTGAGGTGTCGGATTAGGTTAGCGGTGAGGTGTCGGTTAGGTGCGGTGAGGTTAGGTTAGCGGTGAGGTGTCGGTTAGGTTAGCGGTGAGGTGTCGGTTAGGTGCGGTGAGGTTAGGTTAGCGGTGAGGTGTCGGTTAGGTTAGCGGTGTGGTGTCGGTTAGGTGCGGTGAGGTAAGGTTAGCTGTGAGGTGTCGGTTAGGTTAGCGGTGAGGTGTCGGTTAGGTTAGCGGTGAGGTGTCGGTTAGGTGCGGTGAGGTTAGGTTAGCGGTGAGGTGTCGGTTAGGTTAGCGGTGAGGTGTCGGTTAGGTGCGGTGAGGTTAGGTTAGCGGTGAGGTGTCGGTTAGGTGCGGTGAGGTGATGGTGAGGTTAGCGGTGAGGTGTCGGTTAGGTGTGGTGAGGTTAGGTTAGCGGTGAGGTGTCGGTTAGGTGTGGTGAGATTAGGTTAGCGGTGAGGTGTCGGTTAGGTTAGCGGTGAGGTGTCGGTTAGGTGCGGTGAGGTTAGGTTAGCGGTGAGGTGTCGGTTAGGTTAGTGGTGAGGTGTCGGTTAGGTTAGCGGTGAGGTGTCGGTTAGGTGTGGTGAGGTTAGGTTAGCGGTGAGGTGTCGGTTAGGTGTGGTGAGGTTAGGTTAGCGGTGAGGTGTCGGTTAGGTTAGCGGTGAGGTGTCGGTTAGGTGCGGTGAGGTTAGGTTAGCGGTGAGGTTAGGTTAGCGGTGAGGTGTCGGTTAGGTTAGCGGTGAGGTGTCGGTTAGGTGTGGTGAAGTTTGGTTAGCGGTGAGGTGTCGGTTAGGTGCGGTGAGGTTAGGTTAGCGGTGAGGTGTCGGTTAGGTTAGCGGTGAGGTGTCGGTTAGGTGCGGTGAGGTGTCGGTTAGGTGTGGTGAGGTTAGGTTAGCGGTGAGGTGTCGGATTAGGTTAGCGGTGAGGTGTCGGTTAGGTGCGGTGAGGTTAGGTTAGCGGTGAGGTGTCGGTTAGGTGCGGTGAGGTTAGGTTAGCGGTGAGGTGTCGGTTAGGTGCGGTGAGGTAAGGTTAGCTGTGAGGTGTCGGTTAGGTTAGCGGTGAGGTGTCGGTTAGGTACGGTGAGGTTAGGTTAGCGGTGAGGTGTCGGTTAGGTGCGGTGAGGTGATGGTGAGGTTAGCGGTGAGGTGTCGGTTAGGTGTGGTGAGGTTAGGTTAGCGGTGAGGTGTCGGTTAGGTGTGGTGAGGTTAGGTTAGCGGTGAGGTGTCGGTTAGGTTAGCGGTGAGGTGTCGGTTAGGTGCGGTGAGGTTAGGTTAGCGGTGAGGTGTCGGTTAGGTTAGTGGTGAGGTGTCGGTTAGGTTAGCGGTGAGGTGTCGGTTAGGTGTGGTGAGGTTAGGTTAGCGGTGAGGTGTCGGTTAGGTGTGGTGAGGTTAGGTTAGCGGTGAGGTGTCGGTTAGGTTAGCGGTGAGGTGTCGGTTAGGTGCGGTGAGGTTAGGTTAGCGGTGAGGTGTCGGTTAGGTTAGTGGTGAGGTGTCGGTTAGGTGTGGTGAGGTTAAGTTAGCGGTGAGGTGTCGGTTAGGTGCGGTGAGGTTAGGTTAGCGGTGAGGTGTCGGTTAGGTTAGCGGTGAGGTGTCGGTTAGGTGCGGTGAGGTGTCGGTTAGGTGTGGTGAGGTTAGGTTAGCGGTGAGGTGTCGGATTAGGTTAGCGGTGAGGTGTCGGTTAGGTGCGGTGAGGTTAGGTTAGCGGTGAGGTGTCGGTTAGGTTAGCGGTGAGGTGTCGGTTAGGTGCGGTGAGGTTAGGTTTGCGGTGAGGTGTCGGTTAGGTTAGCGGTGTGGTGTCGGTTAGGTGCGGTGAGGTAAGGTTAGCTGTGAGGTGTCGGTTAGGTTAGCGGTGAGGTGTCGGTTAGGTACGGTGAGGTTAGGTTAGCGGTGAGGTGTCGGTTAGGTGCGGTGAGGTGATGGTGAGGTTAGCGGTGAGGTGTCGGTTAGGTGTGGTGAGGTTAGGTTAGCGGTGAGGTGTCGGTTAGGTGTGGTGAGGTTAGGTTAGCGGTGAGGTGTCGGTTAGGTTAGCGGTGAGGTGTCGGTTAGGTGCGGTGAGGTTAGGTTAGCGGTGAGGTGTCGGTTAGGTTAGTGGTGAGGTGTCGGTTAGGTTAGCGGTGAGGTGTCGGTTAGGTGTGGTGAGGTTAGGTTAGCGGTGAGGTGTCGGTTAGGTGTGGTGAGGTTAGGTTAGCGGTGAGGTGTCGGTTAGGTTAGCGGTGAGGTGTCGGTTAGGTGCGGTGAGGTTAGGTTAGCGGTGAGGTGTCGGTTAGGTTAGTGGTGAGGTGTCGGTTAGGTGTGGTGAGGTTAAGTTAGCGGTGAGGTGTCGGTTAGGTTAGCGGTGAGGTGTCGGTTAGGTGCGGTGAGGTTAGGTTAGCGGTGAGGTGTCAGTTAGGTGCGGTGAGGTTAGGTTAGCGGTGAGGTGTCGGTTAGGTTAGCGGTGAGGTGTCGGTTAGGTGTGGTGAAGTTTGGTTAGCGGTGAGGTGTCGGTTAGGTGCGGTGAGGTTAGGTTAGCGGTGAGGTGTCGGTTAGGTTAGCGGTGAGGTGTCGGTTAGGTGCGGTGAGTTTAGGTTAGCGGTGAGGTGTCGGTTAGGTTAGCGGTGAGGTGTCGGTTAGGTGCGGTGAGGTAAGGTTAGCTGTGAGGTGTCGGTTAGGTTAGCGGTGAGGTGTCGGTTAGGTACGGTGAGGTTAGGTTAGCGGTGAGGTGTCGGTTAGGTGCGGTGAGGTGATGGTGAGGTTAGCGGTGAGGTGTCGGTTAGGTGTGGTGAGGTTAGGTTAGCGGTGAGGTGTCGGTTAGGTGTGGTGAGGTTAGGTTAGCGGTGAGGTGTCGGTTAGGTTAGCGGTGAGGTGTCGGTTAGGTGCGGTGAGGTTAGGTTAGCGGTGAGGTGTCGGTTAGGTTAGTGGTGAGGTGTCGGTTAGGTGTGGTGAGGTTAAGTTAGCGGTGAGGTGTCGGTTAGGTTAGCGGTGAGGTGTCGGTTAGGTGCGGTGAGGTCAGGCTAGCGGTGAGGTGTCAGTTAGGCGCGGTGAGGCCAGGTTAGTGGTGAGGTGTTGGTTAGGTTAGCGGTGAGGTGTCGGTTAGGTGTGGTGAAGTTTGGTTAGCGGTGAGGTGTCGGTTAGGTGCGGTGAGGTTAGGTTAGCGGTGAGGTGTCGGTTAGGTTAGCGGTGAGGTGTCGGTTAGGTTAGCGGTGAGGTGTCGGTTAGGTGTGGTGAGGTTAGGTTAGCGGTGAGGTGTCGGTTAGGTGTGGTGAGGTTAGGTTAGCGGTGAGGTGTCGGATTAGGTTAGCGGTGAGGTGTCGGTTAGGTGCGGTGAGGTTAGGTTAGCGGTGAGGTGTCGGTTAGGTTAGCGGTGAGGTGTCGGTTAGGTGCGGTGAGGTTAGGTTAGCGGTGAGGTGTCGGTTAGGTTAGCGGTGAGGTGTCGGTTAGGTGCGGTGAGGTAAGGTTAGCTGTGAGGTGTCGGTTAGGTTAGTGGTGAGGTGTCGGTTAGGTACGGTGAGGTTAGGTTAGCAGTGAGGTGTCGGTTAGGTGCGGTGAGGTGATGGTGAGGTGCGGTGAGGTTAGCAGTGAGATGTCGGTGAGGTGCGGTGAGGTTAGGTTAGCGGTGAGGTGTTGGTGATGTGCGGTGAGGTTAGGTTAGCGGTGAGGTGTTGGTGAGGGGCGGTGATGTTAGGTTAGCGGTGAGGTGACGGTGAGGTGCGGTGAGGTTAGGTTCGCGGTGAGGTGTCGGTGAGGTGCGGTGAGGTTAGGTTAGCGGTGAGGTGCGGTGAGGTTAGGTTAGCGGTGAGGTGTCGGTGAGGAGCGGTGATGTTAGGTGAGTGGTGAGGTGTCGGTTAGGAGCGGTTAGGTTAGGTTAGCGGTGAAGTTTCGGTGAGGTGCGGTGAGGTTAGGTTAGCGGTGAGGTGTCGGTTAGGTGCGGTGAGGTGTCGGTGAGGTGCGGTGAGGTGTCGGTTAGGTTAGCGGTGAGGTGTCGGTTAGGTGAGGTGAGGTTAGGTTAGCGGTGAGGTGTCGGTTAGGTGAGGTGAGGTTAGGTTAGCGGTGAGGTGTCGGTTAGGTGCGGTGAGGTGTCGGTGAGGTGCAGTGAGGTTAGGTTAGCGGTGAGGTGTCGGTTAGGTTAGCGGTGAGGTGTCGGTTAGGTGAGGTGAGGCCAGGTTAGCGGTGAGGTGTCAGCTAGACTATCGGCGAGGCATCGGTTAGGTGCGGTGAGGTGTCGGTGAGGTGCGGTGAGATGGGTAGCGGTGAGGTGTCGGTGAGGTGCGGTGAGGTTAGGTTAGCGATGAAGTGTCGGTTAGGTTAGCGGTGAGGTGTCGGTTAGGTGCGGTACAGTGAGGTGAAGTATTATGTTGGTCTGAGCACGGGCGCGCGAACATGAGTGTACATATATGCATGATTTAATGTAGTTAAAGGATATTTACATTATTAGACCAAATATCGCAAAAAGTTTTATGACTTATATTATACATAAAGCTTATGTTATATTATTCCTATAGTAAAGAGGTGATTCACGTTGTTAGACAAAGCATCATGAAAAGTTTTACTAGTTGTATGATATCTATATTGTTTTATTCATATATTATTATTATTTACAGACAGTGTTGCTTATATTCAACATTTATCAACAATTATTTACTTAAGTTATGGTAATGTTAGTGTCAATTCAGCTTCATTTTCTCCGGGAAAAGTTGTTTGTTGTAGGGTGTAGTCGGTGATTGCTTTGGTTTCTCTGAGCTTCTTTATTTTCATCGGGCAGGTGTTAGATAGTGCACTATGTTTAAAGTTGGGTTGCTTGTTAGAATGTTTGATGTAGAATTTTTGGCAGTGTGTACAGGTAGGGGCAGCTGTTTTATTTGAGCATTCTTTGTATTCATGGTTGTCTCCACAGTATGAGCATACTGGAGTGGGTGATTTGCAGTATTTCCTTGTATGGCCATATTTTAAGCATCTATAGCATTGGAGGATTGGTATATATTCTTCTGCGTGGATGGTTTGAGCATTCATGATCACTTTGTTTGTGTTGACGATGGCGTTCCATATTATGGGTGTGACAGTGAATGTGGCGTTATATAGGATGGGATTCTTGTTGCTCATTATATTTTTAAGAGTAATATCCGTGTCATTGATGATGAGTTTGCTAATGTCACAATTTTGAGACTTGATGGTATCTATAATATGGTCAGCAGGAGTTAGTTTTGATATTCCTTTTAGAATAATCATAGGTTTGAGTTTATTTGTAGGTTGATATGTGACCTTTGAGTTGGGTTGATTTAATTGTTCTATGGCTTGATTTCTATTCATATAATTATTGAATTCTATAAGTAGTCTGTGGTTTGATATTAATTCCACTTTCGATGGGGTGATGTTGATGCTTTCACGCCAAGCTTGCATTGTTTCACGATGAGTGTTTGATTTATTCTTAGGAGCTACTATAAGCAAGGGTTTGTTTAAAGCAGTTCGAGCTGTTTGGGTGTTCGTTGAGTCCACTTTTGTTGGCGGGTGCAGATCGGTTGCGTTTAGTTGGTTGTTAGAACAGAGTGTTTTGGTTAGGTTCACAAGTTCAGGTATCATCTTGGTGAGTTGGTTTATATTGTCTATAGTATCTTGGTTAATTATTGGAGTTTGTGTGCTTATTGGGGCGGGTTCAAGCTGGGTAATATTTTCTGTTGGTGGATCATTGTTGTTGGTATCCGTTTCATCACTGCTCTGTTCAAGTTTATTGAGTATTCGCAGGATAGCTTCCTTGTTTAGTTTAGTTAAAGATTTTCCGATTGTAAGGTGGTATCTGATTTGTTTTAAATCTTTTCTTACTTTAGCGGGTAAGGGTGTTTCAGACTTTTTCTGAATGATATTTGTTTCATCAACATTTTCATTAATATGAACCCCTTCATGTTCCGATTCTTTCACCATATTGAATAATTTGTTTATCGCAAATAAAGCTTCATTTTTGTTTACAGTTTTTAGGCGGCTGTTATTAATGTGATGTTTGGCTTTTGTAAAGTAGGTTTTTGCATCTTCCAATCTGTTGCAGATTATAGGAGTATTTGGTGGTTCATCATAAGTTATGTGGTTTTCTATTTCTTCATTTAATGTGGTTAATTCATTTAAGTCGTGGAAAATAGTGGGTTCATTTTGTTGGTTTTGTGTTGTTATTTCAAGTTCAAATTCTGCAAAGAGTTGAGTGAGTTTATCTCTTATGACGATTAATTCAGGATCATCAGTGGGTACATCTTCTTCAGTTCGATAAAGTAGTTGGGTAAGTTTTTGGCATTCTGCTTCTATGGCAAGAAGTGTTCTTTTTGGGATTGGTTCATTTGTTTCAGTGGGTTCAATCAGTTCGGAAGTTATGGTGGTTTCAGATTGTTTAATTAATTGAGTGGATTTTTCAGGTTGCAGTTTCCAATTCGGCATGACTTTTCTTGATGTTTTAGGTGGGGTGCGTTTAAGACCCATGGTTTAAAGCGAGAATTCACAAATTTATTTAAAAGAGTTTATAAAATTTTCGCGAGATCCGTAATATTGTAAGTTATTGGAAGTTTTGATCACTTATTCACTTAATATCATGTCCGTTGGTAGACTTACCACGTGTCCTAGGTGGGGTATAAGCAATCCATATTGTTCGTAATCTCACTTGTACACTCACACACCCAGACACTTAAGCACTTATTTCAATTTGGCACTCAAAGTTTTTCGCGAAGTTATAGTTCTTTATTAAATATTCCGTCTTATTTTAGAAATATATAAAGATTGCAAGATTATCACTCATAAGTAATAGGACACTTAAGTACTTATTTCACTTTAGCACAGTCAGATATTTACATAAAGTAATAAGTTATTATTAGTGTTCCATATTATTATTTTAGAAGTAGTTGATATTAGCAAAATTATCACTCGCGTTCACTTTTATTTTTGAAATATTCGTAGGATTTATATTTATTACATAATTATTTATAATACAGGTTTATTTTGAATTATTTGAAGATTTTTGAGGAAAGTTATTTGTTTTATATTTTTATTTACAATAAATTAGATAAATACGATTTTTTTGAAGATTTTTTAGAGCACTTAGAACGGTTAAAGACACTAAAAAGTTGGAGAGCCGAAAGTGGACGTGACCGTTCACTACCGTGGCTCGCAGCACGGTTAGGTTAGGTTAGGTTAGGTTAGGTTAGGTTAGGTTAGGTTAGGTTAGGTTAGGTTAGGTTAGGTTAGGTTAGGTTAGGTTAGGTTAGGTTAGGTTAGGTTAGGTTAGGTTAGGTTAGGTTAGGTTAGGTTAGGTTAGGTTAGGTTAGGTTAGGTTAGGTTAGGTTAGGTTAGGTTAGGTTAGGTTAGGTTAGGTTAGGTTAGGTTAGGTTAGGTTAGGTTAGGTTAGGTTAGGTTAGGTTAGGTTAGGTTAGGTTAGGTTAGGTTAGGTTAGGTTAGGTTAGGTTAGGTTAGGTTAGGTTAGGTTAGGTTAGGTTAGGTTAGGTTAGGTTAGGTTAGGTTAGGTTAGGTTAGGTTAGGTTAGGTTAGGTTAGGTTAGGTTAGGTTAGGTTAGGTTAGGTTAGGTTAGGTTAGGTTAGGTTAGGTTAGGTTAGGTTAGGTTAGGTTAGGTTAGGTTAGGTTAGGTTAGGTTAGGTTAGGTTAGGTTAGGTTAGGTTAGGTTAGGTTAGGTTAGGTTAGGTTAGGTTAGGTTAGGTTAGGTTAGGTTAGGTTAGGTTAGGTTTTTTTTTTTTTTTTTTTTATTTGAGATGTTTTTGAAAATGTGTTGAAGGAAACTCGGTGCTATCGGTTTACTCCTTATTTCCTCCACACTTGAGTTAAGTTGGTATATTTCTGTATTAATCTACTTATATCATGTAATTTTTTAAACTTATTATATTATTTATTATGTTGAATTAGTAATATTGTTAAATGGTTTTATGTTATAAATAAATACTATTATTTATTAAAGTTCTTTAGTTGTTGGATAATTTTATGGAGATGATCATGAAATGAATCGCTCGTAGATGGTTTCTTTATTACTTCAATTAGTTGGAAGGGATTTGAAATATTGGCTGAGTTAATGGTGTGATTTAGTCTTGTGGTAGAAAATCTGGGACAGTTCATTATTAGATGTTCTAGTGTTTGAGAAGAGGAGCCATCACAGGGACAGTAGTCATTATTAGAGATTTTAAATCGGTGGAGGTACGCTTTGTGAAAGCCGTGATTGGTTAGCATTTGGGTAACTGTAAACGAAGGTTTTATTGTGGCTAGATATGTGGTGAGGTCTTCAAAAGTTGGTAGAAGATTTTTTATATGTGGGCTACATTGCGAATAAAGATGCTTGGATTTTTGAGCTGAGATTTTGTAGTTTTCATGTTTAATATAACTTATTGGAATATGTGAGTAATAAGGCGATGTGTGCATTTGGGCTGCGGATTTAGCAGCAATGTCTGCTAGTTCATTGCCTCCTATCCCTATATGCCCTCTCACCCAAATGAATTTTATTTCAAGCCCAGTGTCATGAGCAGATCGCAAGGCATTGTGTATGGATACGGCAAACTTATTGTGACTGTTTGGATTTGATAGTTCTGTTAAACCGGATTTGCAGTCAGAGAGAATAAAGGTTTTGGGAAGGTTTCTTTTGATTATATAAGATATGGACTCGTCTATGGCTAACATTTCTGCTTGGAACACCGAGCAACAATCGTGAAGTTTGAATTTTTTCTGTATTATGTCACGTCCGGTAGAGTCTATGGCAACAAATGCAGCTCCAACTTTATCATTACTTTTGCTACCGTCGGTAAACACTTGCCAGGCTCCGTCAAGCTCACCACTAATCCCATCATATTCGGTCAGGGTAGAAATCTCAGTGAACGAGATACCAGCCCTGACCGAAGGATGTGCCATAAGTGAAGGCTGGACGGGCCTTTCCACAAGCACGTCACCGGGCAAGAAGCGGGAGGTTCCTTTGAGCTTGGATATTTCAATATCGGCTATTTCTAATACTTTATCTGGGAGTGGTGTTAGCTGAGCTATGGAAATTGAGGTGGCTGTGCTTATAGTTCTGAATCCGCGAGTGATTTTGATGGCAAAGAGACGTTGGAGGGATAGCAAACGATTTTGGACATATTTGTATTTGACAGCATTAAACCAAACACTTGCGGCGTAACAAATTATGGGTTCGATTACTTGACGGTAGATAGTCTTTATATTGTCGGAGTGCACGCCCCAGGTGGGTTTAACATATGTGACCAGTTTATGAAATAGTTTCTTCGATTTTTCTATAATGTATTTGGTGTGGTTTATGAATTTTTGCTTACTGTCAATGATAACTCCCAGGTATTTGATTTGGTTGGTAAAATGTAGTCTGTGTCCGTTCATGATAATTTTTGATTTAATGGATTTGTGTGTGAATGCTATAATTTGAGTCTTGTCGGGTCCAAAGGATAATTTCACGCCATTTCCCCAGTCTGTAGCAATTTTCAAAGTTTGAAAAGATAGTTCTTCAAGTTGTTGGAGATCAGGGGAGTGTATGACGAGTAGGACGTCGTCAGCATAAGCTTGCATATGACATCCTTCAGGCAGTTCCGTAAGTAAGAGAGTGTCAAGAATAAGGTTCCATAAGGTTGGTCCGCAGACTGATCCTTGAATACAACCTTTGGACATTGCCTTATGGACACTGCAGTCTGAGAAGTTCAAATGTACTTGTCGGTTCTGTATGTAGCTCAGTAAGATTCCATATATGTTTGTGGGACATTGGATTGCGCGGAGCCTATGGAAGATAGCTGGCCACCAGGCACTGTCAAATGCGGATTTTATATCAAGTGAAATAGCTATTACGTGCTCTCCTTTGGATTTAGCGGTGTTTACTATGTTTAGAGCAGAGTGGATAGCGTCAGTGGTGGAGGTCTGTTGTTTGAATCCAAATTGTTTATTGCAGTTGAAGTTATTTGTTTGAATGTGATGGTTAAGCCGGGTTATGATCAGTTTTTCGAGAAGTTTTCCGAACACATTAATTAGTCCTATGGGGCGAAATGAAGAAGTTTCTGTGTAATCTGACTTACTTGGTTTTGGTATTATTTTTGCATAGGCTATCTTCCACAGAGTAGGAAAATATTGTAGTTCGAGGCAGCGGTTGAGTAGTGGTGTAATGATGTGAGGGAACCATACTGTAAATTGAAGACATATGTCAGCTGTCAAGTGGTCAGGTCCAGGGGACTTCTTGTGGTTCATAGATCTCAAACACTCGATGACTTCGTCTGTTGTGAACGGTGGTTCGGGAGAGTTATGAACAGGGACAAGCATTTGATCTCTGATGGTCTTCTGCTCATTAGTGGTATCTGGTGTGTCATCAGGGTAGAATTTATTTAAAAGAGTGTGTGCAGTGTCAAGCGAATCAGTGGTGTATGTTCCATCATCCTTACGTAAAGTAGAAGGAGGGTGTGAAATAGGTTTTGATTGAATGATTTTATTGGTAATAGTCCATACGTCATCTTTCTTCTGCTTAGTACAGAACTCTTTAAAGTTTTCAGTCGACGTCCTACACATTGCCTCAGCATATTTTTTCTTTAAGGTGGCTTTTTCTTCGAGGGCTTCTTCGAGAGGCAGTTTTTGACGGACAAGTCTGCTCAGCTTATGATGGTTTTTAATGACTTCCGTTTTGAGTTTCGTGAGTTCCTCACTCCACCACGGAATGCGAGTAGGATAAGGTGCAGCACGCGGGAGAAGCATATCGCACGTATGCTGAATAGCAGATGTGAGCCGTGTTGTGTATCTTTCTACTTCGTGAACTGAGAGTTGGTCAAAATCTGTATGAGCGGGCAGTTGTGCTGTTATTTCGGTCATGAAGGGTTCTTTAATGCGTTCCCATTTTACGTGGGTGGTGTCGTATCTATATGTGGAGAGTTTCTTGTTTTTAGTAAGAGAGGTATTGCCAAGGTTTAAATTAAATTTGATAGCATTATGGTCAGAGCAGGGACAAATTGAAAAATCTACTTTCCAGTCATTAACAGAGGCTAACATGGTGTTACTTCGCAGAGTGAGGTCCACGATGGAGTCCCTATGGGTTTGATGGGTGGTTGTCTCGAATGTTGGAACGTTTCCAGTGTTGCATATGATCAGGTCATTGAGAGTGATAAGGTCGTAAATAGTATTTCCTCGTCTATTACTTTTGGCGGACCCCCATGCAGTATGCCAGCCGTTGAAGTCTCCGCAGAAAAGATGCGTGGAGCCTGCCGTTTCATGAAGGAACTGGGCCAATTTGCTCAAGGTGTTATTGCTGTCTGTACGAGGTTCCACGTAAATTGATGTAAGGTAAATCTTTTTACCGGTGCGAGTACTAATTTGGACTATGCTAAGGTTTGAGTCGGAATATTTGCTATACCCAATTGAGCTGAATAAGTTATTTTTTATTAATATAGCAGATTTAACGGGGCTGAGTGTAGGGTTTGCAGAAGGAAATTGGTAAATATTATAGGTGGATGAGAATTTAAGTAGACCTGTGTTGCTTGTGTACGGCTCACTGATAAAAACAATGTCAATCTCATTTAGGGACGTGTAGGTGTCGAGTTCCTGCCGGGCGTTCCTGCTGCGTCCAAGATTAACTTGAACGCAACTATAGGAGATTGGCGTGTTACTCCCCATAGTCCGTTCGTGAACGGATGACATTGTTCATACCAATGAACCGCGGGCACGTAGCAGACGTGGCACTGTGGGCAATATCTTTGCCTGTTATGTTGCGTTTTTTATAGTGGAGAGCGCAGTTATAGCACGAGGTTTTGGAAGGGTCATCCTTAACGGGGCAATCTTTGTAGGCGTGTTCGGTGGAGGAACAGTGGGAACAGGTTGAGTTCGTCTCTTTGCACCATTTTCGGGTGTGGCCATATTGCAGGCAGCGGAAGCATTGTAACACCGGAATAAACTCTCCGACATGTACCCGTTGGTGATCTATGTTGAGCTTGCCAGCGCTGATTATTGCTTTCCAGATCTTAGGGGTGGTTATAAATATAGCATTAAATAGTTTGGGATTCCTGTTTCCACGTTTGAACTTAAACTCTAGATCTCCGGTTTGTTCAAGGTTGTCTTTGATGCAGTCGTTTTGGTTACGTAATGTTTCAGTAAGAGTCTCAGGGGAGTTTTCGTTGGCAATACCCTTTAATATAAACATGGGTTTAAGTTTTTTGGAAGGCTCCGCTTCAATTTCACCGCCGGGATTGATCTTACGGAGCGCGATTTCCGCATGCTCAGGCTTTTTGAATTCAACACGTAATTTGTTGTTGGAGACATGTTTAACGTGCTCTGGGGCAAAGTTTGTGTCTCGAAATGAGATAGTTTTCTGCCAGGCGGAGAGAGTATCGGCGGGGCTAGAGGCATTTTTAGACGAGACAATAATGGCTGGTTTGTAGGGAGGCGGGCGCAGCTGGACGGCTTGTACCGAAGGGATCGCGGCAACCTTTGCATACGTCGGCTGGGTCAAAGGAGCAGGCGGATGAGGTGTACGGATAATGGGCGCAGGGACTTTGAGCGCCTTAAACTCTTCCTTGATGCACTCTTTTATAGTTGTCTTGATCTCCTCGGTGTTAGTTGGCGCGACGGATTGTAAGAGGAGGATGGGAACTAGTTGTTCTATCTTGTCAACGCTGCTTAAAATGTCGGATTTTATGTCCCTCTTGAGGTTGCCCGATCGGCCAACGGCCTCTCGGATAACCCCAAGAAGGCTTCCAATCTCACTTTCAGGACCTTTTTTACGCTGCGGCTCCGAAACCGTATATGTATCATCATGAGACCCGTAGCGGAGCGAAACCATCGAATCGTTAAACTCAAAATCCTCCCCAGGAGATAAGGGAGACTGTCCCCTAACGGGCGACCTGAACACCATCTTTGGCAAAATTAAAATGAAGTGCGAAACGTGTAATGGAAATCTACTCTCCGTTCACTTTAATATAATCAACAATTAATGAAACAAATTTACATGCAAAGATATCACAAAACAGATATCTTGTTCCGCAAGAAAATAAGAAATTAAACAAAAATTTTTCAACTACGAAATCTACCTTTTGAAGGTTTTATGATTGCAAAATCTACCCTCTAGTTCACGTCAGTAGACGCAACCGGGAGGGTGGGCGGGCGAAAATTTCAAAAAGTTGGCGTCGTATCGCCACGAAAGAGGTGTCTACAGACGCGGATCGTCTGTGCGGTGCCAGTGGTCTATTTAAAACGATATAACTAAGAACAAAAGTTTTCAGGAGAGCGAAAAAACCAAAATTACACTATTAAAGGGAGGTTTTTTTTTAAGATTATTTCCAA